>OX438743.1:4815770-6065770 GCA_949316235.1 Oegoconia quadripuncta
TGTTTCAATGTAGCAGTTTCAATGGCGATGAACTCACCCCCTGTCACGTGTGAATTTCTGTATCTAACTAATATTGTAAATAGGAAAGTTTGGATGTTTGTTTTTTTGTTTATTTGTTTGTTGCACGTCGAAACTGAAGATCGAATTTGGATGAAATTTGGTATATAGGTAGAACATACCCGTTTTACATAGGATACTTTTTATCCCGATAAAGTGAATAGTTCCCGCGGGATAAACAAATTTCCGCGATAAAGTTAGGGCGGAAAGCTAGCATTTCATAATGGTGAACCGTGGATGTTGTTTCAAACATTAAACTTTTAATGTTTGGTACACACAAACACTATTGTTTGGGATATCTCTGACCACCCAATTGGGATTGGTTATGTATGTATGTATGATCGGACACGCTCTACTGAGATACATCTGGACAAAGACACACATACACGCACACACACAACGCCGTTAAACATATAACGCTCATCGTTTTTCATTAGCAGTTATAGAGACGGTTCGGCAAATTTTTAAGATTTTATTTTTCATTTGAGTTATGGGTGAGAGTTAAATTGTTCCCGAAATGTACTCCTTAGTAACCCTTCGGAATTTTCCCAAATTTCTCTACCTAAACAACTGTTAGACAATAAAACTTAAACATTTAATTGAAACTGCTAGTCGGAAATCTGAGCTTATTGTAACACAATATGCTGACTTTGTATAATGTATTTATCTAGGTAAATATTTATAGTAATCAATCCATATAAATTAGGAAATAACTCGGTCTGGCTGTCTGTTTATTATTTTAAAGAATGAGTTTGTTTGGTATTTTAATTGTCTTATTGGCGTGCCATTATCCATATTTGCTTACTACTCGGATTGTAATTCTTTAATAAAAGACATTTGCTTTAATTCCTGGAAGGAGTACTTTGATGAACGATCCAAGGTGAATGGAATATGGTATAGGGCTATTCAGAGTGAGCCATGGAAATCTCCATTGTTTGATAATTGCTCTTTGAACAGATCTAGTTTAGTTACAGCCCCTAGGTCCGTATTAATAAACCGTTCTCAAGATTGAGAATAGTTTTGTGACCGGTCTCAAGTAAACTTATTGATTAATAAACCTTACTTGAGACCTGAAACGCACGTGCATACTCAAGCAGTACTCATTTGAGACGTGCGCCGATTCACGTATTAATAAACGAAACTCAAGACTATCTTTCATTCGCCGCTGAGGCGAATTCTTGAGACGTGATTTCAGCTGAGTAGACCTCAAGATTGGTTTATAAATTAGCACGTAGCTTGAGATAGCGTCAAAACTATTCAGGTATTTGAGTACTTATTATTTGTGTGTGTTAGGCTCCACTGAAAACCAGCGTTGTAGTCGTTTTTTCCTCTCGACTATACTATGTATATGCTGAGATGGGGACCTGATTTGATACCACTTCACGACTTCGAAATCTAGTACCTACTGCTTTACTTTGGATTGATGGTCCATATATTTTTGTGTTGAGTTATGTAGTACATACAATCTGATCAATTAACTTAAATGTATAAGTGTCCCTAAATGTATCAAATAAAGTTTTCTTATTCTTATTCTTAACATACATAAAAAAACTTTAATACAATACAGTGGAATTGAGAGACTCCTTCTTTTTTGAAGTCGCTTAAAACTCACTGCACTAATTGGATCCCAGGTATACCTGGGCCCTATTTCATAAAAGTGACAATTGTAATTTACCACAACAATTCATCGTACATTGCTGGTTATGTTTAAACGTGTACCATAAATGCCTAATATACTCAGTAATGTATTCAGAATTGTCATAGTAATTTACAATTGTCACTTTTATGAAACAGGGCCCAGACATTGCCTTATCGGGGCTGTTATAAAACAATTCCCACGGCTCCGCAGGTACAGCGAAACCTGTCAAAGACAAGATTCACGTTGTCTAGAACTAGTACGAACTCTTTAAACTCGGTTTTGTAGTGTACTGTAGTGCTCGTTAGATGTTTTTTTTTAAATGTTGTAAAATATTTTTAATCCCTGAGGAACTTTGATAACTGGAAGAATATTTTAACTAAAGACAAAAGTATTTGAAACAGAATACTGCTTAGTCGGAGTGTCGGTGGCTCAGCGATTAAGACGCGGTCTCCCAATTTAGATGGTCCGGGTTCGATTCCCAGGCACGCCATGTACCAATGAGCTTTTAAATTTAATTTAATTACTTATATGCATTTACCCGACTACTCTTAAACGGTGAAGGAAACCTGCATGCCTGAGAAATAAAAGTCAAAGGCATGTGAAGTCTCTAATTCGCATTGTACCAGTTTGGTGGACAATGGCCCATACTCCCTCATATACAAGGGAGGGCCTATATCCCTGTAGTGAGATGTTTGGGCTGATGATGATGATGATTACTGCATAGTCAGCCTTCGAGTACCATGGTTTATTAAAGCCGAGATTAGTATACCTTATTTGAAAATATTGTTTATGTTATGATCGGGACACTATCCCGCAGGCTGGTTTGTACATTTAATGAGGAACACAGACTCTACCAATTGCAATGTTTGTGGTACGGTAGATGATGTGCAGCATCTGCTGATGGCATGTGTCCAGAACTGGGGAGAGGGACACTCTGGTGATTGAATTGCAAATCAAACTTTTTGAAATTGGCAGTATTCGTAGCATATTATCAGAACCACAGTCAGGGACGGCGAGATTGATTTGCTATTTAGTTGCTCTTCGGGATACCCCTGCGTATCCTTCGTTATATAAATATATGCAAACTAGGAAAACAATGGGACTGACATGTCTAAATATGCACAAAAGTCTCTATAATAAGCGATGTGTCTGTGTGTGTGTGTGTCCAGCCTTTGTCCGGACGTATCTCAGTAATGTGTGGTCCAATTTGAGTCTGGTTTTTTATATAGATTCTTTACTATATTTAAAGAAAGCCACTTCAAAATATTTAGCTTTAAACACAGTTTTTCAGTGTATTTGGATAATATCATAGTGTTTCCAGAGTTTTGTAATATTATTTTTTTATATGTAAAGTTATTTATTAAAATACCCTGAAATTAATTTAGTCAGATGCACGTATAGAATCGATTCCGGCTTTAAAAGTATGGTGTAATATTTTTTCCTTAATTATTTATCTAATGACTAGCTTTCCGCTCGCGGCTTCACCTGCGTGGAATAACTTTGTCGCAGAAATTTGTTTATCCCGCAGGAACTACTCACTTTATCGGGTCGATGTCTTAATCCAGGGTATGTTCTACTTATATACTAAATTTCATCCGAATCCGTTCATCCGTTTCGCCGTGATTTAGCAACAAACAAACAAACATACAAACTTTCGCATTTATAATATTAGTTAGATTGGGGTGAATCGGCATTTTGGTATACAAAATATAACCTTGTATTGTATAAGAATAGAGGGTAAAAGAAAAAGAGGAAGACCGAGAATAAGCTACATGCAGCAGATAAAAGAGAAGTTGAACGTCGTGTCGTATCAGGAGGTCAAGAGGAAGGCGGAGAGCAGAGAGATATGGAAAAATCTCCACCGACAAGAGTTAAGCTCTTAAATCAGATGGTGATGATTGTATATTATAGAAGGATACAGTTGGCGGGATCTCTTTGGATACTACCGGCATAATATCGTGAGAATTGGCGTAATGGAAAACAGGCCTATATCTAGCAATGGGTGGATGTAGGCTGAGATTGATTGATTGATTGTCGATTAAACTTGTGGATAGATACTTAACCATGTTTGATGGAAATCGGTTAAGCCGTTTCAAAGATATTTAACTTATAATACAATTGGTTTGGTCTGTCTAGATGTTACAAACTTTAATTTCTTCGGGAGTTATCAAAATTTACAATTTATAATTATTTTCAATCGCGTTAGAACATATTGAATGTGTATTATTTTTAATGCACAACGGGTTAGCACTTGACTTCTTAAAAGTGAAGATGTGGAAGCGTACTGACCTGGAATCCCCATTTTATTTGGGGGAATGGCTATCTTATCTCTGACAACCGGAACACAACAATGCTATTAATATTGCTGCTTCGCGGCTGACTTAGATAAGATAGTGGTAGCTAACCAGGCGGACATATAAAAGGCTCTACTACCAACCAAATCGAGTATTAAACAACCCCGCTGGGGACCGAACCCGAGACCTCGGAATCATAAACCCTTGTTTACATTGAGCAACGGAGACTGTGTGACTGGAGTTGCAATTAAACGATCGATCTATTATTTTAGGGCTCTATAAATCGTGCACCAGCCAGCGACAGATGTAAAGATTGAGCAAAGTTCTCAAACAGATGTTTATAGAGATACCTTTCAATAAATTTAAACTACATTTATTAAAGTAATTCGTAATATAACGATAACTTTATCAGCCTCGTGTGCTGGCATCTTTTATGTTATAAGCATGAACTTCAACCAAATTGAGGTGGCCCCCTTAGTATTTTACATTAATGAAAATTTTATACCTCTAATCGTTTTGACAATGACTAACAATAAAGACGGTTTTAGGTTTATTCGTTCCAGTGGCGCCCTCGTTGGGAAAACTAAAGATTTTTTTTAATACAGATTAAATAAAAAAAAACTGCGACCTGCACTCGAGAAGCCTGAACGCTAATGAAATTGCTTTGGTAAGGTTTATTTTCCCGAACTCAAAATTTAAAAGTGGCCTTTTTTATCAATAATTTTAAATTCTCGAAAATTACCGCAATTAAAGCCTTTTAGGTATTATTTATAACTAGCTTTAAGGGTTTTGAATATAGATCAGAGCAATATATTTGATTTATGCTATATTGGAAAATAAATCTTTATTTATTCATTGAAGGCGCCACTGAACTGATTAAGCCCTTTTGAGGGTTTTCAATTTTGAATAACCCTAATCAATTGGTAACAAAATGTGAACAAGCGAATCCAGTCAAACATAAGAAAAAATACATTGGGAGAATAACAGTTAAGTACCTAATCTGTACATTGAAGTTATCCAAAAAAAAACTACTTTGGGCGACTTAAAATACGCTACTGAACATGTCAAAACAGTTTACACAATTGTTTAATAAAGCCGGGGTTAACATTTAGGCAAAATTTTGGAAAAGAAAGTTAATAAAACTATTTTCTAAGTTTTAAATATACCATATTTATTATGTACTTCGTAATTATGTGCTTCGCCTGCGTGGAATAATTTTATCATAGAAATATGTTTATCCCGCGGTAACTACTCCCTTTATCGAGATAAAAAATATCCCATGTGTTAATCCAGGGTATGTTCTACCTATATATCAAATTTCATCCAAATCCGTTCATCCGTTTCATAACATTAGATAAGTATGAAGTATTGTGTAATGATAGGCTTCTCGTTATCTGAATAAATAAAGTTTTTATGTATCAAATAGTTACTAATCTGGATGGTTCGTGTCAATATCAGTTTCTTTTGAGGACTTGACACGAACACTGCCGCGCGTTGAATTTTTTTGGAAGTCCAAAACTTTCTCTTTTATCGTAGTTAATTACCGTTTAAGTACAGGTTTTATTGCTTGGTTATAGCTACTCGTAAGATCGACAATTAATCAGGTTTATTACTCAACAATAAATTAAAAGTAAATCATTTTACTAGACATGTAAGCAGAGGTACGTAAATAATACCTCATGTCATTTGACATCTAATTAGTCTAAGTGGTGTGCTTTGGAAGTTTAAGACTTGTTGGTGCTATGAAAACTAAATAAATAGTCTTAAAGCCCGTTTTTTTAAACTTAATTTCGACGGATATGCTGGGCCCCAAATTCGACGCTTTTTTCTTTTACATTAATTAAAGTGTACTCTGTTATTGTAACATTTTGGTGCAATAAAGAATGTTATATAAAGCCATTTTCAACTCTATAAGTCATAAACACACTGACAGTGGCTGAATATAACACACCCGTTCAAAAATAATGATGTGAAAATATGTCTAAAGTTATCACAAAATATTATGTATATATTATATATTAATATATTTATTTCTATTATAACAACAAAATATTATATAAATATTATGGGTTGTCGATATTTTTGTTATTTACTTTTATTTATCAGTTGTATGTTCGTTTATAACTTCGTTAAGCGTTTGTAAGTATACTTTGTCTACTTTTTAGTTACCTACTCCTCAATTGTCTCCTTACAGGGGTTTGCTGGAAGAGATCTCTTATGGAGATAAGCTCGCCTTTTGTATATTTTTAATATTATCCGGTTTTTTTTTGGTTTTCTTTAATGTGTATGCAATAAAGTGTTATGTATAATATACAAAACTTACAAAAAAAAAAGGACTTTAGTTTTGCCAGTTTTTGTTTTTTTTATATGAGAGGGCGGCAAACGAGCATGCGGGTCACCTGATGGAAAGCAATCACCGCCGCCCATGGACACCCGCAACACCAAAAAGGGTCACAGATGCGTTGCCGGCCTTTGAGGAAGGTGTAGGCTCGTTTCTTGAAGGTTCCAATGTCGTACTCGTTCGGGAATACCGCTGCCGGATGTCCGTTCCACAGGGTGGTTGTACGTGGTAAGAAGTTTCTTGAGAAACGTACAGTGGTAGACTTCCACTCATCCAGGTGATGTGGATGGTCCAGGTGAACCAGTGTTGAAAATTGGGTGATTCGAGTTACCTATGTCTTTTCGAAATCGAGCCACTGAATTCCCCACATCAGTTAATTATTATGCAAATGACGTCACGGGCAACAGTTAGGTAGAGCAATAAACAAAGGACAGGGTATCCCCACTACATTATATTGTTCAGTGAAAAGAGAGATAGACAAAGGGTATGGTAATTAACTTTACAATTACATTTAAGTAACACTTGTTATACTAGTTTGATAGTCAGTCTCTGTTCGATCACCGATCGGACTAGTCGCCGCCTCAGAATATATTAGTGGTTCTATCAAATTGTTTACTAGTGATAGTGCTTTGTATTCACGTGTTGGATTAATTTTGGATTTCAATAAAACAGGTAATTATAATATATTTATTAGGTTTTCACTTATGACTGCGCGCGCGTTTAATTACATTATTGTAAACTTTTTCAGCATAGAAAGTAGCCTATAGCCTTCTCCGGGGTCCAGGTTATCTCTCTGAAAAATTTCAATGTGATCAGTTTAGTGGTTTAGGCGTGAAAGCCGGACAAATAGACAGACTTTCATATTTATATTTTTCAATTAATCATTTTTTTGGTCTATTAATTGGTCAATTAATCATTTAGATTTTGTGTTTTTTTTGGTTTCTAATATTTAAAATGTTATTATGATGCGTACGGTAAGCAGCAATTATTAGAATTTTTTATGTTATATTCTTTATTTACACTAAATCACACATCATTCAATTCAATTCAATCATACAATCATTCAATCATACAGCATTGATACAATTTTTTTACAGAGTACTATGACCAAACTTCTGTCAATTAAAGATTCTCGTTATATTGCTAACAGTGGTTATCGTTACAATTTAACTAGAATAATCGCAGTGTTAATTAAACAATAACATCAAAATTAGTAGGTATTTTTTACATTATTACGTCAATGAAAACAATTCAGTAGTATTGTAGTCTAGTTGATTGAAATAGGATCGTTTGTTATAAGTCGATCTTCTTTTTTTTTCTTTTTTTTTATGCACAACGGCTTGGTATTTGACCTCAATCACACCTGATGTTAAGTGAAAACCAGGTCAAAGGTGGAAGCGTACAGACCCGGAAACCCCAACACATTTGGAGGGCTGGCTATCTTATCTCTGACAACCGGAACACAACAATACTATTAACATTGCTGCTTGGCGGCAGATTTAGATAAGATTGTGGTAGCTAGCCAGGCGGACATTTAAAATGCCCTACCACCAACAAAACCGAGTACTTAAACATGTACCCCATGTTTACTCGAACTCGCGACCTCCGAATCGTAAACCCAATGTTGTTTACATTGAGCCACGGAGGCGGTTGAATTCTTCATAATACACAACCATAAATTTATTCACCTCAAAACGTCCTATCGCTTTTGGTTAAGTTTTTGTCTGCCTCATCAGGTGTGGATCGAGGTATAGTACTATACACACATACCATCATGATCTTTACCTCAAAGAGTATGGTCAGAAATATCCCATTAGATAATATCCTAAACATTAGCGTTTGGTGTTTCAAACATTAAACGTTTAATGCTTGAAACATCTAGTATTCATCTTACGAAATATACAGAAATGCACACGTGAAATTGAGTGACCCCATCGCTGTTAAAACGTGTAAATCTGTACATTTATTTTGGTGAAAAGTCTCTTAGTCGCCTTTTACGACTACCACGAGAGGTGACAGGATAGTTCTGTTCTTTTTATGTACCGAAATCACACAGGTATATACCTATAATGTATAATATAAAATAATATATTATACATTATAGGATATAATAATGGAACTTCAGCAGGACTATAGCACAACTTATATGAGGTAATATAATAGAATATATTATGTAGATAGAGACTCGACAAAGTTTCTCGTGTCTCAGATCTTATCGCTCCGCAGCACAACTTGAGAAATTAAGAAATGTAGCGTCATTTGATTAGTCTTCCAGCGTCAATCTTTCCTGAATCATACAACATCATGAAAAATTGTATTTTTAACAGGCAAGGGGCGTAGACTTTAGCATTTGAAAGTTCAGCCATTGATGCCTCCATTCGAAAAAAATGTCGGACAAGCAGACGGACATCAAAGCAATTTCTTCCCATTTCCACACTTTGGTGTACAGAATCTGGATGTATGCTTTGTCTGGACAAAGGCTTCTCTTTAAGTCGGGGGCTAAAAGTAGAAAAATTCTTTGTAAAGAAATTATATTCTAATTCAGCTCTCGTAAACATCCTATTTAAAAGCAAGTCTTAGGGATACTATTTTAAGCTAAGAAGTGTGATTAGATTTTATCATTAGATTTTTCATGCTAAACATGATTTAATAGCCCACCCGTCTCTTCCCGTGGGTATCGTAAAAGCCTATTTAGAAGTACAAGGGACTTTCCACCAATAAACATCCATGGATTTGCACGTTTCATCGGCGATTAACCCCAGTCTCGTGTGCCTTTCTGTATACTTCGAAACGTGAATCGCACATGTTGTTTTAAGCATTAAACTTTTAATGTTTGGGATATCTCTGACCACCTTATTTGGGATAAATGTAGTGACGTCTGTACAACCGTAAACAATTTTAGAACCGTTATAAAAACTACGTTTAGTTCCCAAGTTGTCTGTATAATTAAAAGCAAACCAATTAGAACTGTCGGCATCTTTTATCAATTACCTACCTCACGGGAAAATTGGAAAAGTTGGATAATTGAAAAACTTCTACGAACTTATGTTCAGGTCTCATTACATAATGTATTCTTCGGATTAATTTGTGCAGTGTACTTTTGTAGTTGTCTCAAGCTGCTTACACCTCTCAAAGTTATAATTATCCTACATTAATCAGTGTAACCATTAATCAACATAACCGACTTCCAAAAAGGAGGAAATAAATTCTACTGTATTTCCGACATTTCTAAACCGATTTCAGTAATTCTTTATTTATTTGAAAGGGTTAGACTAAATATTCCTGTACAAGTACACAGCGCCATCTAGTTCCACACTAAGCAAATAGGCTTGTACTAGGTACTAAAAACTACTACTACTAACTACTACTAAAAACTAAAACAAATGTATGTAGATTTCTATTCTACATACGTCTATGTAGATTTCTATTGACGACCGATTGGTGTAGTGGATAGTGACCATGTCAGCGAAATCAACGGTTGCGGGTTCAAATCCCGCGAGAGATAAATGTGTGATAAATGCGATTATAACACAATACAATAGTACAAGCTTTGCTTAGTTTGGGACTTGATGATTGGTGTAAGGGTCCGAAATATAAAAAAAAATATGTTACATTTTTACATAAATTTTATCCTACGACACTCTGGGGATCACGACGAATCAAACAGGCTTAGGTTTAGGCTTAGACAGGTGGTATTATAGAATTCTGTATAGGTACATACACTCGAAAAACATTACCCTCCTTCCTGTGGCAGTCGGGTATTAGTCACAAAGTCTATATAAGTATCTATCCAACGTCTGACAATACGCGCTATAATTCAAATTGATGATTTGACCAGCAAAGCGATTCTCGAGAACTTCCTCGAATTATTTATGAACCCAAATGCTAGCTATATCTGTAGGTATCTACCTACCTAAATGACCCTCATTTGAATACCAATTACTTAGTCTAATTCTACCTAAATTTTGATACATTACACAGAATTTCCACATTAGTTTATTAGTAATGAAATCTCAACAAGCTCTGTTTCTTAGTACATACTATAAAACAAAAAACATAGGTAATAAGAATGCATATTATAAAATATCAGATTATTTAGATGATAAACATTCATGGACATAACCAGCCCGTTCGCATAACCAGGCTATTTCACAATTAATAATGAAATATTATAATATAAAATAATAATTTTGTAATATAAAAACTTCTTTTTTTTAAAGAGCGACCTCTCGAGTTTCTTGCTTGTTCTTCTCAGGGGAAAATTGCCTTTTGAACAAATCAGTAGCTTTAAAAATGTAAAATCTGACTATTTTAAGTGTACCCTGTGTACCTACAAAATAAAGCATTTTTTGATTTTGATTTTGATTGACATAAAATACAACTGAACATTCACAAACAACACACAGATATGAGCTACACGCTTTTAGATTGCTATCAAAGTTACAGAAAAGGCACTTTAATTAATTTTACATTAAAAACAAGCGTTTAATGATTATCCCAAATTATTCTAGTCTAACCGTGTAGGTATGTAAAATTTCGTATTCGCGCTATTAACCGGAGATTCCTCTTCGGGAGATAATCCTGGTTCCAGCATCAGGTTAATGCGAAAATCATGTTTAACTATCAAAACTAACCGTGTATACAAAATTTAGTATCCGTGCTGTTAACGTTTAAGGAGTTCCTCTCGTGAGGAGTCGATCCTGACTGCATCACTTCATGTCTATCATATCAATGTATTGACGACCTGTTTGGTGTAGTGGTTAGAAATTCTGCTACTATACCAAATGGTCGCGGGTTCGAATCCCGCTAGGGGCATATGTTTGTATGATGAATACAGACATGTGTTCCCGAGTTATGGATGTTTTTCATTTATACATGTATTTATTTACAAAAAATAAATGTATTTGTGTAGTTTATCAACCATCTAGTAGCCATAACACAAGCCTTGCTTACTGTGGACCTAGATGGCGCTGTGTGTTTGCGCAAAGACATTTATTTATTAATTTATTGTTATCAGAACTGATCGAGTTTGCAAAAGTTTAACTTCATAACAGGAAATGTTTAACAGGAAAGAAAAATATTGTAAATTATTTTGCGTAATAAAGAGTAATTGTATTGGTTCTAATTTTACTTTCAAATTTTAAAACGAACTACTTACATACGATTTTAGGTTTAGGACGACGACGAGGTTGGGTTAATGAACTCTCACGCGCTACAAGCGTGTCCACATCAAGTACCTACGTGTAAGTATATTGTAATTTTTGAAGGCATGCACCATAAAAGAGTTTTTACGATAATTTGTTGACACAACATGAATAGAAAATGTC
The DNA here is from genome assembly GCA_949316235.1 of Oegoconia quadripuncta. Lineage (NCBI taxonomy): Eukaryota > Metazoa > Arthropoda > Insecta > Lepidoptera > Autostichidae > Oegoconia > Oegoconia quadripuncta. Next base: position 4,827,429 of record OX438743.1, read on the forward strand.
ACGTTTCGTCGACGAGGTCTAATAATTACCCGTCAATGTTCCCCGAATTTTACAACTTTGGGATCTTCAAGAACCTTTCGCTTGTTTTTTTTTTGTTTTTTATGCATAATAGGTTAGAACTTGACCTCAATTACACCTGATGTTAAATGTAGATGAGGTTGAAGGTGGAAGCGACTTGACCCGGAAACCCCAACATATTTGGGGGACTGGCTATCTTATCTCTCACAATCGGAACACAACAATGCTATTAATTAATCATTAATTACAACAGTAATGGTGCCAAATAAAAACTTTTTCTTTCTTTCTTTCTTTCTATTAACATTGTTGCTTGGCGGCAGATTTAGATAATGGTGGTAGCTAGCCAGGCGGACATTTAAAATGCCCTACCACCAACCAAACCGAGTACTTAAATATGTACTCCGATTCGTAAACCCAATGTTAATTTAATTAATTAATTTACTTCTACTTCTACTACTTCTATTTAATTAATTAATTTACTACTTCTTTAAATGGAGAATATGAGCACCTTGTAAATGCCTATTCACTCTGCTTTTCAAGATCCCAAGGTTGTAGGATTCAGGAAATACTGACGCTGGGAGGAAGTTCCATACCTTATATTTTTAGGCCCATGCTCGGTGATCTCCACTGATCAATGTTTTCTGCAGAGGCAGTAGCAGCATCGGCTTTTGAAAGAACGGTGCGAGGGCATCCACAATAAATAAATAAATATCCTTGGACATTCACACAATGCCATCTAGTTCCACATTAAGCAACTATAGGCTTGTGTTGTGGATACCAGATGGTTGACATACTACACAAATACATTTTTTTTTGTAAATAAATACATATATAAATGAAAAACATCCATAACTCGGGAACATATGTCTCTATTCATCATACAAACATATGCCCCTAGCGGGAGTTGAACCCGCAACCTTTTGGTATAGCAGTCAGTTTCTAACCACTACACCAAACAGGTCGTCAACAATAGTTGCCTTTCAAAGCATACACTTCAAATCTACACTGTCCAGAGCCATTTACTAAACAAAAAGAAATTGAACAGCGATTGCAATCGCGCTCATTCTTTCTTTGGGGCAGCAATTACCTTGCTGGGGGGGACCTAAAGCCAGCAACACTGCTGACTTCCTACCCATTCATCACTATATTGCAATTTCCGATTCTCATGAATGCTTATGTTTTTGGTGATCAATAAATTCCTTTCATTTATTTATAATCGGGTTTTTTCGTCGCTACTCCATTAGTTTCCAGGATGTATTTTATAATCTATTCAATTAATCTACTCTATATGAAATATAATTTGTAACCAAATATAAAATGTTAAAACCTTTTTTGCATAAGTAACCTAGAACCAATTCCGCAGACAATGAATGAGGTATTGTTATATTGTTCACAGGAGAATACGAAAAGAAAATAGAGTTGGTTTTATTTTCAAAAGGTCACTTGTTCACGAACAATAAGACAATGTTATTACACCGATGTAACCAATGGGCAACCTGAATAGTTCTACCTATTACAGGTACATTATAAACATAACAGAGAATGGAATTCTAAGAATCAATACAGTATAATCATTGATCACACGTGGTAATTTCTATATTGACATAACATTTAATATACCTCGAATGCAGTTTATAATGAATTGTAATATAGAAATATAGGACATATTATCATAATGAATCGTTAGATGTGTGTTGAGTTTCATATAAGTTTATAAAAGTGGGAAAAGAAAATTCACATCTGCGGCCTAAGTTATTTACAAATATAATGTATACACTTCAAAAAACCTATAGTACGACCGAAAGCCTGGCCTCTATTTTGCGCAAAGGGTGAGTGAGCCTCGTTTTTCAACAAGGCAATGCCTTTTACCTACTCGGGACCCTTCCGGCCGCGCAAGACCTGGGACAAATTTTGTATTTATAAATATTTTATTAATCTAATTGAGTATTTTGTTTAGGTATTATCTTTTGTTTTTATTAAGACGCGGTCTCCCAATTTAGGATGACCGGGTTCGATTCCCAGGCAGACCCATGTACCCATGAGTTTTTAAACTTAATTTAATTACTTATGTGCATTTATTAACTGCACTGCACTTAAACGGTGAAGGAAAACATCGTGAGGAAACCTGCATGACTGTGAAATAAAAATTCAAGGGTATGTGAAGTACCCAACCCGCATTGGGCTAGCGTGGTGGACCATGGCCCATACTCCCTCATAATCATCATCAAGGGAAGGCCTATATCCCTGCAGTGGGATGTTTACGGGTTCATGATGATGAATCTATCTATTAATATTATAAATAAACATAGTGAGTTCAAAACTTATAGCTAATAATAATAACAAAATAAACTTAACCAACTACAGATTTAACGATCTAAATAAAATCACGCGACCATCTTACCCTGTACTAGTAGCATGACGCGTGCGATAAACGTTTATGTCGCGCGGCGAGATATTTGTCCAACTCATTCGCTGGACGAAATGTACAACCACCCCACTCTCACTCCTACGTCGCGCGCGACAAACACTGTCATACTACAGTACTAGTAGCATGACAGGCGCGATAAACGTTTATGTCGCGCGAGATAATATTTGTCCTGCTCATTCCCTTGTACTAAATATACAACTATCCCAATCTCTCTACTACGTCTCGGCGCGCGACAAACAATGTCATGTTACAGCACTAGTAGCATGACAGGCACGATAAATGTTTATGTCGCGCGAGATAATATTTGTCCTGCTCATTCCCTTACACTCAATATACAACTGTCCCATTCTCACACCTACGTTGCACGCGACAAACGATGTCATGATACAGGGGCTGCGGTAGTGTAACGGTCATCATCAGAAGACTCTTCACATTAGAAGATCACTCTTATTACTGACACTTTTACTCGCGATAGTGTTCTGCTACTGCCCCGCTCATTATATCTAGGCGCTTTCCGTGGTGTATACGAAAGCCGGGAGCCGAGCTTCATTCGACCTTCTTCCCCATATGTTGACAATAGTGCCGTTTCTTATTTCATTGGCTACACTCCCATTTCCCGGGGAGAGACAAACTTCTTTTCCTACTTACACCCTATTTCTTTCTTAATTAGTCTGTGATCCCAGGTAGCAATAGTCATGCAGGGCACCGTCTACCGTCAATAGGCGCCGTGTACCACTGATGATCCTAGCTTATAGGAGTTATAGTGCGAGGAGTGTGATGGATGGATTGTATATACTCAAATCACAGAATCAAGTTATCAACCTCATGGCAACAATTTTTTATCCATTACATTAAATACTAGTTTTTAGTGAGCAGTAGAAAGTTAAACAAGATTTTAATTAGTTTCACTTGTTATATGGTGGATCTAATCAAGTTCTACTTAACTATCATCACCTGTTAATTGATTATCAAGAACATTAAGGCCACTCACGCGCAATCACATTTACTTTGTGTTTTAAATTGATTACCCAGTTACAATTACGTAATTTAATGTAGTGCTGAGTGTATTATTTAGACGAGCTGTTTGCTATAGTGGTTAGAGACCCTAAGTCGCGAATTCAAATGCCGCTAGATACATATGTTTGTATAATGAATACGGACATGTGGACCCGTGTTACATTTGTACATATATTTGTATTCGACTCACGATTATTCCAAATTGATTTAGCATGTTTGGGTGTTCCAAACCCTAAAAGTATAATGCTTTAAACAACATCCACCTTTCGAAATATACAAAAATGCGCACGTGACAGCGGGCGAGCCCATCGCCGTTGAAACGTATAAATCTATACATGTTTTTGGATGTAAAGTCCCTTAGTCGCCTTCTACGACACACACGGGACGAGACAGATTACATACATATATACATACACTCGAAAAACATTTCTTGGCCAGTCAGGTAAAAAATATTAACTCTTTCTGTTGTTTCAGATCTATCAAGACGACAATGGCAGCTAACGTTGCCAAAGATACAATTTTACAACCTGCTACTCTACAAGAGGCAATAAACATCATTAAATTCCTAACTACTTCACATAAACAAGAAATAGCGAAATTGAAAGATTCACATCACAAACAAACCGAAGTGATAAAGAAATTCGAATCGAATAGGAAGAAAGAGCTCGAATTTTTGTCAAGTGAGCTTCAGAAATATGAAGTCAATTTAGCGCTAAGAACAGAGAGCGTTACCAAGCAACTAGCGGAAAAAGATGAAATAATACAAAGGCAAACGATAACGATTGAAGAGCTGAACAAAAAGTTGCAAATTCAAGAGAGTTTTATAGTACCCGAGATTGTGCTCGGTGATTCGAATTCTGATTCGGGCATTGCTATGGAACAGGACGATAATAATATCAAAGAAAGGAATAACGAGGAAGTCAAGATTGAACCAAAGACAACAAGGAAATGTAGCAGACGATTCGCTGACTCAATTAGCTTTTTACGTAGAGTAGATTTCTCACCAATGAAGTACAAGCCTAGTAATCGCGACAATCCGAAAAAGAAAGAAGATAGTAAGAAGAATTTAGAAGTTTCACTTGTTAATAAAAGGATGTTATCGCGACAATATAGCAACGATAGACCGACAAGTGAAGACGAAAGACCAACAGTAGAAGATTCTCTGTTCTCAGATAGTCCAGTAGAACCTATTACAATAAGACCAAAACCTATGAACGATAGTATGAACAACCATTTTTCTGACGATGGCAGTGAGGATACCAGTGAGGAAGTATTCGACAGGGTGATGACCAGAAGCAGCATTAGACGATCTGTGAAAGCGAATCCTAAGTATAAGAAAATAAATCGAACGAAATCGAAACTCCTGGAGCATATTAAAGTTAATATTGTAGACTGACAAAGCCAAGAAACAAATGTTTTTTTTTAAATATGTGCAAGTGATTAAATTTAGAAATTAATAAAATATAATATCGGATTATTTTTCTTTCTGTAAACTCGGAAGTATTTTTTCCATAATTTAGTACGATTAGGTTAATTTGAAGACATCTGTAAATTACATAATATTTTGTACATTTTTACATTATAGTCCAGCGGATTAGTAAGTTGGAGCTGCAGTGGGCAGGGAGCTCGAAGATGGTTGATGGGGCATTAAAGTTCTCGAGTGGAGACCACGCACCGGCAAGCCCAGCGTAGGACGTCCACTTATAAGGTAGACAGATGAGTTAATGAAGGCTGTGGGAAGACGCTGGATGTAGGCCGCTTCCAACCGATGGCTCAGGAAATGTATAGGGAAGGCCTATGTTCAGCAGTAGACGTCTTATGGCTGATATGATGATAATGACATAATATTTTAAAAGAAAACAACGATACTCCATGACTTTCAAAATTTAAAAGAATATCATCCCCACTCTATCACAAAAATATATTAGCAAAATTTTATTTTACCACTGTCGACGTAATTAATATGTATACATGCCATATTACGGCTTTCTAGTACTTAGAGTTTTGAGCTAAGCCGCGGACAGAGAGACAGACAGACATGGCGACACTTTAAGGGTTCCTCGTTGAGTAAAGAACCCTAATAAGGAACATTTGAGTACTAATGGTGGATTGTAGCAATTCACAGAGTATCTAAATGTTTAGTGCTGTCATTACGGAGTATTACGCAATACAAAACGACCATTAGGGAATTACCCTTAATGTAAGTTCGTCTCTATAATTAGTCGTGTTTCCAGCGAAAACATGACTTACTAACTCCTCGCCTGCATCTTCATCTCCTTGTATTCCACTTTATCGCGGACATTTGTTTGTCCCGCGGAAACTACTCACTTTATCGGGATAAAAAATATCCTAAGTGTCCAGGGTATATTCTACCTATGTACCAAATTTCTCGAGCAACAAACAAACAAACAAGCATCCAAACTTTCGCATTTATAATATTAGTTAGATTTTGTCTCCCCCTGTGGGTTCTCAATGTGTATTATACAACTATAATAAAGTTTGACTAAACTGACTGACTGAAACGTGTTCTCTCACTATAATAATAATAATAAATAAATATTTCGGACACTTACACCAATCATCTAGTCCCAAACTAAGCAAAGCTTGTACTATGGATACTAGATAACGGATAAACATACATTAATAATATATAAATATCCATGACTCAGGAATAAATGTTCATATTCATCACACAAACATTTACCCGTCGCGGGATTCGAACCCGCAACCGTTGGTTTCACTGACAGGGTCTCTATCTACTACACCAATTGGTGGTCAATGGCACCGACTATTTTTTTTTTCAATCTTATTTAAAGAGCTAGTAGGCACTAGGCACCGACTATGATCCTCATATGAAAGCTCAAGGTCACGCAACGATGGAGAGGGCGATGCTCTGCGTTTCGCTACGTGATCGAATCAGAATTGAAGGAATCTATAGGCGAGCGAAGGTCACTAACGTAGCAAGTTGAAGTGGCAGTGGGCATGCCACATAGCTCGAAGAACTGATGGTCAGGGGGCCATTAAAGTTTTCGAGTGGAGACCACGCACCGCAAGCGTAGAGTACGACGTCCACTCACAAGGTAAGGACAAAGGAGCTGATAATGGTCGCGGGAAATCGCTGGCTGCAGGTCGCTTCTAACCAGTCACTCTGGAACGACGACCTATGACTGATATAGAAAGAAAGAAAGAAACTGTTTATTCGCCACTTCGACACATATACAACAATTAATAAAATAACAGTACACTAAAATAAGTGTCGCAGCAGCGAAAAGGAAACGACTCAGCTTTATTCTGAGCTTATAAGAACTCAGCGCTGTTTTACTGTCGCATCCAGAGCAGACGAGTTACCGTCGCTTGTTGCATAAAAACATGATATCTTTTTTTAGATTTTATATTTACGGACAATAAACAGTTTTACAATGTGTATAACTTACAGCATTATTAACAAACAAATATAGTTGATTGCAAAACCAGCAGCATTATCCACAAATTACTAACAACTCAATCAGTACTAAGTACAAAACTAAAGGAAAAACTAAACTAAAATAAACAATGCAATCTGCTGTTATATACATGAAGTAGTATCAGATGTAGTCGAAGAAGCTACAGTTTAAATATAAGGAATATAATATGTAGAAATAGTTGATGACAGCATAGTGTAGATGACAGCAATTTAAAATTTATTAAAGTTGTACATTTTTGTAAACACACATATAATGTTGATAAATAAAGTTCATTTAATTAGTGTTCCTTGAACAATTATCAGCCAGTACTTCATCGGTGTCTATTCTTCTGTCATAGTTATTTATTTCAGAAACTACAACAATCAAGTTTCTGCCTGATCAAGTAAATGTTACGTATATCTAAGGTTTGCTGGTAGACCATCAACAATTTCCAACATCTCTCTTCACTGACAGTACACAGGGTTTTTTTTATGCACGACGGGTTCGTATTTGACCTCAGTCACACCTGATGTTAAGTGAAGAAGAGGTCGAAGGTGGAAACGTACTGACCCGGAAACCCCAACACATTTGGGGAACTGGCTATCTTATCTCTGACAACCAAAACACAACAGTGCTATCAACATTGCTGCTTGGCGGCAGATTTAGATAAGATGGTGGTAGCTAGCTAGGCGGACATTTAAAATGCCCTACCACCAACCAAACCGAGTACTTAAACATGTACCCGCTGGGGATCGAACCCTCGACCTCTGATTCATACATCTTGTATGGGTACATTTAAAATAGTCAAATTTTACTTTTTTTAAGCTGTAACTTGTTCAAAATGCAATATTTCAATGGGTTGATAGAACAAGCAAGAAATTCAAGGGGTTGCTTCTTTTAACTCCCGACGAATAACGGTGGGTGTTGTCTTTGACGGCATTGGGTGTGTGTCCAGTGAATATCCGGAAGTGTCTCAATAAAGCGTGGTCCGATTTGAGTGCGGTTTTCTTTATATTTGAGAGTAAACTAGGGGAAAGGTTGACCTTTGAGGCACGTTTGATTAAAATCGGTTCAGCCGTTTCGAAGATATATAACACGGTTGCTTTGCATACCTGATGCATGCATGATATTATTGTTTACCTACTTTATTTTAAATTTTCTAAATTTCTGATTTAAGTTTAAAAAAGGCGCAATATATTGGGTATTTACCTATGAAATTGGAGTTTTTTTTCTTCGTTAATTTGTATTTTATTTGGAAAATGGAATATTATTTAAAGGTTTCACGTGAAATATTTTTTAATTTCTGGGCTAAATCACTTAATAAAAAAATAATTGAACAGAGCTCTTTTCATGTGCTTCCTATAATTATTTCTTAGATTCGCTGAAACTTTTACAAAGCGGTTACTTTTAAAAATGAACGCTGCCTATACTTAACTTAATGTTATCCGATAATACACACAAAGTTTAGCTAAATTTGGATTTGCCGTTCCCAAAAAAAAATCAAAAATGTTTGTATGGAGAAAATAGTCTAAAAGAAATTCTTCATACAAAACGCCAATTTCATAGGTAAGGACCTAATATTTCATTAATATGTCTAATATTTTATAATAATGTTTTCTTAATAGTTTCTGTATTATATTATCCTTAAATTTATTGAAAGGAAGATTTTGTTTATCAACGGTAACCACATTGAAAAAGTGTACCTATACATAACACAGCCCTTTGATGAATTTTATGATCGTTATGGTCTCAATCATGAATTCCTTTGTCGCCTTAAGCCACGCAGGAGTTTTAGATTGATACAGTCGAAAGACAGAAATACTCAAATTCTTTTCCAAATGACTTGTACAGTCAGTATGCAATTTAAAATTATGCGTGCGTGGATTAACTTAACTATATCACAGATATGTTTAATTTCTTTATCTGACGGGAAATACTCACTTTATCGGGATAAAAAATCCATGTCTTAATCACCCTGGATTAAGACATGGATTTTTTATCCCGATAAAGTGAGTATTTCCCGTGTCCATTATCCTAAGTGTCCAGGGTATATTCTACCTATATACCAAATTTCATCCAAATCCGTTCCTTCGTTTCGCTGTGATTGAGTAACAAGCAAACAGATAAACATCTAAACTTTCAAAATTTATAATATTAGTTAAAATAGTTTACTCATATTGAGAGTTACATAAATAACATCTGAAATCATCATATGACATTAACAACCTTCACAAGACTGACACTCCGAAGAAGAATGAACAAGAAACTCAAAGGAAGAATGAACCAAAAACAAAGAAAAAAGACATTTATTTAGTCAGAAATGTTATAATAGTCTCTTGCATGTAATTCCGTATATGGTAGTTTTAATTTTTAATGTCCACCATTTAATGGTAGATTTTTAATATCCACCGGAACCTAACATACATAAATATACAAAGTGTCATGACCTTTATCCCAGAAATTGGAAATTTAGAATACGTATGAGGAACTAAACATAATAATATGATGCGAGTAACATAATAATAAATAATAATAAATATCCTTGACATAGACACAGCGCCATCTAGTTTCACTTTAAGCAACTATAAGCTTGTGTTGTGGGTACCAGATGGTTGATAAACTAAATAAATACATTTTTTTTTGTAAATAAATACTTATTATAAATGAAAAAATCCATAACTCACACACACGGGTACACATGTCCGCATTCATCACACAAACATATGACCCTAGCGGGATTCGAACCCGCAACCTTTTGGTTTAGTGGCCAGAGTTGCTAACCACTACACCAAACAGGTCGTCATTATATATACATAGCATCCATTCTTCATAAAACAGGCTTTAAATATAAAAAACCGTACTCAAATCGGACCATGCATTATTGGATTCATCTGAACAATTCTCGTTACTTCACGCCGGCTCACCGCCTCCAACTTTATAAGGCGCAAGTTCGGCCGCACGTGGAGTATTGTTCTCATCCTATGGGCTGGGGCACCTCAGTACCAGCTTCTTCCTTTTGACCGCGTTCAACGTCGCGCAGTCCGAATTGTCGGCCAAGAGAGTCTCACTGACCGACTGGATCCCCTGGCGTTGCGAAGAGACGTCGCGTCCCTCTGCATTCTCTATCGCATATTTCATGGGGAGTGTTCTGAAGAACTGTTCGAGCTAATACCCGCTGCTCAATTTAACCGATACACTTCTCGCCGAAAATTAAATTTCCAATAACATCACCTGGATGAGTGGAAGTCTACCACTGTACGTTTCTTAAGAAACTTCTTACCACGTGCGACCACCCTGTGGAACGGACTTCCGGCAGCGGTATTCCCGAACGAGTACGACATTGGAACCTTCAAGAAACAAGCCTACACCTTCCTCAAAGGCCGGCAACGCATCTGTGACCCTTTTGGTGTTGCGGGTGTCCATGGGCGGCGGTGATTGCTTTCCATCAGGTGACCCGCATGCTAGTTTGCCGCCCTCTCATATAAAAAAAAAAACAAGACTGTACACACACACGCCACGTGTCCATTTCCCCTAAATGACTTAATGATAATTGAAGTGGACAACAATGTATGTACCGTTCTGCATTTCACTATTTTTCTTAAGATCAGTAGATCTCAATATTACAAGACTGATGATCTCTTTATGAAAATTTAAGGTGATCTTCCAAGCAGTGGCATGCTCTCCGTACACAGAAAGGTAGTGCCTACTTTGGAATTTGTAAGATTTCCTCGAAATGTATTGTCAAGATAGCTGATTCATACTGATGTGTACAGTAATATTCTAAACAGTTGCGAGGATTGCTATAAGTGTAAATTTATTATTTTGTACTTGTATTTTCTCTCATTTAATACCAATTTTTATCATTCTGCCTACCCTGTGGCAAATTTCTGTGCACGCCACTGATTACAAGTAAAGAGTAATCATATTTTAATACTTTAAAATGAAATCAAATCAAAATATTTTATTTCATAGGATAAAATTATCACTTGAAAACGTCACTATTAATATTACATTTAAATTTACGGCTCATTCACAAAGCTGACTCCCCAGAGAAGAATGAGCAAGAAACTCTAGGGTTGCTCTTTTAAACAGATTATGGGTTACAATTTGTGATTTGATAATTATATGAATAATAAGACCGCTATGTCCAGGCTTGCTTATCATTCAAATAGTAAGTGATTATAATAATTATAATAGCCTTTTGCTAATAATTTCTGTATTATGATTGCTTTAAATTTATTTAAAGGCAAATTTTGAATGTCTACTGGAACCTTAATATAAAGCGTATACTTTCAAAGTAATTAAATCATTTACTTGACAAATAGTACATGTAGTGTTCAAACTTTGGTACTTAACCTCATGCATGCTGACTGTACATCCATGATTTATTCTTGCCCCTGAATATATAGACAGAACATTAAATGGAGAGGAATTTCGAACACGCTTGTTTGGGATAATTCCATCACCCTCCAAATTGCGGATTCGCAGTATGTCAAAAAACAACATTCCAGATTACAGGAATGTATGCAAAGTCGCGCCTTCAGCCGTAATGTAAATATTGGGCTGCGGATCAAAGCTTCGAGGGTAGCTGTAAAAATAAATCATCCCTGATCGAGAAGTCGGTAAATAAATAATAATATACTGGGATTCACATTATTTGTATCATACTTGAGATCGTTACAGTATTTGCCTGTAAGTTTGAGATTCACAATTTCAATGTGCCCGCATGTGACTACTTTATAATTCGTTTGTTTATAACGTACCATTTATATCTTCTCAAACATGCTTGGAAATTTGAGCATTATTTTGACAACGTTCTTCGAAATCGAAAATGTTATACTGTTTTTTTTTTTAATCTTTACTTATTTAGTTTTAATTTTAATTAAATTTTAATTAAAATTTAAATTAGTTTTAATTAAATGCCACCCTCATTGGGGATTGGTACCTAAAATCAACATTCTTTAGATCAACTCTCATTATATCAACACCAAATAGGTCAACAGTGTAACAGGTCAACCATTTATTGTACCAATAATTTGTTATATCAATGTTTCACTAGATGAAAAGATTATTTTGTCAACAATTAACTACATAAGTCAATCTTAATTCGATCGATTCTTAATTGCCATCTTAAGGTATCTTAAGGTACTTCCTCATTCTATACCGTAATAATGATAAATAAATAATTATTCTGATTTTCGTACTTATTTATAATTATATTTATTATTGTATATATATCAAATAATTATTTTCATTTTCGTATGTGATTTTTTAAAATACACGAAAAGTAGCAATGTCTTGTTTTGTTTTTATTAATAATTATTATTTTTATTTTAAAGCTAAAGCTTGAAAAAACAAGAGTTTTACATATTATTCAGAAAAGTAGCTATTTATATTTCTTTTATATGGGTACTATATATTTAATGAGTACATACAATACCTATTTATCTAAGTAGTTACTATATCATATTGCGTTACCCACTAAAACAATTAAAAGTAAGTAGGTACAGTTTTTTATCATTTTTGATTCCTTCATAGTGGAAGAGTCCAGCGCAGTTGGCTGATTTCAATGAAATTGGCCGCCAAGGCCGTAATAGGTCGCGAGGGCATTATTTATAGTGGGCACGTTTTGTAGTCGAAACAGTCACAAATGAAGTCACAAAGGTAAAGAGTCGTGTAGTCGTGTAGTCGTGTGAATCATCCCTAGGTGAAAGAACAGTCATAAACGAAATGTCTTGTCGACATAAAGTTTAGCTAAATTTGGATAGGCCGTTCCCAAAAAAAATTCAAAAATGTTTATATGGAGACAACAGTCTTAATGAAATTCTTCATACAAAACGCCAATTTCATAGGTAAGGACCTAATATTATTCTGGATACGTTGTTTTAATTTTACCATCGTGTCTAGATGTAATGTGACGAAGTAAGACTTATTTAAAAAGAGCAACCCTTGAGTTTCTTGCTCGTTCTTCTCTGGGGAGACTGCCTAGTGAATGAGCGATAACTGTATGTCATGACGATTTCAAATGTTATTCTTATAACTTCGAAATAAAACATTTTTCATGTGATTTGATTTAAGGTTTTTTTTTAACAGACTTTCCCAACCAACCCTCTACAATAGGTACTATTTGAGAAAAGTACTATACAAGCCTTGGCTGCATCCAATCCTTGGCGACCTTGTATGTGTGCTACGGCTTCGCCTCAGCCTACATTTACACGTTCGTCCATCAATGCCTCCTTTGTCAGTTGCTGCACATTAGTCTATTAGAACTATAACAGCAAACAATACTGTTTATATGTCAAACCGCCTCCGTGGCTCAATGTAAAACAACATTGGGTTTAGGATCGGAGGTCGCGGGTTCGATCCCCAGCGAGGTACATGTTTAAGTACTCGGTTTGGTTGGTGGTAGGGCATTTTAAAATGTCCGCCTGGCTAACTACCACCATCTTATCTAAATCTGCCGCCAAGCAGCAATGTTAATAGCATTATTGTGTTCCGGTTGTCAGAGATAAGATAGCCAGTCCCCCAAATGTGTTGGGGTTTCCGGGTCAGTACGCTTCCACCTTCGACCTCATCTTCACTTAACATCAGGTGTGATTGAGGTCAAATACAAACCCGTCGTGCACAAAAAAAACCAAGCAGAACCTGTATAGGTTCCTCTACTAATAGTACATTACTGTAGCTCTCTGTAATGACGGAGTGCTGCCCTTGATGGGCAAGCTGGAGTAAAGGCCGAAACCGAAGATAGTATCCATCATAGCGTGGACAGCAAGGGCTGCACTGATGACCAAAATTATAGACCGAGGTTAAGCTAAGCTCGAGGTCAACATAGCGTGGCCAGTAGTGCAGCCATTACGAAGCAAGGCTTGTATAGTGCTTTACTCAAACAATTGTTAAAAGTACAGTTAGCAAGATTTAAGACCGCTTTTCCAGGGATTTTGCAGAATTTTTTTTCTCTTATCTTTGCTTTTGTCTCTTCTTCGCGCTTTAGTTTTTATTTAGACAATGGTGTCGATTCAGATGTACACCCAACTAAACTAAAACCAATTTTGGAACAGTGCCGTCGCATCGTACTGTTCCAGGAAGAAGGAGACAGTACGACTTTAAAACAGGTTTTAGTTTAGTTGGTGTACATCCGAATCGACACCAATAATGCTTGTACTGTCTGTATAGCCAAATTCTGAATAAAATATTTTTGCATATACCTATTTTTGAAACAAGCTCGACAATAATGGATTTTCAATGGAAAACTCACAAGCAATGAAGTTGACGAAAAGAGATCTCTTATGGAGATAAGTTCTCCTTTTGTATATTTTTATATCGTCCTAAAATTCTGTTTTCTTTAATGTGTATGCTTATATGCAATAAAGCGTTAAATATAAATATATAAATATATAAGCAAATATTTTCCATACTACTTCGTTAGTGTCTTGCGAATAGCGTCGAAAGGTCGACTGCTCAAAGAAGGTTTTCAAAATAATTACCACATAGCACTTTAGAATATTTTTTTTTATTGGTGGTCGTGGTATAATAACAATAAAAATAAAATTCATTTGTTTCGCTCTATCAGAAAGATACAAGTTTATGGCCCGAATTAATAAACCAATCTCAATACAAGTCTTGAGGCTGTATCACCGAGATGCGTCTTAAGAAGTTGACGCTATCTCAAGCTCCTTTCTAATTTATAAACCAATCTTGAGGTTTACTCACCCGAGATCACTTCTGAAGCATACGCCTCAGCGGCGAATGACTGATAGTCATGAGTTTCGTTTATTAATACGCGCACCTCTCAAGTGAGTACTGCTTGATTGTGCACGTGTCAGGTCTCAAGTTAGGTTTATTAATCAACCCGTTTACTTGAGACCAGTCACAAGACTGTTCTCAATCTTGAGAATGGTTTATTAATACCGGCCTAAGTGTGCAACAAAATCACCTTAGTTTAGTTAGCAACAGCCGATACTACGCAGTTTCCAGTAAGTGATCATGGCTTCCATTTCCTCGAAATCTACCTGCTGCGTTTGTGAACACTGTGTTTGTGTAGTACTATATCAACCCCATATATGACATCCATAATACAAGTCTAGTTGTTTAAAGTAGTACTAAGTGATGATATGTATATGCCAAAGTATATTTAATCAAATTCAATTCAATTGTTTATTTGCAACACAGTTTTAAAAGTTATTACAGCAAGCATTTTACGTACTTAATATAATAATAATAATAATAAATATCCTTAGACTTATTACACACAGCGCCATCTAGTTCTACAGTAAGCAACTATAGGCTTGTGTTGTGGATACCAGATGGTTGATATATTACACAAATACATTTTTTTTTTGTAAATAAATACTTATTATAAATGAAAACATCCATAACTCGGGTACACATGTCCGTATTCATCACACAAACATAATGCCCCTAGCGGTATTCGAACCCGCAACCTTTTGGTATAGTGGTCAGAGTTGCTAACTACTACACCAAACAGGTCGTTAAACTTTATACTTGTATGTATGTATTCAACCTACATGCAGGTGTGCAAAATTCACTGAACATTATAAACATATTTATTATGTATGCTTAGTACGAGTATGTATACATGGGAAACTAGGTTGATATAATTATTTTGAAGAACCACACCGTTGAAGTTTTTCGTAGAAGGCTCTGGTGTTTTGGCGTTTACTTTATTCATAGTACGGTGTCGCTCTGTCATTTTCCGAGTCCCGCCCGAGTCTCCCTTTTTTCTTTTTTTAATGATAGTAAACCAACTGCTGTCGCTAGTGGAAATTCGTATAGCTCGTATATAAAATGGCCCCACGGTGCATTTCTGATTTCACGGCTCACCGTGAGTGAAACACTAGAATTCAATTACGAAACGAGCGCAGGAATGGAGAGCTCTTCTGTTTCACCTGCCAATACAAGTTTTGTCACTATACCGTACTTTACTCGCTTGTGAACGGCATTGTACGTTTGCTTTGTAGAGCGTGAAATAATAATGAACGTTTATGATATGTTTTCTTTTCCAAATTATTTTTTTCTATCAAACTAAATTGTGATTTATATTATTATTTAGGCTTTAAAATATTAAATTTTGATACTTGAACTATTATATACAAGAAGCCAATAACAGTAATACACAGAATTTTAAACATATCTGCCGCTAAGCAGCAATGTTATTAGCATTGTTGTGTTCCGGTTGTCAGAGATAAGATAGCCAGTCCTTCAAATATGTTGGGGTTTCCGGGTCAGTACGCTTCCACCTTCGACCTCATCTTCATTTAACATCAGGTGTGATTGAGGTCAAGTACCAACCCGTTGTGCATAAAAAAAAACATAAAACAACTATAAATCGGCCTTTTATTTGAAGTTACCCTATTTATTCTTCATCTCATTAGAGTCCCTCTAATCTGATAAGTCTTATTATGACTGGAAAAGTTTGAATGCCTGGACGTTTGTTACTTATATTTTTAATATTTTTTTTCATTTAATGAAAGTCAGATTTAGGTCCTATTTTTTCAGTTTATTTTTGTTAAAATGAGCTATTATATCCTAAGACTGATGTGAATTGACACATTTTATAGACTTTCAAGAATACGACGAAAAAGACATCAATCGTTATTTTTGCTAATTATATGAACGATAAGTATAATTTTGGAAGATTATTCGGAACTTAGGGAACGCTGATCCAATTAAAGAAGCCATAGTTCCTATATTGGACCAGTAGAAAGTTTTTAAAATAGCCTATTTTGTAAATAACTAATAATAAAATTAATGTAAATAACTAATAGCAAAAAAATAAATAAATAGTTATAAATGTAACTATTTTTTGTTTACTAAAAAGCCATAAAAAAATTAAACAACATTTTGCTTATGTGGAGTTCGTAAAATAATATAATTTTAATGTTAAATAAATGCGCTTTTTATATATAAATGGACCGCTTTTCGTTATCTTTTTTGGGATTCGAAAAATAATGAAGTGTAGCAAGTTGTATGTAGCAAATAATTATATGAGTTATACCCGTAATTTTAAAACTTCGCCACATAATTAATCTCCAAAGTCATGTGTCATCATTTTCAATATTAAAATGAAAGAAAAAAAAAAAAATTAACACTAATGAAATATTGGCTTATTAAATATTACTTCATCTGTTGTAAATTCGAAATATAACAATTTTTTGTTTACTAACAAAAAATTAAGAATCCAAGAAATTTTTTTATCAAATATTAACTTAACAAAATTACTAAACTAAATATTGGGCGAACCTTACGTTTCTGCTTTCCATTTCCTCTACGATTTTATTCCAAGACAATTCAGTAAGATCAAAGTAATTTTTAAAACCACTTGGCTTTCCTAACCATTATCTCGACAAAATCACAACTTGGCCAACTAATTGGGTAAATAAAGCAAGTACCCACCCGGACCTCTTGCTTTGTGAACCATAATTATCCTTCACTTGAAATTGGAGAACATCGTGGAGAGTTCACTACGGACCAAAGGATAAATATCAATTTCTTCAAAAATTACCGTTATATAAGAAAGATCTGAAAAGTAAAGTCCTGCATACCTAGTAAAAATTCAGTTTTTAAAAGAAAAACAAAAATGTTTCTGGATATACCTACTCGTATAATTGGAGTTGTCGATTTATAAGATTTTGTTTGTCCTATCCTTGTTTTTTGATACATTCAGCATCATAGTTATGCATACAGTGTGCGAAGTGTAAGTTTTGTCTCGTTTTTAACTTTACTATCGCGTTCGCGTCTGGAGGCGCTGCACATTTCTCCATACAAATCTTCACGTAAACGTGAACGCGGTAGTAAAGTTAAGTCGAAACAAAACTTACACTCTGCCCTCAGGACTGTTTTTTTTTTTTTTTTAATATTTCGGACACGGAGTTTTACATGATTAGTTCATTCTACTCGGCTCCCTACGCGTATAGTTACTATATCCACAAGTAATAGACACCCCATCTATTCCTTCTATATACACCAAGTGGATTGTTTTGTTGCTGATTGGCTATTTGTTATTTTTTTTTATATTTATTTGCACGAGCGTTTAAATTTAACTACCTACTCTATTGGTCTACTACAAATATTTATAAATATCTAATTTCCTTTCCCTACTCTGTGTACACCATTCATACTTAATAATAATAAATCTAAATATATGTAACTCAAAGGTGACTGACATAGTGATCTATCAACACCCAGCCCAAACCACTGGACGGATCGGGCTGAAATTTGGCATGCAGGTAGATGTTGTGACGTAGGCATCCGCTAAGAAAGGATTTTGATAAATTCTACCCCCAAGGGGATAAAATAGGGGATGAAAGTTTGTTGTTTGTATTTTAAACCGAACGGGCTGAGACATTGCATGTATAAAGCTACTATGACGTAGGCATCCCCTAAGAAAGGATTTTGATAAATTCCACCCCTAAGGGGATAAAATAGGGGATGAAAGTTTGTAAAATCTTAGATTTTCGACTGATTGAACTGAAATTAAAGATTGGAGCTACTATGATGAAGACGTTCGCTTAAATAGGATTTTGATAAATTCAACCCCCATGGGGATAAAATAAGGGATGATGGAGGATGTAAATGTATTATTAAGACGAACAAAATAATTTTAGTTCTAAATGTTGACAATAGATGGCTTTAGTAGTATTTTAAAATGCGCTATCGTTGTGTTTTCACTGAGTTACATATACCCGATGATGAGTGGCCGCCGTATCTAATAGTAAATACTATACCTAAATATTTCTAGCGGATTATATTTGACGATTTTGGCTGTTCTTTTCTTGGCATATTTTGGATTTCATTTGTTTTGTTTCGGTTTAGTAGTTTTGGTTATAGACTGCTTTGTATTTGGCATTTGTTTTGTTTTCGTTTGGTTTAAGAATAGGTTTTGTTGGTTAGACTTTTTTAAAATGGCTAAAGATAATCTGAACGTTAATGGAGAAGTTGAAGAATGTACTGTCGTCCCTATTGTTGGTGACGGTGCATGTTTGTTTCGTGCTCTCTCTTATTTAATGTACGGAACACAAGATAGAGCGATGGAGGTGCGTTCAGAAATTGTCAGATATGTGGTTAATGACTGGAGAAAGTTTTCAATTATGACCCACGACAGTAATGGTGATAACTACGTAACACCTGACGAATATTTTGCTGATATGATGAAAAATGCTACTTACGGCGGATTTTGTGAGTTAATAGCAGCAGGATTAATATTCCCATTTAAGTTTGAAGTGTATAGAAACGGTCTCATATATTCGGAATCTGGATCTAACGACCATCCGGTAAGGCGATTACGATAGACCCTAATTTTTTACACAGGCTAAACAAAAAAGTAAAGCCGCAAAAACTATACCTAATTAATATACTTCTTAACGCGAGCGAAGCCGCGGGCAAAAGCTAGTTTATTATAAGTCTGTGGATATAACGGTGTGTGACGTCATTGTCACCGTAAAACTATTTCTCTTTGTATAAAATCATATACAATTGTTATGCAAAATGTGCCCTCAACTCTGAAAGGATGTAATATTGTATGCCTTGTCTCTGAGGTGTACTTCAATTTCCTCCGTTATATCCTTAAATATCTTGTTTTCGGAAATGTGTCCCCGCGGATCTTAAATGTCTTTTGAATACAATTGGACAATGTGTATACCGTCATATGACATTGATGTGATTTTGAGAAGTAAATCATTTTGTTAGGGCAACTGTTATTTTATTATTTTTATTAGCAACTTTATCATTTGCATCGTTTTAGCGGTAATTTTAACGTCATATAATTATTTGTTTGGGGGCTTTGTGACGTAAATTTAAGAATTATTCAGCCAGAGCGTACGTGGTCGGAGTAGCCTTTTGTTTAGTTAATTCCAGATTTTTACTATCTTTATGTTTAAATCGAATATAATTTACCTTATGGTTGAAATTACTGTAATTGTTGACTACTGGACATTGTACGACCTTTACCCTAAAAGGGTGGTTAGAGGCATCCCAAATATTAGCGTTTGAATGGTTGAGACATTAAAAAATTAATGCTTGGAAAAGCATCCACGGTTCACTTTCCGAAATATACAGAATAGCTCATGTGACAGGGGCCCATCGCCGTTGGAACATGCAAACCTTTAGATGTTTTTTGATGGAAAGTTCATTAGTGGCCTTTTATGATACCCAGGGGAAGAAACAAGTTGGTTCTATTCATTTTACGTGCCGTATATCTCTTTCGTAAATATTCTTTCATTCATCCTCTACACATGTCCAAACCATCTCTGCATACCTTTTTCAATCTTTGTCACTACGTCGTCATTCACACTGCTTAACTCAGTAATTATGGAAGGGCATTTTAAATGTCCGTTTTAGCAAAACGAAGGGATAAAAAGCCACTTCGAATCGTATTAGAAATCAAATACGCTTTATTGTTTAAATAAGGAAGGTACATTAAAATATCATATAGGGGCCTTATCGCTAACAGTGATCTCTTCCAAGCAAACCTATCATTACGGAATGGGAATGGGAATTAAGTGGGTTAGCACAAATAATCCATCTTATCTAAATCTGCCGCCAAACAGTAATGTTGATAGCATAGTAACCACAACATAGAATTTAAAGACTTTTACAAATTAATTATAATTAGCTTTAAGGCGTTTCGAGTTGTTTTTGTTCTCGAGTGACGAACACGCACCGGAAAACGCAACGTGGGCAGGTCACCCACGAGGTGGACCGATGATGTCGCGGGAAGCCGCTGGAGCGAGCAGCGCAGGATCGTTCGTTGTGTAGTATTTTGGGGGAGACCATTGTCCAGCAGTGGACGGCTTTCGGCTGATATAATGAGGCTTTTCGAGTGCACTCAGAGTATATTCTGGATTAAAATTGTATTTCTAAAATAAGAAAAATTATGAAATGAGGCCGCCACCAGACCCATTAGGATGTATTACCCTAGCAACGTGACCCTCTGCCTTATACCTAACAACAAAACTACTACTCTGGTGCTGTACAATTTCACAAAATTATATTATTTGGATAGAGCATTCGTACATTTCAGTCAGCTCCAATGGCCCGTGAAATACAACGGCCAACTGGGTGGCAAGTTTCGAACAAGCTCAGTCGACACAAAACTTCGTCTTCAATACATTGTAGATAGTGATTTAACAAACAGCCAACGTCAGAAGTATCTCGTTATTGTCGAGAGTTGTATATTTTTAGCAAAACGAAGGGATAAAAAGCCACTTCGAATCGTATTAGAAATCAAATACGCTTTATTGTTTAAATAAGGAAGGTACATTAAAATATCCTATAGTGGCCTTATCGCTAACAGTGATCTCTTCCAAGCAAACCTATCATTACGGAATGGGAATGGGAATTAAGTGGGTTAGCACAAATAATTTTCTAATTGTTAAGTACATCTGAAAGTTCTGCATATTGATTTCAAAAGAAATCTGATTGTGATTCATATTTTCTTTAACAATATGAAATATAACATCAATATGAATCTGCTATGGAATTCATTTACAATTTTATATTTCAGAACAACCGACCAAATGCGGTGTGAATGACGACGTAGTGACAAAGATTGAAAAAGGTATGCTGAGATGGTATGGACATGTGGAGAGGATGAATGTAAGAATATTTACGAAAGAAATATACGAAGCGAATGTGGATGTATGTAGTAGTATGTAGTAGTGGAGGAATGTATTGTTGGTAAGGGAAGACCACGGCTAACGTACCATGATCAAATCAGGGACGTCTTAAGGAAAAGCCAAGTCAAGAGTACCCTAAACCGACGAGCATGTATGAACAACCTTATGAGAGTGAATCAGGTGTGTCAGGATCGTAGCAAGTGGAAGTCTGTGCTCTCTGCCTACCCCTACGGGAAACAGGCGTGACATTATGTATGTATGTATAAACTGGCCTCTGGCTAAATTAATTAATTAATTGATGAAATGGATTCTTCTTCTTCAATTTAAGAGCTATGCTCTTGTCGGTGGAGTAACGACCATGTCTCTCTACTTTCCGCCCTCGTTTTAACCTCTTAGTAAGACACGACATTCACCTTTTCTTTTACTTGGTCAAAGTAATTACGCCTAAGTCTTCCCCTTCCTCTCTTTCCTTCAATCTATCCCTCAATTATGTTCTTCAAAAAAAATATCGTGTCGTATCAAGTGACCTATCATAGCTAGAAAGCGGCTGATAAAATGCTATGTATGGAGTATAGCTTTATACGGCTGTGAGACATGGACATTAACACAAAGGGATAGGGAAAGGTTAGAGGCATTCGAGATGTGATGCTGGAGACGAATGGAGGGAATAAGCTGGACCGAGAAGAGAACAAATGAAGAGGTGTTAGTGATGGTAAAGGAGAAGAGATGCCTGTTAGCCACAGTTGAGAACCGAAGAGGAAAGATGATAGGTCACTTGATACGACACGAAATGGATTAATTGATGAATTTAGTTTCCTTACCTACTAGATTGTATTGTATATCTGAGATGCCCCGTGCGGCAGTACTGTACCTGTGCGGGACTCAAAAGGCCACATTGATTAATGAGCAAAAAGTATTTTTTTTTTAATTTGCAGCGTTCCATCTGATCTCTAAAAGCATCGTTTAGAAAATTCATAACAAACCAATGGTGAGGAAACACCTCATAATTCCTCCACGAGGTACGAGTATATTCTAAATTTATAAACAGCACGTAACAGTCTTATATATTAAAGGGGAAAGATGCAGGAAAATATCAGATAAATCAAGCACGTACTCGTTATTTTTCTAAGTACAGAAGCTATGTTATGTACTAGCTGTTGCCTTCGAATTAGTTCGTATGATCAATATGAAACTGTGTTTTTTTTCAAAATCAGAACAATATGAGTAATTTTTGCTGCAGAATCCTCTAAAGAATACAGTAGAACTAGTTTTGCACTGAATTTATTTCATAATCCAGCCACAGGACGATCACTACTGAACTCTGCCCTTCCAGAGTGACCGGTTGGAAGCGGCCTAAATCCAGTGACTTCCTACGTCCTCATCACTACGTCCGTCCACCTTGTAAGCGACTTCCTACACTGCGTATGCCGGTGCGTGGTCCCCACTTGAGAACTTTAATGCCTCTTCGAACTATGTGCCCTGGCCCCTGCTTACTAGCTGTGCTTTCGTTCATTACCCTCTCCCTATCTCGTGATCTTGAGCCTCATTATGAGGCCCATAGTGAGAGACTGAGTTCCAGTCCCATAACTCATCACTGATAACACACATTGATTAAAGACCTTCGCCGACAGCACTGTGGTATTTTGGACGAGAAGACATTGCGCAGTTTCCCGAATTTATTTATTATTTACAAGCTATGTCTAAATGTTAATATGTGCTGATTTAAATATCACTATAACTAAGAAATCAAGATTAAAATCAATCCAGTAGTTGTTCAAACATTATGCCTTGCCGGTTTTACAACATATATGGATCTTCGTATTGATATATTATTCATATATATATATAATATTTTAACATTTTCGTCACAATATATATATGAAAATCTTGTATATGTTAAGAGAAATATATATTCATTCGAGAAACATTGTGACCGACATAATGTCAATTACAAGTAGCAAAAATCAATTAGCTGTACCTTTTAGTAGACTTAGGTCAATGTGTGCGCTTCTACAACAAGGTTCCCATGGATATACGGAATCTTCCGCTTAATAAATTTAAACTTATTACAAAACAAAAATTATGTAAAAAGGGATATTACAAAATTTCAGACTACATTAATGAAAGTAATCCATGGATTAAACGGCTCCTCTACACGATATATAAAATTGTTGTAACTTTTCTTGATTGTAAATGATTGATTGAAAAGAGACAAACCCTCTGAGTTTCTCGCTAGCTCTTCTTAGTAGTGGTCGCGTTCCGAGCTAGTGGTAGTTTAAAAAACAAATGACGTTCATAAGTGCATATTGTATTCGCGCACCATGACTGCATGTAAGAGTCTGGCTAAGCTGAAAAAGTCCTTAGGACTATCAGCGACTTCCAGTCTACAAAAAAAATATATATATATATATTAGTATGGATATTGTTAGTACTGTGCCTCACGGAAGCAAGTTGGACAGCGTATTTTTTCTGTAATAAAGGTATTTTTAAATGTGTTTTATAAATTTGTTGTTTCATGTACAATATACTTAATGACTTCATATTAGTATGGATGTATTCTACAACTCTCCCAAGTTCTTCAACATACATTATACGTAAAATTCATTGTACGTAAAAGGGTTAAATAAGTTACAAACTACATAAAATTACCTAATTAAGTCTTCCTCCTTATACATAAGTCATATCCAGCGACCACATAACTAACCTTACATATCACAAGGCATATCATACTTTTTCGGACTGTTTGTATATGCATATATAGATATCTACTTATATTTAAAAGGAATAAACACATGTATATAGGTTCTTTATAAAGCAAAACAATCGTGCATATTATGGCCCTACATTACGAGTTCGGTAAAAAAAAATGGTGAATGGTAAGAAACCTTTTTGATCATGGCTGTATTGGAATTTGTTTCCAATAACATTCGTAATTGCATATTTTTTCATTGGGCATATCATTGTATTCTTCCGAGAAGTAAAGAGCCGGAACGCCAGTTTGTTAGTTAAATAAAAGGATGAAAGGTAACAAAGGTTTGCTAAACAAATTGACGTATTTAATGATGAATCGTATAGCAAAATGCACACTTGTTTTGACTGAAAGGTTAGAAGAAATCATACTAATAATCAGTAGGCCCAACTCTTCAATTAGTGGCATAAATAGAGCAATTAATGAATTAGAAACACAACCAGAAGGATTATTGAATTCTAATTCTGAAAGAACATTCTGATAATTATAATTTGAATACCAGAAACAAAAATAACATTGAAATTCCACAATTTAGACATATCAAGGTTAGGCACATTCTTTGTGGGACACAGCATACGCTTTTACAATAAGATACCAGAACATGTATTGAGTTTAACAGAGCAGAAATTTAAACGCCACATTAAAGAAACTTTGTGTAAGAAGGGTTATTACAGGATAGATGATTATTTAGGTGATAAGGAGGTCCGGTGTTAGCTGGTCGTCATGTTAATTGCTTTTGTTTTGTAATGTGTAATATAAAATGTAATATTATTGTAAAGATGGAAACTAATTGAAAAGATGTGTTGTCGCGGAGTTTCTTGTCGCTTCTTCTCCCTAACCATAACACCTTGTGAAGCGATGTAGTTAAAAAAAAATAACATGTTGACTTTCAATAAGTGATATTTTTGTATCCTACATTGAATAAAATATTTTTGATTTTGATTTTGATTAAAGCCCTGTTTGAGCCAACAAAGACAACACAAACTTTGGATGTTTACTGCCCAATCTCGTTTTGACGTTACTTGATCGGATTTGGATATAATTTGGTACGGAGATGGATTATAAAATTATTTCGTATTATAGTAGCCCTTTCCATCGCTTTTTCGACCGATTGGTTTAGAAGGTAGTTTCCATAGAAGATGGAAACCGATTGCCGAGTGCCGGATTCGACTCCTACTAGGAGTAAAATTTTGTGTGATTGATAAATACAAAATGAGTGATGGATGTCTAAATTATTCATGTAGGTATCCGTTATATATAATATGATGTAGTATACTTAAACTCAAAAGCATCATAAAATAGAAACTATTAAGTAAAGGCTATTATAAAATTGCTGAGTATCGAAAAGGCTATAAAAACCCGAAAGGGGGTGAAGTACGCTCATTATCAGATTTTATGCTACAAGTTTTGGAAATTCATGACAAAAACTTCGCTTCTACATACTAAATGCATCGGCCACGTGACCACAAGTATGAAAAACCAAATTTTTTTTACGAATTCCTGAAAGTTGTGGTTGTTTGCTACAGTTACAATACAATACAATACAATACAGTTGTTAGTTATGAAGGGTACTTTGTCCCCCTTTCGGCTTGATATAACCTTTCTGTTACACGTTGTACATACATATAAGCAAGCAATGTATTGTTTTGTCAAATACACATTGTAACCCGAGACCTAGTTAAAAAGAGCTTGTCCGTTCTTCTCTGAGGCGACAGCTTTGTGAATGAATACCATTATAAACTATTACAGTCCTTCATGTATACATATATAACGTGCTTAAGTTAAAAAAAACAAAAAAAAGGCTAACTTTTTAGTGAGGTAAGGTAGAAAAAAAAATAGAGCATGTTTAGGTAAGTGAAATAGAAGTTATTGCCACAAATAAATTTTTTTTATTCAAAACCATCATCTGCTCACGCGCCGGTAGAATATTGATATGCGTCTGGAGGGATTCGTTGGATTCTTATTTGGAACTTTTATTTGGAACTCATATTTTCTCGCAAGTTTTTTTATTTATTTAATTTAATGATGTAATTAAATGACAAATGACACAACGCTTTATTCGATGATGGTTTAGAAAAATTAAACTGCCTATGCCGATAACTTCTATTTTATTTGCCAAATATGCACATTTTTTTCTTACAGTAAAAAACTCACGGATATAATTCCCATTTCTAGTAAAAGCAACTTTATAAAAAATGGAACCTGGAACAACTTGCCCCAAGTAAGAGGCTAGATTTTTTTTTTATGGTTAACTGGATACGCATTTGACCACAATCTCACCTGATGGGAAGCCATGATGTGGCCGTTGATGAAGCATGCGATCTCAGTAGACGCTTATTCACCCTGCTCTTGAAGATCCCAAGGTTGTAGGATTCAGGAAAGACTGACGCTCCGTATATACATTGTAGTCTTTGGCCGGAAGGGAGTTCCATGCCTTGGCTGTTCGCATTATGAATGAAGAATCGAACCGCTTAGTGCGAATGTTCGGTATGTTCGCTAGATGTAACAGGTACGAGGTAAGTTGAAACAATGAAAACTTTAGCCAAATTCGGTATTTAGCTTAAATTTAAATTAGATTTGTATTCAATTCTCAAATGGTTATACAATAAACTAACACTAACTAAAATATGTTTGGATCTGAAAATATAAGGATATCTATGAAAATTGTTACAACAAGCCCCAGTCTCCACTATCTAACAAATCAAAATCTTACTCTGATGAGAACTGAATTCGTGAACCATTTCTGGTACACCTACCCAGAAAAGAGACCTACCAACTCACAGAGTAAATCAAAGTCATGAATAACATAAGTCATAGTATTCATATCCGCGTACAACAGGTGATCTCATACACGAATTTGCATAAAAAATCTCCAAATAAATCTCAGAACGTCAAGTCAACGATTCTTTCAACAGATTGCTTTTGTTAGGGGTACAGATAATAAATGCTGTTTACATGAACAGATGGTTGCTACCCAGAGAAATGATGTCAGAGATTTATTCGTATTAAGTGGCCATGGAGATATAGGGACAGGATAGCGCAATGAATACCTACTTAAACAGGGTTAAGCCAAGTAAATATCGTCATAAACTACTGTAAGGTATTGTATGACTGAAAATAAAATTGTAAGAGGAAAAAAAAAAAATTTCAAAGAACATGTACTTCGAACCACGCGAGCGAAAATTATGAAGGAGACAAATTTATTATAAAATGTTCGAGTGTGAAGGACATAGAATATTATGATAGATGATAGAATCTATTAGAAACAAACCCTCTGAGTTCATAAATGCATATTGTATTGCCTATATGAATAAATGATTTTCATTTCATTTCATTTCATTTCATTTCATTTCATTTCGTTTCGTTTCGTTTCATTTCGTTTCGTATCATTTCGTTTCATTTCGTTTCATTTCACTTCGTTTCATTATGAAAATATAGTAAACTTGCATAAAAATATAATGCGAAGAGCAAATCGAAGAATGATGTCGTTTAATTAACATTATCTCACACTATAGTATTTTTCAGTAACACCTTTATAGAATTATAGGTAAATACCTCCATATAGACAAAGTACTAATACTTCGAGGCCGATGATGTAGTCTTTATGTTTGTTGTCATAGTGGTATTTGTGTAGTAATTTAATAACAGTAACTATTCATATTTATATTATACTTGTATACTAAATATTTATGTATTTATTATCTTCTTTGTCACATTCACACACTGCACTATTACAATGACACAATACTTTCCCGCTACATAACAAGCACATATTATTAATACACACTCTTTTTACACATTGCTTTCCTCTCCAGGGTGGGACGGAAGAACAGCGCCCAGTTCCTGGAGCTGAGTATAATGCTGAGTACCACTCCTCTTTGCCACAATGGCACTCAAAATTTATTGTGTTTATCTTTATATGTTTTGTAGTTTGTTCTTTTTAATGTTTCATATATTAAGTTTGTTTTGTACATTTAATGTGTGCCCACTTGTGGCGAATAAACTGTTTTCTTGTTCTTCTTAATACCTATACGCGTACTTTTATGCACTCTTGTAGGGGTTGTAACTGAAAACCTGTGTGCCGCTCTTTGAGTGATGCGTCACATTCAGTTATGGCGCATTTGTGCTACTACGGCGCACACAGCTACAGAAGGGGTATGGAAAATTGTAAACATGTATTTCTCTTTGTTTTTTTTATGTGTGCATGAATATAGTTGCCAAATACATAATTATAAGTTAGTCTCATCCAGCTTAATACTGAATTTCAGGGAGTTGCGGCGTAAGTCTCTAAGGGGCAGATCCTATTCTGTGTATACTGATAACATTTTGGTAAGGAAACAAAGAAATTGGGAAACCGCCTCCGTAGCTCAATTTAAACAACATTGGTTTACAAATCGGAGGTGGCGAATTCGATCCCCAGCGGGGTAATATTTAAGTACTCGGTTTGGTTGGTGGTGGGGCATTTTAAATGTCCGCCTGGCTACCTACCACCATCTTATCTAGATCTGCCGCCAAGCAGCAATGTTAATAGCATTGTTGTGTTCTGGTTGTCAGAGATAAGATAGCCAGTTCCACCTTCGACCTCATCTTCACTTAACATCAGGTGTGATTGAGGTCAAGTGTTAACCCCGATGTACATAAAAAAAAATGTTGCAAAAGCTATATATTATATAGGTTTGGATTATGTAACTTTTCAATATGTAGTTCCGGTCAATTTCAATGTGAAAGAATAGTGTATTGTCTATTAACCCCCGAAGAAAAGAGACGGATGTTATACCTTATACTGTGTGGTTTCGGCACTCAAATAGTATAGAACCCACCTGTCTCTTCCTGTGGGTGTCGCCAAAGGCGGTTAAGGGACTTTACATTAAAAACCATCTATAATTTTGCACGTTGTAACGGCGAGATTCACTCCCTGTCACGTGTGCATTTTTTCTGTATATTTCTTAAGGTGAACCATGAATATTGTTATAATCATTAAAAAGTTTAAATTAAAGTTTAATGTTTGGAACACCCAAACACTATTGTTTGGGATATCACTGACCACCCTATTTGTTGTCAGTTGCAGTGTACTGTCTTTGTCCGAATGTATAAATAGTATTGGTCCAATTTGAGTCCGATTATTTTATTACCCGACTACCCCAGAAAAGAAGGTTATGTTTTTCAAGTGTACGTATGTATGTAAGGAAGGTCTGATGATACACTTCGGAGACAGACGACGGTAGATGACGTGGTTATTCTGTAAATTTTTGGCGGTTCAATTAATACTAACTAACAGGTTGTGAATTCGATACCTGTTAATACCTTATTCGGTTTGGTTGATAATGGTGTCGATTCGGATGTACACCAACTAACCTAAACTAAACTAAAACCAGTTTTAAAGTAGTACTGTCTCTTTCTCCCTGGAGCAGTACGATGCGACGGCACCACTCCAAAACTGGTTTTAGTTTAGTTGGTGTACATCTGAATCGACACCATTGTCTTTTTATGACTAACCCAGGAAGTCGGGTAATGTTTTGGGGTGTGTATATATATATATAGATTGGGGGTAATTGAGAATAGAAGAGGAAAAATTCTGGGATACATTATAAGGTATCCCAGCATTTTTCCTCTTCGTGTCGTATATACGACACGATGATTTCATCAAAACCATAATAGAAGAAACAAATAGAGGGGAAAAGAAAAGAGGAAGACCGAGAATAAGCTATATGCAGCAGATAAAAGAGAAGTCGAACGTCGTGTCGTATCAGGAGGTCAAGAGGAAGGCGGAGAGCAGAGAGATATGGAAAAATCTCCACCGACAAGAGCATGGCTCTTAAATCAGATGATGATGATATATAGATTTCTATACACACACACAGACTCTTCCTGTGGGTGTCGTAAAACTAACCTCAGGTAGTTCTATTCTTTTTACATGCCGAAACTACACACCAAATGTATATTATGCATCCCATATATCATACCTATACCTACCAGACATTATTCATACAAATACAAGTTTCGAACGCCCGTGAAAGCGAGCAAATTGACAGATTTGATGCGCAATTTACTAGATTGCATTGGAATAATTAATTGTTATGTGTACGTGCTTGATTACATGTTGAATAACGGCTGTCATACCACCACGAGCGAGAAGCTATGGTGAGCAGTTTTTATTATAGCCCAAGAAGTCTCAAGCCACTGCGACTATAACAGTTCGTTGCTTGCCAGGCAATTGTAAATCAGTTTAACGAGTTGATCCGAGCAATAGCAAACCTTTGCATTCAACAATATTGATTAAATTTCTCTCCATACCTATATTTTCTGATTAGATTATTAAGATGTTTTTAGTTAAACTAGGTTGATTTTAGGATGGGATTGGCATTTTGTATGAAGAATTTCATTAAGACTGTTTTCTCCATACAAACGTTTTTGATTTTTTTTTGGGAACGGCAAATCCAAATTTATCTAAACTTTGTGTGTATTTTCGGATAACATTAAGTATAGGAAGCGTTAATTTTTAAAAGTAGCCGCTTTATAAAAGTTTCAGCGAATCTAAGAAATGATTATGGAAAGTACATGAAAAGAGCTGTGATCAATTTTTTTTAATTATGTGATTTAGCCCACAAATTAAAAAATATTTCATGTGAAACCTTGAAATAATATTCCATTTTCCAAATAAAAACAAATTTGGATATAGCTTCGCAAATCGAAGGAATTGGTACATATGATTAACGAAGAAAAAAACTCCAATTTCATAGGTAAATACCCAATATTTTATATTAACCTTCACACTGTATTTACAACAACAGCTTCAATTCATTAGCTATTCTTCCAAATATCCATAGCTTGCAGTGGGATAGCAACAGCAGTATAATTCTGTTAAATTGTAGTTCAACAGACTGAAATACATTACTAAGCTCAACCCTCGACTGTAACTGTTGGTTTACCCAACTAAATCTCGACAAATGTCAAATTACAATTCAGTTTAAACGGCTCATAACGTCATATATAATACAACACTATTATATCTCAAGACGGTTTTAATTGCAAATCGACTAAAGAACGTTATTGACACTCAAATACTATATATATATTTTTTTACGTACAACGAGTTAGCACTTGATCTCAATCGCACCTGATGTTAAGTGAAGATGATTCCGAAATTGGAAGCGTACTGACCCGGAAACCCATATTATTTGGGGAACTGGCTCTCCTATATCTGACAACTGGAACACAACAATGCTATTAACATTGCTGTTTGGCGGCAGATTTAGATAAGGATGGTGATAGCTAGACAAGCGGATATTTAAAATGCCCTACCACCCACCAAACCGAGTACTAAACATGTACCCCGCTGGGGATCGAACCCGCGACCGCTGAATCGTAAACCCAATGTTGTATAAATAGCCACGGAGGCGGTTAAAATAAAAAGATATCATTAAGACATTGGGATAGGTACTGAGGTCCTGAAGTTCATAGCTTTTAACCCCCAAAGCAAAAATCGGTGTCTGTTTGAGGCGTTGTAACGCACATACAGATTTGAAAACGATTTTTGATATTTTGTAAAGATAGAAGTTTGCGAGGAGTTCTTCAACCACATTTTGATAAAAATCATTTGAGCCATTTTAAGGATATTTAGCTTTTATCATAGTTGGTTAGTGGATTGTAAATTATGAACCGAGAAAAATTTATTCAAATTAAATAATTATTACATAACATTAAAAAAGATATTTTGCTATTAAATGTGTAAAAGTCCCCTAAAATCCCTACTGGTTCTTTTGACGAAATTTTCCACATTTAAAAATCTGCAAGTAGGTACTAACTATGCTGGCCAGAAATAAGGGAAATACAAAACAGAGCTATCTACCTACATTATCAATTTGCTTAATACCTACATACATCACAAATAGCAAAATACTTGTTTAACACTATATAGGTAATAATCAATCAATCAAATCTATCATATATATACTCTTTATTGCACAATTAACAAAAGCTACATGAAGAATACAGCGTACATCATTAATCGCACAAAAAGATAATAAATATTTAATTTGAATATTTTTTTCTAGATTTAATTCAAATTCAAATACGGCGTTAAATTTGGGACACCCTTCATAATTATTTAAAGAACTCTCAGCCCGTCTGTGCGAGGTCTCCGGTGTCCGCAGACAGGACTGACATCTATCTCTCTCATATATAAGAGGCTCAAACGCGCTGAAGGGCAACTTACTGTATCTCACAGGCAATGTAGGTACTTGGACTAATCTAACTAATATTATAAATGCGAAGGTATTAACTAATCTAACTAATATTATAAATGCGAAAGATTGGATGTTTGTTTGTTACTCAATCACGGCGATACAGATGAACGGATTGTATGGATGAATTTTGGTATATATATAAATAAATAAATGTTTTGCACATACACACAGCGTAATTTAGTTCCACACTAAGCAACTAGGCTTGTGTTATGGATACCAGATGGTAGATAAACTACACAAATACATTTCTTCTGGAAATAAATACATTATAGAAATGAAAAGTACCTATAACTCGGGAACACATGTCTGTATTCATCATACAAACATATGCCCCTAGCGGGATTCGAATCCGCGACCTTTTGGTACAGCAGTCAGAGTTTCTAACCACTACACCAAACGGGTCGTTAAATGTAGAATGGGTATATTCTACTTATATACCAAATTTCATCCAAATTTATAATAAATTTGCTTCAATAAAGAAATAGTCAATATTTTTTATACCAATAAAGTCGGCAGTTCTCGCGGCATAAACAAATTAAACTAACATAAATGTGAAACTTTGGGTGTGTGTTTGTTTGTTACTCAATCATGGTGAAACGGATGAACGGATTTGGATGAAATTTGGTAAATAAGTAGAACATATCCTGAATTAAATATAGGATATTTTTATCCCTATAAAGTGAGTAGATCCCACGGAATAATCAAATGAAAAATATCCGCGATAGTTATTCCACCCAGACGAAGCTGCAGGCGAAAAGCTAGTAATAATATAAATATTTACGTGTTTAGTAGAAATCAGATAAACTTCATGCCGAGTAATTCCTAGCATAGAGCTCGGGGAGAAATATAATAAATATGGGGCGAACAGGTGTGACTTTTAGATTTTTGCACTAGATCCTGGTTATGGAAGTATAGTGCACCTGACAGCCAATCCACTACCAGTGTTCACGTTAGCGTTTGTAGATTTGAAAATCTTTTGTAGGTAGGTACCGACCAACTTGTCTAATAGGGCTTGTCACCAAACCCCCGACGGAAACGGCGTTCGTGTGTGAGTTCAGTCTTTGTATTTATGAATCTCAGTAATGAGTGTAGACTTATCTATACTAGCGCCGTTAAACACAAGACAGCCGTCGCTTTTCGTCGGGGGTTTGGTGACAGGCCCTATTCATTAAATAAATTTGCAATAAAACTGGCGCGCTAGGGAACACAGGGTATACTTTTAAATGCAGGTGACTGTATTCGAACACGTCATGTTATGTTTACAGAACAATTTTTGAATCACTGTTCTTTTTTGTACCGATTAAAGAACAAAATGCGGACTGAACAATATTACCACATTCAATTCACTTTACTTACCTACTAAACTTACATTCATTATAAATAAATAAATATCCTTGGACGTACAATAATTTTTTTTTTAATAAATATAAATAAATATATTTCGGACACTTACACCAATCATCTAGTCCCAAACTAAGCAAAGCTTGTGCTATGGATACTAGATAACGGATAAACATACATAAATATTTATGTAAACATCCATGACTCGGGAATAAATGTTCGTATTCATCACACAAACATTTACCCCTCGCGGGATTCGAACCCGCAACCGTTGGTTTCGCTGACAGGGTTACTATCCACTACACCATCCGGTCGTCCAATGCCATCCAGTTCCACATTATGCAACTATATGCTTGTGTTGTGGATACCAGATGGTTGGTATTATAATAATATAATATTATTAATAATACTTATTATAAATGAAAATATCCATAACTCGGGTACACATGTCCGTATTCATCATACAAACATATCCCCTAGCGGGATTCGAACCCGCGACCTTTTGGTATAGTGGGCAGTTTCTAACCACTACACCAAATAGGTCGTCTATTTTCATTCACTACCCTACATGAGGAAATCCATATAAGAAAGGAAGGCAAGGCAGCGTAGCACGTCCACCCACAAAGTGGCCGGTGACCTGATGAAGGTTGAAGAAAGTCGCGTATGCAAACCGCTTCCACCCAGTCGCTTGGAAATAGAGGAGACCTTTGTTCAACAGCGGACGTCCTATGGCTGATATGGTGATGACACAGACCAACTACCCATGATGATCATAAAATGCCGTATAATGAGCTGTTTACCATGTTTTTATAAATTCCTTAAAAGCGGGATGCGCTGGTAGGCTCTGAAGGAGCAAATTCAGCGGGTCGATGAGAGTCAGAATCATTTAGCGGTCATTCCCAGTTCGTCGTTCCATAGAGATAGAACTGGTGAAGCCGTTGCTCATTAGACTAATTCCCACGCAATGAAGTCTTCCATTAGTCCCCCGGCTAGATGGAGCGACGATCTGCGCAGGGTGGCTGGCAGCAACTGGATGCGTAAAGCCGAAGATCGGGCTGAGTGGCACGCCTTGGGAGAGGCCTATGTCCAGCAGTGGACTGCCGCAGGCTGGTAATGATGATGATGATGATGAAGTCTTCCATACATGAGATTGTGTTTCTTTACGCATTGGAATAAATTCGTTTATAATCCTTCATCCTTCGCAGACATTGTGCAAGATCGGTGAATATTACAGACTTCATTGTCGATCCATATCAACACCATCTATACCAGAGCTCTGTTGGGGAAGGTTTAGTCAATAATCTCCCTGTTCATTGTTGGGGCTACGTTTTATCAACAGACCCGCTCTGAGATTGAACATGAACTTTTACTGTAATGGATATTGCAACGCAATTATGTTTAGTGCAGACGGGAGATAATTTATCGGAGACCGCAGAAATCGCTGGATGTTTGCCGCTTCCAACCGCAGCGCTCTGGAAATCTATGGAGAAGCTTGTATGCTGCAGTGCACGTCTAGTGACTAAATGATGATGACGATGAAGTATGATGAATGAAGATTCATAAATGCAGAAGTTGCTTTACAGCCCCACTACTGGGGCCCCAGGATAGTATGGCCCATAATCCACTACGTGCAACCCAGTGCAGACTGGTGGATTTGTGTCACACTATATACATATACCTCATTCTCTGTTTTCAAGCTGCCGCCGAAAGATATTGCGATGTTTTAAGACAATCACACCTTACAACGTCTGAACGGATTTGCAGGAAATGGTCCAGGCATGGACTAAGAGTAACACTAGAAATTTATTTATGAAGAGAATTAAAAACTTAAAATGGATGGATTCTTGTTCATTCTTTTTGTGGATAGTGGTAGTAAAACTAAATCCAGTTTAGAAAGTTGTCTTCTACTAATCCAACCTATTCATTCAAAGCCACAAAGAAAATCTGAACAGCGAAAACTAATAAAATTAGTGATTGAACTGACATTGATGCCAAAATTGTGCCAACCTTTGATCTAAAATTAAAAAAATATTCTCCAGAGAATCGTGCTTTTATTAGAGGGACACATATACATACATATATATACAGGAGGCAATCATATAAAGGGCACCTTTTTTAATGGACAACGGATTAGCGCTTATATTTAGTCACACCTGATATAAAGTAGAGGTAGAGGCGCGCTCTGTTGAAATACAGTATTTTTACATTGCGATTTTGCTGATGCTTCACACGCATACACACATATGTACACCCTCTCACACTCACACATACACATTCTAATCAAAGTTTATGGCCTCATACTGTCTCACAATGAGTGAGCTACTCCAGAGGAGAGATGCTGGTGATCACAGACACAGGTTTCCTAGTACGGACACCAGTTCACAAAACTTAGGTCATAGAAAATGAAAACTTTTGTATTGTATTTTGACAGGATATGTACACCGCTGTGTATATGATGGTATCTACATAGTATGCAAGTTTGAAGACTATTGCCTGTTGGAATATACCTGGAGTGTTTTATTTCACAATTTAGACACTTTAAATATTAGGTCCTTACCTATGAAATTGGCGTTTTGTATGAAGAATTTTATTAAGACTGTTTTCTCCATACAAACATTTTTGAGTTTTTTTTGGGAACGGCAAATCCAAATTTAGCTAAACTTTTTGTGTATTATCGGATAACATTAAGTTAACCGCTTTATAAAAGTATCAGCGAATCTAAGAAATGATTATGGGAAGCACATGAAAAGAGCTCTGTTAAAATTTTTTTTATTATGTGATTTAGCCCAGAAATAAAAAAAATTTTATGTGAAACTTTGAAATAATATTCAATTTTCCAAATAAAAAGCAAATTTTGATATAGCTTTGAAAATCGCAGGAATTGGTACATATGATTCACGAAGAAAAAAAACTCCAATTTCATAGGTAAAGACCCAATATAATAGGTACTAACAGAATGCAAATCGCTCGTCTGCATTACCCCCAGTAATAGCATGCAATTATGCCAAACGTCCTGCTCCGAGTTCATTTGATTAATACTGTTTAAACACAATCAAATTAAATGATAATATTATAACTAGGTATGTCACATTACTATTATTATATTATATCGAAGTTTTTGTTTTAATGACTATCAGGTGGCATACGATTAGTACATCAAAATAGTAATTTAATACAGTAAGAACTGCCGAGACTTCTTTGTTCCGGGCCGCTGTACACATTGGGATAAGGTCCATAGCGTACAAATCTGTTACAATTTCTTTATACACATTTAATTATTACCTAAAGGTGCAGCAAAGGTGAGAGCAAGAAATGGCGCAAAAGAAGATGGTGACTATTCATCGGAATAGAACGAGGTAAATAAATAAGACGCCAACGTGTGAACACTGTTTGCGGAGCGCACCGAGATTCTACTACCAATATACCACCAAGTAGGTTTCGATACATTGGCCCAACATGCTGGCACAGCCCCTTGGCCCAATGTGTATAGCGGCCTGAAAGTAGGTATGAATTGGTAAGTAAGACAAGGACTAGATATCGCTTAACTTCTCTAATCGACCAGGAAAAGCGAATACGATCGAGTAATGAGGCTTCAGAGAAAAACAGTTACCAATGGTTTGAGTGTGAATTTGTGTGTCCAGTCTTCTTTTTTACGCACAATGGGTTAGCACTTGACCTCAATCACATCTGATGTTAAGTGAAGGTGGGGCTGAAGGTGGAAACGTACTAACCGGGAAACCCCATCTTATTTCGGGGACTGGCTATCTTATCGCTGACAACCGGAACACAACAATGCTATTAACATTGCCATTTCCCGGCAGACTTAGATAATATGGTGGTAGATATTAATATTTAAAGTCGGCACCTCATTTATCGATGAGGCATTTAGATTGTATCTGGTAAAATCCATACAGACGTATGAATACATTACCCTCCTTTTTACTTTGCGTAGCCAAGAAAGAAGAAAAAAATAAATAAGAAAATAAAAAATTTTCACTTTCTTGACCAAAAAACGTTTGAACTAAGTTTAAAGTTCGTCATGATCACGTACGTATGAGGGTTTTCCTTAGCGTGTAAACTTCGACATTCTGGAGACAAAGGATGGACGAGCAATTGGTCTCAAACCACGTGTTTGGGACAAGTTGGAGCGAATTCTCGCGTCTTTAAAAAACAAAATAAAGTTTACAACCCCATAATAACATTTTTCAGGTGGTTAACTTCCTTATCTGGACTCGGAGGCCGTCTGATGAAAACTGACTCAATCTCGAATCTCGAATCTCGAACTCAAACTTAATCTCGGATAATTGAACTGCCAAAAATTTGCAAAACAACCGCCTTCAGTCAGCTTCCTCTTTCTGAATGTAAATTCTTGATTTGTTGGTGTAAATACCAAAATCGCTATATGTAAGCCTATATTATGTGAGGATTTGCCCTCAATTCCTTATCGATCCCATCATTAGAACAGGACGATGAACATGGGACCACCGTGGAATAGTGAATAAACCAAACCAACTGTTAGAAGCTAAATATCTTCGAAACGGCTTAACTGATTTAAATCAAACATGACTAAGAACGTATGCCCGGCTTTAACTCAATTCAAACTGAGTACCAGTAAAGAAAATTTTCTTATTATTTTGACCTAAACAAGTTTTCTGTTACAGCTCTTGCCGCCTCTTACACGTGGCGTCACCAAGCTCACTTTCTTCGCTTGAACTCATTTGGTGAAATCATCAACACAATTATTAAATTTTTCGCGCTCCAAAATATCATTTGTTTTTTATCAAACAGCTTTTCATTCTAGGCCAGTTCGAAATTTAAATAAAACCATCGAAAAATTACCTCCATGGCTGCCATGTTTCGGAGTAAGAAGAATAGTTCTATTTTTAAATTACACGACAGATATGAGTTTTAAAACACGACAGATAAGGATTTCTATACAACTTTGCCGACGATGCTCGCATGTATTTGACCGGTACAGCATTTTCGATTGTTGAGAAGGTTGTCGAAATAAGGCTCAAATTTCCAATCATATTTGAAAAAATATAGTAATGACCTCATCTACTTAAGTATATCAATCACGACCACTATGTGGTACTATGTTAGGTTTTATGCCTGAAAATCTAACATTGCTTCTATTATTTGACATTTTCGTTTTGCACCTCGCATGTCACCACTATGTCTGTGTCAAGCATCAATACTTGGTGTTTCACTGTGACGGCCAAAAGACCTAGTGAAAGTACAGGCAACCGCCATTTTATCTCAGTCAGGGTGACAATCTGTAATATGGAATCAAAGGTTACCGCCTCCGTGGCTCAATGTAAACAACATTGGGTTTGCGATTCGGAGGTCGCGGGTTCGATCCCAGCGGGGTACATATTTAAGTACTCGGTTTGGTTGGTGGTAGGGCATTTTAAATGTCCGCCTGGCTAGCTACCACCATCTTATCTAAATCTGCCGCCAAGCAGCAATGTTAATAGCATTGTTGTGTTCCGTTTGTCAGAGATAAGATAGCCAGTCCCCCAAATGTGTTGGGGTTTCCGGGTCAGTACGCTTCCACCTTCGACCACATCTTCACTTAACATCAGGTATGATTGAGGTCAAGTACCAACCGGTTGTGCGTAAAAAAAAAACCTTATGTCTGGGAGGTCAAATAGACACATGTTCGTTGTTACACTATAACATGGCCGCGTTCTGGTGCTCAAAAATTTAATGTTTTTATCATTGACTGAGTGTCGGTGGCTCTGTGGTTAAGATGCGGTCGCCCATTTAAGAGGTCCGGGTTTGATTCCCAGGCAGGCCATGCACCAATGAGTTTTTAAATTTAATTACCTATGTGCATTTATTAGACTGTTCTTAAACGGTGAAGGAAAACATCGTGAGGAAACCTGCATGCCTGAGAAATAAAAATTCAAAGGCATGTGAAGTCCCCAACCCGCATTGGGTCAGCGTGGTGGACTATGGCCTATACTCCCTCATATACGAGGGAAGGCCTATATTCCTGCAGTGGGATGTTTACGGGCTGATAATCATGATTAAGCCATCGAGTCGCTGAGAAAAACACGAAGAAATTAAGTATTTCAAATCCAAAAAACTCGTTCGCTGAATTGCTAGGAAGCAGACGCCATTTTGGATTTATTACCATAAAATATACCCTATTACACTTAGATAAAATCGGTTAGGGTTGAAGGTATATAAATAACGCAGAAATCTATCATGCAGATTTGCGTACACCCAAAAAATATTACTCTACTTCCTGTTACAGTCGGGTAGTAAGAGGTACACAGTATTACAACAGGAAAAGTACATAATTTTGTGTAATTAATAAAAGTAGGTGCCAGCTTATATATATTTTTTAATTTATTTATACGGGGTGAATTTGAATTCGTGTAATTCCTAATAACTAATGATTCCACTCTTGATTCCGAACAACTTTCGCCAAGGAACCATAGTGGAATTCGAACAAAAAATTTTCCATTACCCATACAAAATAAATCATTCTGAAACCACCTTTAGTACGGAAGTCCAATAATTTTCGGTTGAATTCGGCTATGGTTCCTAGTGGAAAGTTGTTCGTAATCAGGAGTGGAGTCACCAGCCAATTTCGTTCAGATGATTTCAGAATGGTTTACTTTGTATGGATAATCGAAAAATGTTTTCATCAAATTCGACTATAGTTACTTGGGGAAAGTTATTCGTAATCAAGAATGGAGTCACCAGTTAATGGGAATTACATGAATTCAAATTCACCCTGTATATTACTGTATATATAAATTGATTAAAGTAATTTGACTCTTGGCCTGTTTTAACGATGACAATATTGAGATCGACATTTATGATAGGTAGGTATAGTTGTGTATCAAAATAATAGTAGGTATTCAGTTAAATCTCAATCTTGAGAAAGTTTTATTAATAGAGGCATAAACGTCAGTCTTGGCATTCTCCTAAAACTTGTACCACGGTGAAACGGGACGTGGCTCAAGCGCTCACGCTCAAAGCGGCCAAAGAGAGTTTCATTCGGGCTCGTCCGTGTTATTTTGCCAGGAAATAAAGATTATACGAGTTCCCTGTTCCATGGCGGTTTCTTTGCTCACATTCTGATGCTTCAGTGGAATTATGCGAAGTAAAACTTTAGATTTTATTGGTTGTTTTCGAAAGCTGCTATCGGTTTACATGAACGAATGTAACGTTTCAGTAGTCTGGAGTTTGTGTACTTTTCACGTCTTGCGGACATTATCTGACAAGTTTCAACATTAAGATTAATTATTTTTGGTAAAAGATCAGTTTACAATTGAGCTGTTCAGGTCTCCTTGTAAGTATAGCAATGTCAGTGAACATCACTCTTCCATTGCTGTGTGATTAATTTACTTAGAAATAAAAATAAGATAGATTTAGTTGTATACTTGGAAATAATAATAAAAACGGGTACTTAAAAAAAAGTTGTGTCAAGTTTGTTGAATTTTTTTTTTTACTTTATTTGAAAACCAACAGCTTTTTTATAAACCGTAAAGAACATAGTTGGATAAGTCTAAACATCAGCCAATTACAGGTTTCCCTATACTCTTATTACATAAATAATCAATAATTGAGAGAGATTATAGGTATACATAGAAAGGTAAAATAATGACCATATTATAAGTTTTAGATATTTAAATATTTATTTTGGACACATTTGATTTCAATAATATACTATGTGTGTACGTGTGTTTGTATGAGGAGGGGGGGGGGGGATAACAAAATGATTCTATTTAAATTAAATTCACGAATACATAATGATTCCAGACCAAATACATAAACAGCCTTGGTAGAATGAAATAGTTTTTCAGTCACACATCGACTGTTGTATCAAAATGCTGATTTATAATGTAATAAAAAGGCACGCAATGACGTGATCAAAAATATATCTTTAACCTGTAACATAATGCACCCGTAAAACTGATATTTTTAATCAATATTGTAATTTTTTCTGGCACTTTTATGTGACCGATTTATAGGTTATGAGCATAGACTAAAAAAAGTTGTTTCGCGGTTGTTTTGGCCATATTCGAGTCGTCAGCAGTCGTTTTAGTTCTCGAAGATTCTAAGAGATGGCGCTATTTTATCTACTAACA
Source organism: Oegoconia quadripuncta (assembly GCA_949316235.1). NCBI lineage: Eukaryota > Metazoa > Arthropoda > Insecta > Lepidoptera > Autostichidae > Oegoconia > Oegoconia quadripuncta. The sequence continues at coordinate 4,869,412 of OX438743.1, forward strand.
AAAGCGCGAAAAACATTTCTATAGGAAATAAATTATCAATATTTAATATACGTTTTTTAGATTATACAGTCGCGTTCAAAATAACATTCACTCGGATTCCTGTTTCATAATTATTTTTTTTCTACTTAGCATTTGTCAGACATTCTACGCTGCGCTTGCCGGTGTGTGGTCTCCACTTTCCACCGACCACAAGTTCATCGAGCAACGTGCCCTGCCCACGGCTACTTCAACATACTAATCCGCTGGGCAATGTTAATGATATTCTTTTGTCTACGGTTTTCATTTGTCTTACCAACATAAATGAAATACGATTCATTTTGGCTGCCTGCAGCTGGGAACTGGTCTATGTGATGTGTGCGCTAATTCTTCACATGATCACCGGACTTCCTGCAGCTTATATTATATCAATACTCTCAAGGAATCTTTATTAGGTTTATTATTAAAAAAAAAACAAATTAGTTCCATATACATTAGTAATGGGCAGCTTTGTAGGGTCTAGTATTTTTTTTTATTTAGTTACAGCAAAAAAAAATGACTGAGTTTAACAATCAGCACATTATTGAAGCAAAAAGCTTTGCTTTAATTAGCAAAAATTTTGCTTATTGAAGCAAAAAGTCCTATTGAAAAATATACGAGATCTCCTGGGAAAATTTAATTTGAATTATGTAGAACTATAAAAGTATAATCTAATCTAATTGTGCTATGTAAATATGGAATATCGTAGATAAATACAGCGCAAAGGCTTTGCCGATAGTAACTGGAGGAGAACTAAGATTAATTCCGACTGCCCTGTCCTGCGGCCAACAAAAAGTTCATAATAAACAGCGAACAAACGACAAAAGTCGGGAACCGCAATCCCAAGGGACAGACCCTTGTCGTATTCGATTTTTTATTTACGTTTTTGTCGGTGCCCCCTCGTTTTACATATTTAAGGTCGCGGGTTTTGTTTCCTTTGCCTATCCACCTAAGTTTTTCTTGTTATTCGTCGGAAATTGCCCCCAGTTTTGTTATTAAACTGAAGGCCCATGTAACAACTGTGACGGTTGGTGAGAATTAAAATGTGTTTATATTTTTAATGTAAAACAATGTTTCAATTACTTAATGTGCATTTATGGGGTTCCCTACGTGAGTGCGAAAAACTTTTATTCGAAACTTCTTTCTTCGATGATTATTATTCGAGAGCTTCTTACTACGACAGTTTGTTTCTTCGATGGATTTTTCATCGTACGTCGAAAACTATACTACGACGGATTTTTCATCGATAGTGCATCATCGATCGAAAACTCTTCTTCGAATGTTGATTCACTTTGATCACCTACAAAATTCTGTAATTGAGTATTTATGTATCTAAGTATTTTACAAGTGTCTGGTTCTAAATAAAAAAATATTTTAAGTATATATATAAATTATTTATTTTAACACAGAAAGTTTTAATTCTAACTAAATAACTTATGTGCATTTAAAAAAGATCCGAATCGACCCCATTGTGGAGAATATACACATCAAACGTGGCTGTATGAACTTAGAGCCTTTGCCATCCCTAAGGGGAGAAACAAATATACATAATAAGACATTAATTATCTAGTCGGCTTTTTGGCGGGAACTCGGCGAGTGAAGTAGCATTTTTCTTTATAAGTCTTATAATTTGTGCATTCTAACTTTTGAAGCTTAATAATGGCAGAATATTGTGCAGCAAACGTTAGTGTTGGTGTACAGGTGAAGGGAAGTGTAAATTAAAGTGCGTAACGGAGCTTTCGGGTTCCCACAAGAAGCCGCCAAAATCTTTTGTAAAGCATTCTGCCACTTTACTGAAGAATGACTTGACCGTGACTAGACTCTGTATACGACGAATTACTTGTTTTGATTGAGACTGACCTATAAACTGAAGAAATAAGATAAATAAAATTTTCACTCGAAACTGGCAGTAATGTCCCTCGACAATGAGGTTGACTGGTTGCCATCCTCAATAAGAAGAAGAAGAAGAATTATCTAGTCTAAAATGAAGCACCTATGGATTATTATCCATAGGTGCTTAATTTTAGACTAGATAATTAATGTCGATAATGTAAAAAATAGTATTAAATAAATATTTATGAATGGTTTCTGTTATCTTTTGATTACAGAAACCATTCATAAATATTTATTTAAACAAACAAAATAAAGTGCCAATTCCTTTAGTGCCATCACCAGATTGATCAAATCAAATCAAATAAAAAATGCTTTATTTTGTATGTACACACGTACACTTAAAATAGTCAGATTTTACATGTTTACTGTGTACTGTTTAGAAATCTGGAAATCGTTCTAATATAACTTGCAAATTTTGAATTTTGAACTTACAGCCCAGTAAGTTAAATAATAAAATATAGCTTTAAAAAATTCTTCTTCAGTTATGCCGGGTAGTTTGACACTCGCAAATAAATTAAAAGCTATAGGGTACTTTTTCCCCTTGACCTAAAATCATGAAATTAGGCAAAAAGCTAGGTCAAGACCTAGCTTTTTATAAGTAAAAAATCCGAAAATCGTTAATTTGTACTCATAACACATTTTTATTAATTACAAATATTTGCGATAGACTATCTACATACAAGCTTGTACGGAACCTTCGGTGAGCAAGTCAGACTCGCACTTGTTCCGTTTTATTTTACTTATTCTTATTTTTTTTTAATTCTCCACTATTTTTTTGTGATGCTATGACGAACATAAAATGGAACGTTAACATTAAGTGACTACTTACTTAGTTATTTTACAAATACCCCCACTCAAGATGACTTCATAGAATTTATGCAACTGTTTTATATCTGACGAAAGTAATTAAATTACTTGATGCATTTTATATTTTAATAATAATTTACAATAATTATCGTTGTAATGTGCGAAATGTTTTAATAAGTGTAAGTAAATTTCATATTAATACTTTAATCGGTTTTAAATAATTGCCTGTTGTGTACTAATGTACTTAATATTTCAGGTACAATGGCTTTTAAATCATCACCAGACACAAGTAACACTAGTATCGATTATGATGAGAGCGATTCAGACAAATCTACAGATGAGCATCGACCACCAATACAAGGAAAAACACAAAAAGTTGCTAAAAAGTGGAAGTTATTTAGGAAGAAGTGTAGTAAACAGAAGGATTATAGAATTACAGCACAAATGAATACAGGAGGCATGGCGTCTATAAATTCCAGAACGCCAAGCGTATCTAGAATGTGTCAAAGGTATCGTGACCAGCAAAGTATGTCTCTTATTAGGTACGCTTGTCCAGCCATACCTCGGACTATACCAGCGTACTACCCTCATTACACATGTAGTCAGGCATTTTGTTGTCCACCTCCGGGATTAGCGTACCCCGTTCCAAGTCATCTTTATAACGCTCCTATTCCCGTATACAGTTCAATACCTTGTTTGACAACACCGGTGTACCCTTATACAAGTGCATTTATACCAATCGCGCCTCCGCCGCCGATTATAGCAGAAGCTGTGTTACCCACTGTATCGCCAGTAGACATGCAAACTGTGTACAGCCCAACTTTTGAATCACTGAATACTCAAGTAGTGCCATCTCCAAGGGATTATACAGCTTCTTGGCAGCCTGAAGAATTAACACCGCCGTCATCTCAAGAAAGCCAAATCGAAGAGGTAATTAACTACAGCACAAATTCTTTAGAATCTTATTTGTCGCTGCCTAAAAATTTGTTTCCCACAGCAAGAATGATAAAAGTTGACCCTAATCCGATCATAAATGAATTTTGTAGACAAAGAGATATTCAAGATCACTCTCCTTGGTTACTCGATTTGGAGTTCGGTGTGCCCAAAACTCCTGTTGTTCGTCCTATAGCATCTTATGACGTATATTACAATAGTATTCGCTGTAAAAATACGCCAGAAGCAATTCATCCGGGATTCGAGAACTGTAGCCAGGAGTTTAAGAAAACGTTTCTGTTTTACTACGATTGTATCGTATCAACTTGGTATAAGGGGTACATGGAAACGACCTGCGATCACTCCGTGGCAAATTTTCAGTCGTGGTTGCAGCGTCCAATGCATAACTTTGGCTTATGTTGGCCTTGAAAGACGTAACTATAAGTATTAAGTTATTACTTTCCAAAAATTTTAGCTACAACTATAATTATTGTAGCATTGCATGAATGCATGATTTTAGTTTTTAATGTAAATCAATTTTAAACGATAGTTGATAATATTATGTTTACAATGAATTGTGTCTTTGAATTTTGTATAATTTGCGAATCATGTATTTTAATTAGAAATAATAAGAAGCTTTATGACTTTCACTAAATGATCCTCAATCGTATTACACCTTTCTGTTTATATTACTTACTAACTGTTGCCCGCGACTTATGTAGCGTGGAACTTTTCATCAAAATCGGTTTAGCAAAAAAAGTAGCATGTGTGTTAATTCAGGTCCTAACCTAATTACCAACCAAATTTAATCTATATCCGTCCAGTCGTTTAGACGTGAAGGGGTAAGAATCATACACACACACATACAAACTTTCGCATTTATATTCGGATATTTGTTGGGATTTTAGACTTTGGATGACGGATTGAAGTAAATACCTATGTGTCTATCCGTCATCTAATATCAGAAATATTTATTAATTTATTATAAATATTAATACCTAATTTGATATATTTCATTATCATTTTGCCTTTTAATGTCTGATACAAGAATAATAGGTAATAACGCAATTATGTATAAGGTTCTAAATTATTGTCAAAGTAAGTAGTCCAAGTTCATTCGATTAACTTTTTGTTCGAATACCTTTGAATGTCTAAAAAAATACCTTTAATTCTTGTGCAGTACCTAAATCGTTCTACACAAAAGTGGTAGGTACTTTATACGAGTACCATAGCCTTAAAAACAAAGATTTTAGATTTAGTTTGATTTGATCTATGGCTGCATTTTAGAACTTGACTGTTTACTTGTACAGTCTGAAACAGATATACCTTCACAGGCTTGCAAAATACAAATTAGGGTTACTCAGGAAATCATGATTTTTTTCGATACTTTTTATTTAGTTACGGCAAAAATTGGTTTGGTGTAGTGGTTAGCAACTCTGACCACTATATCAAAAGGTTGCGGGTTCGAATCCCGTAAGGGGCATATGTTGGTGTGATGAATACGGACATGTGTACCTGAGTTATGGATGTTTTCATTTATAATAAGTATTTATTTACAAAAAACAATATGTATTTATGTAGTATATCAACCATCTGGTATCCACAACACAAGCCTATAGTTGATGGCGATGATCCAACTAGATGGCGCTGTGTGTATGTCTAAGGATATTTATATATTTAATTCTCATTTCAAGAATAAGAAAAATATACTATCGAAAAATGTTCATGATTTGTTGTGAAAACTTAATTTGTATTATGCAGGACTAAAGGTTAAATATCTGTTTCGGACTGTACAAATTACTTAATATTATCTAAGGGAGGACAAGGTTCATATTACCTCTATAAACAATGCGCTTTTGCAGATCTATTGTGCCATTTCCCGGATTAAAGTTCATCGCCTAGTCCAAAGGTCAGCATGTACTTACTTACCATTGGTACGATATCCCGAAGGACGAAGAGTTTCTGTGGATAATAGCCTCTGTTGACAGGGCACATTGCTCGATGAACTGATGGCCGTTGGAACATTATAATTCTCAAGTGGAGACCACGTAGGTCACGGGAAGGCGCTGCTGCTGTTCATCAGTATACGTCCTGTGGCTGATATGATGATCTGTCGGGTTTTTTGGTTTTTAAATACTTAAGTAGTTCTTAAGTACTCAAGTAACTCTTGTCTGCATCATCATATATACTCTAGGTGATAAAAATGTCTTGGAATCGAGTGAACTGATTCCTAATAAACATATTATGGTTAAGACCATCGCAGATATCAACTCTCGAATATAAGAAACCGCTTTCATATCAGTTCTATCCTCTTAGTACTACAATCCCAGAGATGGATAGTCGAAGGCTCTGTTTTTTTTATGCACTTCACCGCAATCACACATGTTAAGTGAAGATGAACCGCAAACCCCATCATATTTGAGAGACTGGCTATCTTATCTCTGACAACCGGAACACATCCCTGCTATTAATTTACATCGCTGTTTTGCGGTAGACTTAGATAAAATGGTGGTAGCTAGTCAGGTAGACATTTTGAAATGCCCTACCTACCAAACTGAGTACTAAAAAAAACCGCTAGGGATCGAATCCGCAACCTCCGATTCGTAAACCCCAGGGTGTTTACATTGAGCCACGGAGGCGGTTTTCTATGTTCACTATGGTAACTACTATTATTTCTATATGAAAAAGAATAACCGAAGAATTACAGAAACATACCAACGGCCTAATTGAGAACCTCCTTTTGAAGTCGCTTATAATGAGGACGAGGATGTTAGAAAAATAAGGAGCTTCCCTATTATCAGGCAGAGAAATCGTCAACCCTACTTCTATCTTCGGTTATATTTTACTACAAGAGCGTAACACTCGAGAAGTATTCTTCTTTCTTTGGTTTTTTTGTTTACCGTTTCATAGAAAAGGCTACGGAATAATGGCACAGAGAAACGCTGACCACCATAACTCAGATCTCACATTTGAACGACCGATTGGTGTAGTTTACAGTGACCCCATCAGTGAAACCAACGGTTGCGGGTTCGAATCTCGAGAGAGGTAAATGTTTGTGTGATGGATACAAACATTTATTCCGCGAGTCATGGATTTTTATATAAATATTTATGTATGTTTATCCGTTATCTAGTATCCATATTACAAGGTTTGCTTAGTTTAGAACTGGATGATTGGTGTAAGTGTCCCAAATATTTCTTTACACTGAGTAAACACTCAGCCTTAGGTATCTATAATTACACTTATAAATTCTTGTATTGGACTTTGTAAATGAATAACAAATAAAAATAGATGTAGGTACCTGTAGAAGTTTCCTCCCTATTTAGCAAGCAAGCAAGCTATACGGCAAATTATTGCGCTCAAACGCAATTTTTTTTACAAGTTATGGAATAGGGGTCATCAGAATCAAATGCTGTATTATAAACTATAGTTTTATATATAAATTAGTCAGAGTCGGTATAAATAATAGGGTGTAAATATTCACTGAGTCATTACAGAGCGACATAGTCATTGAAATGACTAAGCTCTTTAAATAAGATTAAAAAAAAAAACTAGTTACACAATAAATAATTTTCTTTTTCTTAATTAAAGTTTGGCTACTTGGCTACTAGTCCATTGCTTCGTCTAAACTTTCGTTTACTTACTATAACAGTAGATTTAGTTTTGTTAACTAACTGGATACGCGTTTGACCACAATCTCACCTGATAGAAAGTGACGATGATGTGGCCGAAGATGAAGCACGCGATCTCAGTAGATGCCTATTTACCCTGCTCTTGAAGATCCCAAAGTTGTAGGATTCAGGAAAGACTGACGCCGGAAGGGAGTTCCATGCCTTAGCTGTTCGCATTATGAATGAAGAGTCGAACCGCTTAGTGCGAATGTTCGGTAAGTTTTTTTTTATGCACCAAGGGTTGGTACTTGACCTCAATCACACCTGATGTTAAGTGAAGATGAGGTTGAAGGTAGAAGCATACTGACCCGGAAACCCCAACACATTTGGGGGACTCGCTATCTTATCTTTGACAACAGGAACACAACAATGCTATCAACATTGCTGCTTGGTGGCAGATTTAGATAAGATGGTGGTAGCTAGTCAGGCGGACATTTAAAATGCCCTACCACCGACCAAACCGAGTACTTAAACATGCACCCCGCTGGGGATTGAACACACGACAATGTTGTTTACATTGAGCCACGGAGGCGGATGTTAACTACATACGGGTGGAATCCCTCCCCACGCCTAGTCGTCCGAAGATGAAATGGCGATGGTGGAATAAGATTACGTAAGATTTTTCTCTGCTGTCTGCTGCTCTAAAATCTGTAAGGTAATTTCATCAATATTACTTACCTCCATACATTATTGACACGCATGAAGAGTATCAATGCGACGATAGTAATAAAATAAAGACTAAACCCGTCTTTATATTTGAAAAGCGCCGGATAGTGACAATGATTTTCCCATATTCGATTCAATCCAATATTACTATAACAATCCAATTCAATTTCTCCATTTGCAATAAGTAATCCATTATAGTTCTCATTCCCTTCAATCTCGCATAGTGCTGTTTCCATTCCCTTTTCATCTCAATTCTCACTGACCTAAATTTAGGGCTGCTACCCTAATAGCGCGGTCCGTATTTGCGGCTCACCCAGCCGAGGACGTTGGTTCATGCATATAAACCTAATTTAGTAGCACATAGTGGTCGTGATTGATCTACTTGTTTAAGTAATGGCCTCTTTGGACTGTTTGTAAAACAAAATTGAATGTTGATAGGTTAGTGAGGGTTTTAATGAGTGTAAAGTGTGATTGTAATGAAATTGTGCTGCATTGAACATACTTATAAGAAATATTCAACACATTATTCGTTCATTAAAAACAAAATTCATTGAAAGTCCTCTTATCTTCTCCGTGGTTGTCAATATGATTTCTAAGTTATTTCTGAGCAAACTAATGACATGTATTTATTAATTTTATGTATTTAATATTATACATTTATATATTTAATATATATGCATATATATAAATTTATGTGTGTTATGTAGTCAATAATATAGTTTTAAGTGCAGTTAAATTATCTAGCTATAGCTTGTAGGCTTTTTTTTATGTATTTCTATCTTTACGTTATATAATAATTACCAACTATAAAATACACCTGTATTGCTACTATTAGTGCAAACCTCATCTACTGGTAGCTTATATTTTTACCCTAAGGTTTGCGTGGAAGAGATCGCTGTTAGCGATAAGGCCGAATTTTTGTGCGATTACGTTGTATTCTTCATGTAGCTTTTGTTAATTGTGCAATAAAGAGTATTTGATTGATTGATTGATTGATTAATTATGGAAATCGAATTGTTTTTTATAGCAGATGGATTGCAATCTGGTCACTTGCAGATACTGGCAATCAGACCTGACAGCTTTAGTTTTAAGTTTGAAGATTGTTACGTTTCGGTAGATGTCATGTTATGTATTGTTTCTCTGCTCTTGCTGTGAAGTACTATTTTAGATTAGTTTTACTATTATATTTTATTATTAGCTTGCGATCTGCCTATCGTAAATACGTATTAAAATATTAACTTTTCAGTAAGATGAAAAAGTCACATGAAACAGAAGCAGAGATATTGGAACGTCTGGAAAAAACAAAGTTAATAATTCACTGAAAATAACAACGACATATTAGTAAAATATTTCATATTTAATCATTAACAAAGTTACTGTGCAAACGAACAATATGTAAGTCAACAATATCATAAAATATCCATTCAAACAAAATTCAATATACATTTAACGTCACTTCCAAGAAAGCACTCTGACGGTTTCACTAGTGCATAAAGTACTAACAAATGAGTGGTTTGGTAAATTTCACACAGTGGCTTTCAGTCACAACAATTTTAAAAGCTCTAAAGCGTACTAACCTTAAAAATTGATTACAATTATGTAAGCCTAAGAGAATAATCAAGGAACTAAAAAAAAAAAGATTACAGAAACTATCTACAAAGAATGTACTGCATCGATGTGTAGGCATGTTTACATTATAACAGTATAACAATTTGTAAAAATAATACTGTATATATATATACATACAAAAACTTAATTCACTTAGGCAAGAATATAATAAGCGAGCGTATTTACAAAATCATTTAATTTGTTTTTGTTCAACGGCGTTGACACTGAAACCCTTCGACTGAAATTCTTAAATAAATTAGGACTCTATTTACATAAATTATTGTACACAAACTAGAAAGAAATTATATTAGCCTCATAAGCAGTCATTTAGGGCGTTTATATAGTCCAAGCGTAACTATTTCACCGTTATAAAGCTTCCAGTCCATCATAGATGTTCGATTTTCAATTAGACCACATTAAATGTCTTGCAGTGGATGGGCAAGGTAAGACCCGTTAACGTTCCTTCAGTCTAGTCGACACATAAAACTGCTAAGGCCCGTGTTAAAAACGATCTCAAGATTAAGATAAACTTAAGTTGATACTGATATAGTCTTGCGTATCCAAAAATTTTTTTAAGTAGTCATATCTGAGTCACTTTCACTTATACTCCAAAAATTGTTCACTTCTTCTTGCACATTCACCCGTGTTTTGCTTTGGGTATAGCTGAAAATTGTATTTTACTTTTTGAGCAATACCATATACTGAGCTATTACCCTTTTGTGCTGCTGTAGCATATAATATACACTTTCATATAACATATATGAATCGATCTATTGTTATTGTGCCTAAAAGATAAATGTATGGGTGTGACTGGTGAAACAAATAAATGCTTTATCTATCTATCTAAACAGCATAAAAAAATTAAATTGCGAGTGAGTCTCGATCTCAAACTTAAGATTGCTTTATTAATACCGCCCTATGAGTGGCCTATATAGTAATTATGGCCCTGCGTGAAAAAAAATTCCTACTGGCTCCTCATGATAAAAGTTTTCCCACCTCTGCTGGGCTAACATGACGCGGAGTCTCTCTATGACGACACGAGATAAGAGCCTGCTGTCACGTTCCTGCTTTATGCGAGTAAAAGAGACGCAAAGCTTATTATGATAGAAGAGATTATGGGCCATACTTGCCCTACTGGTCTTATGTTACAAAAACCCTTATGGACATTTTTTGGTTAGGAATCGAAAACCAGGTCGTGTCTGCAATTCGTCAATCTTTACTACCAAATTGTGTTCAATGATCAAATCGACCATCTATGCTGGCTTATTGGGTTCTATACATAATCTCGCAGCAACGAGTCAGTAAAGCTTCCCGATGGACTATTACATTAAAACGCCTCAGAAAACGTTGAATTCAATCAACATTTTTGAAGGTAACTTGCACTGCACTTAACTATCTTAACTTAGTTCGAACGTCATTTTCGTCTATCGTGTCGAGTTTTTACGTCACTTCACATTTTAAATCACTGCTTATCTTCACAGTCTTCAACCTTCACTTTGTTTTAGCCTTATGAATTCTTTGAATCCCTCAAGAGTTCACAGTCTGTAATATCCAAGGGACGAATTTGGATATCCTAGTGCATACGCCAGGTAAGTTCGCCTCACCGCATCCGATGCCCCAGCTTATGATGCCAGCTAGGAAGTACCTCTGGTCCTTGCCTTTGACCTGCGAAAGAGATGAATAAATTAAATATTAAAGGTATTTCTGACGGTTGAAATGGAAGTGTGGGACAAATAGTCTTAGAGAGTCTCAGTCTGTTTGTGTAGAAATGCTTTGTGAGTTGTTAGGACAAAACTTTAATAAACTGCATTCATATAATGTATGAATTAATGATATCCATTTATTTTGTCTAAATTTAGAGTATGCATTGCACTTAGAATTGTAAAACTGTCACGGGCCAGTAGCCGTATTCTAAATTCAATAGTGTTCATAATCATATCGGATTTTGTTGGAAGCCTGAATCCAAATTCCAACGAAAACCAATCTATCGGAGTTATCACGCCTTTGTAAAGTTTTTATACAATGCATATTTCTGTAACAAGCAATAAAGTAAAGCAATATAGTTATTCAAACCAATATTTCCAATATTAGAGATTAATTTTCTCAAAAACTATCATGACAATTAAATTTTTGAAAATTAACGAACTAAATCGGAAATCTATATCTATACCAGCATTCTACCAGCTGCTGGTATTCTATCCTAGCATTTTAGAAATTATACAATGTCCTAATTTATTAAATCCGATACGTTTGCACACGTAATTGTGCAAATCCCAAAGTGATCCAAATAATGATAACTATGTTCGAGCGCCATACCGAGTATCGAGACGAATCGAACGTCACCTGGCATTTTAAAATCGGTCGAGCCGTTTAGGCTACAGGAGTTAACATGGAAATCTACATATTAGGTCTTTGCCTATGAAATTGGCGTTTTGTATGAAGAATTTCATTAAGACTGTTTTCTCCATACAAACATTTTTGATTTTTTTTTTGGGAACGGCAGATCAAAATTTAGCTAAACTTTGTGTGTATTATCGGATAACATTAAGTTAAATATAGGCAGCGTTAATTTTTAAAAGTAACCGATTTATAAAAGTTTCAGCGAATCTAAGAAATGATTATGGCAAGCACATGAAAAGAGCTCTGTTCAAATTTTTTTTATTATGTGATTTAGCCCAGAAATTAAAAAATATTTCATGTGAAACCTTGAAATAATATTCCATTTTACAAATAAAAAATAAATTTGGATATAGCTTTGAAAAGCGCAGGAATTGGTGCATATGATTAACGAAGAAAAAAAAACTCAAATTTCATAGGTAAAGACCCAATACATACATTAAACAAACATAGGACAGTAATTACGTTTGTGTCATTGTATGAAAATTATTGCTCAGATTTGCGCAAAAACACAGTCTCATAACATTATTTCGTGCGAGCAATTACATTTGTGTCTAATTACTTAAATTACGCTATTAACCTAAATAATTTACGAGATGGCAGCTTAGTGGCTTGTATTGTGAGGTTGAAGGAAGTTTAGTTTGTGCGGTTCTAGGTCCGTCCAGTAGGGCCCATAAATTAAGATTTCTTTTCAAATACAGCATAAATAAATAAAAAAAGCTCTGAACTGCATTCGAGAAGAAGCCATTATTTTAGAATTAATAGCTTTAACAGAGATTACTTTCCAGAATTCACGATTATAAAAAAACACTAGTCTAGTCTAGAGTGAATCCATCCATCCAATTCCATCAGGTGAGATTGTAGCCAAACGCGAAACCAGTTTTTAATAAAAAAAAAAAAAAAGCGTTGCAACTGCACTATAATGCACGTACCGCATTCCCTATTGCATCCAGGGCTATATATCCCGTACTCTATTATTATTTTGCATTTCTCTTCGTAGGTACTCTAGTCTGCAACAAATCGCGGTTGGTACATAAGGGATGTAGCTTAATTTAGATTTTTTCTCATTTATATTTCATGAAATCTTTTATTCTCAGTGACTCCACCTTGCTATCTCTTCCTGGATTGTTTACATACACTTGCATCTTATTCTTTAATATAAAACAAAAACATTTCCCTAGCACCTGGCTCTTACTTCTATACCTTTCTTCTAAAACAAAATACTGTAACTTTCTCATATTTCGATTGTCAAAACCATTCCAAATTTTAAAGTATAATAATTGTGCGGCTAATGCTACTAAACTTCAGAAACACCCAGTTAGAAATATGCAACTTTCAGTACCTAAGCAGGAACACTATTATATCTTCTGTGGCTGGCGGAAAGTACCGACAGACGATTATTAAAAAAAAATATAATAGGATGCCATTTATTCCCATAAAGGGGAGTAAGGTTTTATAATTGGGTCATTGATTAGTAGCAGTGTTTTTTCTATCTTAATTTTGAGAGCTTAGTCAATATTAACTATATCGCTCTAATTTAATATCCCCGTAAGTTTAAACTACCCACGAACAGCCTATAGCATAGAAACATCTACTCAGCCCTTGATTATGTAACTTCATCGGCATCGTCATCGATTACGTTAACCAATGAGAAACCGTCAAATTGCCGAGCGAGCGATGAGCCAACCAATCACATGTCAGAACGTAACCGATGACGATATCGTTGAAATTATGTAATAGAACCCCTGGTCTTATGAGTGTAGCCAGTGCGGTGACATAAACAAATAGTCCTATGAAAGAATATATGACCTGTAAGGGCCCTCCCGAATCCCCCTGGCAGGAGTCGTGGCCCCCCTTCTCGTGGCCAGCGCAAAGGAAGATGTCAGGAATGAACTCGTGTCGGCCAGCTCGGAGGAACATGGATTTGCAGCGATCGTTTGATACGATTGGAACTTGCACCTGAAAACATAGATAATTTGCTTCCATTAGATTTGAAATCCATTATTGTAAATATGTCACGTACATAATGCTGGAACACACAAAGTGGAATTTAGCAATATTTTGACGATGTCAAAAAAGTGTGCTGAAATAATATCAAACAGTGCCCGAAGGAAATAAATTGTGCTGTAGTTTAAAACTTATTCAATATTAAGTAAGCACTATATTTATATTAAGTAAAAAATTGATGTTTATGGGTAGTTGGTATGGAGAGTTTTGTTAATATTAAGTAGTACAGTGGCACCACTCTGCCTTTCGGCTCCACAGAGTACCAGCGTCGTGGTTGCTCCAACCCGACACATGCTGAGTGGAGACCTTTTTGGATTTAGTATAGGTATTGTAAACTTATGTATATAATACTCTTTATAACAGAAATCCAAATAAATACTTTCTTCTTCTTCAATATCGTAAGTAAGCATTCAGGCGTCACTTGTTGCTGTAAAAATTCTTATACGCAGAGACTGGTTTACAATTGCTTTATAATTTATATTGTGCATGAATAATGCCACCGAAATAATAAGTCCCACAAATAGTGCTCCAAAAACATCGACGTTATTTAAATGTCAAATCAATTCAAAATATTTTATTTCATAGGATAAAATTATCACTTGAAAATGTCACTATTAAAATTAATATTACATTTAAATTTACTGCTCATTCACAAAGCTGACTCCCCAGAGAAGAACGAGCAAGAAACTCAAGGGTTGCTCTTTTAAACAATTAGTGATTGAAAAAAGGGTTACAATTTGTGATTTGATAATTATATGAATAATGAGACAGCTATGTCCATGATTGCTTATTATCCCAATAGTCAGTGATTTTATAATAATAGCCTTTTGCTAATAATTTCTGTTTTATGATTGCTTTAAATTTATTTAAAGGCAAATTTTGAATGTCTACTGAAACCTTATTATAAAAGCATAAACATTGCCCTTTGAAGGATTTACTAAGTTTGTCAAGTCGGCTAGCATAAACAGGTAACTGTTTCTTATTCCTTGTATTAACATTGTGCCTATCACTATTTTTAGCGAATAAGATTATACTTATATATGGTAACCATATTTGTTATAACAATAGTACATTCCCAAATATGCATAGAAAAAAGAAAACAACAAGGTGTGCTGTGAGGTGTAAAAAGAATAGAACCAACCCCATATCGTGGGTGTCGTGAAAGGCAACCAAGGGACTTTCCATCAAAAAACATATATATATAGGTTTGAAAATTTCAACGATCATCGGCCCCATTCAGTAAACAGCTACGTCATCACTTTATACAGTTCCATATGTCAGGAACCGTGGATGTTGTTTCAAGCAATAAAAATGATTGGAATTGGATACGCTTATGTTTGGGATACTTCTGACCATTGAAATAAAGATCGTGAAGTTATGTATGTATATAGGTATGTAAAACAACTACTTACCTCTTGTAAAATCGAAGGTAGCACGCCACCTTCAGATAGCCTTCCCCAACCGGTGACCGTAGCATTCTCCCCTACCAGGAGATCATCAGATGCAGGCAGGCAAATCGGGGATATATGAGGTGCGAATTGAACAGGTGACTCCAGTTTGACGAGAGCCAAATCATATTCGTAAGTGAAGAAATTGTATTTAGGATGAACTGCCTTTCGAGCAACTCCACGTTCCACGAAGGGGTACTGCTCGGAGACCGACGAGAAGTCGTATTCGCCGACACGTATTCGTATTTGGGATGTGAGGAGGCTGTAAATAATAAACCGAATAGTTTTAATCACAAAATCCGCTGTCGTTTAAGATATTCAAAGCTCAGGTTGAATAATATACTTTTAGAGGATTAAGGGTGAATTTTTTCAAGTAAACGTGAATGGCTAAATCCGATACCATATGGAATAGCGAAAAGTACCTACTCAAAGCAGTCTCAGGCCCGATTTTGATGAAAAGTAAAACTGCATCATTGGATTTTTTTAAAATTAATATTCCTAGCCAGGAATCGAACCCGTTGATTTTGAAAAAAAATACACTGTATTATTACACCATTCTTTAGTGTCGCTTATAAGTAACAAATTCTCGGCAGTAGTGATATACGCTTCCTATCTTGGTACAAATATGTATAGGTAAGATAAATGTATGTGTGTGTCTGTGGAACTAAATAAAGGTTTTATCTGTCTGTCTATCTATCTACAATCCTCCTCGTCTTTACACGGCGAGACCCCCAAATAGTCGATTAACTTACTCATCAACACAATGTCCAGCTGTGGCTATCCAGCCCTCATTGATGATAGCTCCTCCGCATCGATGCGTCGACGAAAATCCGAAGAAGGAAGTTCGCCTGACTGAGACCTGCCAGGGCCATCTTCCGAAGTTCGAGTCCTTTCCTCCCATGATTCGGGTCTCAGGACGTGGCCACATTGCCGTGACGCCACATTCTGGAAACATAAAATACATAACAATTGTATATTTATTTATCAAAGGTTGATACTAGTTTGTCACTGACACAAATCTTGTTTTATAGAATTAATTTCATTTTATTTTCCAAACATGTTTGAGGTAACTTATCAGTACTTAGATGGGTGACCACTTTAACAGCCTATAAAGTCTACTACTGGACTGCCTGTCCATAAAGATTTGCTCTAATCGCCACGCCGCTTATGAAATATGATCCCTTAATAGTCTTTAACAGCATCCACGGGAAGAGATGGATTCCGAGTGGAATGGAACGGTCACTGAAGATTAATTTTAATAATTTAAAACGAGTGTATATGTATTACGTTTAATGTAAATTTATTGTTTGGTTAATTTTCATTTTATTCGTTTTATTATTCGTTGTAGTATTTTTTTCATTTGCACACAATTTAAACCCCAAAGCTAAACCCCAAATTTACTCCGTTTCCTACTTCTTCAGGTTGCCTGGAAGAGATCTCTTAACGAGATAAGCCCACCTTTGTACACGAGCTATTGTTAAATGTAATTTATTAGTGCAACCAAAAGTATAATACGTTAGTGTAAAGGTTTTTTTATGATGACAATTTCACCTGATACGAAGTGACGTCTTGCAGAAGATGAATCGTGAAGCAATTAAAACACGCTATTCCAATAAATGCCAATTCACCATAGACTTAAAGATCCCAAGAATATAATATTCGGGGAACACCAATCCCGATAATGAGTTCCATTACTCAGTAGTCCGCATTATAAAGAAAGAAGGGAAATAGCTGGAAAGACCCTGATAGTTCGAAGATGAAAAATATCGATTTTATTTCTGGGAGATTACAGATAGCTAAGTATATGGATTACATGTGATTGGTCAGAATTAACGTTAAGAGCATTAATTGGAGTAATCAGGAGGCACTCAAGACCGCAATTACCGCGATGCCATTTACCAATTGAGACCTGCAGTGTCATTTAAAAGTATTAAATAAATAAATAAAAGGTATTTATTCATCACAAAAAGAAAACACACGCATACATAGAATCGAGAACCACAGTATTGTGATGAATGTGTATAAGTTTAAAGAATATAATATTCTAACCTTCTATTCATAGGACATTCTTGAAAATGTAATATATATAAAAAGAAAATTGCATCATTTAAGAAAAATAGTGATAAAGATAAACTTGCAGGTCAGATAAGTCAGTAATTCGTTCATACATACATACATACATAATGTCACGCCTGTTTCCCGTAGGGGTAGGCAGAGACCACAGACTTCCACTTGCTACGATCCTGACATACCTCTTCTGCTTCCTTCACTCTCATAAAGTTGTTCATACATGCTCGTCGGTTTAGGGTACTCTTGACTTGGCCTTTCTTTAAGACGTCCCCAATTTGATCATGGTACGTTCATCGTGGTCTTCCCCTACCAACACTACCGTCCACATTCGCTTCGTATATCTCTTTCGCAAGTCTTCTTTCATTCATCCTCTCCACATGTCCAAACCATCTCAGCATACCTCTTTCAATCTTTGTCACTACGTCTTGATCACACCGCTTAACTCCCTAATTACACTATTCCTGATTCTATCTTTCAAAGTCACCCCATTCATACTTCTCAATGATCTCATTTCTACTTTCATTCTTCTTTTAATTCGTTCAAAAGGTTATATATACGTTTTTTCAATATGAAATACAAAATCTTCCTTTCAATAAATTTAAAGATACTATAAAACAGAAACTTATTAAGAAAACATATTAAGAAAAGATAATCATTCGTGGTCATAACCGGCTCATTCGCAGGCCAGGCTACTGCATAATTAATAATGAAATACATTTGTGCCTTTTTGTAAGACAAAATCCTATTTTTAAAAGAGAAACCTCTCGAGTATAATGCTTGTTTATCTCAGGGGAAAATAAATGTAAAATGTGACTATTTTAAGTGCACCCTGTGTACAAAATAAAGCATTTAACTTTGATTTTGACGTAATTTTGTTCAACCTACCCACGCCATTGGTAGCTGCAGTCGTCTGACTCGGCGCCGACGCAGAACTCGGTGCTTCATCGGTCTTGTTGATCATATTCAACGCCGGATCCTTTGGCTTCAGGTAGTTCTTATGCGGCTTGCTGGTCGTCGTGGTGAATTTCTTCGTGGGCTTCGGTTTGCCAGCCGGCTTCTCCCAGTTGGAGGGGCGAGGCTTGGTGATGAAAGAAGGCTCGGTCGTCGCCTGCCAGTGTATGGTGTTCAAATTGCTCGGTCGTGACATGAATTGTGCTGGAAACATATAAAAAAACAGTTGACAGATTGTAATATTGCAAATTATTGGAGTAAAGTGGAATTTGTAGATATGACGATTTTTTCAAAGAATTACGGGGAACTCCAAGACTCTGTGAGGATTAATTTATGTAGAATCTTTAGCAAATAGGCTGAATGAAAAAGGCACGTGAATCGTCTGCCAAAGCTCGTAGTAATCGGTGTCCATACATAAAAACATATGCAAAAGACCGAATTGAGAACCTCCTTTTTGAAATCGATTGAGAACCAGTCAAGTCCTAGTGGAACTCGGGCAATGAGTGTTCCATAATTTCCATGCTACTACCTATATATTTCATATAAAAAGAAAAAAACTATAAAATTTACACCTTATTTCCTTCGTTCACATATTTCTTTGTATATTTTGATAGCTTCTTTCGAAGCCAAGCTGACGAATAAAAACGTTAATAAACTAAATAACGTATGTTTTGTACTATAACTACTTATAAATAAGCTGTAATTTGTATACACCCTGTTCTCTAATTTCTATGATGGACTGGCTCGACTTCTTTTTTAAGAATACATGTAACTATTTTCCCTTGTATTTATAAACGAACAAGTCCCTACTTAATTATATTTTAAATCCCATCTGATCATTTTGGGGGGACATTGATTTATAAAAGAAACTAATTATTAAAATTTTCCATTTAACCCTGATTCGCACTTCGCCGGTATTTAGATATAAATTCTTATTTTTATAAATAGCGCCATCTGTAAATTATATACAGAACTACGTGGGATACATACCTGCAGAGATACTGTTGTCAGCGTGATGCTCAGAGACGGCCATAGGCCGCGCACCAGGTATTAAGCTAAGACTAGACGAAATCTTGTTGTGGGGACTAGCTTCCACTTCACCGCTCGGTCTATTTACATTTTGGTACTTATTTACACTGTTATAAGTTATTTTATTAACTATATCACTATTTTGTTCGCTACTTGAATCTAAATTTCCTAACGAAGGTAAGTTGATTTCTGGCGGCCTGTAGCTGTAAGGCGCGCCATCTATTGGTTTAGTCATGAACGACGGCCTTTGCGTTTGATAGTTAGGCCGTGCGATGGTTTGTGTTGACGCTTCAACAGGACGATGTGTTGTGCTGTGTTCGCTACTAGATGGCGCTGAGTACGGTCGCTTTGTCACCGTGACTGAACTGTGTATCTCTGAAAATAAAGAGGGAAAAAAGTTATGCAAAAATTAATTAACACTAAAAACTAAAAAAATAGAGCATATCTTGTGGTGTACAGGTAAATGCATTATCCATAACTAACACCTACCTACGTTATATTTTTTTCCGTTAGTTACAATAGTTTATAATCATAGTAATCCATGGAATTAAACGGCTCCTCTACACGATATATAAAAATTATTGTAACCTTTCTAGATTGTAAATGACTAATTGAAAAAAGACAAACCCTCTGAGTTTCACGCTAGCTCTTCTCAGTTAGTGGTGGCGTTCCAAACTAGTGGTAGTTTAAAAAATAAGTGACGTTTTTAAGTGCATATTGTATTGCCTACATGAATAAATGATTTATTTCATTTCATTTATGAATATTAAACCCGCGACGCAAAAAGAAGGGTGTTATTTAAGCTATTCGGTGTTTTAAGAGATCTGGTGACTTCCAGATAGTTCACAGCTATGTTTGAAGGAAATCGATTAGATGGTCCATTAAGTCAAAGTCAAAGTCAAAGTCAAAAAATATTTATTTCGTAGGATAAAGATTATCACTTGAAAACGTCACATTTTTTATCTTAATATTAAAATTATTGACATTATTGCTCATTCGCAAAGCAGATTCCCCAGAGAAGAACGAGCAAGAAACTCAAGGGTTGCTCTTTTAAATAAGTTTAGGTTACAATTATATTACATTGTATAATTAGGCTGAATATCGCCGAGCGGTCTATGTCCATGCTTGCTTATCATCCAGATAGTCAGTTATCATATCATAGTCTCTCGGATTTTTTTAAATTTTCAAGTTACAACTATCTCGATTGCCGTATGCCTAAAACGATATAGACACGTTTCTACAACTCAACTGTTTTATGGAAAACATGGTCTCAATCAGGAGGTGGTACCTACCATAGACATTTTTTTTTATCAAACTACTTTTGATAACTAACCATTCAGAAAAAAATAATAGTTGCTGAATGCAAGACATTCAAATCAATATTATTGATATCTACCCATTTACCAACACTGGTCATTAAAAACATCGACCCACCAAATTTAATCTCTATACCTGCAACTTCCAGCATGTCTGGGTTCATTTAGAAACTAATTAGTAGCTCGAATAGTACTATACCGATTTTAATGAAATTTTCACTTTTCTACAGGCAGTATGTCACCAATTAAAATTATATAAGTACGAGAAATATTCTTTCCATGATTAATTATTGCCTTATATTCGATTAAATACATCATTGTAATAAAAGTAGTTTTTATACTTTATTTTGCTTTTCATATCAATGTATTTTGGCAGTTTTGTTAGTTGTTATTTCCGGTCTGCTCTGACAGTTATTTCTGAAATATAGCTGGTTTCCTTATCCTCTACAGCCTTTGGAATACAGGTCTCTTTCTAGTTTCTTTCAACTTCATTTGTTTAGACAACTTTACTGAAAGTAAGAGTCGATCTCTGGCTGTCTTGTCATCGGATTTACTGAAACTAAAAGGTTGCCGTGGCTGATAATCGGGGATCGCTGTTAATATGACCAAGCACTTACCATCGACATAAGGTTTCTCTGGTAGACGACAGCATGAGCCGAACATGAAGCCGTCGACGCACACCCCTGCGTGCGTGCCCCCCGCCCGGTTGCACTCCTGCACCCACATGCACGCTCCCCGTGCACCCCCCGCCGTGCACGACTTGCGCGACATCTGGTAACCTGGTGAAGAAAGACATTTTTTTTTAATCTAATTAGTTAAATCAAATTTTTACTTTTAAAAATACATAATTTTTGTGGTGTAGCTTCCTATAATTTTAAAGTTCCTGATTTTTTTGTAGTGTACTCTACACATCAGTGATAGAATAAAGATGTTTTCTAACTATTCTGCAGCTTGCTTTAGGTATAGTATTGAGTATAAAACCTATACAATATTAAATTAAAGTTACCACTGTGAATTTCATTGCGTTGTGGAAGATGCTAAGATCTCCTAAAACAATTTTCTAAAGAGTAATCAATGGTTGCTTAAATGTACTAAAAATTGTTTATGCAATCGCGATATTTACCTTCGATGAATTTTTCATAATTATAAAGAAGTTGTTGATCGATTTTTTTGAAAATAGTTACAGGAGTTCCAAGTATATTCTCCGACGCAATGAAATTCACAGTGGTAATTTTAATCTAATAGTCTATGTTTCATTAATAGATACCTATACTATGTCTAATGCAAGCTACTGATTTGTTGGAAAACATTTTTATCCTATCACTGACAGGTACTCTATCTATGTGCAAAAAATCACGGCCTATAAAGTTACAGGAAGTTAAAAGTGTGTCCTTAATGAACTAGTATGGCGACCCTGAAAATAAATCCTGCATCAGTAAAACTGCGGTGACATAGTGATAGAGAATTTTACTTTTATTTTTCAATAGATTAGCTATTGACGAAGATTAACTGACGAAGAAATTAATTAGGTCTCTATCGTATTCCAAAAAAAGACTGCGCGTCAACGGATCTCCATACAAGAGGTGACGACATTTTCCGCCCCCAAAACTTAGGACAATAATTAATAAATAAATAAATATTTCGGACATTTACACCAATCATCTAGTCCCAAACTAAGCAAAGCTTGTGCTATGGATACTAGATAACGGATATACATACATAAATATTTATATAAACATCCAAGACTCGGGAATAAATGTTCGTATTCAACATACAAACATTTACCCCTCGCAGGATTCGAACCCGCAACCGTTGGTTCCGCTGACAGGGTCACTATCCACTATACCAATCGGTCACTATACCTATAATTAATAAACCGTTCTCAAGATTGAGAATAGTTTTGTGACCGGTCTCAAGTAAACGTGTTGATTAATAAACCTTACTTGACACCTGAAACGCATGTGCATACTCAAGCTGTACTCAATTGAGACGTGCGCCGAGTTTCACGTATTGATAAACGAAACTCAAGACTACCATTCATTCGCCGCTGAGGCGAATTCTTGAGAAGTGATCTCAGTGAGTAGATCTCAAGATTGGTTTATAAATTAGCACGTAGCTTGAGATAGCGTCAACTGCTTAAGACGCATCTCGGGTGATACAGCCTCAAGACTTGTATTGAGATTGGTTTAATAATACGGGGCTTAGACTGTTGTCATGATTTATTATTTACTAGCTTTCCTCCCGCGACTTCGTCCGCGTGGAAGATTTTATCAAAATACAAACAACAAACTTTCATCCCCTATTTTATCCCCTTGGGGGTAGAATTTATCAAAATCCTTTCTTAGCGGATGCCTACGTCATAACATCTACCTGCATGCCAAATTTCAGCCCGATCCGTCCAGTGTTTTGGGCTGGGCGTTGATAGATCACTATGTCAGTCACCTTTGAGTTATATATATTTAGATTAGTGAGCATGGTGAAGAGAGTTAGTTTTTTTTCATATTCGTCATATTTTTGATAATCTTGTATTTTGAGGACTTGTATTTCGGCGGTGCTATTTATGTACAGTTTTTTTTGGGATATAAATTATAATCTAAATATATAAAGGAAGAAACTGAATGACTGACTGACTGACTGACTGACATATCAACGCACAGGCCAAACCGCTGGGTCTAGAGTTTCCAAATTTGGCACGTAGGTTCCTTACGAGGTCTAGGGGAGCACTAAGAAAGGATTTTTCAAAATTCACCCTTTAAGGGGGTGAAACAGGGGTGGGAAGTTTGTATGAAGAAACAGTATAACTTGGGCATTTCGACTATTTTCGACTCGAAACTTCGCAAGAGTACTCCTAGGAACAAATAAGCTAATACGTGTTTTGAGATTTTGAAACGAAAAGAACCCCCTGGGTTGTCAAATGGAGGTTAAAACCATAAAATCGGTATTGGTGTCGTTATTTAGTTTTTTTGGGATGTTGATTATGAAAATGACATTTATTTTAAGCCAACCCTCTAGGGGTGAGATAGGGGTGGGGGATGATACCAAAAAAGTCTATATTGATGTCATTATTTAGGTTTTTTGGGACGTTGATTACGAAAATGCTATTTGTTTTGAAGCTAACCCCTTGGGGTTAGAGAATGAGATAAGGGTGAGTTGAGATTTGTCGAAAAACAGCCCCCTGGGGTGTGAAATGGGGGTTGAAACCATAAAATCGATATTGGTGTCGTTATTTAGGTTTTATGGGATGTTGATTATGAAAATGACATTTATTTTAAGTTAACCCTCTAGGGTTGAGATAGGGGTGGGGGTTGCTACCAAAAAAGTCAATATTGTACAACCCCCTGGGGTGTGAAATGGGGGTTAAAACCATATAATCGATAATGGTGTCGTTATTTAGTTTTTTTGGGATGTTGATTATGAAAATGACATTTATTTTAAGCCAACCCTCTAGGGGTGAGATAGGGGTGGGGGATGATACCAAAAAAGTCTATATTGGTGTCGTTATTTAGGTTTTTTGGGACGTTGATTGCGAAAATGACATTTATTTTGAAGCTAACCCCTTACGGGTTGCGTTAGTGGTAGGGGTTGAAATCACAAATTCAAATTGGTGTCGAAGTCGAAGAGTCAAAGTCGAAGAGTCAATGTCGAAGATTCAAATTCGAAAATCAAAGTCGAAGGCTCAAATTCGAAGGCTCAAAGACGAAGGCTCAAATTCGAAGGCTGAAAGTCGAAGGCTAAAAGTCGAAGACTCAAAGTCGAAAGCTCAAAGTCGAAAGCTCAAAGTCGAAGGCTCAAAGTCGAAGGCTCAAAATCGAAGGCTCAAAGTCGAAGGCTCAAAGTCGAAGACTCAAAGTCGAAAAGTAAAATTCATAGTCAAAGTCATAGTCAAAGTCATAGTCATAGGCAAAGTCATAGTCAAAGTCATAGTCGAAGTCATAGTCAAAGTCATAGTCAATGTCAAAGTCATAATCAAAGTCATAGTCAAAGTCATAGTCAAAGTCAAAGTCGTAGTCAATGTCATAGGTAGTCGAAGTCATAGTCAAAGTCATAGTCAAAGTCATAGTCAAAGTCATAGTCAAAGTCATAGTCAAAGTCATAGTCAAAGTCATAGTCAAAGTTTTAGTCAGTCATAGTCATAGTCAAAGGGGTGAATAGAGTTTCCAAATTTGGCACGTAGGTTCCTTACGAGGTCTAGGGGAGCACTTAGAAAGGATTTTTCAAAATTCACCCTTTAAGGGGGTGAAACAGGGGTGGGAAGTTTGTATGAAGAAACAGTATAACTTAGACATTTCGACTATTTTCGACTCGAAACTTCGCAAGAGTACTCCTAGGAACAAATAAGCTAATACGTGTTTTGAGATTTTTCGAAAAACAACCCCCTGGGTTGTGAAATGGGGGTTAAAACCATAAAATCGATATCGGTGTCGTTATTTAGGATTTATGGGATGTTTATTATGAAAATTACATTTATTTTAATTTAACCCTTTAGGGTTGAGATAGGGGTGGGGGTTGCTGGGGTGCGATGTCAGACAACCTCCTCGTGTGCCTGATGGCTACTTGTCCCCCTGGATACGTCTGGGGGGAACGGTAGTCGTTGGGCCGGTGCACCCTGGGCATCGGTCAACAACTTCCCTTTTAAGGGTTCTTGTTGGCCGATGGCGAATAGTCTGACACCGGGGGGCTCCTCCGCGTGTCCCTCTGGTTTAGCAGAGGGCACTGCGGATGGAGCAGGAGACGCTCCCCTCCTAGCGGGGGAGTAAGGGTGGGCTCGGTGTGCACTCGCACTGCCGCCGAGCAGGCCTGGGGAGGAGGTTAGGGGGAACCTCCTACCCCTTGCCACCGCCGGGCTCGTAATCCGGGACCGCGGCTTTCAGCTGCAGTCCGGGACCGAGGGTCTTGGCCTAACCGCCCGGACCGCGAGGAAGGAAAACCTCTATAAAAAACCAGCCCAAGTCTCGGCTCCGAGGCCCGCCTCGGCGCCGGGATGCCCTCGTCGTCCCACTCCCGAAAATTCGTTTTCGGGAGTGGAGCGATGGGGGATGGTAAAGGGCGAATTCCACCACAGCGGGCTGCGGCGAGGAAGCGGCGCTCCCTGAGGAATGCCCATATGTCCATATGGGCAGGGGACGCCGCGGAATCGTCTGCAGCACGTGGGCGACCTCTCCTCTACGACTGCAGCTAAGGCTGCGGCCGTCGACGAGAGGTCGTGGGAAGCGGCCCCCCCCCCCTCCCCCCTCTGTTCGGGGGGGGGGAGACGGCGGGAGGTTTGGAGGGGCGGTGTCCCTTATCGCCGCCTCTCCGGGCCTCCCGCTGTTGCAGGCCGCTATGGTAGGGGACGACCTCTCTGTTGACAGGTCGTAGCCGTGCGGGACGGCCACTCTTTGCCGCCCGCAGCTAGATTGTCGTCCGAGCTGCGGGCGCCAAGGAGAGGCCGTGGAAAGCGGTCCTCTCTGTCTGCGAGAGATTACTACCTCGCAGAGCGAGGGGAGACACAGCCGCACGGGGGGCACGGAGGAGAGCTTATCTTCAATGATAGGCAATCCTCTGCCCCCCCCTACCCTGCGGGGCCGTGGGTGGCGATCCGGGGGGATCACCACCCACACATAGGCCCCGCGAGAAGGCGCGCGCGGTGTTTTCCGCGCGCCTTCTAGAGGTGGCTGGACCAGGCGATTCCTCCCTGCTCCAGCCCAGAGGTGGGCCTGCCGCCGCTTTTGTCCTGGCGGCGGGCACCGCGCTGGCGTGGCTGCGGACGAATACCAGATGGTACCCGCGGCCACGCCGTCAACGGCGCGCGCGAGGGAACACCCAGGAGTTTTTAGTCGGTAGGCCGGCACCTTCTGTGCCGGAGTCCGACATAATCCGCCCCCCTCCCCCGAGGAGGGCGGATAAGCATGAGCGTTTCTCCTGGTAAAAAAAAAAAAAAAAAAAAGGGGTGGGGGTTGCTACCAAAAAAGTCTATATTGGACAACCTCCTGGGGTGTGAAATGGGGGCTAAAACCATATAATCGATAATGGTGTCGTTAGTTAGATTTTATGGGATGTTGATTATGAATATGACATTTATTTTAAGTTAACCCTCTAGGGTTGAGATAGGGGTGGGGGTTGATACCAAAAAAGTGAATATTGGTGTGATTATTTAGGTGTTTTGGGACGTTGATTACGAAAATGCCATTTGTTTTAAAGCTAACCCCTTGGTGTTAGAGAATGAGATAAGACTGAGTTGAGATTTTTCGAAAAACAGCCCCCTGGGGTGTGAAATGGGGGTTGAAACCATAAAATCGATATTGGTGTCGTTATTTAGGTTTTTTGGGATGTTGATTATGAAAATGACATTTATTTTAAGCCAACCCTCTAGGGGTGTGATAGGGGTGGGGGATGACACCAAAAAAGTCTATATTGGTGTCGTTATTTAGGTTTTTTGGGACGTTGATTGCGAAAATGACATTTATTTTGAAGCTAACCCCTTACGGGTTGTGATAGTGGTAGGGGTTGAAATCACAAATTCAAATTGGTGTCGAAGTCGAAGCGTTAGAGTCGAAGAGTCAATGTCGAAGATTCAAATTCGAAATTCAAAGTCGAAGGCTCAAATTCGAAGGCTCAAAGTCGAAGGCTCAAAGTCGAAGGCTCAAAGTCGAAGGCTCAAAGTCGAAGACTCAAAGTCGAAGGCTCAAAGTCAAAGGCTCAAAGTCGAAGGCTCAAAGTCGAAGGCTAAAAGTCGAAGACTCAAAGTCGAAAGCTCAAAGTCGAAGGCTCAAAATCATAGTCAAAGTCATAGTCAAAGGGGTGAATAGAGTTTCCAAATTTGGTACGTAGGTTCCTTACGAAGTCTAGGGGAGCACTAAGAAAGGATTTTTCAAAATTCACCCTTTAAGGGGGTGAAACAGGGGTGGGGAAGTTTGTATGAAGAAACAGTATAACTTGGACATTTCGACTATTTTCGACTAAGAGTACTCCTAGGAACAAATAAGCTAATACGTGTTTTGAGATTTTTCGAAAAACAACCCCCTGGGTTGTGAAATGGGGGTTAAAACCATAAAATCGATATCGATAAACTCTACATGGTAATTTTTCTGCTGAATGTATTCCCGTGGGAAAGTAATAAAGTGTTGATTCATGTAGTCTACGCGGACGAAGTCGCGGGCAGCTGCTAGTCATAGATAAACCAGTCCCTGCATATGAGAATGAGGATTCCTGCAACACGTGACGTCAGAATGCTCACTTAAAATACTAAATAACTCTTAAACTACATTGGCACTAACTTTTTCCTGTGACAGTTGGTGTCGATTAGGATGATAGATAGATAGATAAAGCCTTTATTTGTTTCCACAGTCACACACATACATTTAGCATATACATATTAATACACAGATAAGGTAACACATTTATAACAATAATATTGTAACACTAACGCATGTGTGTGCTGCAGCAGTACAAATGGGTCATAGCTCAGTGTATTAGATTGCTCATTGAGCAAAACACTGATTTTCAGCTATCCCCTATGGATGTACACCAACTAAACTAAACTATAACCAGTTTTGGAGTGGTGCCGTCGCACCGTACTGTTCCAGGGAGAAAGAGACAGTACTTTTAAAATTGGTTTTAGTTTAGTTGGTGTACAACCATATCGACACCATTGTCAAAATAGCTGATTTCCATTGTGTGTATTCCTGCATATGTAGGCACGTAACTTATTTTGTTTTGCTTAATTAAACGATACTTAATGGGGCTAATACCATAGTTGTAGGTACATAAGAAGATTATTTTTTTAAATTATGATTGCCTTTTTATGTTTATACTTATTTATATATTTTCCGTGATTATGAAAATGACAGATGAAATGAGATGACAGATTGTGGTAAATTTTAATATGTAGTTTAGTGACATTCAGAGTAATTATATAAACGCCATCTGTTGTTTCAAAACAGTTAATGTAGCTTTTAGAGTAATACAACAAGTAGCGATATAAAAACATAGATGGCACCAGACGTAGTAAAATTAACGTAAATGAATAACGTTACTGAAAAACCAAAGACAGAAAAACTTATCCTTTTTTTGTCACTTTATGGCATTACATAACATTACATGGACTCCTCTGAGTCCACGAGAAAGAACACGGGCAGAGTTCTTTCTTCATGGAGCCTCAAGTTCATGCGACGATCGGAGGAAGATTGATAGAGGAGGGAAGGTTTTTGCCCAGTGGAACAGCCACTGGTCCCGTCGAGACAGGCATAGTGTTCTGTTAATATTATGGTATTATTAACCCTATGTTGAATGGCCTGTTTTATATTCTAATAACATTGAGCCCGCGACTGGTCTGCGTGAATCTCGAAATTATAAATGCGAAAGTTTGTGTGTGTATGTATTGTTGTTACCTCTTCACGCTTAAACGGCTGGACGGATTTAGATGAAATTTGGTTGATAGATAGATTAGGTCCTGTATTAACATACCTATAGGTACATTTCTTTGCTGGACCGATTTTGATGAAATGTTTCACGTGAACGAAGTTGCGGGCAACAACTAGTAAAATATAAAAACCATCATTGTACTATATCTGCCTGGTTGCCTGGAAGAGATCGCTTTTAGTGATAAGGTCGCCAAATTGTACATTCTATTATTTTATTCTATTCTTACCACTTTTCTGAAACTGTATTTTCTTGTCTGTTGTGCAATAAAGTATATTTGTATTGTATTGTATATCTGTATCTAAACCTGTCTAATAACATATCAAAATCGGTTGCCTACTTTTAAACAACTTAGCGTACAAATAGCGATTTTATATTTTATATTGTGAGACTAGAGATGTAGTAATGCCATCGAGTTTCGACTACCAAATATTTTATAGCTTTTTAAAAATCCAACTTCTCCAAAATATTTTTCGTATCATAGCAGAAAATTTATTAGAATTCAGTTTGTAAATTTGTATTATTTATTCGTCCATTATAAGTGCTACTGCGCAAAAACAATCTCTCATTCTATCACTGACATTATTTACTAATAATGATATTCATAGTAAATCAAGTAGTTAACTATGCAGCCATAATCCAAAAACAGCATCATTCATATCACCGTTCAGTAAGGTCCTCTTCGTTTCCTGCTAAAGTTGCCAGCCATCTAATCTGCAAGTGAGCACGTTTAGCGGCGCTGTAAACCATACGAGCTGGGTAACATAAATTTAAAGAGGTGGTCCGCGCCTCGGGATACTTACTTGATTCATCTTTGTACCGTAACTCTGAGCTAAAGGTGTTTTTACAAGTGTTATAAATTGTACAATACTTGGTAATAGGAATATCAAGATATACTTGTAAGATGCTAAACGGTTGATCCATTTGAATGCCACTATGGAGCGACTTGAATCTATGAGAGGGATAAATTTGTTGGATCCGTCTCTTTCCTTGGGTGCCGTAAAGGGCTACTAAGGGACTTTCCACTAATAACCATCTATAGACTTGCACGTTTCAAAGGCGATGGATTCACCCCGTCACGTGGGGATTTCAGGTGAAACGTGGATTTTGCATCAAACTTTAATTATTTGGAACACCCAAACGATTATTTTAGGGTTATCTCTGACCACCCCATTTGGGACCTAAGGTGTGAAAGTATGTATATTTTTGTCGGAACTTGGTCGTCGAAACTTGATTTTACAATCAGGATTCACATCATCGAGTCTATAGTTTAAAAAACTGCATTCCTAAGATTTTTAAAACAATAACTTCGGATATTTACACCACTTAACAAGTCTTAAACTAGGCAAAGCATAATATGCTATCCATAGTAGATATTTTTATAAACATCCATGACTCTGAAACATGTATTAGTACTCATTACAGAGACATTTACGACTCACGGAATTCGAATTCGCAACCGTTTTTTTCAAAGGCAGGGTCATTACGCGATGAAAAATAACTGATATATTGATCGATAGAGGTCAACAAGAATAAAATATTTCTTATAGATGTAGATTATAAAGCATTCATTTATCACGACACTACATACCAACTTACAGTTTCAAAATAATCGAAACGCATAAACCGAGTCTTAATTAAACTTTATACGCAAATCTTATCTAAATCTGCCGCCAAACAGCAATGTTAATAAGCATTGTTATGTTAGGGTTGTCAGAGATAAGATAGCCAGTCCCCCAATTAAGTTGGGGTTTCCGGGTCAGTACGCTACCACCTCCGGCCTCATCTTCACTTAACATCAGTTGTGATTGAGGTCAAGGGCTTGGTTGTGCATAAAAAATAAATAAAAGTAGGATACATAAGTCTTAAAGTTAGTAGAGAACAATACAATATTTTATTGCACAACAGAAAAGAAAATACAGTTTCAGAAAAGTGGTAAGAATAGAATGCACAATTTAGCGACTTCATCACTAAAAGCGATCTCTTCCACGCAACCTTTGGGTATAAGAACAGTACATTTGAACAAGTTCTCAAATAAGAGTTTAAACCAAAGTAGCAATATAGAAACAAAAGTATATTCCTCTAAATTAAGGAGAATATTATTTCGTGAATCTCTGATAATTTTTTAAACTTATACAGGCTGGGTTTTTGTAAAAGTTTAATTTGAATCACTATATTCACTTCAAATATTTCAACACGTCATAGGACATTAAATTAAGGGAAGACCACGAAATATTGTGTCTAAATTTTACCTCAAGTTTCAATCGCATCGAGTTATAAAGCATATCGATATAACGCATTTTTTCTCACCTCCAAAATCGATGATAAAACCGAACAAATTTCTCTACCTTCCATTGCTTCATTTTCCCCGCCTCAATGAATTACTATATATAACCTAATGCAGTATGTTATCATTATAACTAACAAGGAAAATGAGCTGGACGACCGCTGGGAGTGATTTACTATCTGTCCCTGGGAAAAATAGTGTCCCGGAAGATAAAGTACCCGGTCTAAGTAGCTGAACTGAAGTAACTTCAGTTCAGCTACTTAGAGAATACTTACGGTGAGATTACAGATAAAGCGGAGGTAAAGACGTTGTAAGTGTTTTTGAAACTGTTACCAGTATCAAAGAAGAAATGATTACAGTATAAGTGTATTTGTCCAAGAAATCTATGACAAAGTGCCCCTTTTCTTTTTTTTTTGCTTAGTGGTCACTCCACTCCTGATTTCGAACAACTTTCTACTAGGAATCATAGACGTATTCGATCAAAATATGTTCGATTATCCGTACAAAGTATATCATTCTGAAACCACCTTTAATATGGAAATCCAACAATTTGCGGCTGAATTCGGTTGTTCGTAATCAGGAGTGGAGTCACCAGCCGAATTTGAAGACCGAATTTTACCATATTTGAAGACAATACTAGAGTATATATGTGTGTGCTACAGCCGTACAATGAGTGTGTCAGTGTATACAGAGTGAAATTTAATTAATGTATGTGTACTCCTGATTATGAACAACTTTCCACTAGGAACCATAGCCGAATTCGATTAAACAATTTTTGACTACCTATACAAACTACAACCTCTTAAAAACCAACTTCAGTATCGAAGTCCAACAATTTTCGGCTGAAATCAGCTATGGTCCTAGTGGATATTATGTATTGATCCTAATCAGAAGTAAAGTCACAAGCCAAAAATTGTTGGCCTTCCATACTAAAAGTGGTCTCAGAATGGTTTACTTTGTAAGGGTAATTAAAAAATTTTTGATTCAATTCGACTATGGTTTCTTCGGGAAAGTTGATCGTCATCAAGAGTGGCGCCACCAGTTAATGGAAATTACACGAATTCCTATCGAATATACAGGATTCGAAATTATCAAAGTTTTGACAGACGTATAAAATATTTCATAAAGTAAAAATACGGCGTGCGTCGCTTTATGCACTCTGGCTGTACGCAAGAGACATTAGGCAGAGCGCTCCCGCGCCTGGCTAAGCTGAAAAAGGCATTAGCCAATCAGCAATAGATCGTACAAAAAGAAAGGTTCCGTGAGGCATAGTACCCAGTACGTTAACGCCATTGCCCCTCCAAATGATACATTACATAGTTCTTGCTTTAAAAAATCCCAGTAAGGTTAGAAGGAGGAGCGGAGCTTCAGGAGCGTATATATTTGTATGCTGCTTAATAAAAAACTACTGGCTGGTTGACTGGTGTCAGCAATATAGCTGTTGCCAAATTTTTGTTGTTGTTTTTTTTTTATGATTGACTGGATTCGCGTTTGACCGCAATCTCACCTGATGGAAAGTGACGATGTCGTCAAAGATGAAGCACGCGATTTCAGTAAATGTATATTCACTGGAAGATCCCAAGGTTATAGGATTCAGGAAAGACTTTATTTTTTTTATTAAAATTATTATTATACTATATTATACCAGTAAATGCCTATTCACTCTAGACTGACGCCGGAAGGGAGTTCCATGCCTTGGCTGTTCGGTTGATAAATGAAGAATCCCTTTTCTTTCGTTAATGTCAATATTCACGATAAGTATACTTTACTGTATCCGTAGGAACTATTATTTAATCATACCACAGATAGTCTTATTTATTGCACCAATATATTACATATAACGATAGGTTATGTGCAAAGGTGAATTTATATTTTTAAGTGAGGTCTTCCAGCCTTGGCTGTTCGGATGATGAATGAAGAATCAAACTTCTGTTGTGTTTTACTTCACTTGAAGATCCCCAGGTTATAGGATTCAGGAAAGACTGACGCCAGAAGGGAGTTCCATGCCTTGGCTGTTCGGATGATGAACGAAGAATCGAACTTCTGTTGTGTTTTATTTATTTATTTTTTTATGTTTTTTCATATTTTCATTTCATTTCAACTGTTTTAACGCATGACGATAAGATGAGTGTTTAAAGTTTGAAGCGTATGTCAGGGCTGCGTGACTGTGCATATGTTTGTGTATGTCAACCGCCAAAATGGCTGAATCGATTTGAAAGCAATCGTTTATTTTCGAAAGCTTGCGTTTGCAGAATGTTGCTAAGCTACGCTTGATAAGAATCGTTTGAGTGTGACGAAGATAATTAACTTATAACACAGTCAGTTTATCTGGAAAAAAAATCGTATGATTTTGGAGATTTTCCAAGTTTTCACTATATTTAACTTATATTCTCAATCTGATCCTTACATAGAAATTTATATGTTTTATTTAAATCACGAATCCATTCATATTTCATTCGTTATTCCTCCGCCTATTCACAAAGAACAGTGTAAGATATTTTTCAAATCCAAATTGTTATCAAATTTTTGTATCAAGAACATGGAAAATTCGTCTTCCCCGGCCAATGACAACCACAGGAAAGTCCGATGTAATGACAGTCGACCTTCCTAACCATCTAGAGGCTATGTAGCTGTACTAGTTTATTAATTACTATACTATGTGTAGTGGAAATAAGCAGCTTCTCGTTCTACCATCATAACTAAGACCAAATCCCAGTATTTGCCAACTTTAAGTTACAACCTGACTATTTAGCATTGCCATTCCTCAACTATCTAGTCCGCTACGGAACCAGTCTAGAGAACTATTACTGGCACCGATTTTAACGCCAATAACATCGCGCACAGATAAAATATCTCACTTATCCGCAATCCTAGATGATTTGCCGGCACCATTATATTACAATAACGATAAATAATTATACTGTATCGCACAGTAGACAGCTTACAACACGGGGATCCGTGTTTCCGTAATATGCGGAACCCACAGAAGCTTCTTGTTGGACAGAATCGAATGTAGGATGGATAATATTTACAGTTGACAAATACGATTTTTCACAGATAGACAGATGACAACTGCCATCAAAAACCTTGCGAACTAGCCAGTATTAAAAGCTGGGGTTTTACAACCTCAACCTGGCTTGTTGCAGCAGACCTTTAATAAAATGTTCATGCTTAGGTCTAGCTAAAGGCTTTGTATTCAGTATTCCGTATTCAGTATGTTTATTGCAGTAGGCAGTTGTCAGGCTTTGTCAGGCCGTCAGCCAATATGTTCCGTCGCCAAGTACCACAGCTCCACGATCGTATTCTCTACGATATTACACAGTGATACCTGACGTCAATTTCTTTGGAACGTCTATGGTACGTCGGGTTCGTCGCCATCCTAGCTGGTGATAGCTTGTCAATATTCATGACAACGATGTCGCTATATTCCAGCTCCATACCTTGCGAAGTAGCTAGGATTAAAAGCTAGGGTTCTACAACCTCAACATGGACTGGTTCGAAAATTTTGAAATTCAAAGTTTTATAATATTTATTTCTGGATAACAAACTTAAGTGGCACTGGCAGCAATTGCCGAGTGGTGACCACGTACCGGAAGACGTAGCGTGGGTAGGCCCCCCACGAGGTGGACCAACGATTTGGTAAAGATCGCGGGAAGCCGCTGGATGCGGGCAGCGCAAGACCGACCGTGGTGGGGATCTTTGGGGGAGAACTTTGTCCAGCAGTGGACGTCTCTCAACTGATATAATGAACAATATTTATCTACTAACATCACACACATTGACAGGTAGTAGTAGTAGATTAGCTACTGACCAATAACTTACTGCGCCCCTTGGGGTTCGCGGTGGTGTATTCTATTTCCATTATGGACTGAGGCTCACCCGGCCCCCTTTTGTCACAAAATTTTAACATCTAACGAGACTTTTTTTGCATTTCTCTGGAACACTCCCATTTTCCTTCTTTCTTAAATAAATTAGGGGCCCAAGTTAGCGTAAAGTTTTTCCTCGGGCCCGCTTACTTACAGTAGGCGACGTTCAGCTGTATCGCTGTTGATCCTGGCTAACAGGATATGCAGAGGAAGGATGTGGAGGTGGGTCAGCCTATACTAATCCACTCTTAGACCTCCATAGTATGGTTTCAATCACATTTCATTGAAGAATTAGCCCTAACCACCACGCTGGGCAGGCGAATCGGCAGCGATCACTGTCCACTCATCTCTCAGCTTCTCACCTATAACGCTACTGTCTTTGCTGTTGTGCTCACGATCTTAGTCACCTTTTGCCATAGTTCTACTCTACTCTGCTGGGAGCCACATGGAAATTTTTCTACTGTCATACCATAAATACCTTAATGTGAAATCAAAATCCATGTCAAATGGGTATTGTTATGTTCATTACGGTGATTTTGCTTTACTTTACAAATTTTAAATAATATTAGGTCCTTACCTATGAAATTGGCGTTTTGTATGAAGAATTTCATTAAGACTGCTTTCTCCATACAAATATTTTTGATTTTTTTGGAACGTTAAATTGAAATTTAGCTAAACTTTGTATTATCGGATAACATTAAGTTGAGTATAGACAGCGTTAATTTTTAAAAGTAACCGCTTTATAAAAGTTTCAGCGATAAGAAATGATTATGGGAAGCCCATGAAAAGAGCTCTGTTCAATTTTTTTTTATTATGTGATTTAGCCCAGAAATTAAAAAATATTTCATATGAAACCTTGAAATAATTTTTCATTTTCCAAAAAAAAACAAATTTGGATATAGCTTCGAAAATCGCAGGAATTGGTACATATGATTAACGAAGAAAAAAAACTCCAATTTCATAGGTCAAAGACCCAATAGTTATTATGCCCTTTCAAACAAAAAAATAGTGATTAAAATCTGTTCACAATGACAACGACGCAGCCTTAATAATTTTTACATATATTTTGATCTACGGTTTATTTCTCAAAACTTCTCTGACTGGTTTTGTCTCTTGTTTTGTCCCAGGTGTTCAGGTCAGTGGGCATATAAGGTCCTGGTTACGTGCCTGCCGTCGCAGTATTTTGTGCCGCGTTGGATTTTCATCGAGAAATAATTTTCAATAGCGATAAATTGTTCACAATATATTGTGAGGCGGCACAGAGGCCGGCTACCGGTTTATTGGCACCCAGTCTAAGGTATAAGATATATAATTATTTCAAAGTTAGTAATGTAGTGCTATCTAAAGAGGAGGTACATTAATCCCTCCGTGAGTGAAACTGTGTAATTCATTGACAAATAATCAAACAAACAAACATTAATCCAAATTTGGTATGGACCACGATGTTTAGTGTAGTGGCAGAAACCCTGACGAAAAGTTCGCGGGTTCGAATCCCGCCAGGGGTATATGCGTGTAACCAAGGTATGGATGTTTTTTTTTATGTAAACAGTGCCACTATTTTTTTTCCTTTAGCATTATTTCAACACAGTTTTTTGACTTTGTGAAAACAGCTGAATTCCAGTTTGTGTATCTAGCAGCACGTATATAGACCAAACCAACTGTGTAACTAAACTATTTTCGAAACGGCTTAACCCATTTTCATCAAACAGGAGTGTAAAAACATGCCTCCTCTTTTAGCCTTTAATATAAAAAAGCGCACTCAAATCCGACGTTCAAATTACAAATTGCATGCTTATCGCTGAGGATAATATTCTGATATATTTGAATATTGACATATTTAATACGGACATATCATAAATGGTGTGGTCAGGATATCCCAAACAATAGTGTTTGGAGGTTCCAAACATTAGAGTTTTATGATTGAAAGAACATCCAAGGCTCATCAAGGTTTTTATTAAAAGCAAATTAAACATGTCGAAGCATTTAAAACATGTTCCTGGAACCTGTTAACATGGTTTTTTCATACTTTATAAGTGTTTTCATAACAACCGTAAGACGTAGCAATAATCTTGAATAACGTCAACCTCTATCTCAAATGTGCTTATGTTTGACATATCTCTGACCATCTGGTCAGAGATATCCCAAACATAAGCACTTGAGTGTTCCAAACATTGAAAGTTTAATTGAAACTATCAATGTAAACTGTATATTACGAAATATACACAAATACACACGTGACGGGGGGTGAGCCCATCGCCGTTGAAGCGTGCAAAACTATAGATATTATTTGGTGGAAAGTCCCTCAGTCGCCTTTCACGACACCCACGGGAAACCTACGTTACGTGACGAAACCTTTAATATAATATGATTTTTTTCAATGATACTGACATTGTGAAAATATATTAATAAATATTTGCACTACATTGATTATTGGTAGAGAATGACGGCACAGAACTGTTAATTATATCAATTTGTAAAACGTAAGTATGATCACATAACTGAATATCGCGTACTACTAAAATGGCTTCCAATTAGGTATCGTCGTAACACTCACATCCTAACCCTCCTCTTTAATATTTTATATAGCTCCGTAACTCCCCCTTATCTCAAAGAGCAGTTTAAATTTTTGGGATCAGATCATAACGTGAATTTAAGGTCCAAATTCGACAATTTGTTAAAGCCTGTCAGCTGTCGTACCAGCTATTTTTATGACTCCTTTGCAGCAAAATCTGTCCAATTGTGGAATGAGTTGCCTCGCATTATTCGTTGCGCTGAGTCGCTAGCGGTGTTTAAACGGCGTTTAAGAGAGCATTACTTATCGCTTTGATGTTAAAACATTATAATGGTATTTATTTTGTTTATGTAAGTATATATTTATATATTTTGTAGTATTTTATGTAGTTATGCCCATTAGTCTGTATTTATAATTATGATTATATATTATTACTATTGTTTGAATGTTAGGTATATTTATCATTTATATATATTATGGTATAAGGATTTAGATATGTTTTACTTTTGTAGTTTGCTTTACGCTACGCAGTAGTAGTGTATTATATTAAGTTTCTTTGCCATGGTTGTCTGGAAGAGATCGCTATAAGCGATAAGATCGCCTTTGTACACCGGTTAAAATAATATCACTGTGTATATTTTTAAGCTGTGTACAATAAAGAATTTTTTCTTTCCTTCTTTCTTTCTTAATTTGAAAAATAAACCGTGAAACACATAACACCCATCGTTTTTCGTCGGGGATTAATGAATTTAAGTATTTAAAAATCAAAAAACTCGACAGCGTATTTCGTATTTCTCGGGTGCCATATTGATTTTTTTTTATCATAAATTTATCCTATGCACTAGGGATCAAGAGAAATAGTGCCTTGCATTTCAAAATCAGTCAAGCTATTTAGGCTACAGGAGGTCACATTGAAATCTAGAACCATATACAGGGTGTTCGGCAGATCGTTGAACATACGAAAACGGGGGTAGGTAGGGTCGTCTTCTACTTATTCAGGCAATAAAAAAAATCCTGGTCTTAAATTTTTTTAATTTTTTTTTTAGAAATTCTACCATTTTTATTCCCTTAAACCCCTGTAACTTTTTGTTTTTTTTTATAGCTAAAAAAACAAAGACCTAGCGGTCCATTTTTTTTTCTTTATTAGAATCTTTCATCATAATGATCAATTTCATTAGAGCCTAAAATCCCCTAAGATTCTAATAAAGAAAAAAATGGACCTAGCTATAAAAAACAAAAAGTTACAGGGGTTTAATGGAATAAAAATGGTAGAATTTCTAAAAAAAAAATCCTATAAAAAATCCCGACCAGGATTTTATTTTATTGCCTGAGACGACCCCACCTACCCCCCATTTTCGTATGTTCTTTCTGCCGGTGCAATATACATACAAACACTCGAGTAACATTACCCTACTTTCTGGGGTAGTCGGGTAAATAAATCTGTGTCGAATCACCTTAACAACAATAAAATATACATAACAAAGTACTGTTTTTTCCCAAATAAGTAATACGACAGCCATTTCATTATCTCTTATAACTTAGACATAAATCCAAAGGCTGCTCTCTCGAAGGCTTCATCGATGCGATCTGCGCACGCGACGCCCGGGGAAAGTGTGTACAACTAGCTTCGATCATCTTTATTCGGTATTTATTACAAGTGCCCGCGACGTTGCAAAAGGTAATGCAGATTGTGTCGAATTGATTTAACTGTGCTAGGAATTATTGTTATTTCGACAACCTATCGGTATCACATCGACAGCCTTATGCCCCACTGTTGGGGCACAGCCTATGAGAGGGTATGGGGGTATCCACCAATCCGAATTTGTGGATAAGTGTATTCAGTGTTTTGAAGTCACCCTATAAGGTCGACTTAGTTTAACAAATAACTAAATCAAAAACTCGACAGCATATTTCGTATTTTGCAGACGCCATTTTGAATTTTTTGTCGTAAAATGTATCGACACACTTCAAAATCGGTCAAGCCGTTTAGACAACAGAAGGTAACAGAAATCTAACATTACTCTCCTTCCTGGGATAGTCGGGTAAATCGGACAACCGGGTTCGAATGTTTAACGTGCAATCTATACAAATACTCGTACGAATCCTATCCAAAGTCTGACCGCTTCAAACCTCGCTTAACTTCGGTAATGGAAAATGAATAGCAAACGACTGCGCCACAAGTGTTTCGGTATCGGCTAATGAAATTCGGTAGCTTTCTAGGCATGTTTGTTGGATATCGATTGAGGGTTTCGAAGATATTTAGTTAGTTTATTTACATAGATCATAATAGTCAGTCATCATAGGTAATCATTGTCTCTCTTGGGATTTCTAATTTTTATAAATAAATAGTCATAAATAAAAAGTTGTTGTGATATCACAGATAAATACATACATACATAATGTTACGCCTGTTTCCCGTAGGGTAGGCAGAGACCACAGACTTCCACTTGCTACGATCCTGACACACCTCTTCTGCTTCCTTCACTCTCATAAGGTTGTTTATACATGCTCGTCGGTTTAGGGTACTCTTGACTTGGCCTTTCTTTAAGACGTCCCCGATTTGATCATGGTACGTTCGCCGTGGTCTTCCCCTACCAACACTACCATCCACATTCGCTTTGTATATCTCAGATAAACATACATAATAAATTGTATATTTTATCTTAGTCTCAGTCTGAGTCTGTCGCTGTACGGATCGGTGTTGATAACATTATTATATTTCGTCTATTTGAGATAAGACAGATGATCCTTTAAACGAATTTGCTGGCATCTTATGATTAAACGCTTAGTTTAGTACGCTTCCACCTTCGACCTCATCTTCACTTAACATCAGGTGTGATTGAGGTCAAGTACGAACCCGTCGTGCATAAAAAAAAAAAAAAAAAAAAAACATAAACACCGTATTGTGGAAATACGAATTTGAACATCCCGTTTACATGTATGAAGAAAACACGCCACGAAATATTTCATT
Source organism: Oegoconia quadripuncta (assembly GCA_949316235.1). Taxonomy (NCBI): domain Eukaryota; kingdom Metazoa; phylum Arthropoda; class Insecta; order Lepidoptera; family Autostichidae; genus Oegoconia; species Oegoconia quadripuncta. Next base: position 4,910,259 of record OX438743.1, read on the forward strand.
CATGAGATTTACGCATAAAATATGTACCACTTCCCGTCGTAACAACTGTTGGTTAAACTTACAAAATCCTATACTTACTCACCTAAATCAACTTCATACGAAGCGGATAATCCTCTTTCAACCCGGAAACCGCATGAGCTTAGTGCGGTACGAGAGAAGCCTTTAATTAAAAGCGAGGCTTTATTTACAACAGGCATACAAAATATTATTAAATCACAATTAAAGCTACGTTACCACAGACAGACATACATATAGCGGTCAAACTTACAACACCTCTATTTAAACCAAAACCAAAAAACCCGACAGCGTTTACAGTGTTTTATTGTTAAGACCGCCGAATTGTGCAATAACAATATATTATATGTATTATTTTTTATATATATTATGTATGTTTGTATGTATTCAATTAACGTATGTATTTATATGGGTGATTTATTTATTTTATTTAAATTAATTTCCCGCGCACGCTACCTACATATCATGTGCGTAATGCTTCCTAACCCAAAGGTTGCATGGAAGAGATTCTCTTTGTGATAAGGCCGCCAAATTCTATTATCCCCTTTTTTATTTATCGTTGTGTTATGCTTTTTTTTGTTATACAATAAAGAATATTTTGTTTGTTTGTTAAAGTGTATTTGTACAGTAATGTATTTTGCAGGCGCCATGTTGGAATTAGCAATATATCCTACTAGCAGCTGCCCGCGACTTCGTCCGCGTAGACTACATGAATCAACACTTTATTACTTTCCCACGGGAATACATTCAGCAGAAAATTACCATGTAGAGTTTCGACTATGACATTGACTTTGACTTTGACTTTGACGTTGACTATGACTTTGACTATGACTATGACTTTGAATAGTCAAAGTCATAGTCAAAGTCATAGTCAATGTCAAAGTCAAAGTCATAGGACTTTGACATTGACTATGACTTTGACTTTGACTTTGACTATGACTTCGATTACGACTTTGACTATGACTTTGCCTATGACTTTGACTATGACTTTGACACGACTTTGACTATGAATTTTACTTTTCGACTTTGAGTCTTCGACTTTGAGACTTCGACTTTGAGCCTTCGAATTTGAGCCTTCGACTTTGAGCCTTCGACTTTGAATTTCGAATTTGAATCTTCGACATTGACTCTTCGACTTCGACACCAATTTGAATTTGTGATTACAACCCAGGGGGCTGTTTTTCGAAAAATCTTGTAACGAGGTGTACAACCTCCCCTAAATTCCGTCTTCTTTTCGGTAATCTCTTTGGCGTTTTCTTTTTTGGAACATTATTCAAAATTCGGAATTCTAAATTATTTTCAAAAACTAGTGAGTCTTGACGCAGCTTGCGAACAAAGCTATTCTGTTCTTTTCCCTTTTATTTCTATTTTAAAATATTATTACAATATTGAGTTTTCGAGTGCTTTTCCCTTCTTCCTGCCCATCACCTTCTTCACCGTTCATCAGTGGCTGCAGTCCTGGTAGGGGCCTGAAACCTACGACCCTGAACCTCATCATCTCTCTACGGCGCCCATTACCCATATCTACCTACGGCAGCTGAGTGTCGCAGAACCGCGACAATCTCAACTCACCCTTATCTCATTCTCTAACCCCAAGGGGTTAGCTTCAAAATAAATGTCATTTTCGCAATCAACGTCCCAAAAAACCATAATAACGACACCAATATAGACTTTTTTGGTATCATCCCCCACCCCTATCTCACCCCTAGAGGGTTGGCTTAAAATAAATGTCATTTTCATAATCAACATCCCAAAAAACCTAAATAACGACACCAATATCGATTTTATGGTTTCAACCCCCATTTCACACCCCAGGGGGCTGTTTTTCGAAAAATCTCAACTCACCCTTATCTCATTCTCTAACCCCAAGGGGTTAGCTTCAAAACAAATGGCATTTTCGTAATCAACGTCCCAAAAAACCTAAATAATGACACCAATATTGACTTTTTTGGTATCAACCCCCACCCCTATTCAACCCTAGAGGGTTAACTTAAAATAAATGTCATATTCATAATCAATATCCCATAAAATCTAAATAACGACACCATTATCGATTATATGGTTTTAACCCCCATTTCACACCCCAGGCGGGGTTGTCCAATATAGACTTTTTTGTAGCAACCCCCACCCCTTTTTTTTTTTTTTTTTTTGACGGGGGGAAAACACATTTACGCGTTCGACCCGCCGCTGACGGGGGTCAGCGGCGAGGATATGTGGGACTCACCGCTCCAGACGGGAGCGGTCCTACCCACTAAAAACCCCCCGGTGTTCCTCCGCGCGCACCGAAACGGCGTGGCCATATTCATAATCAACATCCCATAAAATCTAAATAACGACACCATTATCGATTATATGGTTATAACCCCCATTTCACACCCCAGGGGGTTGTCCAATATAGACTTTTCTGGTAGCAACCCCCACCCCTATCTCAACCCTAGAGGGTTAACTTAAAATAAATGTCATTTTCATAATCAACATCCCATAAAACCTAAATAACGACACCAATATCGATTTTATGGTTTTAACCCCCATTTCACAACCCAGGGGGTTGTTTTTCGAAAAATCTCAAAACACGTATTAGCTTATTTGTTCCTAGGAGTACTCTTGCGAAGTTTCGAGTCGAAAATAGTCGAAATGTCCAAGTTATACTGTTTCTTCATACAAACTTCCCACCCCTGTTTCACCCCCTTAAAGGGTGAATTTTGAAAAATCCTTTCTTAGTGCTCCCCTAGACCTCGTAAGGAACCTACGTGCCAAATTTGGAAACTCTAGACCCAGCGGTTTGGCCTGTGCGTTGATATGTCAGTCAGTCAGTCAGTCAGTTTCTTCCTTTATATATTTAGATGACACTCTGAGGGATCACGATGAATGTAACGACACATTTTACTTGAAAATCGGTCATGCCGTTTAGGCTACAGAGGTAATACAAACCTACATACATACACCCGATAAACATTACCGTCATTTCTAGAGCAGTCGGGTAAAAAGAATGTATCCAACAAACAATTTTGTCCAGAAACGTTGCTCAATACGACATCGCAAATGAAATGGGGAGTTCCCCGGAACACAATCTCCTGGCAAATGAGTTTCCTTCTGTCGGAATGCCTTTCAAGGAAGTTACGCATCCTTTGGATAGGAAAATGGGAGGGAAAATGTTCAAGGGACGGTATCAAAGTTGTTACCGCGAAAGTTATATTCGTTTATGGATCCCGCTATTGTTTTGGGGAGTGGCTGAATGGGATGGAGATATTTTGAGAATAAGTTTTTCTGGTAGTAATTTTTGGGTGTAATTTTTAATAATGTATGTGTAATTCCTGTTTACCGGTGAGTCCTGATTACAAACAACTTTCCACTAGGAACGATAGCCGAAATCGCACAAAAAAAATTCATTTTTTTTTTTTATATGAGAGGGCGACAAACGAGCATGCGGGTCACCTGATGGAAAGCAATCACCGCCGCCCATGGACACCCGCAACACCAAAAGGGTCACAGATGCGTTGCCGACCTTCATTGCAAAGGCAATGAAAATTGTAAGGACAATATAAATAATTCTGAAGCCATCTTTAGCATGGAAGCTGAATAATTGAGATATGGATATGGTTTCTATCAGTGGAAACCTCTAATTGGCTTTCAGTTTCTTAGTTTAAGTGATAATTTGTAAAACAGCTGTTGGTTTTCCCAAGAAAATAAAATAAAATAGGAACCATTAGAGGGAAATTGTGCGTAATCAGGAGTGGAATCACCAGCCGAAAATTGTTGGATTGGTGTCAGAATGGTTTACTTTGTAGGCTATTTGAAAATTTTTTCATCGAATTCGACTATGGTACCTTGGGGAAAGTTGTTCGTAATCAAGAGTGACGTCACCAGTTAATGGGAATTACACGAATTCAAATTTATCCTGTATACAGATTGCTGTAGTATTCAATATGGTTGTCATTGATGGCCGGTTTTTTTTTTTTTTAATTCTTTTATTTTAACGAGGCTTAGAAGTGCATTGCACTTATGCCAGCCTCATGGGTGGAAACAATTTGGGGTAGATTATTAAACTAAACTATGCCTATTCCTTAGCTTTAAACTATGGATTACAAAATTATACAATGTTTTTGCTATCTTTGACGTAGGCTCGCTGAGGATGACATTGATATCTCCGTTTTGCCCTCTGCCTTCGAGATACTGTAGTCTATAAGCTGCGTTCTGCCCACACTCCAACAACAAGTGGAATAAATCTTCTACTTTGCTACAAGTCTCGCACAATGGTGAGTCCACTGATAACAATGAGACAATGATGGCCGGTTATGATGTGACAATTAATATCATTAAATTGATAAAAATGCCTATTATCATCATCATCATCCCTTAAATATCCCACTGCAGGGATATAACCCTTCCGTCGTATATGAGAGAGTATTGGCTGTAGTCCATCTATCTCCATAAAGTGCCTTTTTTTTTATTGCACAACGGGTTGATACTTGACCTCAATCACAACTGATGTTAAGTGAAGATGAGGTCGAAGGTGGAAGCGTACTGACCCGAAAACCCCAACACATTTGGGGGACTGGCTATTTTATCTCTGACAACCGGAACACAACAATACTATTAACATTCCTGTTTGGCGGCAGATTTAGATAAGATGGTGGTAGCTAGCCAGGCGACCATTAAAAATTTCCTACCACCAACCAAACCGAGTACTTAATCATGTACCCCGCTGGGAATCGAATCTCCGAATGAGGGATCCGAATCGCAAACCCAATGTTGTTTACATTGAGCCACGAAGGCGGTTAAAATACCGATCACGAAATATAACAGTTAATATTTAGTTTTAATATTTTCTTCTTTTTGATTTATTATTTGACAGGGGTTAAATCTTATTTTATCATATTTAATACTTATGAAGAATGTCGTTTGTTTGTGATGTGTGCGTAAATATAATAAGAAAAGTAATCGTAGTCACTGGTAGGCTGAATATCAGTGCTGCATGGCTGATACCGCCCAGTACACTGGACCTGAGTACATGAGCCTGTTCCCCACACGTGCACATATATTTTTTTGTTAAATAACTTCTTTTTTTCCTCGTACTATTGTGAATTTAAAATCGTGGGCCTTATTGATGGGCCCGTTTTAGGCTTGAGATCGAGTCTCACTCTCAATACTTTTTTGAATACTATTCTATATACAACTTCTAAATAATATCTCAAGTATCAACTTAAATTTGAATCAGTCTTGAGATAGTTTCATTAAGACGATTCTGAATTATTGTGTATCTTGTAGAAATAATTTTGTAGCTAATATTTGTGTGGGTCTAATATTTGTTATTAGTCCTTTACAATATTAAATGCAGATCAACAAGGCTTTACGAAATGATATTGCGAATATGCGAATTTTGGTAAAACTTAAACTTATCTCAAATACTCTGAAAGCCTTTGAGCAATTTACAAAGGCGGAGTTTAGGATGTGACATGAATAATTTTTCCAAAATCTGTACTATTTGTCGGAAAAATATTTATAATCTTACTAATATTATAAATGCGAGACTTTGTTTGATGCTCAAGCATGGAAGAAGAAAGAAAGAAAGATCATTTATTTGACTTGAAATACAAAATGGTTGCAGATCATTTATATAAAAAACAGCACGGTCAAATTGGACTCCACTCAGTATAAGCTGCAGCAACGTGGTAATGTACTGCAGTGCTGGTATTCTGTGCACACAGCAACACTTTGAATAGATTTGGATAAAATTTTAAGCACAATATACCCATAAATCTGACATCTGTCTTACACATATTTTCTATAAGACATATTTTCAATTGTATTATAAGTAATTAGTTATTTTGAAGTTGTGTTTTTTCAATGTTGTGATTACTAATAAATAAATAACTAGTTTTCATAATTCTACCTACTTTTATATATTAACTTAAGTAAGTAAGTTGCGGTCGATTTTCAATTCGTCATCGATCTAAAAGCAACTCCTGAAAGAGTTACGTAATACAAGTAGCTATCGCGTTTCACATTTTCCGTTGACCTACAAAACTGAAACTTTATACAGCGAACGTGACAGAAGATAATTGAGACGGGTTTTCAATTCTCCCGGTTGCTTGGGATATTGTTAGATACTCGTATACTGTCAAAAACAGGCGTGCACGAGGTAAATGATCTTTTATACCCGCTCAAGCAAAAAGAGGGTTATGTGGACGTGATTAATTTCCCTTAATACTTCCATGGGCGTGGAGTCTCACAGGCCTATTGCAGTCCACTTTTTATGGAAAGCTTATGTCGGATAACTAAAAACTGAACATAGGCACCTTTCGCATAGATTTCCAGGTAGATATCCTACGCGATCTCTACTCCGAATCCACCAGCCGTCACTTCTTCGGGCTAGGTGCCCTGCCCACTGCCACGTCAACTTACTAATTGCCATTTCAAATCTTCTATGGCTTTCTCCATTCCTGGTTTGATCTCGTAGTGTAACTATAATCATCATCATGTAATCATCTTCCTCTCCATAGCTCCTTGCATGACCTTGAGCTTTCTTATGAGTGCCATAAGTTGGAAAATGAAATTACTGTAAAAGCTCAGAATCAGCAACAAAGCTAGTGGTAACTACAATTTGAGTCAGCTCGTCCCTTGATTTATGAATGGGCACATGAGAAGAATACCGTCAGATCCCCATGGACAAGAACTTTCGCTTTCAAACAGACAAACTTTACGTGACTTGAATACGAATGTTCTTCATTACACAACGCCCATTGACTCGTCGGTACTGAAGCCGCAATCCAACGCTCGAAGGTTTTCCTCGATGGATTACGAATGAATTGAAGAGGTGAACAAGATTTAATAGAACGGTTTTGATTGTCAAGGGAAGGAACGACCTTTGTTGAATAAAGATGAATTGAAAACGTGAATGAAGCTAAGTGGAGCTGTGTGTTGACGAATCGCTGTAATAGTGTGCTATGTAACGTGATCAAATTTTCGCAGAAAGACGAGTTTTTACAATGTTAAGGAAAAACTAGGTTATTTATATTTCTTTTCTTACATATTTATTTATTTATTTATTGTTTTCAACTTACACTCACAGTTCAAGACCATACATTGAAGTATTTCTCAAAATTATTACAGACATTTCCAGTAGTTGTAGCAATTTCAATAGTACAATTTTTATACAATTAATACAAGTTATTCACAATACTTTATATAAATAAAATGAAACGGATACATCGAATATTTTCTGATGTCACAGGCTGGTAGGTACAATATTTATAAATAGTGTAGTTGTATAAATTATATGTCAGTAATCGGTAATCGCATGTAGTACATAATGTTACCTTTATCCCAAATGGGGTGGTCGGAGATATCCCAAACGTAAGCGTTTGGGTGTTTCAAACATTAGTTTAATTATATAGTGAAGTGCTAACCTGTTGTGCATAAAAAAGAACTGGACTTCGAAACAGGGAAACCACCCAACAAAATGCCGCCCATCCAAGTACTGACCTTGCTTGTCTACACTAACCGAAAACGAATAGCGAATGCGCCTGCTTTGGTCGTAATAATTATTTCTTCTGATTAAAATACCTAAAAAAAATAGCTTTTTTCTTTTTTACCGCAGAAAATTATGAGCAATTTTCTAGAATAAAAAAACTTTTTCTTACATACTATAATTATAAATGTTGATTGGAGACTAAAGTATCCCGTTACCTAAAGTGAATTTTGAAGAGAATTCTGTGTATTTCATTATTTTTTTAGGTTTCAATGGGCGTCCCTTTTATGCGATCTGTGATGCATAGAACTATTGACTTAGGAATGAACTATAACCAAAGTTAAGAAAAATTAAAAAGAAACAACCTAGAGGCAGGAAGGAGACTTTAACAATCAAAAATGGAATAACAAGTTTTATAGAGATTAGAATATCAAATGTAAAAGCATAAATTTACATTTTCTCGCAGATGTCTACTCAAGTTTTTGAATTAAATCAAAATTTGCGGTAGTTAAGCTTGTACTACAATTTATTACCATGGACAAATAAAACAAGAGACTGTCAATGGCCATACTAGAAATCGTACCTCAGATGATACAAAATCCACTCAGAATGAAAGAAAAAATATCTATTGCCAAGAAATACAGAAAATTTTACAGAATTGTGCATATTCAAATGTATTTGCGGCAAAAGGATTGGGCGTCAGCATTTTCTGCCAATATGTCGTATGGCACTTGACAGCGCTGATTTTCAGTGCAATCCCTCTTTTATTTAGGTTTTAAAAAGAAAAACAAAAAGCAGGCGCGTTTCCACATACACTTACAAGCGGGAGGAAAAAATAGAAAAAACCTTTAACGATTACGTGTGAGTGTGAAGAAAAAAGTGCACTCATGTATAATTACTTAAACTAGATGGCACTGTCTCATAGCCAGTAAAGCCAAAAGAAATACGCAGAACAGTTTGACAAATTAAATTATCTTCATATACGTCTGTTGTAACTTATATAAAAATTTATATAGGTCAATCTGTAGTAGTTTTAGTCTATTTGTTTTCTCTTCTTCGGAGGTACGGTTTCTTATAGGGTAATTGTCACTCCTCTTGTCTTATTCGTCCATGTAGGTACTAACGCAATTTTGGAACACAGATTGGAAAAGGTTTAATGATTTTAATCGGTGAGAGAAGAATGATTTGACATTATTTTCTGCAGTGAGGTTCATCATAGTTCATGTGGCTCCTGTGGCGACAATCCTACACGTTTTTTTTTTGTTCGTATACAACTGGTTAGCACTTGACCGCCATCACACCATCGCAATGGTAGATGAGGTCGCAGGTGGGAGCGCGCTCACCCTGATCCGCCAACTTATGTAAGAATAAGAACTATTTTTATAAACGCCACAAGACGATACAAAAACAAACAAGTAGTCAATTATAGCTACAAAAGAAATACAAATTATAAATAAAATGCGCACAATTCTGTCACGTGTTGAGGCGTGCACAAATGGGTTAGCACTCAGCTCATGCCGCGACGAATCAAAGCGCTGGTTTTCAGTGCCCCCAAATGCCCCGTGACGCACGGACATTACTTAAATTGGAGATTCATGTGGATGCCCAAACGTCTTAGGATATCACCGCCGAGCCCATGCAGTGGTGCCCTCTCTAGGCAGTGCAGTTTCCAGTAGAATAGCAATAGTTCGTCACATATGACGATGCGCCTAGGCATTCACTTGAATTGCTAGTTTAACTACCTAACATGTATGACTCATTGCACGGATTAAAAATAGTCTGTACTGTCCATGAAATGGCAAATCCTCAACAGTAATCCTCTACTTCGCTAATTTTCCTCCCGAAGGTCGCTTTGTGTTATTAATGTGACAAAGGATTGTGGTTTCTATGCGAAAACGTTTTTGCATTAAACTGGCTGGAGCTTAGCGTGGCGTCGGGGAGCAAGGGTGGACGGCGCCCCCCTGGATAATTCGAATGATTGCAAAAAAATTATTGCTCACTTAATTTTACGTGGCAACAAATAATCCACATTCATCACCTCTCGCACGTGAAGTAATCAAGTCGATCTCTATTTCTTTGTTAACCGTCTTCAAAACCTTTTTTGAGGAGATGCACAGTATTTTTCTTGTAAGTTTTTTACGTGATCTAACTAATATTATAAATGTGAAGGTTCGGATGTTTGTTAGTTTGTTGCTCAATCATGGCGAAAAACGGATGAACGGATTTGGATGAAATTTGGTGTATAGGTAGAATATACCCTGCTTTAAGATATAGGGATACTTTTTATCCCGATAAAGTGAGTAGTTCCCGTGAGATAAACAAATTAATCATATGCGCGATAAAGCTATTCCAAAATTTGAACGGACATAGGTACATACATACATACAATGTAAATTAAATAAAAGCTTCTAAAAAAGAAAATACGCTTTACTGTCATGTTATCGGCTTCGCTGAAATTTAAAAATCTCCTGTTGCTGGCTGCCCCCCTAGGGACATCCCTAGCTACGCCAAGGGAGGTTGGAGTCACACCGTGACTGAAAGGGTAGGCGTTTTTGTCAGATTTCGTCCAACCTTAATTACGGTTTTTGCATGATATTTGCATAATTACACCTCCATATAAAACAATGTAAAAGAAAAGTGTTTTGTTTAAGATTTTAGTGAAAATGAAGGGAAAAGATGGTTGTTAAACGACCTTTCATCATCATATCAGCCACAGTACGTTCACTATTAAATATAGGCTTCCCCTATAGATTTCCAGAACGGTAGGAAGCAGCCGGCATCCTGATATAACATAGAAATCTACATACAGCTGAAAAACTCACACTCCTTCCTGTTGTAGGCGTTCAAAAACATACGACATGAACTACCACAAAAATTCGAGTGAACTCGCATGCAATACAACTGTTTTTCACTCAAAAATCAAACATTACAGTATCCTTCTAACGAAATATGACGCAAAACCGCAGAGATTGCCAAAAAAATGTTACAACAGAAGCAGTTTTATCATAATATTCATTGTTTGCGTTGAAAATAAAAAAAGACAAAGGGTCTGCAAAACGTAACGTTATATTAAGGCCGAGTAATGCTTCACGGCCTAAAAACTTTTGGGACAATTTTGGAATATTGTGTCATGTGAGCGACATTTGTCCAAGTTTTTTGTTGCGCAAGGTTCGAGAGATTTTACGTGATAGGGCATTGTATTTTCAATGTATGTTAGGGTCGTATGGCTTGGAAAGGTTTATTATATTTTAAGCCGCTTCCCCAGGAATGTTTGTGATTTCAAGGTTACTTCTTTTAGCCAAAACGGATGACCGATTTTGACCTGCAGGGTGTTTTCGTTTTGATCCCTAGAATCCCGCCTTCACACTCCTCCCATTGTAACTCCTATAAGCTAGGATCAATATTGGTACACGACACGGCGCCTACTGAAGGTAGACGATGCCTTACGTGACTCTATTGCTACCTTGGACCCCAGACCAATTAAAGAAAAAATAGGGTGTGTAAGTAGGAAAAGAAGTTGCCCACTTCCCCCTCGGCAAATGAGAGTGTAGGCAATGAAATGCAAAACGACACTAATGGCAACCCTATAGGGAAGGTGGTCGAGTGAAGCTCGCCCCCTGTTTTCGTATACATCACGGACTGCGCCTGAATGCAGTGAGCGGGACGGTAGCAAAAGGCAAAAAAATGCCAGTAATAAGGGTGACAAAACGCTTGAAAGCGATTTTAATCCCTAGAGTCATAAGATACATTTTCCACAACCTGTTTGGTGTATTGTTAGAAACTCTGCTGCTATACCAAAAGGTCGCGGGTTCAAATCCCGCTAGGGGCATAATGTTTGTATGGTGAATACAGACATGTGTTACCGAGTAATGGATGTTTTTCATTTATATATGTATTTATTTATTTACAAAAAAAAATGTATTTGTGTAGGGTATCAACCATCTGGTATTCACAACACAAGCCTAGTTGCTTAGTGTGGAACTAGATGGCGCTGTCTGTATATGTCCAAGGATATATTTTTTTTATAGCAGAAAATCCAACATTCAGTGTCTGGGACTTTACTATGAAAATATTCCTGAAAAGGCCGTATCTTTTTGTTGCTTTACAACAAAATTTTTCAGACCTCCAGTCGTGTTGGAAAAAAGAGTCTCAACATACGAACAGACAGAAGGATTTCGTTTTTCAAAAATGAGGGTACAAATCCTTAGTAGTTATACCTCAAATCATACTGAGTGACGTCTGACGGTTCCTGAAATGACGTCAAAATATCACGGGCACAAGACGTCATTCACAGACGTCACAAAGACCAATTTAATTGTAACCCGAAAACGATCTTCCATTCGACTTAATTGAAACCAAATTAGGACTTATTAGGAACCTGGATTTTAAACCTAACCGCATGCGCCTTTAAAAAGAATTGTAGTTTAATAGTCCAAGTCAAAATAGTGTAAGAAACGAAATGACTTCTAGTTTAACCCTCGAACTACGAACCCAAATGGCACTCAAACTTACGAGCCAACTTGGATAATTGAGATCTTTCTCCTCAAGGTACTGTCTTTTATAGTTACGTCCAAGTTAGATTGATTTCGGGCTTTGCCCTCTCTTTAGAACACCTCTATTTTCTACTTTACTTGCTAAAGTTATGTTACAGAGTAGATCGAAGCCTTAGTCGAAATTTTAAAGCCTTAGTCGTGTATATTTGCCATAATACCAAGAATGTAACCAATGATATAAACGGATAAATAAAATTTAAGTAATATAAATTGAAAGTTTTATAACCGCCTAGAAAACATGCGATTTATAATTCAGATTTTATTTTATGGTTAACTGGATATGCGTTTGACCACAATCTCACCTGATGGGAAGTGACGATGTGGCCGAAGATGAAGCACGCGATCTCAGTAGATGCCTATTCACCCTGCTCTTGAAGATCCCAAGGTTGTAGGATTCAGGAAAGACTGACGCCGCAAGGGAGTTCCATGCCTTGGCTGTTCGTATTATGAATGAAGAGTCGAACCGCTTAGTGCGAATGTTCGGTATGTTAACTACATCCCCGCGCCTAGTAGTCCAAAGATGAAATGGCGATGGTGGAATAAGATTGTGTAATTCCAACGCACACTCACCGAAGTGCATCCTGTAAAAGACTGAGAGACAGGCGATCTTGCGACCTGAGATAAACCATAGTAACTGTCTTAAAAGCAAAATATTTTCGAAATTAAATATTGCTGAGAACATATCCCAGAGGTTAATCTTAAATATTAAAATATTAAAAATCATAAAACCCTCCGATAGACTATGTCATCCAAATATACCAAACAACTGTGTATAGATAAATATCTTCGCAACGGCTTAACCGATTTTCATCAAACATGGCTATATAGGAACACAAGTCCAGCTCAGAAAGGAACAGCCCTTTGTTTAGTCTTTAATAATATAAAAATCGCGGGTTCGATCCTCAGCGGGGTACATGTTTAAGTACTCGGTTTGGTTGGTGGTAGAGCATTTTAAATGTCCGCCTGGTTAGCTACCACCATCTTATCTGAATCTGCCGCCAAGCAGCAATGTTAATAGCATTGTTGTGTTCCGGTTGTCAGAGATAAGATAGCCAGTCCCCGGAATGTGTTGGGGTTTCCGGGTCAGTACGCTTCCACCTTCGGCCTCATCTTCACTTAACATCAGGTGTGATTGAGGTCAAGTACCAATCCGTTGTACATAAAAAAAAATAAAAAAACGCACTCAAATCGGACTACGTATTACTGAGATACTCCAAACAAAGACTGGACATACACACAATACCGTCAAACACATAACAAGAGTTGTTTTTCGTCGGGAGTCAAAATCTGCTACAACTGCGTAGTATTTGCATAATATTGCGACAGTATGTTACCAGTTTACCACAGAAATGACAATACAAAAACTATTGAGTGAACTATCGTCTGTTTACTTAGCGTCACATAGAAACAATAGTGCTGTGTTTAACTATGCTGAAACCTTCCTCACATTGTTGATGGAGTAGGAAAATAGCTATTCTTTTGTTTTCAAAAACCAACCGACATTATGTCCAAGCGTTTCGTTATGTAAATGTAGCCGTAAATATTATGTTCCTCATAACTCTACATGATTTTGAAATAAATCATCTAATTTGATTTCAAAATACACTCACATTCACTGCCTGATAAAATTTTGACGACCTGCCACCTGTAGCATGACATCGTTTCTCGCGCACTACGTAAGAGTGTGAGTGGAATAGTTGTCTATTTCCACCAAGCGAATGAGCCGGACAAATATTAGGTCCTTACCTATGAAATTGGCGTTTTGTGTGAACGATTTCATTAAGACTGTTTTCTCCACACAAACATTTTTGAAATTTTTTTGCGAACGGCGAATACAAATTTAGCTAAACTTTGTGTGTATTATCGGATAACATTAAGTTAAATATAGGCAGTGTTAATTTTTAAATGTAACCGCTTTATAAAAGTTTCTGCGTAACTAAGATATAATATGGTAAGCTCATGAAAAGAGCTGTGTTCAACATTTTTTTATTATGTGATTTACCTCAGACATTAAAAAATATTTGTTGTGAAACCTTGAAAATATGTTCTATTTTCCAAATAAAAAACAAATTTGGAAATAGCTATAGAATCGTAGGAGTTGGTACATAATGATTAACGTGATTAACGAAGAAAAAAATCTCCAATTTCATAGGTAAAGACATAAACGTTTATCGCGCATGTCATGCTACGGGGGCTGTTTGATGTAGTGATTAGAAACTAATTGATATACTAAAAGATCGCGGATTCGAATCCAGTTAGAGGCATATGCTTGTATGATGAATACCGACACGTGTTATGCATGTTTCAATTTATACAACATACATATTTACAGAATAAATATATTTATGTAGTTATTATAATATAATATAATCATTTATTTTCTCCACATTACAATTTATCAATCAATCAAATACTCTTTATTGCACAATTAACAAAAGCTACATGAAGAATACAGCGTATATCATTAATCGCACAAAAAAGCGCCCTTAACAGCAATCTCTTCCAGGCAACCCTTAGGGTAAGATACAAGCTACCAGTATCTACTCTCTACTATTAGTGCAAACCTCATCTGAGGTTTGCACTAATTTATTTAATTTATATTCTTAGTACAGTAGTATTAATTATAATTAGGGACATATATAATACTATGTGGAGACTGGTGTCTGATGGGAAACCTGTGTCTCAGGTAACCAGTTCTATACCACACGGTTTACTACAAACAAACCAAGAAAAAAAAAGAAAAGTTAGCATTAACAAAAAAGAAAAAGAGAATCAACACAACATTTACAAGGATTACTGATAAATATCTCCTTGTATGATATATGATATTAACGATCTAATAGCTACAATTCAAGACTAGAATATGGACCTAGATGGCGATATTTATTTATTGTGAGAGATATATTTATATTCAGAACCAGATCCAGAGATTACCTAATGGTTTAATCTTAAATATAAAAACCATAATCGAATTGATCCACACTTTATTGAGATACATCCGGACATTCGAATGCCAGGCTATTTCACAATGAATAATGAAATATAAAAACCTTTTCGTAATATAAAACCCTTTATGTAAAATCAAAGCCTAATTTTAAAATAGCAACCCTTCGAGTTTCTTGCTTCTTCTTCTCAGGCGAAAAAGGCTTAAAAAAATTAAAGTTGACTATTTTAAGTGTACTCTGTGTACCTACAAAATAAAGCATTTTTGATTTTGACTTTGACAATATATAAAATTTCCGCACAAAGTCAATGGCATTTTGTAAAGATCTTTACCCTGTTTTCTAGGCGAACTACCTAGTCACAAGTTCAATGCGTCAAAACCAGTAGCTATTAAGATCCGGGATACCGTTAAATACCAAGGACGTACAATTTTATGCCCTTGAGAAATCCTACCAAGGATTTTCACTAGTTTGCGACTAGTCCGTGACTAGTTCGTTTTAATGTAGCAGCAAATGTTTTGATTGAAATTTGATAACTAGGTAAAAGATGACCAGCCCTTGTAGCGTGACAGCGTTTGTGGGGAATGAGATAGTCGTATATCTCGTAGATAAACGTGTGTCGCGTCTGTCGTGCTCTTACTGCTGGAGGACTTAAGACAATTTTTATCCCGATAAAGTGAGTAGTTCCGGAGAGATAAACTAATTGACGACCTGTTTGGTACACCAAACACTACACTTAACCACTACAGTGGTTAAAAATTCTGATTGCTATACCAAAAGGTCGTGGGTTCAAACGCTAGGTGCATATGTTTGTATGATGAATACAGACGTGTGTTCCCGAGTTATGGATGTTTTTCATTTATTTATGTATTTATTTACAAAAAACAAAAAATGTATTTGTGTAGTTTATCAACCATCTGGTATCCATAATACAAGCCTAGTTGCTTAGTGTGGAAGTAGATGGCGCTGTGTGTATGTGCAAAGATATTTATTATTTATTTAATTGCAAAACATTTGTGTAGGAAAAATAGTGAAATACATAATGTAAATATAAGATATACAAGTAAACTTGCAGTTTATAGCAGTCGCTTACACAAAGCACTGAGTCATTCAAGGGACAATATGTTATACGCTTTTATAATAAGGTTCCGGTAGATATTCGTTTGCCTTTAAATAAATTTAATAACAACTATGTTCTGAGTTCTGACTATCAAGATGATAAGAATGCATGAACATGAACCGCTCGGCGATATCCAGTCTTTTATTTTCTTTTTTTTCTTGTCTTTGTCGAATCAAAAATTGTAAAAGTAAATAAATAATAATAATAATAAATATCTTTGCACATACACACAGCGCCATCTAGTTCCACACTAAGCAACTAGGCTTGTATTATAGATACCAGATGGTTGAATAAACTACAAAAATACATTTTTCTTTTGTAAATAAATAAATATACATATAAATGAAAAACATCGATAACTCGGGAACACAGTCTGTATTCATCACACAAACATATGCCCCTAGCGGGATTTGAACCCGCGACCTTTTGGTATAGCAGCAGAGTTTCTAACCACTACACCAAACAGGTCGTCGTCTAGTAAAGTAATAAGTTCTACATTAAAAATACATTAAAAACGAGCTTTTAATGCACTATCATAATATTCTAGTACAAAGGCGAGTAACATAACCCTGTCACGTGCAGTGAACCAGAGATAATAGAAGTTTTATTGTTATAACGTCTATAGACGTATAACGTCGGTGTCCGCGAAAATGTTCTAAAGTCCATCAAGGAATTCCAGTGACAGTTTTCTGGCTCCATCTTTAGATCCTCGTCATCATATGTAATTGAAAGTGCTGATAGCAACAAAAGAAAGTAGCCCAAATATCTATCTTGCCATTTGCCCTCAGGGAGTTCCAGCCACCTACATCCTGACTCTATCATCAGATCAGACCGATGGTACCACAATATTGCATTGTCATCAAACTTACATAAATATGCCAAATTTCAGCTCAATCAAATCCAGCAATTGGTTGAAAATGCGTTGCAAATTTTGACATGGACATATTGCATATATACGAACATTGCATTAAACTCAATGTATTATTTATTTGACTATTAACTATTGTTTGGGATATCTCTGACCACCAAATTTGGGATAAAGGTCGTGACGTTATATATGTATGTAATATTTCAAACATATTCTGCGCTACATCAGGGTCAATATTCTTAATATTTCGATAGTTTCAAAGTTTCAAGATATATCCGAATCGACTCGACAAATCGATTACCGAACCATGGTACGGCCTCTAGTTTGTGGAATTCAAAGCTTAATAATCATTTTCTACGCGAAACGGGCATCTGTATTCATAATCAATATAATTTCGCTCTGGCCGTTAATGCAGAATGGGCCCTCAGGACAAAGATTATTCAAGCCCTGAACTAGCGTGATGGCCGACAAATACATAAATAACAACTCTATTAGGGTGTTATGAATAGTAAAACATGGGTTACGCTGCCTCATCGAACGGCAGGTAGGTTGGCACTTAAGTGGAACGAAGTGAGGTGCAAATAGAAATTACGTTGCTATGACAACCGTGGTTAGAGTAGTGTAGACGTGTGAGGAAGGAAAAAGGGAGTAAGACTTAAAAAAAGTTAATCAAACATCAATACCTGCAGTGTCACTTAGAGATTATCTTAGCATTCGCACTTTATTCCCTTATCTATTATATATATCAGTTCAAAGATTCTTTATTTCCCAAAAAGACAGCAGTCACTTACATGAGAAAAAGGGTAATTAAATAATGGTAGGTAACTAAATTAAATCGTTCGCACTCACACTACACAAAATCACCAAGTAGGTATCTGTATCGCACTATCTACACAAAGAGGAATATCCAAAATGTGGGAGTAAATATTTCACATTAAACCATTAGGCGGACGCGAACACCGATCGGTGTCCAATCTTCAACACTCGCGAACACCGATCGGTGTCGGCGGTACACCCGACTTTCAAATCTCAATTGTAATGATTATAGAGTTCCAATTCCTTTGGACTGTGTTTGAACTTGTTCTCTATTAAATTCCGCATCCAATAATGTGCGCCATGTCATGTTAGCTATGATATTTAGTCTGTATTTGCGAAAATATTTTTTTTCTCTTTGGGTGGGAGTATAGGCATAGAATTCCAACTACTGTTTTTTATTAGAACAGGCTTAGGAACCTGGCCATAGAGCTTCCAATTCTCATAAAAATTTATTGAATTACCCGTTTTTTTAAGAAAAACATGAAATAAATCTGTACTTTCCGTAAAAATACCAATTATATCGTGGATATAGGTATACCTACATATTACAACTCGTAACATTTTTCTGATTTTTTGTATTATAGCTGTAGTAGTGTTCATTCATTATATCCATAGATAATATATTCCCGTAGCTATAGCTTTTCACAGATTACAAATACACCCAGTAGAAGAGTATCTATAAACGTTTTTAACACCGCAGGTATTTTCGAAAATTTGACAGGCGCGCCGAGATACTTGACCCGCGGAATTATAAAAAGGAAAGAGAGGACATAGAAGTTAATATCTATATTATATTGTAATTCACCAAAACGTGTAGAGATAATTTTTCTTTGTATTCGTTGTATGAAATTATTTTTTTAATATCTGAGGGTAAATTGTTAAAAAGCTGTGCACCTTCGTAAGTAAACATGCGCTTGCCATAATTCGTTCGAATCTTGGGCAATACAATGTAGCTAGCTCGCCTTGTGGAGTGTTTAGATACTTGTTTGGTTTGGGTGAGTACGATTTATTAATCAATCTCTTCCTTTGCTTATTGCATGTTTCTGTGCTTGTTCTTGTCTATCTGTACTATATGGTATACATACTTATTTGATATATCCATCAGTAGCTATAGTACTCTCATCTGGCTTTATTTATTTTTTCTTTCTGTATATTTTGTTCTATAAATCGGTATTCCTAATCCTGTTTTTCTCAGTGTTCCTGTCAACCTTGATTTTGGCAGTATCATCGTTAAACAAGACGGAGCCATAAAACCTCCAAAAAGTGTAGTGAAAGAGTATGAAAATGAAATGAAAAGTATAATATTTTAAACTTTTCGTCACAGTACATTTTTGAATATCCAACATGTCAAAAAAAATATAGCATCATTTAGGAAAACAGTGATACACATGATAATGCAAGAAATAAAGATAAAGTTGCAATTCATGTAAGCCAACTCCGCAAAAGCAGTAATTCGTTCAGAGGGCTATGCATATGTTTTTAACAATAAGGTAAGGTAGGGTAAGGTAACAAAATCTTCAATTTAAACATACTAACAACAGAATAATATTGGCGACCTGTTTGGTGTAGTGGTTAGAAACTCTGCTACCAAAAGGTCGCGGGTTCGAATCCCGCTAGGGGCATATGTTTGTATGATGAATACAGACATGCGTTCCCGAGTTATAGATGTTTTTCATTTTTCATTTCATTTTATTTACAAAAAAAAATGTATTTGTGTAGTTTATTAACCATCTGGTATCTATAATACAAGACTAGTTGCTTAGTGTGTGTGGAACTAGATGGCGATGTGTGTTTGTGCAACGATATTTATTATTATTATTGGCGGCAGGGATCTCTCTGTATTTCTATTGAAAATTGATCAATATAAATTAAGGAGCATGATGTCAAAGACGCAAAGTGTTCCAAAACGGCAAAAAAGCAACTGTCTCAAACATGGTCATTTCTACGAAACAGCTGATACTTTTTTCGATTTCAGGGTTAATGCTGTTTTGAAAGTTGTTCATATTCAGAGATACTTTCACCCCTTGATCTATTCATGATGATGACTAACAATACAGTTGTATAAGTAAATTACATTAGAAAGAAAAAGAAAGAAAGAAATTTATTCAGCTTACAATGGGCATGTACATGAAAATTTTGAGATAATAATACTAAAACATAATAGTGCAAGCTGATATAGGTTCCAGCTCAGCATAATGCTGTGGCATGAACCATATAGTACTGAGTATATTCATTCTGTGCCACAGCGCTGATTTTCAGCTGGCATAGGAGGTTAGGCGCTCATAGAATAAAAAAAAAACAAACAAATAAAATAATAAAATAATCGACTCCACATATTGTTGAATTAATGATAAAAAATTTCATTCTTTGATACCTGATTTTGCAAATTATTAAGACAATTATATATATATCTACACATTTTATTGAATACATAATAGGGTATATATAAAAAGAGTAGCTGAAAGGAACAGATGTATAAAAATTGGTCAAGTGCATTTCGTACCATGCGTAGAAAGGTTCTGCAATCGATATAAATTTATTTTGATTGGAGTTACTATTAGCTTTTCACAGATGGAATTCACATGTTAGTCTCAATTAGTAGATTCGACTGAGACATTATGATGTTCCTTTTGATTTCGTTATATTTCATCATCATCATCATCTCAGCCCGTAAACATCATCAGGCATCCAAGTTTCCTCACGCTGTTCAACACGCTCAAGCAGTCGGATAAATGCACATAAGTAATAAATTTAAAAACTCTACTCCCAAATAGGGAGACCGCGAAGTAACCACTGAGCCACCGACGCTCGTTATATTTATAGATAGGTATTGCGTATACTTTTAAAGTTTCAATTATTTTACTGGTATGGGATCTGTAACACGAAAGACAAATTTAAAAGATTAATCCATGCGGAAAACCCTTTTATACTCGTATATGGTATAAAGTATTTAAAACAAACCCCAAACGATGAGTTATGCGAAAAAAAAATTACCTCCATGTCGCATGAAGGCGAGAAAAAGAATTAAAGAAATCTAACTAAACAAAATTGTATGCAATATTATTTCATACCTGACGACGACGACCTGTTTGGTGTAGTGGTTAGCAACTCTGACCACTATACCAAAAGATTGCGGGTTCGAATCCCGCTAGGGGCATATGTTGGTGTGATGAATACGGACATGTGTACCCGAGTTATGGATGTTTTCATTACAAAAAAAAATGTATTTATGTAGTATATCAACCATCTGGTATCCACAACACAAGCCTATAGTTGCTTACTGTGGAACTAGATGACGCTATGTGTATGTCTAAGGATATTTATTATTTATTTATACCTTTGTAAGCGCTCTAGTCTCCGAGAATAACATCTGTGATGGATATGGGGGAACTATAAGGTTTCCTAGAATGACCAATGAACCCTAAAAATGGCAATATTAGGTTGGTCGGTATGGTAGGTACCGCAATAGTAGTATAATAGGTAACGGCAAAACTGATTTATATTTGAACATCAATTAATTCTTCGTATAAGAAATTAAAAAAAAAACGAAAGATCATCTCGATGGCAGCAAAAAACGGAACATGGGTGTATCAATTAAGAGCGAATTCTGTAGGGTTTGCAAAAAAAATGGCAAACAATTCGACTTATTTCGTGACATGTCATTTTTTACTAGTTTCAAAAGCGATACTTAATAACCAAATGAAGAATAACTTAAATGTTTTTAAATTTAGATTTCGTTTTAAATACAGACCTGCATTTGAGAAGCTTTAAAGCTAATAAGAATGCGTGGACATGAACCGCTCGGCAATATCCAGTATATTTTATTCTTATTTTTCTTTGTCGAATCATAAATTTTAAAATTATTTCAAATTGTATTTGTATTGAATTATTTAAAAAGAGCAACCCCGGAGTTTCTTGCTCGTTCTTCTCTGGGCAGACTGCCTAGTGAATAAGTGATAACTGTAAGTCATGACGATTTCAAATGTTATTCTTATAACTTACGAAATAAAACATTTTTGATTTGATTTATAAATAGGGAGTGTTCTGAAGAACTGTTCGAGTTAATACCCGCTGCTCAATTTAACCTATACACTTCTCGCCGAAAATTAAATTTCCATCCACATCACCTGGATGAGTGGAAGTCTATCACTGTACGTTTCTCAAGAAACTTCTTACCACGCACGACCACCCTGTGGAACGGACTTCCGGCAGCGGTATTCCCGAACGAGTACGACATTGGAACCTTCAAGAAACGAGCCTACACCTTCCTCAAAGGCAGGCAACGCATCTGTGACCCTTTTGGTGTTGCGGGTGTCCATGGGCGGCGGTGATTGCTTTCCATCAGGTGACCCGCATGCTCGTCTCGATAGTGGTTGCTTTTCAGAATTCAAGATTTTTAAAAATTTATCGTTTTTATCAATCTATTTAAATTCTATGTATTATTTATAATTAGCTTTTAGGCTTCTGGAATGCAGGTTAGAGCTATTTCATATATTCTGTATTTAAACAGAAATCTAAATTTAATCATAAATTAAATCTATCCAATGACACAACTACAACCCTCTTGACTCTTTAAAACCCAGGTGTTAATTGTGCATAGAAAAAAATCGAATAATTGTGGACCACAAGCTCGACACTGCCATCCGTATCAAATACTTGTCAATACATGTGAATGGAAGAACATTTGTATGTACCAACACAGTTAAACTATTGAAATGCAACACCAAAAACATGAGAAAGTATTAGTTCTCCGGATAAGGAATTATTTTCATTGGAAAGTTTTACATACAAAGAAAATCCTTGTCGATTGGTCTGTAATGTATATAATAGGTACATTACAGACCAATCGACAAGGATTTTATTTTATAACATATTTTTATTTTTTTATGCACAATGTGTAAGCGTGTACCGAGTAATAATTGGTGTAATACTACCACTAATCTATTTTCAATTCAATAAATAAATATAATCTTTATGTTCTCCACAAAAATGTGTAAATTACAAGTCTTAGCTTCGTTGTGACAAAATAGAAAAACAAACAATAATATTAGGTGAGTTCGTGGGGCCTGAACTAGGTAATGTAATGTATTTCTAGTCCTCAGCTGGTCTCCACCTCCGAAGTGGTCACATGAGCTGTGGTAGTAGTCACATACAATAGTAATTTGGAATAGGTATACAAGAATTATTTCATGGAGAATAGCTACGTGCATTTAAGAGAGTGTGTGCTTGTATGTATGTGTGTATGGGGGTGCGAGAGTCATCATCATCACCAGCCTAAAGACAAAGGCGCAGGGACACTCCGAACATAGCTCTCTCCATTGCCTTTGGGGTGACCTTGACCCTTCTTATGAGGCTCTTGAGCGACCACGTTTCAGTTCTGCAAGTCATCACTGGCAACATGCATTGATCAAAGACTTTTGTCTTGAGACATTTCAGTATTTGGGACCAGACGTTTACGTGTATGTAAGTAAGTTGTCTAACTGTGAATGCCCTACGATATCGGGGTCTTGGGTTCGGAAGTATCTTAACTTATTAAGACATCTACATTCACATGGTATAATTAGTATTATTCTGTTGACGGTACAACGAAGGATGACCATTCACCGGACGGCGCGGAGCAAAATAAAATAAATACCGGTACATCACTATTGTGGTCGCATCATTACCGCGAGGTGATTGATAATGGACGAATTTATTTTTTGGATTGAACATTAACAATGAAATCAGGGTTTTGCCCACCTGGATAATAAGAGCCCATAGAATAGATATAGATAGATGTTTAGGCTTCCCGCTTCTTTACTTCCTCGGCCATATAAGAGTTACAACGCGAAGTTTTGAATCGTTCTGCCAGAAGCTTCCTGATGTTGGCCGCACCGCGGCAGCACCGTCACTGCAACAACGACGAGCCGGCCGACATAAGCGCGCGCGCTCAGTTCTCAATGAAAATATCCTAAATTTCATACAATTAACAATTATTTCCTGTCAATATCGTACTAAAACTAACAACCAGACTGTGTCTGAGTGTTACATCAATTCGGAATCGATCGAGGCGGCGTGGATCAAAGGCTGAGGTAAGTCCTACCAACTTTTCCAATCCCCTCTCGTATCCAAGGTTTCTTCTCAATTCTATCATTCACCTTGTTATCGAACAATCATTGGATTTAGGTACTAGCCATTGCAAACCAAAATATTTATTTAACTCGCGTCAATAGGTTTAAAGAACTAAATTTTTTTTACGAATATCACATTAACCCTTTAAAAGCCTATCACATAATCTAATATTATAAAAAATACGTAGTTCATAAAAACTAAAAAGAACACTAGAGTTCCACACCATCCACCTCCTGGTTCCATCATCAGACCCTCGATATCCACCCAAGCGCAATATATTGGATCGTCAAAACGAATCATATGGGCCCAAACTCGAAGGGTTTCACGTTCCAAGGAAGCCACTGAGGGTTCCACAATCCACTTCCTGTCGCCAAAACCGCTGAACCGATTTAAAAACTGGTATTTGTTTTCGAAATCGGTTAAACCATTTTGAAGTATTTATTTTTGATCACGGTTGATTTGTTTATCATAATAATCTTTTATCATCCAAATGCATCAAAATACTGTGTTTAAAGATCTTCGTAACGATTTCCATCAAAGATGGCTAAGAATGTATACAAATATATCACGACCTTTATCCCAAATGGAGTGGTCAGAGATATCCCAAATAATTGTGTTCGGATGTTCCAACATTAAAATTTAATTATTGAAACAACAACCAAGGTTCATCTTGTGAAATATACGGAAATGCACACGTCACTCACCCCCTGAGCCCATCGCCGTTAAAACGTGCAAAATAGATGTTTTTTGGTGGAAAGTCCCGTAGTCGCCTTCTATGACACCCACGAGTAGAAACAGGTTGGTTCTATTTGAGTGCCGAAACCACACAGCATACGCTAAGATTGCATCCCTGATCTTTTTTTTTTATGCACGACGGGTTCATACTTGACCTCAATAACACCTGATGTTAAGTGAAGATGAGGTCGAAGGTGGAAGCGTACTGACCCGAAACCCCAACACATTTGGGGGACTGGCTATCTTATCTCTGACAACCGGAACACAACAATGCTTTAGAACACAAGATGGTGGTAGCTAGCCAGGCGGACATTTAAAATGCCCTACCACCAGCCATCTTACCTTGAATATTAAAAAACCATACTATTATCGGACCACATAAGTCACCTCCACACTGCACGGTGCCTACTGATCCTAAGCGACTGTATTAGCTACCTTAGACTTCACAGTAATTACTGTCGGTACCAGGCTATCATAACTGAGCGAGAGTCACCTCCACATCAACAGAGAGTCCGTGTCATGACGATCCAGCATAACTCTATATTTAATGGTATCATAGAAAAACAATAGTGAATTAATAACTATTATCGGAGGCCCCATAAGCAAATGGGTCTACGGTTAAATTATTTTTTCCATCGTCCCGTCAATGGCAAAGCACACATAAACTCACATACACCCACTCTCACTCCCAGACACACACATCACCCCCCCCCCCCCACACACGCGCACATCACACACACACACACACACACACACACACACACACACACTTGCTTTAGTCCACTATCAACATGCCTCAACATATATGTATACTTTAAGCAGCATACTGCATCACTTAGATAATGTGTTCTTGTTGTAATGTCTAATATTAAGGGAGTGAGAGCCTGGAGATCTGTAGCACAGGTTTCGAACCTATTTCAGACTCCAGTCTCTCACAAAGAAATTTGTTTTTGTATTTATCTAACATTACTATTTCACAATGTACCTATTTCTTTGTGGTGAGATAATAAATATCATTATTATTATTATTATTATTAAATGGGATATCCAATTGAACTACGGAAGACGACCGTAATTATTGATATACATCAGCCCTATGATTATGTAACTTCATCGGTATCGTCTTCGATTACGTTGACCAATAAGAAACCGTCAAATTACTGAGCGAGCGATGAGCCAACCAATCACATGTCAGAACGTAACCGATGACGATAACGATGAATTTATGTAATAGAACCCCAAGACAGAGACTGGGCACATTCACATAAAGCGTTCAAACATAACACCCGTTGTTTTGTCAGAGTAGATTAAAAAGAAAAGTCTTGAATGCAAGAGCACTAATACCCCGTTAAAATTTGACGCCTGCATGGCTCCCATACAATAACCATTTTGTGGTTGTGTTATGATGACATCGTTACTACCATTACACGAACCGGAGCCGCGTCGTGTAACCGTGTACTATGTAATAGGAGATTTATTTAACGTGCCCACTACCATTGTATGACGTCAGACAAGTATGACGGCGGACTTATTTAAGTGAAGATAGAGTGAAAAATAATATAATGTATAAAATACATTCTTACCGCCTTCGGGGCTCAATTTAAACAACATTGGGTTTACGATTCGGAGGTCGCGGGTTCGATCCCCAGCGAGATATAGTTTAAGTACTCGGTTTGGTTGGTGGTAGGGCATTTTAAAATATCCAACTGGCTAGCTACCATCATCTTATCTAAATCTGCCGCCAAGCAGCAATAGCATTGTTGTGTTCCGGTTGTCAGAGATAAGATAGGCAGTCCCTCAAATGTATTGGGGTTTCCGGGTCAGTACGCTTCCACCTTCGACTTCATCTTCACTTGACATCAAGTGGGATTGAGGTCAAGTGCCAACCCGTTGTGCATAAAAAATAAATAAATATGATTTTACCGATGGCAGTCGCTGGCTTCGGCGTTGCCGTGTGAATTCCGACAAAGGAAAACAATTAGTTTCGTTCCGGATTGTACTTATATTTTTGGGAAAGGTCAAAATCAAATTTTCTATGCCACTTACTTTTCTAACTAAGAAAAATGTTATAATTTGTCAGGATTTTGTCTTTGTTTACTCGATTAGATTAGACAATCGTACAAGATGCTTTTACTAAGGCTTGATGGCTGCACATAATGGTTTTTCACCTCTTTCTGTGGATGTGTGTACGCACGTGTGTAGGGTTCGGATATATCAATAAATTATTTATCCAATTTATTTATTATTTATTCGTTTATTTTGATATACTGTGAGACTGAATAGCACAACTGAATAGCATCTTTGACTAACTTTTTAGAATTATACTGCATCTGGTATAATTTATTATTATAATAAAGTGTTAGTGGCTTCACCACGCGCTTGATTAAGATTTATAACTTCATTGTCAAAATTAGTATAATATTATTTTGGTATGGTAACAAGTAACAGTAAATGCATCGTATACTAGGTATAATATGTAGCATTCATTAATATATTTTTAGGGTAAATTTTTTGTGATGCTACTAACTATATTTAGACACTATTTGTAATAAGTAATAACGGTAGGTAATATTGTTAAACTTAGCTTAGGTATATTCAAGATATAGTGTTAAATTTAACCACTTGTGTACCACTGTATTCGTCTTCGAAATAGTAACCTGTGGATAACGTTGCTGGTTGCACAATGATCCACATCATTTTGTAAGACTAGATTAAGTATATAAATTGTGCAGCTGTTTGTTGTCCTTAATAAAATAAAATAAGATTACAGCAAGCTGAAAAGGAAAGGTTAGAATTTCAGTAGTCAATGTATGTGTTCAATCGTAACGATAAAACTACTACACCAATTTTCATATGTGAGGTGTCGTCGAATTTGTAATAATGTCATGCGTGTTATAAGCTGTACAGGGTGAATTTGAGTTCGTGTAATTCCATTAACTGACGACGCCACTCTTGATTACGAACAATTTTCCCCAAGACCATGTCGAATTAAAAAAAAAAATTCGATTACCCATACAAAGTAAACCATTCTGAAACCACCTTTGGTATGGAAGTCCAACAATTTTCGACTGGTGACTCCACTCTTGATTAGGATCAAGTATCCATTACGAACCATAGCCGAGTTCAACTATGGTTCCTTGGAGAAAATTGTTCGTAATTAGAAGTAGAGTCACCAGTAAAGAGGAAATACACTAATTCAATTTCACCCTGTATAAGAAAATTAGATATTATATCCAAGGACGCCATGTTGATCCGAATGTAAAATCAGTGACGCGGCATTGCTTCTGATTGAAGATAGTTTAATTCACTATAAAAGTTTTTATGAATCGGTTTTTAGTAAAATCAATTTACTTATCATTATTTCACATCTATTCCATTCTTTGATGATGAAGTATTGGTCACGCGAAGTGATTACTGTCTGTGATACATTACTAAACGCAACCGAAGAATTTGTTACATGAAAGTTTTTTGTCAATTTCAGTAATAAAGTAATCTTAATAAGATTAATTGTAGATTCGATAAAGTACTATACATAACGAAATTAATTTATACGGTAGCATATTTCTTTAATATGAATAACGAAGTTGACATCGCTTAGTGCGATTTTTGATCCCTATGAAGCAGACTTTAACTTTATTGTGTATTATTTGTCAGAAGAAGCATCTTCCATACTTGCCTGGCCGACGTCAACAGTTAGAAGCGAGGTAATGAGTGTGGCAAAAGCCGCTATGTCGCCGTTGGACGACCTTCCAAACACTACCCTTGCATACTTAATAAAAACCAGGCAAATTATTTAGCTAGGTAAATTAAACTTAGGTAAACAGACTTTTAAAGAACTATATAAGTATATTGAGTAAGCAAAACTTCTTTTGTTTATATGATTCGAATTCAGGAAATCCAAATTTCACTGTGGACTAATCTAGAGTGAAAGCCGTGTTCAGGGAATAGTGTGAGGATTCGTCCACAAAGTGGATCAACGACCAGAAAGGTTTTCCAAGGAAGATAATGTATTGTAGCCTGCATTAGAAGGAGACCATTGCCAGCATTGCCAGACAAAATTGAATTGATAGGTAATAATTATGAATATGACGAGAAAATAACGGAACAGATATAGAATAATTTAAACTTCAAAAATAAGCAAAATAACCGACTCCAATAGAGTGCGTTCTCTATCTCCAGAGAAGTAACTATTTAGTAATCTGTGTCCAAAGTGCCTCATCAGATCTTCGTCAGATTTATATTGTTCTGCGCTCAAAGTATGTCTATTCAAACAGAAAAAGGTTATCGAAATAGTTTCACAAATGGCAGTGGAATCGCGGAATATACATAAAAAATGGGAGAATTAAAAATCTCCTTTGTCTTTAAGTCGGTTAAAAGAGAGTAGTAGACATGAATAGAAGAATAGTTAAATCTTTGAATGCGCACACGGTTATTTGGTGTCCGCAAACAATGGATTTTCAATTGTGTATGTGTCTTGGCAGTCAATGTGTTAAATATAATAATGACGGAAAATCTTTTCTAGTCCAAGTGGTCATCCAAACTCTTAGTAGTTTCTGCTCTCTTGGTACTTTTAAAACTGAAATACTGCATTTAGACTGATAGATAACAATTTTTTCGTGGGTGTAGCATCCACCAGTGGGTCTATTAGGTAGTCCAAGATCCTACTGGGGTCTACTAGGTAGATAAGTCTGCACCCATTGTACATACAAATAACTACTACATAGATAAACATAAACATTTTTCAGTCACTTTGCAGGTATAATTTAAGTATACTCATACTTACGTAATTTCATAAATTGTGTAACAGATTATTCGTAATGCTGTGTATAGAAAAATTGTGGAACAAATTATATCTGCTTCATCATAATAATTTAAAGTTAATATTTCAAAATCATTCGCAGTGACTTGCGAATTGTATGCGACAAAAAGAGAGAAAATTATTTTGGAATAATAATAGGTGTAACACGACCAAATGATAGAGTATCTTGTTATGAAACAAATTATTTTAAATTTTCTACGTTATATTTTTTTGAGTTTGTACAATCTTAATATCACTCAGATTGCTAGCACAGGATTGCAATATCCATTTCTAATTACCTATATTATTATGTTATTATTATAATATTGTGTATTTATCTGAGAATTAAGCCCGTAATTTCTCTAATTTCTTAGTTCGGAGATCATGCCATTCAAAAACAAATAGGTAAGGATGTCTATAGATCTATAATTATCTGAATTATGGGATAGTTTTTCACTTCAACCCCACCTTTTTTGGAGCTATTATGAATGATCAAGAAGAATCTCCACAAGAGATACCGCCTCCTTGGCTCAATGTAAACAACTTAGCGTAATCTCACAAAACAATGAATAATTTTGTATTTTCGGAAAGAATATGTAAGATGTAAAGGTATACATTTAGGTATAGTTTTGCAGAATGATAGTTTATAGCTTAACAAATATTCTAACAGAAAATTTACAAACCATTGAGGATTATTTGTCCATCGTGATCAATATAGGTACCTACACCCCTATGTCATATTACGGTTTTATAGATGAGAGCCACCGAGGAGCTTCTTAACAAACTTGAACGTCTCCAAAACTTGTGCATTCGATTCATTTTCGGACTGCGCAAGTACGACCATGTGTCCCATCTTCGTTCGCAGCTCAAGTGGCTCCCGATTCGTCTTCGTAGGAATGCTCATGTCGTCTCTCTTCTCTATAATATCTTGCATAATCCTTCTTCCCCTTCTTATTTGCGTGAGCGCTTTTCTTTTTCGCGGCCACAGGATGAGCCCTGCCGTTCTAATGTCAGGACTCTGCTGTGTATCCCTTCTCACCGCTCAGACTTCTACTCACATTCTTTCACTGTGCATGCTGCCAGGCTGTGGAATTCTCTTCCTCACACTATCCGTGCCAGTCCATCGATCGCTGTCTTTAGGAAAAGAGTTAAGGAACATTACCTTTCCATTTCATAGTGTTATTCCGTGTATTATATGTATGTTATACTTTATATTCGTATGTATTGAAATATGTACTTATTTATGTATTTATGTACTTATTAGTATGTAGTTACATTTATATTCAGTTAGGTTTTTTTATCTATCATATTTATCCATTTTTTAGATTGTGCACGTCTTATCTGCCTCTTCCAGTCATATCTCTCTTTCGTAGGTCTGCTGAAAGAAATTTCATTGTAGAAATAAGCAGAACCTGTTGTGTCGTCTCTATTATGTTGTATCTGTATGTCTTTTTTTCTTGTGTGCAATAAATGATAAATAAATAAATAAATAAATAAATGAGTTGATCAGGCAGGATCAATACAAAGAAGATCCCTGATGATTAGGCTAATGTCACCTGCATGTAAGATAAGACAAGTTGATCAATCAAAATTATACCGGATGAGTTTTATTACCGTAAGGATAAAAATAGGGCATATTAGGTAAGTGAAATAGAAGGTATTGGTATAGGCAGTTTAATTTATTTTTTCAAAAAACGCCCGCTGTGGAGATTGATATGCGGCTGGCGTGATTATTCGAAATTTATTTGGAACTCATATTTTCTTTATTTATATAATTTAATGATGTAATTATGTGGAATAGGCTACAAACGCGACCGTTAAATGACAAAATTAACGCTTTATTCCATGATGGTTTTGAAAAAAAAAATTAAACTAGCTATGCCAATATCTTCTATTTCACTTGACTAAAATGCCGTATTTTTTCCTTACGGTGAAAAAACTCATCCAGTATAACTAGGCTATATATAAATAGAATGACGAAGTTCGCGGGAATTCGCTGGATGCAGGTCGCTTCCAGACGGAAGCTTTGAAATCTAGGGGAGGCCTGTTCAGCCCTAGACGTCATGTGGCTGATATGATGAAATTATAGTATATTATAATTAAATAAATAAATAGCAGTAAGTACAGAATATAAATAACATGAACTGTTCCATGGAAAAACTCAACATAGGCCACCAATGGACTAAAAACAAGACATAAACGATGATGAATTAAACATAACACGCATTGCTTTTTGATTCTCATGTTGTGTGAATTAATGAATGGCGAATAAGTAACTTTCTGCCACGGAATGTCACCAGGTTGCCTGGAAGAAATCAACAACAACAATAAGAAACATAAGAAAAAGGGGATAGTACAATTTGGCGGCCTTATCACTAAAAAGCGATCTCTTCCAGGCAACCTTTGAGTTAGGAAGCATTACGCACATGATATGTAGGTATGCAAATCCCTCTATGTACCTATGTAAAATTAATGTATTTTCTTTATGTACAATAAAGCGGTTACAAAAACAGAAACAAACATCTATAGATATGCATATTTGAAGGGCGATGGGTTCACCCCCTGTCACGTGTGCCGTTCAGTATATTTCGTAAGGTGAACCGTGGATGTTGTTTCAAGCATTAAACTTTCAATATTTGGAACACCCAAGTGCTTATGTTTGGGATATCTCTGACCATCTCATTTGAGATAAAGGTTGAAGTTATTCAAGATTATTGCTACGTCATACGGTTGTTATGAAACCACTTATAAAGTATGAAAAAACCATGTTAACAGGTTCCAGGAACATGTTTTAAATGCTTCGACATGTTTAATTTGCTTTTAATAAAAACCAAGGAATATGAGCAATGCGGGAGTGAAATAAAACTTAATTGTTATTTTGTGATACCTAATTCTGTCCATAGACGGTCCGATTCACAAATTGTTTAAACTTTTTGTAAAAATTTTACCTTAGTCATCTTACCTACATTTTCTATATTACTTATCCAAAAGCTTATCTCATTTTTAAGACGAAGAGAGAGTCCGGTTTTCTCTTACTATGATAAATCTTCACTTGTGAAGTAGATTTTTATATACCAGTAATTATATGGCTACCTTTAACCTGTTTAGTATTAGAAACATAACTACTAAACATATATAGGATTTATTAAACTCCAATAATAATTGTTTCCTTTTACATGCGTCGGCTATCAGTGTAATTCAGATCAGGTATAGTGAATATCTTATAAGAGACCTAACAATAAAAGATGTTGACTTGTCTATCTACTCAAGCATAAGATTTTTTTTTAATGCACGACGGGTCGTATTTGGTCTCCATCACACCTGATGTTAAGTGAAGATGAGGTCGAAGATTTTGAAACGTATTTAATAATAACGGTACTTGTTCTATTAATGGAATAATACATTTAAAAACAAAAACCCGAGAGCGTATTTGGTATTTTGCGGGCGCCGCCGTGTTGGATTTTTTATCATGACAATATTCTATGACACTCTGGCATCAAGATGAATCTAACGAAACTTTGTACTTCAAAATCGGTGAGGCCGTTTAGACTACAGGAGGTAACATAGAAAGGCACTTGTTAAGCCAAGTCGGTGGCCTACGGCGACTTAAAAAACACTGGCTCTAAGGTGGCCACTCGACTGACACAATTTCTCCAATGCGTGGTGGATTATAGCCCATTTCTTGCATTGAGTGGAAGCTGTGCCTCAACAGTGGTGACGTGTAAGGCTGTTGACGAATTAGGCACTGCTTTCGTCATAGGCTCGTTGCGTTACAGAATAAATACAAACTTATGCAGACTAAGGAAGTCTTATTTCAGTGTATGGCCAGCTTTAACAGCAACCTTCACGTACACATTGAATCACGTTTATCTCATAGTAGACTTCTGTATACAGTATGGACACTAAAACACCCAATCGTAATGTCAGATGCATAATAAATTCTATGGTATTTAAAGGCGAATTTAGGTATCACGCTGTTATTATTAACATTTGCACTAAGGATAGGTATATGATTTTATTGAACAGCATATGTGATTTTTTTAAACTGCCGCAAATAGAATCGTAGTTAGAGATAAGACCTACATATTTTAAGCAACGAACCAATTTAAAAATTGCAGCATAATACAGCAGTTAATAGAAGCAGTTAGAAAATAGCAGTTTCAAAGTACCTATAATGTCAACACATAATTGATAAGCCTCTTTTTATTTATTTCCATCCAGATAGGTAACTGCATATTAATCCATGAACTCTTATTACGGAATATGAAAATAGTTAGGCACTGATAACGCCGTTTCGATACGTAAGTGTGTGAAATGGGCCTGTTAAATTCATCACTCATATTTATTGATGTAGAGCTCCCGAAAATTTGTGATTACTAACCCGCCTGCCAATAAGACAAATTGTCTTGAACAAAACTAACAACTCCTTACTCGCTCCAATAAATTGCAAGTAAGCCTGTTTAACGCCTAAATACATATATCCATAATTTATAAAATTTCAATCAAATTTGAGTATAAGCGGACGGCAAAATTAATAAATATCCTCACTGTTATTATAACTACACTGTGTTTCGATGGCCGTTCCGAAAGGGTCGAATATCATTCCATTTTTGGGAGCATAAATTGCTACAATCACACGGACATTTTTATTGTGCCGCGTAACATATAACTACTTAGTAATTACTATGTAATGTATTACAAGAAAGATACCGCTAATTGAATTGTTCTTCCATATTTTGGATGACAAATAACTCATGAAAAAAAAAGGCAATTCGGAGAGATTTTGTGTAATTTGATCAAAGTGTCAATACAGACAGCATCTGAATAGTTAGTAAGTTAATTAAATCACTATAGTTTATAGTCAATACATGAATATAGTCTAGTTTTTTCGGAATTTACAGTCCTCCTTTGAAAAGAAGTCCAAGAACTCAAACTTTTTAGGATTCCGTAATCTACAAGAAAGAAACCCTTATAGTTTCGCGTTACCTATATGTTCGTCGGCCTGTCTGAGTCTTAGCTCAGAGTATCTTAGTAGGTACTAGAAAGATGTAATTTGGCATGGGTTTACATATCAATCACGCCGACGAAGTAGTAAAACTACTTATTGAAAAATATTATATTAGACTACACGTAACGTGGGGATGATCTTTAAATAAATAAATAAATATCCTTAGACATACACACAACGCCATCTAGTTCCACAGTAAGCAACGATAGGCTTGTATTGTGGATACCAGATGGTTGATACTATTTTTTTTTGTAAATAAATACTTATTATAAATGAAAACATCCATAACTCGGGTACACATGTCCGTATACATCACACAAACATATGCCCTTGCGGCATCCGAACCCGCAACCTTTTGGTATAGTGGTCAGAGTTGCTAACCACTACATCAAACAGGTCCCACCCCACCACAGCCACTACATCAGTCATGTCACTGCAGGGATATAGGCCTTGCCTCGGGCCATAGTCCACCACGCTGGCCCAATGCTGGTTGTGGATTTCACATGCCTTAGAATTTTTATTTTTCAGGCATGCAGGTTTCCTCACGTTGTTTTCCTTCACCGTTTAAGAGCAGTCGGATAAATGCACATAAGTAATAAATTTAAAAACTCATTGGTATAGGGCCTACCTGGCAATCGAACCCGGACCTCCCAAATTGGGAGACCGCGTCTTAACCGCTAAGCCACCGACGAGGCCCTATTTGGTTGCGTCCTCCAAATTGAAAGTGGACCGTGTAATATCGCCTTAAATAGATAACTTCTTCTTAGTTCGAAAAAGCAAGAATTTCATGTGCTTTCCATCTACTCACTAAGAAGAAGAATTCTATAGTTCTGTAGTCATATATTTGTTTTCATGTGCAAATTCTTATAATGTATTGAGATACCACTATTAAGATATTTATTTCCGAAAACTTATCTCCAAGAGACACTTTAGGATCAAATTTATAAATGAAGCGAATAAATAGCTCGCTTATGTAGGACACAAATGGTGTGGTCAGCAGCGTTTCCTCACAACAGTTTAGTATTTCATAAAATAATAGTCTGCTACTCATCTATTAAGTCTTTGCCATGTGTAGGTTTATCTACAACACATGTCGTGTCCCACATACGAAACTAAGTTTCTCTGGAAAGCAATCACCACGTTCCATTAACCGGTATCGTTCCAATTGGACCGTGTTTAATTGTGTCCCAGGGCGATACCGAACTGGAGTTATTGCCTTCCACGCTAGTGGCCGCAAATCGATAGCTAAAGTCTAAGACAAAGTCAAATTTCACACCAAAAACTAATATAATTTAGGAAATCTAATCTACCTCTTAATATGTCTTTTTAAAAAGGATTGAAACCCCATTTGAGCACAATCTACAATCTGGTAAGTAACTTTTATTTCAATTTTCTCTGTTACTGTAATTAGCACACCTTATAATATGGAGGAGTGATGAAAGGCACGTAACGAGACAAATGATAAATATAAATGTGAAGTTGAGTACGGAGACGACGGCTGATGGAGGAGAGTGTAAGAGGAAGACATCTTATGCCGACCCCATCTACAGTGGGATAAGGGCAGGAAAATGATGACTGTTACTGTGTAGCTGATTATTCTGCTGTTTACGTAACCACAAAATTTGTATACCAATTTTGCTGATCAAGAGATCATATTCATAAGTTTAATGTGTACTCGTAACCCTGGGTATTACAATTGAATAAATAACTGATTGATTGATTGATAAATAAATAAAATAAATATTAAATATGTTTGAACATACACATTAGACATACACACAACGCCATCTAGTTCCACATTAAGCAACTATAGGCTTGTGTTGTGGATACCAGATGGTTGATATACTACACAAATACATTTTTTTTTATAAATAAATACATATATAAATGAAAAACATCCATAACTCGGGAACACATGTCCATATTCATCATACAAACATATGCCCCTAGCGGGATTTGAACCCGCAACCTATTGGTATAGCAGTCAGAGTTTCTAACCACTAGACCAAACAGGTCGTCAGATTGATGATGTAAAGGATGATAAAGCACCCAATTCCAGTAAACACCTGTTCACACTAGACTTGATTTCTAGATTGTAAGATTCAGGGTACACCGAAGCCGGCAGGGAAATTCATACCTTAGCAGTCCACATTAAGAAGAAAGAAGCGGAACGGTTGGGTTTGTCGATAACGAACGAGTGTAAATCGAATGGGTGCTTAATAGTTCGAAGATGGTGGAATAATTTCATCCAATTCCAATGAACACTTACCGAAATATATCCTATTAAACATTATTAACTATGTGGTCTCTCTGCCTCGCTTATCGAAATATATCCTGTAAAACACTGATAGACATGCAATCTTGCGACTGTTCTGCAAATTATCATCTATGAATCTTATGGCACGTCGTTCCACATAGTCGAGGCACAGAACCCATATTTTTGTCGAGGGTAACTCGTAGGTATTTTGTCGAGCCATTACAGAGATGACAGTAGTCTATGGTCAACCTAAAATTAAATGTCATCGTTGTATGGAAAGTATCAATCAATCAATCAAAAACGCTTTATTTTGTAAGTACACAGGGTACACTTAAAATAGTCAGATTTTACATTTTTAAAGCTACTACTTGTTCGAAAGGCAATTTTCCCCTGAGAAGATCAAGCAAGAAACTAGAGAGGTTGCTCTTTAAAAAAAAAAAGGTTTTTGTATTACAAAAGGCCACAATAATATTTCATTATTCATTGTGAAGTAGCCTGGTTATACGAACGAGCTGGTTATGTCCATGAATGTTTATCATCTAAATAATCTGATATTTTATAATATGCTTTCTTACTAAGTTTCTGTTTTATAGTATCTTTATATTTATTGAAAGGAAGATTTTGTATATCAACAGGAACCTTATTGAAAAAGCGTATAACCCTTTGAATAAATTACTGACTTTACGGAGGCGACTTATGTGACCTGCAAGTTTATCTTTATTTCTTGTATTCACATCATGTTTATCACATGTTCCTAAATGATATTTCTTTTGACAAATATTAGATTTTTAAAAATGTACTGTGATGAAAAGGTTAAAATATTATATTATTAAGGTATGACTTTACTGTGCTTCATCAGATTAGGAAATATGCCATCATCAGTACATTTATTAAAAATACAAGCTAAGTGTGGTGAAGCACAATCAATTACGGCGCTAATAATTTTTTACTGATAAACCGTGAAGGTCCGCAGTTTTTTTCTTCTCTAAAGATTGAAATGCTTTTAAGATGTCTATAGGACTTACATGATTAAATTTAAAATGGGAGTTACAGATCTCCACATTTTGTTTAAGTAGCGATTCAGCGAATGTGGGACATGAATTTAGAGATTTTGTAGTCGATATTGGAATATCAGTAAAGAATTTTTCAAAAGCTTCTGCAACTTCTAATTGTGTTGTTAGAATTCGATCATTAACTTTTAGTCGCGTATCAGTGTTACGAGCCTTAACTTTGCCAGTTTCGCTATTTATAACTTTCCAAGTTGTCTTTACTATGTACGCGCTATTCTATATTTTATTAGTTATAAAATTTGCTTTTGCTGTGGCACAAGCTCGCTTGAATATGTTCGAGTATTGCTCAACATATTCAAAAATTTTAGCTCTTATTATTATATGTCCTTTCATCATAAAGCTCAAATAACTTTTGCCTACTTTTATGAATACCCACCGTCGCCCAATCACTAAAAACAAAATTGTTGATTTTAACCGTTGACATGTCAAAAAACTGATTTATATAATACATTAGGATCGTCACAGTACGGTAGATAATCTAGTTTCGCCGTTACTTTACTCTTATATTGATCGAGTAGTGACTCAGTTACAGGCACGTATGATATATCTCTTTTCAGTGTTTTATTAATTGCTGTAATCTGAGTGATAAACCCAATGTTGTTTACATTGAGCCACGGATAGGCGGTTAAGGCGTTGAACCTTTACAAGAACTTCTTAAACATATAAAACATAACATACAGCCACCAAAACGAATCCATGTTAGAGATATGTTACAGGTCAGCTGACTAATCTGAGGTCAATGTTCATTCTAACGTGTACCAACTCTACCTTTTACCATTTTATGCTGTTCTCTTATTATAATACCACATTTTACGTTGTGTAATTATCCACTCAAATTCGCAATGAACAACCATCAACCTTCCCGCAAACCTAAGGCGGGGCGTGCGGTCTTACTTTGCTTTATTAACAAAATTGTACCCGGCAGCCTTTTACCGCTCATTTAATATACACGGCCAGTCATTATAGCGTTAACTCGCATAAATACGGGCGTAACTAGACTTAGTCCAGTTCACGTATCTGAGGAAATCTCCGTGAATTGCATCGTTTAATTTCACGCCACTCGTGGTGGCTGGCTTGTGTCCATTACAATGCGTAGTGACCGTTCTTAATGTTGGTATTTGCAATTGCGTCAATGTTCTCCGAACCTTATTGTCAAGAATCTAGGATGGTTCAGTAAATGCCTATCACTGGGATCGCGTTCTACATCACTTTACCAGGTGATTGGATGATATGTTTTCGCAGCCTATCAGCTGAGCGTTGAAGCGCTAGTATTAATAGATATAAATAAATAAATATTTCGGACACTTACACCAATCATCTAGTCCCAAACTAAGCAAAGCTTGTGCTGTGGATACTAGATAACGGATAAACATACATAAATATTTATGTAAACATCCATGACACGGGAATAAATGTTAGTATTCATCACACAAATATTTACCCCTCGCGGGAGTCGAACCCGCAATCGTTGGTTTCCCTGACAAGATCACTATCCACTACACCAAAACATCACGGACCATTTGTACCTACTTATGACACTTAGAGGTCTATTCCACGAAAATCCTCTATCATCCTGCAACGCAACACCACGACTGACATTGAGTAGGGTATCCCTTTAAACTGTAAATCCATTGAAATAGTATAAAATCAAATAAAGTTATTTCCTATAAAGTTGATTAAATGACATGCACATAATATTTAAGTTGAATTCCTCCAATCCTTCTATCGGCGATCGCTTCAGTACTTCCTCCCTTCCTATGTCATCTTTCATACAATCCTTCCACCTTTTTCTTTTCAACCGAAGAAAAACCTTAAAGACACGTAACTATTTGCACAACACTCTTACTAGTCTCTTTTTATTACCTAACTTAGAGCCCGAAATGTATAGCAAATATTATATTGTACGGTTGCAAATTGTGCAACAGCGGTGGAGTATTATTTTCAAGGACATTATGTATTCAATTGTTTATGTGATTGCCATAACAGCGTTGCCAGACTATCGCATATTTCTGCTATATAAATTGTTAAAACAATAATTTTGTTATGGAGATTTGAGCTAACTATTAGTCAGTTTCAAATATGTGAACTGGAAAACTAAACCTTGTTTAAATTTTATAAAAACATGTTGGACATTCCTAACAATAAAAGTATACTTGAAACAAGATGCCCAAATTTGATAATAATCAATGGACAATGCCGATGTGTTCTTTCCTGTAGATAGGGCTCATTATGATCCTAGCTATTTCTGAATATGAGTCAGTTTTGTGGGTTATCCTAGCGAAGGCAAATAATGAATTAATGTTTGCCATTTATATTATTAGTGCATTTTATTTCTTAATGGTGTTTGCAAATATTGTTAACCTGGCTCGCTTTTAATCTTTATGAATATCATACAAAATAATCTATTAAGTAACCTACGTAATATTATATCCTTTTGCGAAATAATCTTAGTGAACAATCAAATAAATTCCGCCACGAAATCCGTATCACGTTTCACTTTGCAGAATAATCCGCATCCTAAAACAAACAGATAAGACATAAAAACATAAACACGTTCACCGCGTAACTGCAGATGTAAATCTTTACCTAATCACACCTTTACGTCTCAGATAGGAACAGAGATGAATACGCAAGTACAATGAAAGAGACAGTTTTGACCCAACCTCGTATTTGCATAATACAAAACATAACATTAACATACGAGACACCTGCGCCCGAGTTCGTGCCGCGAATGAGAATGGAAACGTGGCAGACTATGAATTATACTGCGTCAGAGCCGGCGAAGTGGAGTAAGCAAACGAGCGTTTTCACTTTCGTTCATGGTTGTACAGTTAGACGTTGCTAGGTGCTGTGCCGACGACACAATGCAACGAGCAGGAGTAAGTCTAACACAGAACTAATTGTTTTGTAATAAAAATACCTACTACTACTGCCTTAAAAATACTTCTTACGCTCCATCATGAGACCCTTAATCATATATAATTCTGGTACTCACAAAGACGACAAACATAAGTCCAAATTCCGTTTTTTATTGAATTCATATGGCTACCTTCTGATTCCATCACCAGGCCCTTGATACCATTTATAAAGACTTTTTAATAAAAAAAAAACAAATGAGCCCAAACTCAATAAAGCATTGTTTAAACATAGAGTTCTATAGCCACCTTCTGGCTCATCAGACCAGATTAATGACAGTCATTGTTATTCGACTTATACAATATTTCAGCTCGATTGTAAATTTAGAAAAGGGTCAAAATTCCCATACCAGTTTTGACCCAAATATACAAATAAATGAACAAAGCAAATATGTATTCTACTATACCTATGAATTTGTATGTATCGTCCATGTACCTGCTGATATTTAAAATTATTGACCTTTTACTTTGCACTAACTACTTATTAAAAAGCTTCTTTAACTGAGGTTGTCTGGAAGAAATCGCTATCAAAGGCAATCATCATCTATGTATTTGTTCTTTGCATTTTATTTTTGTATAAAAGCTCAAAATAACGACATTTTTTGTACTATGTCTATGAAAATACCAATAATGTCAATAATTTTAATCATCATCATCATATCAGCCGAAAGACGTCCACAGCTAATTTTAACATTAAGATAAAAATGTGACATTTTCAAGTGATAATTTTTATCCAACGAAATAAATCTTTTTTATTTGATTTGATTTGATTAGTCGTTGTACGTTTAAATTGAGAATATTTTGAAAACCCCCGAGGAAACAAATGATTATAAGTATCATATAGATAGACCAAACCAACTCTATTAAAAGATAAATATCTTCGAAACGGCTTAACCGATTTTCATCAAACATCCCGGAACCTATCCCAAAGTTTAATCTATCACCATTATATCAGCCATAGGACGTTCACTGATGAACATATGCTTCACCCCTTGCAATGCCAAAGGGACCAGTTAGAAGCGCCTACATCCAGCTATTTCCCGCGACCTTTATATCAAGTCGTCTGTCCACCTTGTTCGTGGATGTCCTACGCTACGCTTGCCAGTGCCTGGTCTCTACTGGAACACTTGAATGCACCACCGGCCATCTGGGGTGCTATTACATGCTTTCATCGATATCGTCATCGGTTACAGTCTGACGTGTGATTGGTTCGATCATCGCTCGCTCGGCAATTTGACGGCTTAGCATTGATCAACGTAATCGATGACGATGACGATGAAATCAAAATCAAAAATATTTTATTCAATATAGGATACAAAAATATCACTTATTGAAAATCAACAAGTTATTTTTTTTTAAACTACAACGCTTCACAAGGTGTTATGGTTAGGTAGACGATGCGACAAGAAAAGTTACTTAAATTAAGGCAGGTCTTGGAGTTTAGTTTAATATTATTGACGACCTGTTTGGTGTAGTGGTTAAAAATTCTGACTGCTATACCAAAAGGTCGCGGGTTCGAATCCCGCTAGGGGCATATGTTTGTATGATGAATACAGACATGTGTTCCCGAGTTATGGATGTTTTTCATTTATTTATGTATTTATTAACAAAAAAAAATGTATTTGTGTAGTTTATCAACCATCTGGTATCCATAATACAAGCCTAGTTGCTTAGTGTGGAACTAGATGGCGCTGTGTATATGTGCAAAGATATTTATTACTATTATTGTAAAAAATCGCACTCAAATCGGAGCACGCACACTTAGATACGTCCGAACAATGACTGGACACATACACATACATAAAACAGGTAAAAAAAATATTTTCATCGACTAAACACAGTGTTGTACAAAAGTATGTTATATATAAGTTTCTTCTGTATGATAATGATATTCCATTTGCCCCATAACTTTGACGAAATTCATGGGAAGGAAGACATGATACGACTCAGTTTCCAGATGGATGCTAAATTATGTATGTTATGCATAAATAATTCAAAGCACCTGGGTCCGCGGGATGTCACGTAGGCACTAGATATAAATTACCTAAGAAATCCTACTTAATGTTGATTTATTTCCGTATGTTAATTACGTTTAAGCAAAAAGGTTATCTTATTTCTATTATGGGAATCTGAATTTGCCAACTAAGAATGAACTAATATACCGACATGACTTTTTACAGCAAGAAAAAGCTTCCACCTTCGACCGCATATTCACTTAATATCAGGTGTGATTGAGGTCAAGTCCCAACCCGCTGTGCATAAAAAAAAAAAAAAAAAAAAAAAAGGGCATATTAGGCAAGTGAAATAGAACGTATTGGCATAATTCAAAAGCATCATCGAATTAAGCGTCGTGTCATTTGACGGTCGCGTTTGTAGCCTATTCCACATAATTACATCATTAAATTATATAAATAAAAAAACTTAGAGAAAATATGAGTTCCACATAAATTTCGCAAGATTACCGTACGAATCCCGCCAGTCGCTATAGTAATAACTTCTATTTCACTTACCTAATATACCCTATTTTTTTCCTTACGGTAAAAAAACTTGTCGAATATCAAGTATATATTAATTACTGGGTACAGTTGATTGCACGACGATCGTAACACCAGTATAATTTGGCCGCGCGACTCTACCTCAAATACGAATGCAGCCGAGAGCTGCCTGTACTGGGAGAGTGTCACTAGTGTCGTGTCATCGACTTTACCAGCTGGAAACCTTCCACATCCAAACATCTACGCTCATTGCTGTCTGGCGCTGTTTGTGGTGTATTAAATTAGGAAGCCACTGCCTGATTTACAGTTCTGACAACCCAAGGCTAACTATGAATAAGCGCCAATGATTTTAAATAATTGTAGCATACTCTTTGGGGTTTGCTAGTTTTGTGAGCTGTGATTCCCATTTGCTGTGGAAGAGAATTTTTCTTTCCTATATTTCATCTCTTAAATTCTTTAATTAGCCTAGGGTCCACGGCAGCAATAGGTCACGTGTGGCGTGTAGGCGCGGTCCAGAGTACCAATGTTGATCCTGGCTTTCAGGAGATACCAGTTAGAAGACTGCTTCTATTGGACTCATCATAGTCGTTAACAGGCCGGTGGTGATATTACAAAACAATATTTTCTATACAGCATAATGTCAAAAGTCAGAGTTTCATCAGCATCTCAACCCGTAAACATCTGACTGCAAGATATAGGCCTTCCCTAGTATAATGTCGGAGTATGGGCCACAGCCCACCACGTCGGCGTAATGCAGGTTGTGGACTTCACATGCCTTAGAATTATTTCTCTGGAGGTTTCACGATGTTTTCCTTCACCGTTTAAGAGCAGTCGAATAAATGCATATAAGTAATATAAGTAATTAAATTAAATTTAAAAAGTCATTGGTACATGGCCTGCCAGGCAGTTGAACCCGGACCTCCCAGATTGAGCGTCGGTGGTTCAGCTGTTAAGTCAGAGCTTATTCAAAACAAAATATTTTCATCGTGGGTAAAGAGACGTGTGATCTTTTGTTACGAGTTGTTGCAAACCGGAGTTATGTCATCATTACAGTTAGTCGCTTATACAAAGTATACACAGTCATAATCTTCCGCTGTTTATTTATTTTCTATATTTCAGTAAAATACAAATGATTCCCCTGTATTTCGGAAGGTGAGAGCATTATTAAATCTTAAAATTTTGGCATACGATTTACAAAAAACTATAAACAGAAAAATGTAGATAACCCCCGAAATAAATTATTATATCAACTAAATAGACCAAACAAATTATGTTTAAAGCGGCTTAACCTATTTCTATCAAACATTAGCTAAGAAACTATATCTGGGTTTAATCTTAGATATAAAAATTGTCATTGCACAACAGAAAAAGAAAATACAGTTACTGAAAGTTGGTAAGAGTAGAAAGTAGAATTTGGTGACCATATCACTAAAAGCGATCTCTTCCATGCAAATTAAACAAAACC
This sequence comes from Oegoconia quadripuncta, assembly GCA_949316235.1. Taxonomy (NCBI): domain Eukaryota; kingdom Metazoa; phylum Arthropoda; class Insecta; order Lepidoptera; family Autostichidae; genus Oegoconia; species Oegoconia quadripuncta. The sequence goes on from OX438743.1 coordinate 4,954,898, forward strand.
ACGAACGTATATGCTTATTACCTACTTAGTTTACAGGTATTTTATCAATAAGGCTACATAGGTACGCGTAAGTCCTTATTTTAGATGTGTAGCTTGATGAGTTATAACGTGGCTAGAACTATAAACAATTTGCCAGTGTTATCGCTGAATGTTATGGAAGCTGCGAAAAACTGGAGCGCTGGTGTTTGCATGAAATGAGAACCAACATGCTCTGACAAAATGATCGTGCGTGCCGACAAAATGTAGGTGTTTGAAGTATACATAAACCATTTCACAGATTAACTTAACTACGTTTACATAAGCTTTGGGGCTAAAATAAACTTTTATTTCTAGTATCCTCTATCCCTTTTTCTTTACTTTTTTAATTGTTGGATTGGAAACAAGTTTTTTGGCAAACTTTTGCTAAAAACATTATTAAATTATTACTTAAATAAGTAATGCAATGTAGTATATCTGAGAGGAAAATCTATTACGCAATATTAATTTTAATTACTCGTTCAATATCTTAATTAAATATGCTACAATTAGAAACCGGATTTTTTTAAACTTGATTTTTAAGATATGCTTTACTGTTCACACACTTAACGTTATGACCTTTACGTTCCAAATGGGGTGGTCAGCGATGTCCCAAATATTAGCATTAGGGTGTTTCAAACATTAAAAGTTTTATGCTTGAAAAAACAATTCATAGAAATCGTATTTTGCTGTATGCTAATCAATCACAATCCCACCTGGTGGAAAGTGGCCATCTAATGCTGATGATCATCAAATGTGATTGGGGTAAATGACACTTCACTCTAGACTTAAAGATTCCAAAAGATTCAGGTATCAGCGACTATATATGCCAGGAAGTTTCCTACAGTAGCAGTCGGCATCATGAAGGCACTCACAAGGAGACGGACCACTTGATAAAGGTCACGGGAAGTCACTGGATGTAGGCCGCTTCCAACCGGTCACTTTGGAAGGCTATGAGGGAGGCGTATATTTATCAGTGGACGTCATGTGGCTGATATGATAATGATCATGAAGAATGAAACGAAACGCTTATGCGAATGTTCGGTAATCGATGATGTCGGTAATCGACAATGAATGGTTGGAAACCATCCTCACATCTGATAATACGAAGATGGAAAGGCGAATGGAAAGAAAACTAATAGCGAATGCGACTGCGCCACGACTGCTTCATGGTGGTTGAACTCAACCTTCACTGCAAGCACCAATAGCTGTACATATTCATAATTATACAATTTATTATAATAAATATTGCATAATAACGTTATAACACTATCTACACCGGAGCACCACTCCATCATTAATCTTCGTTAAGATGTGATTGATCGGTCGATCAATCGGTGCCCACACTGGCCCATTAAACATTGTCGTGGCCTACATTCTGAGGTAATTATAATAAAAGTCCAATGACTTTGTATCGATGTTTGGACCATATCAAATGGTAACTAAACAATGATAAATGAAGACATTTCAGCGCACGTGTACCTAAGTTGTTGTACGATTACCTCCCAAGCAGTGGCGTGCACAGTGTTTTGTCACAGGGTAGGGAGAATGATAAAATTTGCTATTAATTGAAAAAAAATCATCATCTCAGCCCGTAAACATCCCACTGCAGGGATATAGAATTAGGTAAAAAACAAGTAGGTACGAGAGAGATGTGAGATCGCCTTTATTTACATAGTCAGCAAGTTTCATAGAATGACACTTTATAAATGTATGGTTTTAATTGTGTTTTTTCCACCATCATCAGTCCGTAAACATCCCACTGCAGGGATATAGACCTTCCCTCGTATAATGAGGGAGTATAGTCCACCACGCTGGCCCAATGCGGGTTGGGGACTTCACATGCCTTCGAATTTTTATTTCTCAGGCATGCAGGTTTCACAATGTTTTCCTTCACCGTTTTAAGAGCAGTCGGTAAATGCACATAAGTAATTAATTTAATTTAATTTAAAAACTCTTTGGTACGTAGCCTGCCTGGGAATCGAACCCGGCACTCCCAAATTGGGAGACCGCGTCTTAACCGCTGAGCTACCGACGCTCTATTGAAAAATTGAAGAACTGAAAAAAAATACAACTACTAAATAATAACTTAAGCTTATATGGCAATGCTCGCAACTGTTTAGAATATTTGTGTTCACATCAGTAAGAATCAGCTGTCTTGGCAAAGCATTTCGAGGAAAGCTTACAAATTTTAGGGTAGACTGCCTTTCTGCCTATATAGAGGCCACTTGTGAAGTTGTTTCTTGTCTCCCAAACATAACTATAAATTGAAAATTGAGAAAACACCCGCAAAACTAAAATTATATCACTTAAAATCTCGCAATTGAAGCACGCCAGCGGACGTAACCGAATGTTCGTATTTTAGTTCAAAGTAATTTATTCTGTGTCAAAATGACAAACTTTACTATGAAGTTCAACGAATGAACGAAAGTTTTTATTATTTGCCTAATAAACACTAAGTCAAAATTATTTGACGGTTATTCATAATTTTTGTCCATGGCCAAAGTAAATTTATCTATGCTTTTAATAGTACTTGACCTCAATCACATCCGATAATAAGTGAAAATTGGGCCGAAAGTGGAAAGGCCGGCCGGCACCCAACGCTATCAACTATTGCGGCTTGGTGGCAGACTTAGATATATAGCCAGGCAGATACCCCGCTGGGAACCGAACCCGTGACCTCCGTTTTGTTAACCCTATGTTATTTACATTAAACCACAGTCTACGTAATAACATCAATAAAAAGCCGTGTTTAAAGTTAAAATATACAGGGTGAAATTTAATTCGGGTAATTCCTGTTCACTGGTGATTTCACTCTTGATTACGAACAATTGTCCACTAGGAACCATAGCCGAAGTCAGTCGAAAATTGTTTAGACTTCCATACCGAAGGTGGTCTCAGAATAAACCATTTAATCGAAAATTAAAAAAATTCTTAAACTTGTTTTTCATAAGTACCATGTATTTTTGTATATTTATATATTTATGTATAATTCAGCCTAATTATACAATGTAATTTATAATTGTAACCCAAACTTATTTAAAAGAGCAACCCAAAGAATCTGCTTTGCGAATGAGCAATAATGTCAATAATTTTAATATTAAGATAAAAATGTGACGTTTTCAAGTGATAATCTTTATCCTACGAAATAAATATTTTTTGACTTTGACATTATTTATTGTTCCTGTATGCATTAATGCCAATAGTTTGTTAGAGCGACATAATGGAGAGAATATTGGGATTAGAGAAGAGAGTTTTTATAATTTATTTATTTAGCATGAGGTAAGCTCACTTTCAATAAAGTATTAGGTCCTTACCTATGAAATTGGCGTTTTGTAAGAAGAATTTCATTAAGACTGTTTTCTCCATACACACATTTTTGATTTTTTTTTTGGAAACAGCAAATCCAAATTTGGCTAAACTTTATGTGTATTATCGGTTAACATTAAGTTAAGTATAGGCAGCGTTAATTTTTAAAAGTAACCGCTTTATAAAAGTTTCAGCGAATCTAAGAAATGATTATGGAAAGCACAGGAAAAGAGCTCTGTTCAAATTTTTTTATTATGTGATTTAGCCCAGAAATTAAAAAATATTTCATGTGAAACCTTGAAATAATATTTCATTTACCAAATACAAAATAAAATTGGATATAGCTTTGAAAACCGCAGGAATTGGTACATATGATTAACGAAGAAAAAAAACTCCAATTTCATAGGTAAAGACCCAATATATGTATAGGACGTAGTGAAATTTGATAAAGGTAATTACTATTAGTTTGATGGATACGTTGACTGACCTGGTTAGTTTAATCTTGAACTTGTTTGACTAGATCTAGAAAAGAAATCGGCTCTATCTAGTCTATTAAATGGCTTAATCCATAACCTAACGTATATGACAAAGTTGAACGTTATATTCGAAGCTTTAGTAAATACTTTTTTGTATTACAGACTGTTTTTATAATAAGAATAATGTTAAGCTTAGAGCGGTTTGGTTTCGACACGCGTAAAGAATGGAACCAACCCATCTCTTCCCATGGGTGTCGTAAAAGGCGACTAAGGGGCATTCCATCAAATAACGTCTATAAATTTGCACGTTTTAACGGCTATGGGCTCACTCCCTGTCACGTGTATTTCTCTATATTTTGTAAGGAAAACCGTTTGTAAGGAACTACACTATACATACACTAACTATAGACTATAATAATATTATTATGCTGCTCATTATTACTGACGTAGCGACCGTGCGTCACTAGGCATTTGGGAGCACTGAAAACCAGCGCTGTGATTCGACGCAACGTGAGCTGAGTGCTAAACCATTTGTGCCCGCCGCAACCTGTGATAGAATTGTGCGCATTTAATGTATAATTTGTTTCTCTGTTTTAGCTATAATTTACTGCTTCTTTGTTTTATTATCGTTTGTGGCGTTCAAAACAAATTAATTCTAATTCTAATTAAAAAAAAAAAAAAAAAAATTATTTATCTTATATTTAACTATCTGAGTTATTTAAAGAGAGGTTCAGTTTTTAGGAAACAGACGACTCACATTTTATTTTAAACTTTCACTTATTCCGTTTATTTACAATGGACATTAAGGTTAGAAATCGTAAAATCTTCATAGTCAATAATCGTTGTAATCAGTGGAAAGCTCAGTTATGTTTTAGAATATCGCAGACATCAACTTCTATGGCCCTCATATGGTAACACTCTAATAAATAGATAAATTCGATTTGAAACTTTTAACAATTCCATAGTTGTCCATTCACAAAAACGTAACCTCCATAGTATATAAGATAAAACCAGGGTAAAGCTTATGTCCGTCGTAGAACATCAAAATACATTATATACCAAGTCAATGGGATGTTCTACCTAATTTAGGGTTTAAAGATCCGGGGATTTTGAAAAGTAGCTCGGATCCACCAAAAATGATAAAAAAGATCACCTGTGTTTTCATAGCATGAATCGATAGGTCTATCTAATAACCGCTCGCTCTCAAAATCTATATTAGGTACCTATATACAGCAGCGGACTTCCAACTGGTATGATGATGAGAGGAAGACCACACAATTTAAGATCGCTATAAATTTACCTATGGTAATTGAAGATAAACAAAAAAAATTATTGTCGTTAAAAATGAAATAAAGTTTTTTTTAAGAAAAAAATCTGTTCTGATTACCTGTTTGGTGTAGTGGTTAAAAACTCTGACCGCTATACCAAACGGTCGCGGGTTCGAATCCCGCTAGAGACATATGTTTGTATGATGAATATAGACATGTTTTCCCGAGTTATGGATGTTTTTCATTTATAGGTATACGTATTTATTTACAAAAAAATAGTGTATTAGTGCAGTGTATCAACCATCTGGTATTCATAATACAAGCCTAGTTGCATAGTGTGGAACTAGATGGCGCTGTGTGTATGTGCAAAGATATTTATTATTCATTTATTTATCTATTTTATGACTTTCGAACTTCACTTGGTCAATAATTTCATGATTTTACTATGGAATTAAACAACATTAAACGCAAGTAATCGTCATAAAATAATCAGCAATCAGTAGATAACTGAATCATATTACAATGTCGATAGATATAAAATTATAATATGAATCTGATTATATGAATAGTGAAAATCCACTTTCAATTAGTCACAAAACTTATTATCACTTTAATTAAACCGCACCACACACAGTTCAATTTAATAGACCTATCTTACCAAACAACGGCATAGTAGTCTCGTAAAAGGTTTTTCAAAGAAAGTAATTACGTAATCTAATAAGCAGTAAACCGAGAAAGGTAAATAAATACTATAATAGTACAATAGGCTGTCGAAAGCAGCACCTTTAGTTTATCTAATCTCATTTAGCACAATGGCGCGATTTCAATTGTGCGTCTATTAAGTGTATGGGACACACGGTCGAGAAATTTAGAGAGCATTAAAAGACCTGTCAGAAAATAGTTGAACACCAGAAAAATTGAAACAAAAACCGACATCAATACGATTCCATTCTCTTTCCCTGTAATGAGTAATCGCGAGGCGGTCGCTGCTGCTATTAGATGTTGGATTGTTTTGTTTTGTCGACACTATTATTATTAATTATCTATGCTTTACATTATAACATATATATTTTATGTTATAAATTATCCAACTATGATAAAGTTAGTCATATACTGTTTTTGCGCTCCACAACTTAGAAACACTACTCTACTACTACTATCACTCATCAATCACTATTTCAAGAGTCTGAAAATTGCTATTTACTTAATACTTACTGTTTCCTCTGGTTTAGGTTCCAAGTTGCTCTGCTCCTGAGGGGATAGCTGAAAATCAGTGTTTTGCTCAATGAGCAATCTAATTCACTGAGCTATGACCCATTTGTACTGCTGCAGCACACACATGCGTTAGTGTTACAATATTATATTATTGTTGTTGATGTGTTACCTTATCTGTGTATCAATATGTATAAGCTAAATGTATGTGTGTGACTGTGGAAACAAATAAAGGCTTTATCTATCTATCTAATGCATGATTTGACATCTCCTTGCTCCATTATGAGCTCTGACACATCATACAACACCTGATATGCAACTATGCCTAAATATTAGCACAACAACTCAATTTCGATTCGGTTGGTGATAGGGCATTTTAAATGTCCGCTTGTCTAGTTATCACCATCTGAACATCAGGTGTGATTGAAGTGGAGTGTGAGGCCGTTGTGCGTAAAATAAAAGAAAAAAAAATCACGACACTTTTGCTATTAATAAATAAATTGTCAATGAGTTCAGGTCAACCCATGGGTAAAAAATGCAAAGCTACGCAAATGTGATAATTTTGTTATAATCATTGTAATTTCAATGTACGTAATATTTTTAAAATTTTCTGAACGATATTTATGGAGATACGAACTAACCTCAAGCTCACAAACAAGATTTCCCGTATGTCCCACTCATTATGCCAATGTGCCGGCCATTTTCTCCTTTTCACCTTAATGAACAAAACAATTGAGTAGCTCAGATGAAGATAGAAGCCTAATGAGACAGGGAAGCCTGGGTGCAGGAGGCCTAAGTAATGCCATCCATTAGACATTGAACATGTATAAATTCTCAATAAATTCGTATTTTTACACTCAGGTGTAATAGAATCTAACTGCGTATAGTCTGTAATAGATTGAAGTTACGACGTGAAGAGCTTCGCAATTGTTATTTCAAAATTATCTGAAGCAGCAATACAATACAAAACGATACGATACGAACGAAACGGTACGGTACGAAACCATAGAATACAATAAAACGCAATATTTATTTATTTATTCTCCGCGATGTTCGTAATAGTTTGGATTTGATGCTTGGGTTGTATAACCACAGACGCATTCCTATTTACATGCACGGCTAGTTTTGATATTTAATAAATAAAATAAAATAAAAATAGTTTATTTCAGGATTAGACCCATATTTTGGTTAGTAACTTAAAAATAAATAGGAGTAAGTTAGTAACTTAAACATGATTTTCGCCATAATCTGATACTGTAACTAGGATTATCTCCCCAACAGATTTTTTTTTATGAACAAAAGGCTGATACCTCAATCAAGAGTTCTCCTCAATTGGCAATAGCACGGATACGAATACACTTTTTTAGAAATTGGTTTTCGAACATAATGTTGTCAATTTTATACCTTCTAATCTTGTCTTCCGTGAAAACTGTGCCCAATTTCTTTCATATCTAATCTCTAAATATTGTATTTAACCACCTTCATGGCTCAATGTAAACAGCATTGGGTTTACGATTCGGAAGTCGAGGGTTCGATCCCCACCAACCAACCAAACCGAGTACATATTTAGTACTCGGTTTGGTTGGTGGTAGGGCATTTTAAATGTCCGCCTGACTAGCTACCAACATCTTATCTAAATCTGCCGCCAAACAGCAATGTGTTCCCGTTGTCAGAGATAAGATAGCCAGTCCCCCAAATAAGATGGGGTTTCCGGGTCAGTACATTACCACCTTCGGCCTCATCTTCACTTAATATCAGGTGTGATTGAGGTCAAGTGCTAACCCGTTGTGCATAAAAATATATATATATTAGCCCATTCACATTATGACATTAGTTCTGCCCCACCTTCATAACAAAACATTTGTAGTTTACATTGTCGCATTGTTCGTTACTCCAGGCTAACAGCTCTCTAGCGACTCCAGATTCTAGTGTTTACATGCTAACTTTGGCCATTTGAAACGTGTAAGTGGCAATTAAACTTAATTTACTAAACGTTGTTTGCAAGTTAGTACGAGTAGTTGCGTTGACCTATGCCCTGCACAGGATTTAGGTACGATCAGCATAGTAACTTAAATCTTCAAGCATGAAAAAACGTTTAAGTGCTGTCTGTCAGCCAATATAACAAACTTTAAGAAATTATTTCAAAGTTAATCTATTTCTGATTGGCTTGCAGTCGACCAATGACGTTACTCATACAACTTTCAACATCCAAATGTAAGCCTTAGAGAAATTTAAACTGACTTGGATTTTTTCACAACTGATAAAACACTGCTCTGTTCGACTCTACATACATAAAAAAACGTACAAAACTATTATGAAGTCTGTTAATAAATGATTCGCATATCTTAACATTTCATAAATTTGAGAATATATGAATACTAGCTTTCCGCCCGCGGTTTCGCCTGCGTGGAATAACTTTATCACGGAAATTTGTTATTCCCGCGGGAACTACTTAATTTATCGGGATGAAAATATCATATGTCTCAATCCAGGGTATATTCTACCTGTATACCAAATTTCATCCAAATGCGTTCATCCGTTTCGCCGTGATTGAGCAACAAACAAACATCCTTCGCATTTAAAATATTAGTTAGATATTAATTAGATAATCTCTTTAGGTTAGGTTTAGGTGTTAAAAATTCTAATTTGTTTTATTTTTTAATGACGCTATATCATTCTCGACAGAATTCACTTTAATTTGTCAAATAAACATGTCACGTAACTTAAGTATTGCCGAAAGGGTTAAAATTATTAGTTTACATCGTTTGGGGCAATTACTCAAATTTCAAGAAATTGAAATATATCGCGATATAGGTACAGTTCTTTTCTGGATTACATTTCTGGAATGGTTAGTACCTAGTAGTTTGGACGCACTGACTGATAAACGTATTACGCCTTATTATAATTTCCGATGTAATTAAATTGGCTTTCAATAAATCCTTTCATTTACAAAATTAATCATGGGAATGAACCGCCAAATCTCGGAGTTATCGGTGTACACTCGAAAGGTTAATTGCTTTATCACTCTAAGATTGAATACTCTTTAAATATCGTAAAATTATAACGTCTTGTAAAAAATTGTTTTTTTTTTATTCGAAAGGTGGTATTTGGGAGACGGTTCTTAGCCACTGTTGTTGGGTTGGTACAACCGCTTCAATTGTTTTTTATATTCAGAATTTATTGTTATGAATATTTAATTGAAGTCCATTTCGTGCAGAGGTCACACTGCCGGTCGGAACTTTCGGGAGCAGACCGTACCTTCCAGTATTGGATGTCTGCTTTTGTATGTATTTTATATGTCCTTCATTGTGTCAAATAAACGCTTTCTTTTCTTTATTTCGTGGAGCGTCGGTGGCTCAGCGGTTAAGACGCGGTCTCCCAATTTAGAAGGTCCGGGTTCGATTCCCAGGCATGCCACGTATCAATGAGTTTTTAAATTTAATTTAATTAGCTATGTGCATTTATCCGACTACTCTTAAACGGTGAAGGAAAACATTGTGAGGAAACCTGCATGCTTGAGAAATAAAAATTCAAAGGCATGTGGAGTCCCCAACCCGCATTGGGCCAACATGGTGGACTATAGCCCATACTCATAAGGAAGACCTATATCCCTGCAGTAAGATGTTTAAGGGCCGATGATGACGATTCTTTATTTTCAACCCTTAATTAATATGAGTACATTTATATTGCTGACTCTACTTCCTACTGTACATAAAGTTCGACAGAAGAGGCAGGTATCCATTAAGAAAGATATTAGTGTAATATCCCCCGGAAAGCAAAATACAGAATCGACGCTGGGGGCCCGCTAGTCAAGCTATAAACGGATTGCTATCATAATTGAAAATATAATTACATAAACGCAATAACTAATGATCATCAATGAACAATCTCTCAATTTCATGGCAAGAAAAGGCCCATTACAAAGAGCAGGTAATAGCAGCCGTGTTAAAACGTGACTTAATATGTAGTTTCCATAACCGGCTCTTATCTGTCGAGGAAACGAGCTACCCTGGAAATATTGTAATCTTATCTTATCTATACCTTATCGCGAGTTTTAGCACTTGCCGTGGTGACCTTAGGTCCATGGTCATCGGACGCTAAGGCTCATAAATGCTGTATTGATTCAGCCAGACCTGCAGCGATCTCAGGGTGCCGTATAGTTTTTTTTATGCACAAATGTTTAGCACTTGAGCTCAATCACACCTGATGTTAAGTGAAGATGAGGCCGAAGCGTACGGACCCCATCTTATTGGTGGACTGGCTATTCCATATCTGATAACAGGAACATAACATTGCTGTAAGCGATAAGGCCGCCTAAGTTTCTATAAGATATTTAAATGTGCCTTCCTTATTTAAACAATAAAGCGTATTTGATTGATTGATTGATTGCGTTTGACGGCAGACTTAGTAAGATGGTGGTAGCTAGCCAGGCGGATATTTAAAATCCCTACCACGAACCAAACTGAGCACTAAACATGTATTCCGCTGGGGATCTCAAACTCAAAGCAGATCAAACCCGCGACCTCCGATTCGTAAACCCTATGTTGTCATATACCCTATGACACTCCCGGGACTAGTACGAAACTAACGACATCTCATTTGGTCAAATTACTTGAGGCATTTAGGCTTTAGATGGTAACATTATACATAAAGATGCGGTGAATACATTACCATACTTTTAGCTTCGCCGTAGTTGGGTACAAATAGAATTTTGATAACAAATTAGACATTTTATTTTTTTATTTCGATCTCTTCCACCAATCATCTAGGTCCAAACTATATGGCAGTGGCGTGCCCTTCATACAGGTGGAAAGGCAGTGTCTATCCTAGTAAATTGTAAGGTTTCGTCGAAATGCATTGTCAAGATAGCTGATTCATACTGATGTGAACACTAATATTCTAAATAGCTGCGAGGATTGCTATAAGAGTAAATAATCATTCTGTGGTTGTATTTCTTTTTTGTATTTTTTTTTTCTATTTTATTGCTTGCTCTCGGGCGCCTCCTGGGTGATAGCTGAAAATCAGTGCTTGCTCGTCCATTGAGCATTTTTAATGCACTAGCTTATGACCTTGTTGCATGACTGTTGCACACATTCCCACATATAATGAATCGGCAGTAAGTCTTAAAGGTATTGGGAAAAAAAAAATTGTTATATGGTATATTTGTTTACATCTGTTTGTATTTGTTAAAAAAAATTGTATGTCTCTTGTTGTTTATATGAATGTTTGTCTCTTATTTTTTAATGTAGTATTTATGTTTCTCTCTTGTATGTGTGCCAGTTTACGCAATAAACTTTTTATCTATCTATCTATTTATTCTGTGCACGTCATTGCTATATGGATGGGTGGTGCATTATCCTATACAAAATCTATAATAAGATTAAATATTAGTTCAACAGAATTCATTTTCTAAAACAGCATTTTCACCAACTCTACCTAACTATATTGAAGTGAAATAAAAACGTACGCGTTTCTACACAACTAACACCTAAGCTATAAATCTTCGCATTATAAAAAGGCAATATAAAGTGATCTATCGATGTCCCCACGCAGTCTGCGCTTGCTCATATTTTACGGGCGGTCAATGAAAGTGACATTTGACACGCTTTCCGACTTCGACGTAACATTGACCGTGAGGCTAGACATAAATTGATAAACATTTATTATTCTTAAAGAATATTGGCGACCTGTTTGGTGTATAGTGGTTAGAAACCCTGACTGCTATACTAAAAGATTGCGGGTTCGAATCCCTCTAGGGGTAAATGTTTGTATGATGAACCCGAGTTAAGGATGTGCTTCATTATATGTATTTATTTAAAAAGAAAATGCATATGTGTAGTGTATCCACTATCTGCAAGCAACTAGGCTTGCTTAGTGCTTCTAAGTTCTTTTTAAGAAATACTCTTTAAACTTTATATATGTGTGTGATTGGAGTAACAAATAAACGATTTATCTACCCGTCGTGCATAAAAAAAAAATCTATCTATCTACCTAGTGTCGAACTAGATGGCGCTGTGTTTATGTGCATAAATATTTATTTTATTTGTTATTTAAATTATAGTATTATTGGATAAAATCTTTGGAAAGGAAATAAACTAATAATACTGAAATTAATATAAAATTTATATTACAAAATTTCTGATTGTTTATGAATATGAGCCGGTCGACGATATCCTGTCTATCATTTATTTATGAATATGAGCCGGTCGACGATATCCTGTCTATCATTTATTTATTTGCTTTGTTGAATCATAAACTGTAAAAATACTTATTTAAAAAGAGTGACCCTTGAGTTTCTTGGTCATTTTTCTCTGGGGAGTCAACCTTGTAAATGAGCGGTAATTGTATGTCATTAGGTTTTAATATGTAATGACATACAATTACCGCTCATTCACTGTAATTTAATATTTTTACAGCCTATAACACTAACGAATTCAAAGACACCTCATTTCATCACCACATATCAAAATTATTGCAGGAGTTTAATCGTTTCGATGGCACATCTATACCCACATATATACATAGACTGCTAAAATTATGACCTTTTCTTACTATAGTCGGTTAAAAAATCTATCAAATTATTATTTTGTGTATTATATGTACCAGTACTGTTGATAGAGCTTATAATCAAACTCAAAGGATAACTCTAGAAGCTCGTCTAGCAAAGCTCCAGCATAAAATGTAGGTAGCCGTTTTGTTGGCAGCCATGTTCACGCCAGCTTTCCACATGTCGGTGAAACTGTTTGCACATCGCGGAAATCCTACAATTACGCCCTACTGCCGCTGACCATTATCACCGGACGGAGATCTAGAGACACTGGAAGCGATTTACATTCTGGAGCGGCCCATTTCACCAAACTACAATATACAAGTAGAATTATATGTTTAATGCGTAGCCGATTATATATTAATCTGTACGTATTGTATGTCTGTTTTTAATGTTCCGTGGTACATAGAAATGTACTTATAACTTGTAGTTTAGTGAAAAAAAGCAAGGGAAATATCATCGTAATTTTAATTTAGGTGGAGAGGTGTCGCCACTTTCATTGTTCTGACTGTCACTCCCTGAATAAAAGAAAAGTTGTAATACACTTTATAAAAAGTGTAATGACTAAAATGGGAACTATCTATATTGGATAGGGTCCACTCTGAAAAATATCTAACAAGAAAACTTTTCTAACTTGGGAGAGCAAGGTATAAAGGTCGCGGGAAGTCGCTGGATATAGCCAGCTTCTAATTGGTGGCTTTTTAACTCCTCGACGCAAAATGAGGGCTGTTATAAGTTTGACCGCTATGTGTGTATGTGTCTATCTGTGGCACCGTAGCTCTTAAACGGGTGAACCGATTTGGATGCGGTTTTTTGTATTTGAAATCAGGTCTTCCAGCTGTGTTTCTTAGACATGTTTTATTAAAATCGGTTACGTCGTTTTGTTTTAACCGCTTGTTTTCTCGGGGGTATTCTAAATATTCAATTTTGTAGTTATTTTATACCCTTTTTCAGATTGGATGTTTTCATAATATGACCAACTTTAAAATTACATTAGTCCAATTGTCTTGTGTGACACATCCATTTGCTGTAGCTCTGTGCGCGTGGCCCTATACTCCGAGACGAACTGTCCGACAATCGTAAGATTTCACCGGGAATCCAGTGCGCAATTTTACATGTATTTTGCGAACTAGTGTGTACTTAGCTTCGGAAGTATCTCGTACATTACTCGAAGACGGGCGAAAGTCTCGTTTAAACGTTTATTATTCACCGTCTGTAAATGACTACATAAAATGTTTATTTGTGGACAAAATAGCTTGGATAAACCTTTATGGCCTTACCACAAGAATTCTAAACAAGTGTTGAACAATTTGCGATCAGCACCCTGAATTGGTTTTAGGGAAATATAGTCTGTTTATCACAGCTTTTTGGTTCAATGACAATACCTAATCCTAAATCGAAAAAACTGTTTAAGATACCCCCTAATATTTTTCCAGATTTTATTTTACAACTTGTCGGTGTGATTAATATGTATCATCATCTCGCCCGTAAAATCCCACTGCAGGGATATAGGCCTTCCCTCGTATATGAGGGAGTATGGGCCATAGTCCACCACACTGGCCCAATGCGGGTTGCGGACTTCATATGCCTCAGAATTTTTATTTCTCAGGCATGCAGGTTTCTTCACGATATATTCCTTCGCCGTTTAAGAGCAGTCGAATAAATGCAGATAAGTAGTTAAATTAAATTTAGAAACTCATTGGTACATGACCTGCTTGGGAATCGAACTCGGACCTCTCAAATCTGACCGCGTCTTAATCGCTGAGCCACCGACGATTAATATGTATACCCATGCCAAATTACAGCCTTCCAGTACTAAGCGCCTCTGATCTATGCCTCGTACAGACAGACAGACAGACAGACGGACAGACGGACATGGAGAAACTATAAGTGTTCCTTGTTGACAACGGAATCCTAAAAGTGGAAAACCGTTCACAAATCGGTTCAATCGTTTATGGACACCTCTTCACATCTCCTTTTTTTAAGGGCTTAAAATTATACCAAGTTGCAAGATGGTGATGATGTTTGGTCCATCGTACGTAGGAGTACATAACAAAGACGAGAAATCAGATGAAAGTGACAGTTGAATTTGTTAAATATCTCCATGCTCACAGTTCACTGACAGTAGGGTGAGCATAAGTTCAACTTTATTTTTAAACTATTACAATCAATTTGCGCTTGAAACCGTTAGCAAACGTAACACTCGTAAACAAATTAGCGAACCTGAGTAAAGTCCTCCAAAAAAGCACGCAGAACTGTAAACGAAAAGAAATATAGAGATAGACGTATATACCCAAAAAAAAAAATTCAAGAAATGAAATCTCATCAACACTGCGAATGGCAACATGTATGTAGTACCTCTATATAGGGTCCTAGACAAATCTCGAGGACAAGACATGCGTATAATAAATGTAATAAACCTGGTTGCCATGGGGTCACTCTACCCATACCCATAGGGCAGACAGCCGAATAAAGTCGTTACATCGAACCCAGCACGTGATAATTTGTTGGAAAGTGAAACCACATTCGCTTTTCACTATACTCCGTGTCTCTTACACTAGCATCTTATATTTTATCACACGTGAAGTCAGAACAGGCATAAGTCGTTCATTTTACATGACCTATGTATATCTATGTGACTATAAGTAAAGGTTTTGTTAATAAGGTAATTGCTGTTAGAATCATCGACATCATTGACATGGCATTAGAAATATCAGCATCAGAGGAGAACATCAAGGATGCAAACATGCCTGCCCGTGGCGAATATATATTTTTCGCCATCTGGGGGTGAAGACCATAGGGCCGTGGAGTCCAGGCGCTCACAGCCTCTTCCGTCAGTTATCGGAATGCTTGGTTCAAATCGCACGACAAGAAACCTTTCCTCTATATACTTTGCACAGACGGTAAGCCTAGCTATTTTCTACTATAAATATTATTTTACTGAATTACGTAAAGCAAAGGATGTACGGGGTATATTATCGTTCAAGATTAGTACAAAATCGAAACATTAATTCCCTGCCGATCTGGAAAGTGCTTATTAAGAGACCTGTGTGGGAGAAGCAGCGGTGCGGAGTTGGAATATGCCAACCGTCAAGTACGGCCCATCCAGGGAGATACACACTAGCTTGTACCCCACGGGGCGAGACATGTGGACATAATCTCCAGAAACATATATGGCATATATGTTTTAAGATAACTCAGCCCGTCGTGTCAAGCCCTCCGGGATATTTAAGATCGGCAGCTATCTATATAAAAAGAGACAATAAGCGACAACAAGAGACTCAGTGTCCTCGGTGCTTTTAATGTAAATGCCTTTCACACACCCTCAACATGACAATCTCAAAATAAAAAACACTCAACAAACACTGAAGTACCGATGGCATGAGGTACCATAGAAGTGGTTCCTTGCTTGCAAGTGTAGTTTTGAGATGTTTGGTACATCGGAAACAAATGGGTGGAATCTCTCCTCCTGGAAACCCTTCTCTTCATTTTAGTAGTCACCTTCAAATCGTTACCTATAACGAGTCGTTCAACTAACTCGAGGGCAAAAAGTTGGTGCTTGGTCGAATCATCCTAGAGGTGACAACAACCAATCTGAACCTGGTAAATCCCAACATCTGTTTTGGCGCGAATTACCTTTGACGATAGAAATAAAGCCACGCTTCTCTCCACAGAGAGTGCTCAAAATTTGAAAACAATAAAAAAATCCATAGTATTTAATTAACAGAACGAATTTTCGTAGGATTCCAAATTGGAACTAATGTGGAAGTTTCAAATTCAAACTAATACGGTTACCATGACACCTGAACGTGAAAATTGTAGTGACTGCAACGTGACAAGACCTTAATTCTGAGGAACAAGGTTCATAATTTATTATCAAGTGGCATTTCCATCTCCAAGTGAAGTGAAATATTCTATTGTTCACGGAGAATTCGGGGCCCTCGTAAGTTAAGACGAGGTATTACTAGGACCCAAATAAATAAGACTAAGTCTGAATGGATCGTTTAGGGCTTATCGTAAATTTTCAGTTAGGGCTTTAGATCTAGGTGTTACCTAATGGAATCTCAAGGGTTTTCAAGGAATGGGATGGACACAGTAATGCTGGTTGGAGTGGCAATTTAACCAATGTTAAAGGATACTTCATAAAATACAGTGTATTTGGAGAATACATATTGGCACAGCCTCCTCTCAATAGAAAGGGACATAATTCATCCGTCCGTATTGGTAGATTTGTGACAGAGCAGTAGCATCTGATAGTCAATGTTTTGAGTCCAACTCTGCAGGCCACAAACCGAGACCAACTGTATAACGTGCTTCCACGGAAACCCAAGTAGTCACTTAGCCCCCCTTCGCCATGCCAGACGTGGCTTAACTTAGCTGATGGAATGATTGACATTCTAAATAAATCTTAAAACAACGCTACTTTTGGGCTCGTCATTATTATATATCGTCACGTAGACATTAGTGCGAGTTTGATCTATAGATGATATAATCATTGGTTTCCTCGGGCGTTATCAAAATTTTTAATTTATAGTTATTTATCGTGTAAATAAAAGGAAAAGGAAGTACTTGTATAATGCCTTTAAATATTTAGGAAATCTTGAGTCTAACAAATCATCTAGGTAAATAAAACAACCGATTACCATCAAACATTAAAAAGCATCATCTCGCAAATACTACGATACCCCTCTTTGCGTCGAGGGTTTTCAATAACAATACAATTCCCAAAAAAAAAATATTTAACATTAAGTGGATAGAATATGAAATGAAAATCGATGGTGTTGCCACTCAAGTAAATGATATATTTCTCATAAAGTAACAAGGAAAAACAAGAATGTCAAGCTGGAGTTGATTTAGATTTTGATGTTAGAGTATTACAAACGGTTTTGTGTCAGATAACCTACAATCATTAAAACGATTTTTTATATTTACCAAGGTTGACCGGAAGAGATCCCTTTATGGGATAAGTCCGCCTTTGTACTTAATTTTAAGTTACACTTAATTTATCGATGTAATTTTTCATATGAAGTACAATAAAGCGTTTACAAACAAACAAACAAACGATTTTCGGTGGCCACCGTGATCCGTTTTCATGAATGTAGATAATCTGAGCAATATACAAGAATATTTAAATTATTTGTTTAGAATTTTAAATACGTTCGTTATTAATTTAAGTTAAGACTATTACTGATAGACCACAGCACAGGCCATGTTTTAGTTTTCCCGGTCTTTTTCTGCCCACTTCGAGCTTGCATAAAGTTATCGCAGCAAAATACATACCTATTTACTTTAGTAACTTATTAGTAATCTGTGCCTATACTCCTAATATATATCAAAGAGACGAATGATTTGAACCTTCTAACCTAATAAAGAGCAAATAGCTACTCGTACGACGAAAGAGTACCTTAAGGTACATAACGCAATAAGAGTCACTCAAAGCAAATTACGTTATTTCCCGGCCCTATCAAAATTAGATTTAGATCGAGTGAACCTCCAAATAGAAAGGTACCGCTCTAACCGTCGCGGATTTTCCGGGATGTCTCTACCGGGACAGTTTTGGCGCTCTCATACAAAAATCCTTGCAACGCTTTTAGTTCCGGAAATCGTGTGTTTCCACTTCGCCATTTCTGATCCCCTGGGAGCAATGAACACTCGCCACGCTTCCCTTACCTTAGACATTTAAGCTATCTGATGTGTATTCGGCAGTTAGGTACTTAGCTTGAAGCAGAGCTCCCAAAAAATTTGCGATCGCCAATCCAAGGCAAATCGTTCAATAGATCGCGCCATGGGAAAGGCATATGTCCAGTAGAGGACTTTATGTTGTTGATGCATAATTATATTGTATATTTTACATAAACTTGCCCAAGATTATTTTAGTGAATAAGCGAACATTTTCTTGGCATAACTGTAACAAATTTTCATAAATCTAGAGAATCACATCTTGTGTGTACGAAGGCCTAGCCGTTACACATGACGAGAATCTTAGACGTGACCTTTTCAAAGATGCTGTGTAAGGTGCGCTCATCAAGATTTATAAGCTTGGGTCGTCGGGACGCTCAGTAGTGAGATGATGATATAGGTACGCGATGGTTATGTCTACGGATAACTCCCACTAATCATTTTTATCTTACACATTTTATTAATATGTTATTTTTGCAACCAATTTGGGCACTTCAAGTAGATGAAAATCGCTCTTTACATCATTTGATTGAAATGACTATATTGGAAGAATTTGAATACACGCAACAAAAAGAATAACCAAATTAGTTGTTTTCGTACGAGATTAGTACAATGCATCGATGCATGACTAAATAAGTACTTTTAAAATACATGAATTCGTATTTTCTTGGCAGAAAATTCCCACTATTGCATTTACCGTGCAATTTCAGAACGTGCAATATTATTTAGAATAATGTTCCCTTTACTGTAAGCAATAAACCTGCTTATACAACGTGCAACGTGATAAAACTCTTCGGTAATAGTGAGTAATGTTACTGCTACATTAACCTGAGTTTATTTGGGAATAAACTTGAAGGTATCTTGCTTGTTATATGTGTAATCGCCTATACGTTTATCGTAATCCACATTTTTTTATCCACAACGGGTTGCCACTTGACCTCAATCACACCTGATGTTAAGTGAAGATGAGGCCGAAGGTGGAAGCGTACTGACCCGAAAACCCAAATATATGGGGAACTGGCTATCTTATCTCTGACAATCGAAACACAACAATGCTTTTAATATTGCTGATTGGCGGGAGATTTAGATATGATGGCAGTAGCTAGCCAGGCCGACATTTAATATGCCCTACCACCAACCAAACCGAGTACTAAACATGCACCCCGCTGGGGATCGAACCCAGACCTCCGATTCGTAAACCCTATGTTGTTTACATTGAGCCACGGAGGCGGAGCGCGGTGATAAGTTCATATAACGTCACTGTATACGAGTGTTTATCTATCTATTATAGATCTGTCATCATATCAGCCAAATGAAGTCCACTGCTACCATGTTCGACCTCCCCCATAGACTTCCAAAGCGACCGATTGGAGCATCCAGCATCCAGATATAAATGTTTCGAGCTATGTACCCTGTCCGCTGGGCTTTGTCAGTGACTTTCGTTCTCCTGCGGATTTTTTCACTTCTGAATCATTCATGTAGTGAAACGCCGAGGATCGGCCACTACTGCGCGTTTGCAGGGTCGCCATATACGGGTGGACGAAAGTAAATAAAACCCCGATGACTGTTACATAATGACTGCCTTTAATTAATAATCCATAAATCTATTATATGGATACACACACACACACGCACGCACGCACGCACGCATGCACGCACACACACACACACACACACACACACACACACACACACACACACACACACACACACACACACACACACACACACACACACACAACACTAGTATATTTATGTCTGTATAGACACTACAGCTCGTTACGTGAAGATTGACTTATTACAATTTAGTAATGTAATATTAGCATCGTCTTACATCTATCTATCGATACCAACCGAGGCTCCTATATAAGGCGAGCCAAACTACGGTTTCGTTGCTGGCGGCCGTCGTGTCCACGTGAGCCATTTCGTTTTCGTAACAATTTGTGTAATAATTTTAATTACGTCTATAATAATTTATGTGACTTTTTGATTGTTCCTTCTTTAGTTTGTTAAAAATCAGTGTTGGTTAAAGAAAAATACTTAATAGGATGAATTTACGTTTTTATTTTTAATTTAAACCACTTCTGACCCTAATTATAGTTATAATAAACTTGAAAATCAAACCAAAAGCTGCACACATTGACAACGCGATCCATAGACTGTCAACTAGTATTAGGTAACAGGCGAAGGATCAATACAATACAATACAATACAATACAATACAATACAATACAATACAATACAATACAATACAATACAATACAATACAATACAATACAATACAATACACAATACAATACAATACAATACAATACAATACAATACAATACAATACAATACAATACAATACAATACAATACAATACAATACAATACAATACAATACAATACAATACAATACAATACAATACAATACAATACAATACAATACAATACAATACAATACAATACAATACAATACAATACAATACAATACAATACAATACAATACAATACAATACAATACAATACAATACAATACAATACAATACAATACAATACAATACAATACAATACAATACAATACAATACAATACAATACAATACAATACAATACAATACAATACAATACAATACAATACAATACAATACAATACAATACAATACAATACAATACAATACAATACAATACGATACAATACGATACAATACAATACAAATACACTTTATTGCACAACAGATAAGAAAATACAGTTTCAGAAAAGTGGTAAGAATAGAATGTACAATTTGGCGACCTTATCACTAAAAGCGATCTCTTCCAGGCAACCTTTGGGTATAAGGACAGTACATTTGAAATAGGTGGGTTGTGCGGTATTAAATAGGGAAAAATCAACATATCAGGGTATTCAGAAAACCCTGAATCGGTTATTGGCTAGTCCTATCAGCTTACTCCGATTGGTTCTGTCAAGAACACGTACCTAACGAACAACCTTGGTAGGGCCAATTGGAATGCAATCCTTCAGCCTGCAGCCTTCCTCATAGCTCAACTAGTTGATAGTAAATGGGCGTCGATGGGCTGTGTGATCGACGACTGCAGAGGACAACAAGATCGGCTATATTTAAGGAATATTTATATTAACGCTGCTATTAGAGCAAACCAGATAAAGACCATACCAAATTGCCAAAGGGCATAGGTATAAAAAGTAAAACATATATATATTGAGTGATTTTTAATTCACAAAATTCAGCTGTTCTATACAAAAGATCATTAACTCAACTGGTATTGAAACACATGATTTTATTCCTCGATTTGAGAGTTGGTGTCATAGTGAAATTTGTTCAAATTGTTGATCTGAACAACCTTACAAATTTTTGTGAATTAAAAATCATTTTCATGGTCTGAACAACTATACAACATTTAGATAATGAATACAAGATCACCAAGTATTCAACGATCACAATATAAAAGCAGTAATCAAAAAGTGTTGAAGAAAAAGTCGAAAAAGTTCTAAAACTGAAGGTAGTTTTCCAATAAATTTTGATAATATACTTATAACTACTTACGCACTCACTAGGCTTAAATACGGTGTACGTGTATAGCCTCCCAATTCCACTGCACCAATGTCTTTTAAAATGCAGACTACAAAGACTTCATAAGAACATTAAACATTTCACCGTACAATAACAGATAATAAAAACAATAGACTTTTGAAAGATGTAAAGGATAAATATGGTATAAGTTTCCCTTAAATGGGAAAAATATTAAATTCGCGACAGTTGGACAGTATTGTGTATGACAAAAGGCTAGGTTAGAGAACAAAAGAACTTTGAAACTTCAACTACGAGTATAACCATTCGCAGTACAGGGAAGCACAGCTGTGAGATATTTAGTTACTCAGGGAATTATTAACGAACAAAATGTTCTATGGACAAGCTAGTCCAAATTTATTTATCAATACTATAATTTAGA
Source organism: Oegoconia quadripuncta (assembly GCA_949316235.1). Lineage (NCBI taxonomy): Eukaryota > Metazoa > Arthropoda > Insecta > Lepidoptera > Autostichidae > Oegoconia > Oegoconia quadripuncta. Next base: position 4,977,352 of record OX438743.1, read on the forward strand.
TTTGTGACGCATAATTTATTTTCCAAATTATATTGTTTAAGGATTCTGTGCCCAAAGGGTGCTAGCACAACCATATAGAGGATAGGAAACCCTTTGTGCGTGAATCGGACTAGCACTTGGCCAGTTTTATATTCGTATCATCATGTTATGCATTATACATTATATAATTTTCTTTGCCTTATTCACACACACACACATCATTCAATAAAAGAACACAACACACAAGAACAAGTGTCCGTTATCATTAAATACAAGAACAAGTGTCACACGCACGATCGGTCCAGATTTTCGAAAACTATGAGTTATGCTGTGAACTAAGGCAAAAGCATTGAATTAAGTCTGTCCACGTCATTTGAAGATCAAATAAATAAAACATACTTGTCAAAAAGTTTTCTACTTTTATTTGCAATTCCGTATCTCGAAAGGGATTTTTAAAAATTGGCAATTCTCGATGGCTTTCGTGTCTGATATTATTAATTTTATATCATCAGGAGCATTAGTGTCTAAAATACCAAATGTCTCAGTAAACAAATTGTCCGAAACGCGAAGGGCCTTAACAGCAAAATGTCCAAAACGCAAAATACTTAAAAAACACAAAACATTTACAAAATAGTCTAAAATTAATGTCCAACACAAAGACGACTGTCTCAAAAACAAACGAATTTGTCAACTTTTTCATAAGAAACTCAGAAAAGGTAGTGTTGGTAGTGGAAGAGCACGGCAAACGTACGGTATATCGGTAAATCGAGGACGTCTTAAAGAAAGGCCCGTAAAGAGTACCCTATACGGACGAGCATGTATGAACAACAATATGAGAGTGAATGATGATTTGTCAGGATCGTAACAAATGAGAGTTTGTAATCTCTGCCTACCCCTACGGGAAATATGCGTGACTTTATGTGTGGACATAAATTCAGAAAAGGATTATGCTCTTGAATCATCCGAACGATTATTATTAACACAGTACAGGATCGTGGTTCGTGACTGAAAGGCAACTATAGGTATTAAGTCTAAGGCGATGTTTGAACTGTATTACCCTAATAATTAAGCCGGCATTAATAGCGGACTAAGCTTCAGTTATAGCGGTTTGTTTGCTTTCATAGTTATTGGTGTTTCAGCGAATTGAAATAACGTTCGGACATTTATTCTGTATATTTAACTTACACAAGCTTTATTAAGATTTTTCGATATTTAATACTGTTTTAATCTAATCAAACGAGAGCTGCAGTGCGGTAACTATATCTACTCAAAAAGTAACAAAATAATATATAAAACCAAAAACTGCTATGACTGCTTCAAAATCCGTGAAGTTATTCCCTTGAATGCTTGGAAACACACGCCAATTTTTTACCATAAAATGTATCCTATGACACTCTGGGGATTAAGACGAATCTGAACGACATTTTGCACTTTAAAACAAGCCGTTAATGCTACAGGAGTTTATATAAAAATTTACATATATACAACCGAAAAACATTACTCTCCTTGCGGGTACAGACGTGTACATTTTGTCATGAATTATTGTGACCTCTTACGATTATTGTTAGAAAAGAGCTTTTTACTGACTTAACTCTTTTTTAATATTATTTTTTTCGTGGATTATTCAAATTGGTGACTGACTGCTATTGAATCAAGATTAGGATGGACCGTTCAGGGTCGAAGGTCATACTTTAATGAATCTTCTCACATTGAAGCGGCTTGAAAAGCAAATCAGAATCGACAGTGCACAGGTCGATATAAAGTACCAATAACATGGAAAGTTGGACATCAGAAGTTCTTGTATAACCCAGAATTGACGGAGAAAAGAAAGGCAGATGCAGCAACTGAGGCATTACCAGTTACGTGAGCCAGATATACCGGGATGTCAAACGACCAGAAGCGGCCCGCAGTGCCTGCTCCTGTGACTGGTTTTTTTTGCATACTTTGATTTTTCTTCCGCCTCGAGAATGTTGGACAAGAGGTTTTTACTGAATTCACTCTTTTTCTAATATTTTTTTTATTGATTTCGACATTGTGAGTATCACTGAATACTCAGTCAATCTTGATTTCTGTTTAAATACACCGAAAACTCTTGAATTATGACTCAAATGATAAATGGGGGTAGGTTAGCTTAGAGATTGACAATTTTATCCACGAACTAGTGATATAAATATTCTGTCACGAGAAAACAAAATGTGGAACTAGCGATCCCATGATAATTCATGGAGGCTAGGCGACTAATAACAGACGAACAAATTCTGATGCGTCGGTGAAGGCTTGGGAGCGATTTTAGAGTTGGTCGCTTTGGAATGATGCGAAAATTATAAATTCACGTCCGTATTTTTGAAAACTTCGGATACCCATTCGTTTAGGAATCCAAATAATCGTTAGTTGAGCTAAAATTCTGTGTGCAGTGGAATTAGGCTGAAGTGTTTGTGCTAAGGATGCTTACTGTAAAATTGCTCACCGTTGCCCGCCCGGGGTGCGGGGCGGGCGGGCGCCGCCAGCGCTATCAGCGCAAGCGCACACCACCATGACATCACAACCACACCTGAAAAAGAAAAGTAATTGTTAGAAAGAATAACTTGAAAATTTAGATTTGCACATTTCAATGGCGATGGGCTCACCCCCGTCACTTTTGCATTTCTCTATATTTCGCAGGATCAACCGCGGAATATGAACAACAACGAATTGAAGTAAAAATATATTCCAAATACACCAAACAACAGCCTTCAAAGCTAAATATCTTCGAAACGGCTTAACCATTTTTCACCAAACATGCCTAATACAATAAATAATCTGTCCCCTCGGTAGTCTTTAATATAAAAAAACTGTACTCAAATCGGACCACGCTTTACACTTTAAGGATGCATCTCGCATCCTAAAAGTGTGGGTTCAAATATCCCATATAGTCCAATAATTAAACGATTTTTCCTTGCTGAAATCTTAAAGGTTTTACTGTCGGTGATAGAAAAAAAATGTCTTCTAACAAATCGGGAGATTACTTTAGATATAATTTATGTATTTAATAATAAAACATAGACAATAGTGTATTAAGATCCAAATTACCACTGTGAATGTCATTGCGTCGGAAAATATACTTAGAACTTCTGTAACTATAACTTCTTTATATTTATAGAAAATTTCACTGAGAGCAAATATCACGACTCAATAAACTATTTTTAGAGTAGGTATGTAAAGTAACCATTTATTAATTTTTTGATATTTTTTTAATGCCTATACTATACCCATACAAGCCACAAAATGGTTGGAACACTTTATTTTTCTATACTGATGGGTACTCTATCCTTCTAAAAAAGGAACTTTAAGGTTATATGAAGTTACACCAGAAAAATTACGTATTTTTACTGGACTCATAACAGCCGGCGATGCGACATAAGGCCTATCAGTACATTTAGGTGATAGTACCTCTATGTTGGAAATAAATTATTCCACTATTGCCTTTCCCTCTTAGGCCTACCAGGCGCAGGGAGAGACCATTTTATTAGGATCGCTAAGCGCTCCGCTTCTTCATTATTAATGTGGACTGCTAAGGTAAAGAATTCCCTGCTCGCGTTGTGATCCCCAAATCATACAAGCTTGGAATTCAAGTCTCGGGTGAATAGGCATTTACTGAGATCGCGTGCTTCATTTTCGGCTATATCTTCACTTAGCAGGTGAGATTGTCGTCAAATGCGTCTCCAGTCTATTATAAAAAAGAAATCTCATCATTTGTGTTTGTTGGTATAAAACACATTAATAAAGTTATTATTATATTTAAGTATGTACCGAGTAATTGCTTTGAGTCAATCAATCACACTAAGAATCTATTGTTACTTCACTCTGTGTCCCACATGACGACTTCAGTTCAATCCAATATACACTTTATTACCATACACTGTAGGTATATTTAATTGGTTATTACCACTAAAACTAGGTTTAATACGGGAATGCAGCAGTCGATTTATATTTTACCGTATATTTGCATAAATCTAAATATCTATCAATTCGCTTGTAAAGAATGACCACCCAGAGCACATGAGCGGTCTAGTATGAGTTGGCAAAATTTTGGATGAAGAAGTCGAAGAGTTGACATAAAATAAATAAATACGCTTGGACATACATATAGCGCCAACAGTTCCACACTATGTCACTGGACTTGTATAATAAATATATTTATAATATAAATACATATTTTTTGTCTACATTTGCATGTCGAAAATGTAAACATCAACAACTCGGATACACATGCCTGTATGCATCATACAAACATATGCCCCTAGGGGGATTCAAACCCGTGACCTCTGGATATAGTAGTCAAGGTCGGTGACCACTGTACTAAACAGGTCGTCAATTGAAAAATTTTTGATCGGATTCACTCAAAACGACTCACTTCAAATCAATGCGTTATGGAATCCACTTCAATAAAACAAACATTGTCCAAACTTTATAAGGAATTTTGATAAGTTCTTAATTTACCCTAACTTTAGATTGAGCCCTCGAATCACTTGCCAAGTCACAGTAGTCAGTATCGAACGCATTCAGTCAGTTGTGTTACGACTTTATGAGTTTCACGCGCAGTGTATAAATCGTCTGCGTTCTGCCTTATCAGCCGTCTGCCAACGTAACAGCTAATGGCCCTATTACGTTATACTTTGGAACACGTCATTGCAAAGGAATTGTGTATTTAAAAACGTATGGCTATTTAGGGTACTATTGTTGATCCTGCAGACATAGTTATCATTATTTACCATATCATGATCATCTTATTTAACTTCTCTTTTATCTGCTGCATGTAGATTCTCGGTCTACCTCTTTTTAGACTTAGTTATATCTACGTCATGTACTGTCTGCAATCAGGATCTCGCTTCACGCTCACTCGACTTATCAGTGTCGAGAGACATTGGCATGTCAATCTCTTTCACACTTATATGCTATATATAATGTTTCCCTGCCAAGACTGACATCATCATCAAACCATTGTTTACTATACTTGTATTGTCTTTAATCGTTTTATTTGATAGTTGATGATTTGTCGTATTTTTCGTTGGTAGTTTTACTTTACGCTACGCAGTAATATGGTATGTTTCAAGCTCCTTTGCCATGGTTGTATGGAAGAGATCGCTACAAGCATGTAGCTAAAAGAGATTTTATTATCCTTCATATTTTTTTTTCTTCAAGGCCACCAGTGATAATACCGCCTTTGTACATCTGAATAAATTGTTCTTTCTTCTTCTTTATATTGTATGGCAAGTATAGCACTTTAGCTATACGAGTACAAACATTCTTCAGGCTCGTATTTCCCCGTAACCCAGAATAAGGATCCGGAGAGCATTTAGCGAGATTTATTTGCGCCTGAATACATTTTTGCTGGCCCACTTTTGATATCGCACAGCTCGTGAGCTATTAAGCAGTTCCGATAACGTCCGAAAGCACTTGACTTGTTAATATTTATGATGTTGTAAGCAAAATGAAGTGTAAGAATTGTTTTATGACCAATATGAGTTGAAAGCCATTTTGCTTTGTGATCGCTAAGGTATACTTGGATCGATTCTTTGTATATTGATGTATTATGGTTCATTTGAGTTAGTGAAGGGATTTACTCATTATTGCTTTAGTATATGATAAAGCACTCATGATGCAGTTTCATTCACTATTCATTATCTATTAATGAAGTTAAGCAATGTCTGGTGCAATTCCACTTTAGTGTCACAATACGAGAATTTCGTTAAACACTATGTCCCGATTATTTTCAATTACAGACAGTCGGTAAGCCAAGTCGGTGGCTTCCAGGGACGACTTGGAAACACAGACAGCCAAGTAGCCACCGATACATACCTACATTATGATGTGCAATAAAGAATTAAATTATATCTACCATAAAATCAAACCAAGGAAATACAAAGGAACGGAATGATTTTAGCAGAAAATGCTTGTTCACTCAAAATGTACTGAAAGTGTTTGCCATATAATGGCTGCGGTGAAATGACGTCATGATTGAGCTTCAATGGTAGCAAAAGAATTACGATGACTGAGGCCCAATGGTCCAATAGTAATAAATAAAAATTTCGGACACTTACCTACACCTATCATCTAGCCCCAAGCTAAACAAAGCTTGTGCTATGGACACTAGATAACGGATAAACCTACATAAATATGTATATAAATAGTTATGACTAGGGAATAAATCAATCAATCAAGTACACTTTATTGCACAAAAATTCTGCAATACATTTCTTAAATATAGCTTCAAAAAAAATTGTATAACAATAGATGTTCGTATTAATCACACAAACATCTACCTTAGGCGGGATTGGAACCCGCAACCGTTGGTTTCGCTGACAAGGGTCACTATGCACTACTGAATAGTGTACTATTCAGTCATCAAATCGAATCATATTAAACGAAAATCGAGAATAGAATCACGTAATAGCAACTATAGAATCACCTAATCCAAAAATTTACTCCACTGCATTACTTAAATCAATCCTTGTTCCATTCCCTTTATTTTCAATAACGACTGACCACATTTTATTATACGTCTTCTCGTACAAAGTTCTTATTGTTAACATTAAATCTAACAGCAAGCCCCTTGACAATATACCCTGCGAGTTCCAAAAAAAACCCCAATATATCATCAATCAATCGAAAAACCAATACATCGGTAACAACAAATCCGATGGGAGAGGTCCCATCTAGGAACGTAGAACTTCGAAAAATTGCTACGAAACTTTATAAGCCCATCATTTTATCCCTGTTACGTGCCGGAGTCGACACGAAACAAGTTCGCAAACTGTATTATCCCTATTGAAGATACCTAGGTATGGGTAGAGTTGGAACGAGGAAATACATCTTCTAGACCACGCTTGTAATAATAAATTTGTCAGTCGAACATTATCGGTAGTTTTCTATATCTCACATATCTTATATTATTTATCCTATTATCTGTGGTTGAAACCGTTTTGGAAAAAAAATATTCAGTTTGACCACTAATAATAGTACATTATTGCAATTGCTATTTCCGCCGAGGCATATACATTATAGTGCTTTCCTCAAAAGAATGCAGGGAAATAATAAATATTTAAATAACAAATCAAGACGAATTTTCAGCTTTGCCGCCGATCTTCTATTTATCACCTGTGCCGAAAGGCAAACGCATTTACGCATACAGCCACGTGAACGCAATTTGTACTAAGCAAAGAGATTTTGGTATGCCAAGAATGATAAAAGAGATCCAATCAAAATAGTATACCCCAGCACGCCGTTTCATACAACATTGCTGGAGCGTTGTAATGTTCCAAATTCAAAAAACGCTCCTGCAATGGATTTATTTTTCGCTGTCCGTAAATTAGATATAGAATATTTCCATCCATGTTTGAGAAAATTATCTTACTGCATACATTCATATCCGGCAATATTCGGATGTTCTCATAGAGAAAAAAAATGTCAAAGTTAGTTCGTTCGTTCAGTTATACTGGAAGCGTTATAGCCGTCGTATGGGTACATGCACCACCTGTACAAATATATCAACAGGATTATGTGTAATAAATATCAAGTAGAATAAGATAGAACCTAAAAGCATCTAATCTATGGTTAGTTATGCTATGGTACGCTTAATGTCTGTAGATGTAAACGAACCCTTACACCTTGCTTCACATCACACATAAAAATTTCATAAAAATTCTTGTTACTATTGCCACACCCTAAATTTCCCAAATTCCGCATAAAAAAACAATTTTCGTTAACCACATGTTGTCTCTATTATAGGCCATTAATGGTATCTTTGTATCGGTTTTATCTGAAGTGCATTAAAATAGGTACTTATATCATGGGATTAGGTGAAAGTAGATACACAATTTCGTCACCATCGTCAAGTAGGAACATTACCTTCGGTTTTACGATGAAACACACACCATTTGTATATGGAGTTTTTCTATTTTGTAATAAGATTCATGGATATTCAAAACCTGTGGGCCATTAAGTCGACGGATTAGAATGATGTTTGCGGTAGCGGAACAGACGAACTACATATCAACAGTGTTGAGATTTTCTTGTGAATCTTTCTCTTATCAATAAGTACACCAATTATGATGGTATTGTTTACTATATTATTGTTTATACGATTAATTTAAAATATAAATCACACTAGGAGCAGCGTCTGCTTTCTAACGTTGTCTAGTAAAAATGGCCGCCAAGACGGCGCAGGGTACACGCGGAAACAGCGGGTGCGTTCCGTCACTATAATTCTTGGCATAGACAAACAGACTTATGGCTCCCATAGCTGCTAGGCTACAGCCTCTTCTTATTAGGATTAGTAGTCGATATAAGCTATAAAATTCCACCACGTATGCCCGGATAGTCATTGTTTTCACAACCAGATGGCTTAACCATTATCAGTTGCATACAAATGCGATCGATTATTTTACTAACCCTCCGAAGCACGGAAATGCTAGATTGAAAATACTACTAGTGTTCGTTCATTCATCTTTCATTATAACCCTTGTTTGCACTAGTTAGGAGATAAACATACTAAAAGTTTGCTTTTTACATCATCTCGAAAACGACGCGTCGTACGAAATTTTGTTGTACTACATAATGAAACCTGACAAAATTCTCTGCAACTTTGGCTTTTACAATTTTTATTTATCTCCAATCTTTGCCAGCTATGAGCTTCGAAAAATGAACGATTTTCAATAATATATATTATTATATACTCGTATATTGAAACTAGAAATCACACCACACGATTCACAAGACTAGCTGTCGAATAAAAAATTGACCCATATGTATAGCAATTTTATTATTTGCTCCTCATGTTTAAATGTTTTGAGGGGCTCTTCTTAGTTATTAGTAGTAGTTGTTAGTATTTCGGTTGGTGGTAGGGCATTTTAAATGTCCGCCTGGCTAGTTACCACCATCTTATCTAAATCTGCCGCCAAGCATAAGATAGCCAGTCCCCCAAATGCGTTGGGGTTTCCGGGTCAGTACGCTTCCACCTTCGACCTCATCTTAACTTAACATCAGGTGTGACTGAGGTCAAGTACCAACCCGTTTAGCATAAAAAAAAAATAAAAAAAAAAGTTATTAAGATCGCAAGTGAGTTATGGACTATAGTATTTAGTTGTAATAAGAATTATTAATTATTAAACTGTTTAATGAAAATCTCTGCCTTTTATTGCATACTCATAAAAGTACACTTACATGTGAAAAATATACAACTTTAAAAAGCTATATAACAAGCGGCAAGTCCCTAACAGAATCTCGGATTTCATGGCCTCATTTTGTTCGCCTCGTAAACTGATCTATTTGTCAATAGGTCTTTTTATTGGTAGAGAGAGTCGACGGATGGTCCCTTAGCAACGCCAGACATAAATATTCGACTCAATTGAGACAAGAATTTTTATTAAAAAACCTTTGAGAAAGACCCCGGGCTATAGGAAATTTGTTATTTAATTATCGTAACTTATTAATAATATCATAATTTTTCGAGAGGAATTTGGGTGGGGTCTACTGAAAACTTTTGTTTATTGGTTAAATAAGATTTTGTATTTGTATTTATTTATTTATCTAAAATGTTACAAAGATTTACTTATAGGTGTCACAAAAATCTATATAGGTTTATCCGAACACCGTACCTATGCCATCATCGGACACTCATGCATGACATAGTGACTTCTATTATAGCTTATAAACAGTAGTATAATATCCCCCTACACACAACTAGGTATATCACTTATACCTAACTCTAGACGAATACAAAAAAAAAAAAAATTGGAAATTTGAATATATTGTACTTACGTTAGCTTGATCTAATCATTCATAAGATCTCAGTGCACGTTTGTATGTCTATCCTATCGAACCTGTTTTCCTACACATTTGCAGGGTCTTGCTGGAAGAAATCTCTTTTTAGAGATAAGCTAGTGCCTTTTGTACATCCTGTATCTAGTATATATTTGACTTTTATGTGTATTCGTGTGCAATAAATTATAAATAAAATAAATAAGAAATAAATCATTCTTGTATAACCCTCATAAATGACCCTATCGAACCTTATAGTATATAGTCCATACGCATTCTTCAAGTTTGATTATTTTGTCTGCAGACTTACCTCCTACATATTATTTTCGATATTTTTTTGGTTTTATTTTTTTATTTTCTGGTTCCTCAACAGTGGGGATGTGTAAGGCAGCTGAAGATGACAGGGTGTAACTGAAGTGCAAACGTTTCTGTAACGACAAACGTTTGCGCTTCAACTCTCATAACTGATTGGCTGTCAACTGTTCGTAATTTACAGACAGCCAATAAACTGCGAGAAATGTATCGATAGCGTTGTGTAGATTTAAATCGATATTCGAATGTGGACATTAGTATTTTACTAATTTGCCAGCCGAATATTAAAATAATTCGGAGTCACGCCTATAAGTTGAAAGATTGTTTTGTTCCTCATATGCTATTAAATAAATAAATAAAAATCAATTTATTTTCTCCACAAGATCACAAGTAGTTTTAGTGCAGTATAGTATTAACAGTAAATGGCGCTCTAATCTTGCAATAAGCAAAATTGATAATTTCATAAAGGCATAATGCTAGAATTATATAATTTTTATAACCTAGTTGCCAACTCTCTTTTTCTTTAGAAGATAGGTGTATTGAAAAAATTACAATTAGGTATAGTCATATTTTGCAAATCATCATCATCAGCTAGTAAACATCCCACTGCAGGGATATAGGCCTTCCCTCGTATAATGAGGGAGTATGGGCCATAGTCCACCATGCTGGCCCAATGCGGGTTGGGGATTTCACATGCCCTTGAATTTTTATTTCTCAGGCTTGCAGGTTTCCTCACGATGTTTTCCTTCACCCTTCACCTATTTTGTAAATACTGAAATAACATTTAACAAAAAAATCACCTCAAAGGACACAGTACGCACGTTACCGTATACGTACGTACCGTAAAGCAACCCTTTGCCGTCCATCCGGCCGTGTGACCACATCCATTGACCTGGAAACCAGGACCTTTCCACCCAAATTTATCGGTGTCAGCGCAAATCGTCGCCTACGATTTTTCTCTTCCAACGCATAGCTGCTATATAATACAAAGACAGCTAGTAATAGAATGCTATCAATTTGTACTGCTCTATTGAGGATAGCATATCTTTCTCAATTTCCTTAACTTCGTTTTTCTCGTTCGACCCATAGACGTGTAAATATTAGCAGAGTGAATATAAGGATTAAGAAGGATTATTCCGTCGAGTAGGGCGCTACTCGTTGGACAAATTAAGATTTCTTTCAATCAATCAATCAAATATGGTTTATTGTTTAAATAAGGAAGTTACATTTAAATATCTGTATCACCTCATTGATTGTTATATTAAGGTACTCAAATAAACATTTTTCATTTTTTTTCATTCTCATTTTTCAATATCTTATAGAAACTACAAATAAGGCGGCCTTATTGCTAATAGCGATATCTTCCACGGAAACCTATAATTACGAGTAATGAAGTGGGTTAGCACAAATAATTTCCTAATTGTTGAGTACATCTGAAAGTTCTGCATATTGAATTCCAGAAGTGTTATCCTAAAGTATGACAAACATTAATTCTATATATGATGAAACACAAACATAACTAAATAATTTGAACTAAAAAAATATATATAACCATTTCGTTTCTTCCAGGCCGCTGGAGAAGTGCTAATGCAGTCATTGTATACAGAGAACCGTCTGCTCTGACACACCGCTGTTGTATGCCAGTAGGTCTTTGAGGTAAACCCCGCCTGGATCCAATTGACAATTGACACCATTATTGCTTACCTACTTAAATTAGTATATGAAGTGGTGGTGCCAAAAAGGCATCCACTCAGCATAATGTCACGACATTGGAGCCCAGTGACATCACGCTGGTATTCTGTGGACACCGGAGGACGGAGACTGGAGAATACAACACCGCACAGTGCTTATACGAGTATGCAACCAAACAATTTTTAAGTGCTCGCAGAATTGGCTAATGAAGTGGTACGATTTACGAAATTAGAATTTGTTACAAGCATGTCAAGAAAAAATAAACTTAACCCTATACTACCCGCTTATAATGAGAGGCGCAATGTGAATACAAAAACCAGCTACGCAAATAAGGCTATTCTCAAGTATAAAATTTAGATTTTACTAGGATACATGTTATACAGATTGGTACAGTTATTAAATTATACCTTACAGCTTTATGAAATCAATAGGTGCGTTTTATATTTGCGTTTAAAGGAAACTTTTGCTTCCATTACCGAACAAAACCCTCCCCAGTAGCTTTCCAGAAGTCTAATACTTCTGAAAGAGAAACCAGTCAGACATCTTCATTATACAGAACACTAGACTTGATGAGGTCTGGAGCACTGCAAGGAAAAAGCTGATAACCAGCTTTTGTGGTCAAAGATACAAAACGATTTTGGAAGCGACAAATAGTGTGAAATCTAGTTAAGAATTAATGAATATCTTTTTTAGATAAAAGGATGATTGAAATGCTTTATTATTGAAGGTTTATTAAGTAGGTCAAGAAAAAATAATGGTTTTGGGAAAAAAGAACATTCAAAACGAAATGCCTCTGTTCGACTAAGGAAAACTTTGCTACTTCTGCAAGGGCAATTTTCACTGCTTCTTAAATGGACAGACCGACTATATGGAGTATTAAGTTCTGGAAATACAAAATTGTTTACTCATAGCGAATTCTTTTTTCTTTTTTTTATGCACATTCTGCAATATAAGTAACTTTTAATAAATTCTTTACCGGGCTTTTTTTTCTTTGTTAAAGAGCGGCTTTGTTTTGTTTATTCTTAATCAAACTTTGCAGACAATTAATAAATCGGATCTTACAGTTAACAAAACAAAATTTTGGATCCAACAAATAAAATTGCTACGGATTTTTCTGTGTTGTACAAAATTATTGTTACAATCTTCTCAACTTTTCTTTCAGTGGATCCACGTGACAAACACAGAGTTTCTACCATTCATCATCATCATCATAATCAGCTCGTAAACATCCCACTGCCAGGATAAAGGCCTTCCATCGTATATTACGACCGATTGTCGTACACACAACACAAGCCTATAAGTTGCTTAATGTGGAACTAGATGGCGCTGTGTATATGTCCAAGGATATTTATTTATTATTATTGGTGTAGTGGATAGTGACCCTGTCAGCGAAACTAACGGTTGCGGGTTCGAATCCCGCGAGGGGTAAATGTTTGTGTGATGAATACGAACATTTGTTCCCGAGTCATGGATGTTTATATAAATATTTATGTATGTTTATCCGTTATCTAGTATCCATGGCACAAGCTTTGTTTAGTTTGGGACTAGATGATTGGTAGGTGACCGAAATATTTTTTATTTATTTAATTTATTATATGAGGGAGTATGGGTCTATAGTCCACCACGCTGGCCCATTGCGGGTTGGGGACTTCACATGCCTTTGAATTTTTATTTCTCAGGCATCAGCGTTCCCAGGTCCTCCCTGGTACTGCCGAGGAAGGTGCCGCGGGGCTTTAGTGGGTATCCGTCCCCCAGGCAAGCGGTATGCATAAGGAATTTCAACGTGACAAAAAAGGAATCTGTTGATTATAACACTGTGGCCAATAATCAGTGGTTGCACAATGGCACATCTATAGACCTATACATTCGTGGTCCTCTCATCAGTTGTGCCTGGTGACAAACTCGACAGCCGTGCGAACTAATCGCGGAGTCGCTAGTGAGATACGAGACCCATGGGAAACTTGAATTGGAGATAATATCATCCAATTTTCTATTTAGCGTCGTCGTATGATGTCTGATGTGAATACTGAATAGGATATAATCCTCTTGCGAATAATAAATGAGGGCGCGAAGCGGCAAGACTTTTTGAACGAAACATTTGCATTTTTTTTTCTTTTTCGTGTCCTACATGTCATCAGTTCTTATGAAAGAACTTGCATGTGGACTGTATGCAGTAAGGTTTTGTTGTATTTTGATTATGTGTTTAACCGCCTCCATGGCTCAATGTAAACAACATAGGGTTTCAAAGTCGTGGCTTCCATTCCTAGCGGAGTACATGTTACGTACTGGGTTTGGTTGGTGGTAGGGCCTGGCTAGCTACCATTTCTTATACCTTTAATTGTTTGTTATACATAATTTATATACATGTGACTTTGTCAAATAAATTACATTTTATTGGGCAAAGTGGTCAAAATGCGAAAGTGTGTTTCAATCTCCTTCGCCACGGTTGTCTGGAAGAGATCGCTGCAGGCGATAAGACCGCCTATAAACTGTGTAAAGTTTCTTCTTCATCTCATATTTTTGATTTCCATTTACACGTAATGTATACCTACACACCAAAATGATGCCAAATAAGTAAATTGCTGTAAATTTCACATTTTTTTTTATATGAGAGGGCGGCAAACGAGCATTTCACATTTCGAATTCCTTATATTTTGGCCCTTTAATCTTGCAAAATATCAAAAAATTTCTTATAACTTCCGTGTAGGTTATACGTAGTGTATAAACACAGGATTTTTGCAAAATAAAAGACTATAATTTCCACTAATCCCGGCAGAAAGACGAGGTACGAATTCCATACATTTTCGTCCACAACAATTACCGCAACGGAACGCTCGCGTGTGCCGATACATCATCTGGCCGGTCTTGGTTAATTGCACACCATCGATCAAGTGAAAATATACTTTCATTCTTTGGAAAACAAACTGGAAAATTGGAAGCGTTTCAAATTGATCATTTAACTTGATATTAGATGTCCCATCGTGGCATTAGTAGAGAAATTACGAGCGCTCGATATATCATTATATGCCATTGTCCGTAATAATTGCGTTCCGCTTATTTCACGGTCTTACCCGGCAGTATAGATGTATGTTTAAATTATTTTAAAAACGAAAGTAACCTTTTTCGTTGGGTTTCGAACATTGTTATTATGACGCCCGCTGAGATCGACAGTAAATTATCGTAAACACATAATGAGGAGGTGGATTATTAAATTACACAGCATGGGTTTGTTCGTAACTGGAGAGCGTGGTTATAGGCATGTGTTGCAACTGTGGTATAACAATATTTTATGAAATAGTAATTCTATGTAGAGTACGGACCAGCGTAATCGATACAAAGTGGATTACAATTATTAATCTTGTGTTTCTAATAATAATACAGTTGGCAGTGGTACTTTCTTGGTTTTTGCGTGTATGACGATGGAATTTTAACTATAACATATAGTTACACGGGTTATAGACGTCGCCCTTAACACGAACATGGAACAGCATCTTAATAAGTTACCTACTGGATGAATAATCTACTTTTCATAAAAGTGCTGGCACTCTCCAAGACGTCGAGAGAAGTTTCTCGAAGATTCGGGATTGTTCTGAACTGATCGAGACCTCCCTCGAAGGTTCCGACAAACCCTGAACATAGACCGGCAGTATTTGTAAATAGAAATTTTTAATGAAGCACTGGAGATGTGTTAGACAGCTGTCTCACCTTTGATAGTAACGATATAGCCCAAGATAGCTGCTCACGTATTCTGTTGATGATGACCATGGATTAATGCACTAAGGGCAGACTGTGTTCTTGTAGTTTCGTCGAGGTATATAATAAATCTTTGAGCATGATGCTTTAAAAGGGCTACTATGTAATACCGTGACGTCAATTGTGTTCTCGTAATTAGAAAAATTTAATCAATTCCGTAATATCAGTTGAGAATTCCATTCTTGAAGTTGTAAACGAGTACTATCTAGGACAAGAGATCTGATTTGATCCATCTTCGAGAAAGAAGTCAATCGTCGAATCCAACTCCAAATCCAACCGTTCGGGAGATTCAACGTCCTCTCGACCAGAGAAGAAGTGTATTACCAGTGACGAGTTATGGGACTGAAACGTAGTCCACCTTATTTTCGTATTGGTTTAAATATATACAATATTGTACGAATAAATAAAAACAATATTTTTTTTTCGCACCCGTACTAGAAGTATTAAGCTAATGAGCATAGTACCTACCGGTGCTAACTAGGTAGCTATTTATTAAAAAAACGTAACACTATATTACATGTTTTGAATATACATACTTTCATTCAATTTAGTTTGTTTACATTGTGGTTTGCATAGTGCCTCTAAACCCATCAATCGAC
The DNA here is from genome assembly GCA_949316235.1 of Oegoconia quadripuncta. Classification (NCBI taxonomy): domain Eukaryota; kingdom Metazoa; phylum Arthropoda; class Insecta; order Lepidoptera; family Autostichidae; genus Oegoconia; species Oegoconia quadripuncta. The sequence continues at coordinate 4,993,485 of OX438743.1, forward strand.
GTACTTTCTTCGTTAGTTTTGACAGTTAAATTTCCTTGCTCTTGCACTTTCTCAACCGAGACTGACAAGCACAATATGGTGTTAAAGGGTCTCTCAAGTTTCATGTCTCAAGACGAGACAACAGCATAACAAACATAATAAGTTGAAGTGAGAAACATTTAGATTTAACATTGAAGTGGGCAATTTTCTTGCTATTTTCATCTTCACTTTCACTGTTGACAGTTTTGACAAATAGTTGACAACTGACAATTATTGTGCGTGTGGCAATTACCTCGGCCTTTGTTGTTTGACGAAAATCGTGGTTATGTAAACGCCAACCATTTATTTCTACGTAAGATACATGATAATTTCATTTACAGAGGGCGGAGTGTAAGTTTTGTTTCGACTTAACTTTACTACCGCGTTCACGTTTACGTGAAGATTTGTATGGAGAAATGTGCAGCGCCTCTAGCGGATAGTTTGCAAAACGATTTTTTTCATAGGGAATTTTTCGATAACGCGAACGCGATGGTAAAGTTAAAAATAAGACTAAACTTACACTTCGCACACTGAAGTCAATTTAAGTCTATGGGAAATAATAATGCATAACCATTTATGGTCAGTCAGTATGTTCAAGCTTCTGTGGCTGCGATACCATGGCAGCATGTCGTATACGTAATCTAGGTAAGGGATACCCCAAACAAAATACTGTTTCCACTACTTTGTATCATAAGACTTACGAAGTCTATAACTTATGGCTGTAGATGAAATGGGCAGCGCACTAAAGATCACTACTGAATCGAAGGCAAATTCCCATTCCACCAACCCCATGGCAAATTCAAATTACTACCGCTTCGTAAAGGAAAATCATCGGTGGGATAAGAAGCGGCGCAATTAACCCGCAATGTCGGGTATTTATGGGGGAATTACGGAAGCCAGTAACAGATAAACTTTGTATTAATCAATCGAAGTGTAGCAAAAGACTGCCAATCAAACTTGATGTCTTACTTATGAAAACCTGTATTCTAATGACCGATAAGCAAACCCATATGAAGTAATAAAATGTGTCTACTTTAGATTAGGCTACACTTACTAGGTGACTCATATTTGTTCTGTAGGTGGTGATGGATGGATGTATGTCGATCACAACTCTGAGTAGTTACTATAAAAAACGGGCCGAGTAAGCGAGCATCTAAAAAAAATAGTTTTTAAAAGAAAATCCTAGAATATTATTATACAAATTAATGGAAGTCATTGTGCATATTGATTGTCACCAATACGAATACGCGGAGTTTCAGTTTTGATTTCGGTGCAACTATTGATAATTTAAGGTAGAGAGCATATTATTATCATCTTTATTCGACTTCATGTGTGGCTCCTGGCCAAAAATAGGAACAACCCGTCTCATCTCGTTGGTGTCGTAAAAGACATCAGAAAAATTAAAAAATCACTAACATACCATATTATCATCAATACCAAATCATCATAATAATGTCGCTTACAAAAACATCACATTCTTGAGGATCCGGTAATTATGATTTAAAGAAATGATGACAGATCAGGAGATCAGAAATCATGTCTAGGAGCATCATCATCATCATCATATCAGCCGAAAGACATCCATTGCTGGACAAAGGCCTCCCCAAAGATCTCCACAACGATCGGACCGATCTAGGAGCATAATTAGCGCAAATTTTGCTATCCAATTTACAATAAGTTTTTTAGAATGTTATTTAAATCTACTCTACATATTTTGCATTAACTTATGAAGCAATGCCCATGATTATATTGTTGCGTTTGGTAGATAAGTAGATTAACCATAAAACACCTTTCAACTTTGTTTGGAACACCCAAACACTATTGTTTGGGATATCTCTAACCACCTCATTTGGGATAAGGTGGTGACGTTATGTATGTATGTATAAACCGCCTTCGTGACTCAATGTAAACAACATAGGGTTTACGAAACGTTGTTTAGTACTCGATTTGTTTTGTGGTATTTTACATGTCCCCCTGGCTTGCTACCACTATCTTATCTAAGTCTGCCGCCATAATGATGGGGTTTCCGGCTCAGTATGCTTCCACCTTATCTGCACTTCACATCAGGTGTGATTGAGGTCAAGAGCATTAAAAAAAAACAGAGCGCTATGAGCTGAAACGTCATTGGATAGCTCATTGAATATGCGACCACCAACCCACCAGCCCTCGTTCTAAGAGCATATCCTCCCATGTAACGCGATGAAGAGCATTTGAAAGACGTGTCCGTTAATTTTTGGATTCAAACTCTTGAAGAGTTAACAAGCCAATAGGTAATTCAATGAGATATTGATAAAATCTTACAGTACTTAACATCAATTACTCTGCAAACTGGAAACAGCATTGAAATAGGTCGTCCGATATCGGATAAAGTCCATTTCTAATGGGCCGATTTATCGACTATGTACATTACTAGTTGCCTTATTAAGTGAAAACATGTCTACTGTGGAAATCGTGCAAAGAATTGTTGTTTATCTGGAAAAGAAAATACATGTGATCGAAGGGATTTGGTTTGTTTAGGACAATGTGAATTGGAATGAAAGTTGTCGCTTTTATTGAAAGAGAATTTACTTAAGAAGTTACTGGCATTGATACATGGGTGTGATATGAATATGTGATATGTTACTGAGTGATTTTTGGTGATCGCGCTACGATAGATGTGCTCACAAATTCTTATTTGACCACGATGTGTTATAATATCTTTCGTACTCTTCTTTGTGTTTCATGATCAACTTTATATGTTCCTGCACGAGGTCCCAATGGTCCTCACTGCTTAATATAAAGTCGATCATGGTACTTTTGGGGAGTCTTGCCCCTGTTCTGTTTCAAAGCTCAGCACGCAGCGTTTCGAACTCCTGGCACTGGAAAAGTGTGTGCTCCGGAGTGTTGACTTGGTCACAAAACTAACATTCATTGATATTCATTGATATTAAGGTAGGTACGTAATGCATTACTAAAAGCCGACTGCGATTAAAAAGGTAATCTAAACTTCGATGCCCATACTTATTATAATACTAGTGAGATGCTTTACCAAGGATTTTGTTATTGTCACTATAGTAAACTACTTAAAAATAGTAATAATTATAGTAATTTCATTTCATTCTTGTTCACCCCTTTGCTGTGTGGTTTCGGCACGTATAAAGAATAGAACTAACTCTCTTTTACCGTGGGTAACGTAAAACGCAGCAAAGGCACTACCAAAAAAGCATCTACAGATTAGCAGGGACTGACTATCTTATCTCTGACAACCGGAACACAGCAATTCTATTAACATTGCTGTTTAGCGGCAGATTTAGATAAGATGGTGGTAGCTAGCCCTACCTCCAACCAAACCGAGTACTAAATATGTACCCCGCTGGGGATCGCACCCGCGACCTCCGAATCGTAAAACCCAATGTTGTTTGCATTGAACCACGGAGGTGGTTAAGAGAGTTAAAAGGTGAATCGTGGATGTTATTTCAAGTATTAACCTTTTCGGAACACTCATCTATGACCACACCATTAAGGATAGACGTCGTGTCATTATGAATGTATGAATTCACCCATATCTCTAGTAGAAATACGAATGCTATAGCGTATGTAGCATAAATAGGTCGACTCACTTCCATTAATTCAGACGACAATCTCTAATAAATGTAAAAGTTTATTACAAGTCCATAAAACGTACTATTGTCGATTCACTCAGTAAAGTTCCGTATTTAGTATCCACCTAACTACTCTGGGGACAAATGCATCAAGATTCAAGATGGAAGAGAGTTTGTGGTTTCCTGACTAATGTAGACTCACTACCGGTCTACAGGGCTACCACATAGCTGCTATACTTTACTCGTATGTCATAAACTAGCTTCAAAACTAAGTACGGAATACTAATGCAAATTCTTCATTCATCATCAAAATACACACGTACATAAAGTCACCACCTTTATCCCAAATAGTGCGGTCAGAGATATCCCAAACTGAAGCGTAAATATTTAACACTCGGTTTGGTTGGTGTAAATTTTAAAAATGTCCGCCTGGCCAGCTACCCTTATGTAAGTTTTCCGCCAAACAGCAACGTTAATTGCATTGTTGTGTTCCGGTTGTGAGAGATAAGATAGCCAGTCCCTCAAATAAGATGGGGTTTCCGGGTCAATAAGCTTCCAGCTTCGGCCTCTTCTTCACTTACCATCAATGTGTTTGAGGTCAAGTGTTAACCCGTTTTACATAAACAAGAAGTAACTATTAAAACGTGGAGACCACGCTCCGGTATGTGTGAAAGTGGACGAATGTCTTATAAGGGTCGCGGATAATCACTAAATATAGACCGTATCCAACCAGTCATTTTGAAAATCTATGAGGGAGGCCTATATGTAGGACTGAACATTTTGTGACTGATATTATGATTATATTTATGGATAGAATGCGAATCAACTGCATCATAAGCTAAAAGAGTTTGAATTATTGTTTCAAACAATGACGAAAGATGTCGAGCGCGAAATATAGCCACAGTTATCACTGGACATCTTGTGACTGATATGATGATTATACTTATGGAGAGAATGAAAATCAACTGCATCATAAAGCTAAAAGAGTTTTTATTATTGTTTCAAAATGTGACGAAAGATGTCGAGCGCTAAATATAGCCATAGTTAGCGCTGGACATCTTGTCACTGATATAATGATTATACTTATGGAGAGAATGCAAATCAACTGCATCATAAAGCTAAAAGAGTTTTTATTATTGTTTCAAAATGTGACGAAAGATGTCGAGCGCTAAATATAGCCATAGTTAGCGCTGGACATCTTGTGACTGATATAATGATTATACTTATGGAGAGAATGAAAATCAACTGCATCATAAAGCTAAAAGAGATTTAATCATTGTTTCAAAATGTGACGAAAATGCTCATAATCATTAATAGCATTTGCTTATTCATTATCGATAAACGAAGTTAAACAACGTCAGTCTGCAATTTCTTTACGAGAGTGGTTGCCATACCACCCCCCATCACAAAATAAACCATATTCATTATATCCTATCAATCAATCAATCAAATACGCTTTATTGTTTAAATAAGGAAGGTACATTTAAATATCTTATAGAAACTACAAATTAGGCGGCCTTATCGCTAACAGCGATCTCTTCCAGGCAAACCTATTCCTATATAGGAAATGAGCGTTTTTAGTTACCACTGATGCACCAAGTTATCCCATTTGGTTCAAAGCCGGGAACTAAACAGTTTGGATACCTCCACAATCTATTTATAGCAACAGATCGATCACCGTTGCGAATGTTGTGACGTAGGGGATGACAGAATAATCCATCAACGTCATGGTTTCCGTCAACGAGCCAATTAGCCAAGCTGAACTGCTGCGTGGGAATTATTAAGCAGCTTGCTCGTAAATAACGCAAAATTATAACATCTAACTGGTTTAGGTTGTCCGAAATAGTAGAACGATTAGCTTCTTTTCAACCCCCGATGAAATACGACTTGTGTGACCACTCTATGCCCAGGTGTATCTCCGCACGTAATGCATGGTCCGATTTGAGTGTGACCTATTTTATATTAAAGACTAATGAGGTGACAGGTTCTTAGCCATGTTTCATGAAAATGGGTTGAGCTGTTTTGAAGATATGTATCTTTTAACAGTTGTTTTGGTTTATCTGGATGATATTTATGGCTTGTTTTAGCGGGGGTTTTCTAAATTTTCAATTAGTATAGTTAGATTACATAGCATAATTGATTATTTATAAATTCCTTCATCATCATCAGCCCATAAACATCCCAAAACAAAAAAATCCGGCAGCATATATTATATTTTTACGTAAAATGTATCTTGTGACACTCCAAGTATCAAGACGAATGTAGCGACACCATGCACTTTGAAATCGATCAAGCCGTTTAGACTACAGGATACGCCAAAGAAACGAACATACATACATACATATATACTATATACACTCAAAAATCATTACCCGCCTTTCTTGGGCAGTCGGGTAAAACTGCCCTACCACCAACCAAATAGATTACTAAACATGTACCCCGTTACTCCAATCAAGATATGCATATTTAGTGGTGTAACTTCCTTTAAAGGCCCTAATTTTTTGTACATAGACAGAGTACCTATCCGTGATATTGTAAAAAATATTTTCTAACGGATCAGGAGTTTGCTTTAGGTATAGTGTAGGTATTTAGTTATAAAACCTACAATATTACATTAAAGTTACCACTGTGCACTTCATTGCGTTGTACAAGATGGTTAGATCTTCTATTTTCTAAAAAAATTATCATTACCCACTTTATATTTTCTAAAAATAGTTTATTGAATCGTTATATTTGCCCTCGGTGAAATTTTTCATAAAAGTAAAGAAGTTATTGCACGATTTTTTTGAAAATAGTTACAGGGCTTCTAAATATATTCTCCGACGCAATGTAATTCACAGTGGTAATTTTAATCATATATAGTCTATGTTTTATTTCTAAATATGTATATTATAACAAAAGCAAGCTACCGATTTGTTAGAATTTTTTTTATTCTATCACTGACAGGTACACTATAAAGTGGCAAAAAATCGCGGCCTTTAAAATTATAGGAAATTAAAAGTGTATCCTTATTGAACTACGTTGGGAAACGAACTCGCGACCTCCTAGTACTGTTCTGTTCACTGTTCCCTCACAAAATATATTACACGCTCGATAATTCACCAGCAAGCACAAACTCAAGTGCTGATGGCTATAATAAATAATAATAATAAATATTTCGCACGTTTACACCAATCACCTAATCCAAACTAAGCAAAGCTTGTACTATGGCTACTAGATAACGGATAAACATACATAAATATTTATATAAACATCCATGACTCGGGAATAAATATTCGTATTCACCACAAAAACATTTACCCGTCGCGAGATTCGAACACGCAACCGTTGGTTTCGCTGACAGGGTCACTATCCACTACACCAACCGGTCGTCTATAAAGCCTCACTCAACTCTATTCCGTTATAATTCTACTAGAAACACAATCTTTCGTGCTTTTATATCTTAAGAAAAGTTAGGCTTTAATAGACAATTTCATCTTAAGCTGACGAGAATCTGAACCAAGCGATAACTACTCGGAGAGTCATTATAAGGTTTTAATGGCTTATGCACTGGAAATTGTCACTTTTTATAGTCAACGGACACTCATAATTCAACCTCAGAGAAAGGAGCATCCGCGAACACCAGAATGAATTAGCATTTCCCATAATCGTTTAAATAATAGGCATGTTATCTAGTAAATTAACTGCCTCACAGGAACGGCTATCTACCATCTGGCCACGCCTTGCCAATGTAAGGCAGGAAGAACTAGGGCGGCCAATCAAAATAATAAACATGACTCTCGTAAAGATCTTACAACTGCATTCCTTGGATATATAAGCTTATAGGGGCATTTTGATTTCATCTCGGGACATGATCATATGCCTTGTGAATAAACTCATCGTTTTCAGGGCCATACGAATGAAAGGAAATCAATGTATTGTTACCCACTTAAGAAGAATTGAGTACCTATTTCTTCCCGTGAGTGTCGTAGAAGGCGTCCAAGGGACTTCACACCAATAAAACTTAGGAACTTCGAAAGGCGAACCGTGGATGTTGTTCCAAGCAGTTTGGAACACCCTAACGCTTACATTTGGGATAACAATTGTGAGATTATATTTCTATGTATTATAATCTCAATTTTCATATTTACGAAAATTTAATGTATGTGAAATCTAATTTGAGACTATTGAGATAAATAGTGATACACAGTGTAAATAAAATATTATAAAAAAATTGTCATTTACTACATCATTAAGTAAGCCATCCTATTAAGAATAGTTACGAAATTATTATGTTTTCTTCATAAATAAAACACAATAAAATACATTTGCAAAGATCAGGTATATTGATTTGTCGAAGATTCCTGCCTTACTTTTTTAAATTTGGGTGCAAACTCACAGAGTTGATCTCTTTAGTTTTTTAAAACTTGTTGGCCAGTCATGAATAGCTCCAAATTCAAATATTATGTATGTAAGATTCGAACATCAGATAGTGTGTAATAGAATGTCACACCTAACTAGTTCCTGGAATTTTATTGATTCCAAATTTAAAATCACTCTATCTCCTGGAGACTCCGAATTATAAACCCTTTAGCAATATTTCACAGCATGTTTGAGAGAGTAAGCTTGGTGTTCAGATATAAACAAATACTCCCTTTTACATGATAAAGCCTGGTAAACATTAAAACTATTTAAAACTACAATACAAAAAAAAACAGTTGCCGACAGTGGTAAGTGTAGAACTACATATAATGTATAAAGGCTATCCAAACATTTCTTACTGTGCAGATAGATGGTATCCAAGCAACCATAGACATAAAAACGGACTAATATTTATTAAAATTTTATTTTTAAAGGGTTTTAGAAATTTATATTGAATTTGATATACGAGTAAATTGTTATAAGAAATTTTCTCATGCCTTGTGCAGCCGGAGACATCGGCAAAAATGCAATATTTACTCTTGCAATTTTGAAACCCTCGAGCTCACGTCACATTGCGCACTTGTATTTGCAATGTATGTCACAGCTCCTATACTTTATTGCGTTCCGGGCACCAGGTGATTTTAACATAGACATAATCAAATATTGTTCAAGAGGAACATAAAAGAAAGATACATTTGTTATGATATTTTTCCAGGTTTATTACTTTTTAATTTTATTACAGAGAGAATAAGTTCATAACTTCATAGTCACTCAGCGAGCTATAGAAAGAGCTATGCTCGGAATTTCTCTGAAGGACAATATCAGAAATGAGATGGTTTGTCAGGGAATGAAAGTTGCTGACATATCTCATAGAATCGATGTGATTGGCATGGGACTGGCTAGAAAAATGAGCTCTGGAAAAAGGACCACGTATCGACAAACGTAGTATGGGACGTCTCGACAGTTCACCGAACTGAAAATAATCAAGGTTGCATTACTATGCGTTGGACATGTATCCAGTAGTGAACTAGAATACGGTGATGATGATGAAAGAGGTGAGATGATACTCGTAAGAAGAGATAGTAGAAGTGAGTGCGTATCAATGCAAGAAAGAACAATTTTAGTTCGTTACGAAAAAATATCAAAGAAACAATTATGAATTTCGAGACTTTAGTATAAATGAGTAGAAGAAGCATTCATTGCAAAATATTTATATATAACCTCTAATGGTATTGTCATATGAGTGTATCCGTGCTTCGGTCTGTGAAACTGTCCTTCCGGATTTACAAGGACAACTTGACAACACTGAGGGTTAGGTGGCTACAAGTTTGACACAAAACAACCGATTCGTGGGCCCGCGTGGTGGATGAGAGTAGGCTTTGCCCAACTGTCAGGTCGTCACGTCAGGCTGGTAATGTGTGTTTGTGTAAACATAAGATATGAATGAAAATCCTCAGACATCGAGTAATAAGATCTATTGCAAATGTGTTATTTTCAACTGCAAAGAAAAACTACACATTGGCCGCTTTCCTAAGGCTTCCATTTTATTCGCATCATGTTAATCTCGCTGTTTACTGTTTACTTCAAACCCAGCCGGGTAGACGAGTATATCAATTATTGGGAGCAAAACAGTAGAAAGCAGTCTCCAACAAATTAATTAAAATACCATTAAATTCCAATCAAAGAGCAAGTTTATGGACTACAGCGCCGCAGTTTATAATGGCAGCCTGTCAAAGGGAGCAACCTGTAACAAGTTAGTGGGACAGGAGTGGGTTGGTGGATTCGTATGGTTTTACAGATAATAATAAATGATATAATAAAGATTTAGTTATTAACAGACTTCCAAAAAATCAAATCAAATATTCGTTGTGTACGTACTATATAGTTAATAATATAAATTAGATATTAGAAAGAGACATGTATCCAATGCACAATTCAGAGGTGAAGAAATATGTTCACGCAGGTTATTCATGGTTGAGCGTACGAATTTGGCACTAAATGCAGTGACCCATTGGGACGACACCATATTTGTCAAATTAAATGTCATCAAAATCCCATATACAGATATGTCTGGGTTGATATGATATCCAAGAGATTAGGATGGTCCTATACGTTCTTAACGGATCGCTTAAACTCAATCGCTTGAGTCTGAAGTTAACCTGTAACTAATTAGTCGAATGCTAAAATAGCAGCTAAGAAGCGTTCTCTTTATAGTTAAGGGAAATTTCTCATCGAAAAAGCTTTTGGTACTTGACTAGGCTCAGGTCCGCTCGTGCATAGAATACTGCTAGTTTGACCAAATTCCAACAACCTCCTTCGATGTGCCAAAAAAAACTCATGACTGACGATTTGATGGTTGCTAATTTGCAGAGCCTTGAACCACGTCGTAAGGTCGCCTTCACTTGTTTATCAGTATTTTATTAAATGTGTGCGTCGGAATTGCACAATCTTACTCCACCATCGCCATTCCATCTTTGGATTACGCGTATGTCGCTGATATATCGTTTATATGCACTAAGCGGTTTGACTCTTCGTTCAAAATAGGAACTTCTAAGGCGCTCGCTTCCGGCATCCATCTTTCCTAAATACTACAACCTTGGCATCATCAAGGGCAGGTTAAGATTGTGGTCGAATAAAAAATATAAAGGCCGTAATAAAAAAAATATCAATATTCTGACTACACTCTAGACTTGTAGTAGCGCAGAGTAAAGGATGCTACACACATTCGAGGCGGTATTGTCGGTGCAGATTTTTTGTCGAACCGAAAAGTCCAGGATACTAGCATTGGTTTTGAAGCGGGTTTCCGAATTCAATTCGGGCGGAAGCCTTTGATTTCATTGGGAAACATTCTATTCTTATATTTGCTGTGGGGTGGACATTATGCCCAAAAGGGCCTCGACTCAATCGGGATCTTTTGTGCACTTCCACTGCTTTCGCACTCTCCTAATGCCAAATCATAGACTTCATAAGCTTTATGACACATGTTTTGGTTGGTGATATGATTTTGACTAGGACCGACGGCCTCCACGAGGTGGACCGATGATTTGGTAAAGATTGCGGGAAGCCGCTGGATGCGGGCAGCACAGGACAGATCGTTGTAGGGATCTTTGGGGGAGACCTTTGTTCACGAGTGGACGTCTTTTGGCTGATATGATGAGACTGTACTTGATTGTTTGAAATAAAGCTTTTTAATATTAATAAAGTTTATAAGTATAAAAGTCATTCACATGATGTTGGATTTATGACGCCCGGGTCGACCGGATCATGCCGAAGGCATGTCTGTAGCATGCCTTAGTGCGACAGTGTTATAATAAGCCATTCATATTACTCGTCCGAGAGGGCCAGTAAGACTTTCGACTAATCAAAGATTCCAATCGGCGAATGACTTGGCCAGTTATTACTTTATGCGTAAACGAGTCTGCTAAATACGTAGGGAAATTTATAGGCTAGGTACATTTTCACTGGGCTTGGAATGATACTTTAGCTTCAATTACTAAGAGAACTCCATATCTACACATTTTGAAAAGATGAGACGTGGAATTTGCGACTTTGACTATCATATCTGTCAACTTTGCAGCTTGACTAAGATAAGTGGTGGTAGTTGGTACATTTAAAAATACCCAATCACCAACGAAACCGAGTACTTGCATCCCGCTAGGAATTGAATCCGAGATAGTTAAAAATCGAATGAATAAAAAGCAGAATCATCTCTCAAAACTTTTTTTTAGAACACAATTTATGAAACTCTCTAAGAGTCCATATTTCCACACTAATATATAAATGCAAAATTAATACTGTCTGTCCGTTTGTTAGCTTTCAAAAAATCTCAGAACCGATTATATTAGATAGAGAAAGACAGACATTTTATCACGAAAAATATGCGCGGTAAAGTAATTATACGCTAGGCGAGGCCGCGGGCAGAGAGCTAGTTTTGTTATAAAGAAGATAAAAGGAGTATTGATGGCTTCATCAAAGATTACACATACTTATTTATACCATCAAATATCTTGGCCTTATCTTGGAATATCTTGAATAAAAATTTATAATGAAACAAAGTGTTGGGATAATATTAATTAAGGCTTTTAAACAGAATTCTATAAAACTAACAGGCTATAAAAGTCCACTACTGGACCATCAGACTCTCCCAGAGACCGATTTGCTTCGTTGTCCCATGGTTGGTTTTGCCCTAAACCCCAGGCTAAGTAGGTGGGTTGGCGATCGCAAATATTTTCTGGGAGCCCCGGACCAATGACGCTGCTGCCCATCATGCCTACTATCGTTTAGTTGCCTTGGCACTTGTGGAAAGAGAAGGTCGAACCTGGTCTGGTCTGGTAAGTGATGTCTAAACCTATCTAAGGTCAGGTCTAAACCTGTCTAAGCCACTGTATATTGTAATGAGTATATGAATCCACTATTCATAGCAAAATCTGCAATAAAACACCCGTTTCATACTGTTTGTATTAGATACTCAATGTGTAGTATTGTGTCATTATTATTATAATAACGAATTTGCATTTAAAGAGAAATATGACAGCTTTTATTGCGGCTTTCGCACGAACTGTAAACATTTCAATGATTTATAACAAAACAACGATGTACAGTTAACACTGAATGTATAATGAAACAGTACCTGAATGACAAAGACTCCCACAATACTTAAATAATAATACATAAGTAAGACATAACACCAATTTATGTGCCGGCTCCTGTCCCACAGAGAACATATTAATTAATATATCATAATGAACACAATCAAAAGCCTTTGACAAATCGCAGAAGACGCCAATTGTATCCCGCTAATTCTCCCAGGCCTCAAAAATATGTTGAACTAGCTCAAGCTTGAGGTTTAACAACAATTCTATTTTATCCAACAATATTCTTGTGCTATTTACGTGATAGCCCAAATCGTTTAGTAACAAAAGTATAAAGGTAACGAGAGTATTCATTAAATCCTTAGGGGGTCAATGTAAACAATATACAGAATGAATTTGAATTCGTGTAAGTCCCATTAACTGGTGACTCCATTTCAGGGGTTCTATTACATAATTTTATCGTTATCGTCATCGGTTACGTTCTGACATATGATTGGTTGGCTCACCGCTCGCTCGGCAATTTGACGGTTTCTCATTGGATAACGTAATCGATAACGATACCGATGAAGGTACGTAATCTAAGGGCTGATTACGAACCACTTTTCAACTTTTCAGCTTATATAAGCTACAACTTAGTCTACTTAAAAATATTGTACCAATATATATAAAAAATAAGTATAAGGAAAATAATGAGGAATTGTTTAAGCACTGTAGAATATTAACTGTGTACAACAAAATAAAAATGTCAATAGTTTTAGAAAAAAATCCCAACATAGCATTGTTAACAAAAACGAGTAGACCAAGTCATCTACGTAATTTGGCATACCTACCACCATATCAACTTCCTAAATGTAATAATGTATATGGCATGAGAATATGGGATTATATTTTACCAGATATTTTAAATATTAGTCCTGGTGAACACATAACGTAAAACTATGTAAAAATGCATTAAAGAAGTACTTTATAATGGAAATATGTAGGAAGTGCCTTTCCAACAAATTTTATTTCGATAGCGAGACACATGTCTACTTGCTTTCGTATATCATCTGTATGTAGATATTTTAAGTTGCTTTTGTAATAATTAATAACGTGGCGGGTCAGTGACCTCATTCGCACTACACACAAACCTTTACAGGTTTTCGTAGGCGTCTTATAGTGAAGATTGTTCAAATAATGTTCTATGGATAAATAAATAAAAAAAAAAAAACTAGGAGTTATAGCCGAATTTAGCCGAAAATTGTTGGACTTTCATTTTTTGATCGAATTCGACTATGGTTGCTATTGGAAAGTTGCTCGCAACCAGGACCGGAGGCACTAGGAAACAGGAATTACACGAATTAAATTTTCACCCTGCAGAGTATACGAATCGAGAGTCGCGGATCCATAAAATATCAACGACATTCATCCCATCCCATAGTCATTTGTTAATTATACATATTTCGCATTACGTGTCTATTGCTTTGGGTTAGATGCTGTGTCTGTGGTGTGTGTCTGTGATTGCATTCGTAAATGCAATGCTCTGTGGTTATAACATTAAAAGAATACTCACCTCCTGTCTCGTATTAAACTTTTAATGTTTGGTGGTTAGCAACTCTGGCCACTATACCAAAAGGTTGCGGGTTCGAATCCCGCTGGGGGCATGTTTGTGTGATGAATACGGACATGTGTACCCGAGTTATGGATGTTTTCATTTATAATAAGTATGTATTTACAAAAAAAATGTATTTATGTAGTATATCAACCACCTGGTATCCACAACACAAGCCTATAGTTGCTTAGTGTGGAACGATAAAAAAAAATGTTTGAAACACCCAAACGCTAATATTTGGGATATCTCTGACCACCCCATTTGAAATAGAGATCGTGATGTTATGTATAAGTAACTAAAAGCCAATGTTGTAACATTGAGCCAAGATATTAATAGTAGTTATTCTAGAGTTCACAATACAAATTTATTAATCATTTTTTAAGCACACAAAAATACTCTCACAAAATTTGTTTATGAAGTTAAACAAATATATATTTAACGAGATTCGATACAATTTAACGCTCAAGCAAACTCGTCGGTAATTTGTTGGCAAAGTAATAACAAACAAATTTATATTCACTGTCAGGGTATAAAAGGAAATTAAAAAAATATCCTAACGCCGCGGCGTAATAAATGCGTTCCTCCTTACGAATAAGGGGAGCAAAGTATTTAAATATTTAAATTTTGTTTGAGGAAAATTCGACTTAGGAAGTGAGAAAAAATGTTAAATGCAAATTACAAAGAGACAATTGGAACGCCATTTTAATTTATCTGTTATAGATATGAGAAAAAATGTTAAATGCAAATTACAAAGAGACAATTGGAACGCCATTTTAATTTATCTGTTATAGATAATACGAAGTTACATAACTACTTACAAAACCATTTTAATTTAATAAACCTTTTTTTTTATGCACGACGGGTTCGTTCTTGACCTCAATCACCACAATAATCAATGATGTTAAGTGAAGATGAGGTAGAAGGTGGAAGCGTACTGAGCCGGAAACCCCAACACATTTGGGAGACTGGCTATCTTATCTCTGACAACTGGAACACAACAATGCTATTAACATTGCTGCTTGGCTGCAGATTTAGATAAGATGGTGGCAGCTAGCCCCAGGCGGACATTTAATATGCCCTACCACCAACCAAACCAAGTACTTAAACGTGTACCCCGCTGGGGATCGAACCCGCGACCTCCGAACGGTAAACCCAATGTTGTTTACATTGAGCCACGGAGGCACTTTTCACTAGTATTCCGTCCGTGGCTTCGTTTCTATGGAATTACTTAACTAACTCTTATCTTATGTTTTCTCATCCAATTTTAAGTGAAGTTATAAGCTTAAGTGACGTTACTTCATAGTCATCAGGGTGACAATGCATCTGTGACCCACTGTATATGCGGTCAAAGTACCTCAGATGTCAAGCAGTAGTAATCAATTACTTTCTACCAGGCGAGCTGCTAGCTCACTTATCAAACCTGGACTTTAAAATCATTAGCTAGATACATGTGAGAAACTGGAGCCGTATGCTTGGACGGAATTTAATCAAAACGCATTAGAGTCTTGGGAAATTATTTAGCGGACCAAAGTCATTGCGAATTCACGAAGCGGTGCTCCGCCACTAGCGGACAGTTGATGTGGTCGTTCTGGAGTTTAGAGTCCTCTGTAACTAAGTTATATTCCGATATATAAGCATATTATATCGGGCCACAACGCAGAGCAAAATGTGAATTTCGCTTATTAAAATGTACTAGCGTTGCAACTATTGCAACCTTATGGGTAGCTCAAATCTGTTTGGATACCAGTACACTGCTGACGGCCAGCAAACTTTAAGCTGCAATCGGAGAAGCGGGGCGTGGAGCATGGCGTTCAAGCTTTGTATTGAGCCCGCATTGTCACATCAGCGTGATTAGCGTTTTAATCTTTAATTCGCTGATTGTAACTTAACCTAAGTTTGAGTCAATAAACTTTTTATTATTTTATTTTAATATAAGTACTTACTAATTAGACGTGGCTGCTGAAGTTTAGGTATCATCGCTGGAGCCGTACACATCGTACTTTTGCTTATTTTACGGTTTCCACTTATAACACTAAGGGTTTTTAAAACTAGTCTCGTGAACTACTTATTATCTGTAATAAGTAGTTCACGAGACTAGTTTTAAAAAGCTCAGCGAACACGCTCGTTTATTATCCTAATTTTGTTATATTGTCGTTCCTAATTTCGGGCTTTACAGTACCCACCTACGCATGTACGCATATAATATGTACTAAATGTTACAGATGCTCGTCCAATGGAATGGAATTCCAGGATCATGGAGGCTCATAAAACATTTTTATATTTTGTTATTTAATGTTATAGCCTTGAATGTCTGTTCGATTGTTTAAATCGTCATTTTTGGCACATAAAGTTTTTATAGGGCTGTCCCAGTTTTCGACCGGGCCCGAATCTTTATGGGCTATTGTTAGGACGTTGTAATCTCAAGATCGATGCTTCAAGGAACCACTCAACATGCTTTATTTTACGCACCGAAATTCTGAAAACCACAGCTTTCTGTCGTAAATCGAAATCTTTTATGCCGCTGAGAAAACCCCTACTACAAGCCATTGCGGACGTTAATCTAAGTTTTTACTCAAATTATTGAACAGGTATCAAATGGTAATTTTTTTGATACTGATACCTACCAATATTTAACCTCACCGTAAGTACTTTAATATTCACAAATACGAGTAAGTCAATCACCTTGCAAACAAGAAGTATGGAGAAAACTCATATTACATAATGGCTCAAGTAGTATGTTGACTTAACCATAATTTCGCTTTTATTTCAATCACGACAATCCAAAAGTAAAGAGAGAATACTAGTTATTAAAACAAACTCGTTCTAAAAATATCTCGGTAATGGAATAAAGCGAATTGTTGACGTGATTTCATGGTAGTGGACACGACATGCGCGAGCGGCTCGCTGAGCGAAATTTATCTTCTCACTCGCACGTGTACCGTAAATTTATCTCACATTTACACGCATCAGTTTCGAAAACGCTAGCAAATCAGTTTTCTTACAATAGCTTTTTTTTTTCGGAATTGTCATTAAAATTGTTCGTCAATTTAGAATCTAAGATAGTATTTCTATGTAATTCAGATGTTAGTTTGCAGCCCGCACTGTTATTAACGGTTTAATAGATTGTCTAACGAGTATGTACACATGTTATTACTCAATTGAATACATACAAATCATGTAACTAAAAAAACGTGTTTTAAGAAGTAACTTTAGATCTACCTCCGTTGTTGGATCTGAAAAGGAAAAGATCCTGATCTTGTAGTTTGCTATACCCGATGAGTTTTTTTACCGTAAGATAAAAAATAGGTCATATTAGGTAAGTGAAATAGAAGTTATTGGAACAGTTTTTTTTTTTCAAAGTCAAAGTACATTTATTGTGAATCATAGGTAGCATTTGGTCTTACAAAATCCTTAGAGCGCTATGTTCCGCCGTAAAGGCATACAATATGACAACATTTTAGCAGTTACAATTTACAAAAAATAACTTAATTTACTAATACAATTCTTTATGTCAAATAAAATACATTGCATATATCATTAATAGGTACGTTACAATTGGTTAACTAGTATGCCCTATGTTTTCCTCTCATTTTAATTTAAAAAAAAATTTAATTAATAATAAAAAAAAAAAATTAAAAAAAAAAAAATTAAAAAAAAAAAGCCAATTAAAAAAACTCATAGGCGTAGGTAGTATTTCAAAATCATTATCGACCCACGCTCCTGCCGGAGATTGATATGTGACTTGCGTGATTCCTAGGATTCCTATCATGCGAATTTTAATTGGAACTCATATTTTTTTTATTTTATTTAATTTAATGATGTAATTATGCGCAATAAGCTACATACGCGACTGTCAAATGCTACAACGTTTTATTATATTTTATGGTTTTGAAGAAAAATCAAATTAAATTACTTTATTCTTTATTCTTTATTGCACCAAAATATTACAATAACAGAGTACAAACAATAGGTCACGTACAAAGGTGGACTTATCTCTTTAAGAGATCTCTTCCAGCCACCTGAGCATTGAAATAGGAAACTTAGTATAAATTACCTATGCCTATGAATTTTTTTAACGAAAAAATAGGACATGTTAGGTAAGTGAAATAGAAGGTCTATTTCACTTACCTAATATTCCCCATTTTTTCCTTACGGTAAAAAAAACTCATCCAGTATATTTTAAAATATCCTGTATAGGTTATTCAACAACTTTCAAACACAAATATCTGGTTAGATATTATGTTCAAAATACGAGTACACGAGCAAAATTTCTCTTATAATCTGAATCTAACCTTTCGGCAATATTACGATATCGCTAGTTAATCAGAAAAAATCGAGCCACGTATTGATGTTTATTGTTCTGTACAGCCTAGTTGTCGGTCTATTGTGTGATCACTTTCACTTTAAAGTTGTTGCTGGCAAGATGGGCGGGAACCATTTAAAAAATTTAAATAATTTATACACGTCACTTGGACGGCGTATTGTCTTGTTTATTTTATTCGAACATAAGTATCATTAATTTATTACGTTTCTGATATTTTCTTATCCATCATAGGTGACATACTTTGTATTCATTTAATACCTGTTTTAAGACGCTGTGCCAATATCATTCTCTCTCAATTGATTTGAATGTCTCATGTTACATTCTAAAGTTCATATTTGAAAATGCAATAAATGTATATATTGTGAGATTGCATCCATAAGCAGAGAAAGTGCCTTTTTATTTTAAATTTTGCCAACTAATCATTTGCAAAAATATTAGCAACAATTATTTTTTTATAAACCAATCCTTGTCATATAATTTTCCATGCAGAAGATATCACGCCTGTTAGATTGGAGCTCATAACGCTCCGCCTCCAAAGTCGATGGAATTTATTGAAATCGAGAAATGCTCTGAATAGCTGAATCGATGCTATCGAACCACGACTGAAAGAAATTTATCTATTTTCACCGCAATGCGAATGCTATCTTGCCTTTTGTTCGACGATCGAACAAGTTATTTTGGTAACATTACTTTTTAATTTAGAGTTTTTAGAACGATCATTGATAAATGATTTCGTGACATACCGTCGCAGGACTTTCACTGCTTAAACAAATAGAATGAATAGATTAAAGAAAGCGAATTTATGATTTTGTGTAAAATGACCTCAATCATTCACTGTCGGTGACAGAAGCCGTGAAAACGATCAATCGGCCTGTATTGACATTGTGCTAAGCGAGTAAAACAGCTATCAACCAAAGCAAACACATTTTGCGGTATTTATTAGACATTATGTGACATAATAGAACGAAAGTAATGAGGACATTAACATTTTCCATTATTATTTTCTCTATATTATACATATTGTGCAATTCAGAAGAAACGAAGAAGGAATAAGTAATTTAAAATTTGTTTGTCTGCTAAATCAATTTGTCTAATAAAATAACGCTTCATTTCACTTAATTCGTTTCTTTTCCACATTTTGGAAACTTTTTCATTGCAATTCAAATCAATATAGTCTCAATAACTCTGAGATTGATCTACGAAACTCTTGAATTCTCTCAACTGACCACATATATAAGTCAGTTGTGTGTGACGGAAACAAAATGCACTAGATTACAATTTAATCATTACCATGCTATAATTTTCTTGCATCAACTCAACCTAATGCCGGTTCTGTTTAATAGATACATTAGTGCGTGTGATTAGGGTCAATAGATCTCAATTTTCCACGCATTTGTATTCAATGAACATTTCTTATGTTTATGATAGAAATTTATTAGCATCTTTGTTCTTTGTATTAGCACCTTCTTGCGACTTGATGTCCTAATAATGTTTTGTTGATTATCTACGATGTTCTCCAAGAAACAGTTTTCTAATTTTCACGTGTATTTTCATTGAACAAAACATGGCCTACCTTAAAAATAGACGAAGCAAACAAATATATTCATGGAGATGATATTTATTATTTCGTAAATAGGTAACTTAATGATAAGTGTAGTAGTACAAATTACAAACATAATGCGACATCGCAACGTATAAACTAGCGATAACTTACCGTCGTAGCATTAAGTGTGCTTGCAATTCAAGTCGCAATTTTCGGCATACGTGGCATTGCGACATCATATATCGCTTTGATTTGTGTCAGCACTAGAAAGAATTTGTTGAGAGTTAATAAATAACACTAGTTATGAGTTAGAAATTGTCTTGAAATTTCATTTAAAAAATTCTTTTTCTCTAAAAATATCTGCCAATCGCGAGTTAGGAGCAAAGTAATTTGTCTGGAACTATATAATTGTTTCCATAAGTAACATAAACTAGACTTCCTGATGCAATAGATATCTTCTATGCGTAACGGTTGAGTCAGAAAACGTATTATCCAAATAATTCATTGCAATGCATATTGCTTGTCCTATGTAAAAAAACATTCCGCGGTAAACAATCAATACTATTAACTAAATTAATTTATGTTAATAATGAAGATTATTAATTTTAATATATCCAAAAATACTACGGTCCATGATTTCATTCATTACTTCTACAGAAATGCAATTATGAGATTTACGAGCAGTTTCACCGTCCGTACAAAAACGCAATTCGTTCTAATATTGATGATATGAATTAGCAATTCATACAAACTTCTAATCCACGCCATCTCAGTTCGGACGAAATCTCAATCAGATGAATGAATGAATCTAAGTAAATATCTATTATACATTTTTTGTTCAGTAAGAAAACTTCACCTTGCCTTTGTTTGCCGCGTCGAAATTTTCGAAGTCAATGATTTCTTTAAATATTTATTGACAGCCTTACTCGTATTTTTAATTGCTTACATCATCAACTTTCCTGGTAACCAAGTCACTCGCAAGAACCGTTAATTAATTAATTTATACAAGGAGAATAATTAATGGCTTCATGACGCAAAACTTGATTGTGGGTATAGCTTTTATTACAATTAAAGGTTTAATTAAGTGTTCGATTTTAAAAACAAATAGGTCATATTTATGAAATCAATGTAAATAATACCTACGGAATTTCTAAAAACGTTTGAGAGACGTTAAGCTTGTCATACATCATTCATGAACATCATATTATTACAATCTTCTATTCTTTGTCTTAGTTTCATATTAAAACTCGAATTTAATTCACTTTCTGATAGTAGATTCAGCTGAAATTTTTCATACGTACTTATTCCAACTAATCCTAACTAATATTATTAATGCGAAAGTTTGTGTTTAAACGGTTGCACGGATTAGGATGTAATTGGGTTCATAAACCGATTAGAACCTGGATTAACATATAGGCTATTTTCTTTGCTGAACCGATTTTGATGAAATCTTCCACGCAGTAAAGTCGCGGACGGAAAACTAGTGTTTATTATCATTAGAATACTACAAAGTCTGAGGATTTGAGATAAGAATATTTGCAACGCAATTGCTGTATTTGGACATTTTATTTTTGATCTTTTGAAAATGGATTAGAGGTTTTTCTTTCAGAATATTTTTCAGTAACTCTAACTTACTTTAAAGTCCACCTATCGAGTATAGTTACTAAGCATTCCTGTAACGAATAACAAATAAAATCACATATTTATCTGCCACAATGAGTCTTGCCTTATCTTGCGATTGCGTCTGTCACCACCACGCATCCAAGCTATTCCTCAAGCAGATACCAACTATTCAAAACCTACGCAATCTCGTTTGGATCCATTCTAACGTCTGAACGGGGATATATAGTTCGACGTGTTGATGATAAAACCATGGGTTAATAGAATTACCTGTTGAAGTAGTGATATAAATAGTCGAGCTTTAGTTTATGGTCAGAAATGCAGGTGAAGACTCTGATAATATTAAATACGCAACAGCAGAAATACTTGATATCTGACAATAAAAAACGGAATTATGTCATTTGTACTGTCATTATTATTATAAAATATATATTTTCCTTTTTTGTGCAATAAAGTAAATTTGTATAGTATTGTGGTATTGTGTTGTTTTTATAAAGTAAGAGCAGAATGTAATCTTCGTGGATAGCAGATGTGTCATAGACGAGGGTGACAACTTACCATCCAGTCAAGAGGTTGAGTATTTGCCAATCTTACCTGTAAAACAAACAAAGTAAGTAAGTGATTTCAGCTTTCAATATATACTTTATTCCTATGTCTAAACTAAAAAAACTAAACATATTATGCTACTATAGTAACATTGTTTCTATAAATGGTTTTGTTAGGCCAGTGCCATCTTATGATGGGGACTAAGACGCTATCCATATTACTTAATAAGTGCCTTTGCATGAGCAAACTTTGCAATGCTACGTATAATATGTTTTGATTAATTATTAAGTTCAATACGCAAAAGCAATAAATATAATTTTTCATAGTAGCATTTGCCAATTAGCATTTCTATGGACAATTAAACATTATTGCTCATAACAATATTATTATCACTAACGCAGATCTGAGAGCACCATTAAAATTAGCAGTACATAAAACTGCATTTGATAATGTAAGTCTGTTGAACAGGCGTAAGAAAATAATTGCACCTTAAAAATTATGAGCCACCAAAATCACAAGGTCCTAACCGAAGTGTAGCAAGTAAAGTCAATGAGGTGTTGAGATAGTTATCGTGGTCAGTAACTGCATAGCTTGGGTAAAGCTCTCAGCATCTTATCTGATGCGCAGTACTTGTCGGATGCAGATATTGTGATACACACAGCTATGGACAATCACACTAAAGTAAAGCCTCTGACATATTCACTTCAGACGGATTTTGTGAAATGTAATATTTATTGCACTTTAACATAACAAACAAAACGTGAAAATAGACATCTCTGTTGAACATTGAAATAAAAGTACCTACGCAGATAACCAAAATCAAAAAATGCTTTATTTTGTAGGTACACAGGGTACACTTAAAATAGTCAGATTTTACATTTAGGTATAGGTACCTAATTATTAAAACTTCTGCAAAATTTATTAGACTTCTATTCAAATAACCCCTATAAGCAGACATGAATTTGCAAGTTAATATTTTATATAAATGTAGCTTTCCGGCGGCGATTTCTTCCACGTGGAAATCAAAATAAAAACTATCACTTTTATTTCGGGTAGTGTTATTCCTCTATGCTTTTATTCAAAGTCAAATTCAAAAATGCTTTATTTTGTAGGTACACAGTGTACATTTAAAGTAGTCAATTTTAGAATTTTTAAGCTCTGCTTGTTCAAAAGGCAATTTTCCCCTGAGAAGAACAAGCAAGAATCTCGAGAGGTTGCTCTTTAAAAAAAAAGGTTTTTATATTACAAAATTATTAATAATTATTTTATATTATAATATTTCATTATTAATTGTGAAATAGCCTGGTTATGCGAACGGGCTGGTTATGTCCATGAATGTTTATATTCTCAATAATCTGATATTTTAAAATATGCTTTCTTAATAAGTTTCTGTTTTATAGTATCTTTAAATTTATAGAAAGGAAGATTTTTTATATCAACAGCAACAAATAGTATAATATGAAATGAAGCCTATAATGGAGAAAAAATAATAATGATAATTAACAAACTTTCTAAAAGAAAGGTGAAGTGTATAATCATGAATTCCAAGAAGTTCCAAAAAAAAAACCCCAAAACTCGGTGAAAAGGTGAATCGCCCAAGTGGAAAGTTCAATGCGACTCATGTGGGACCGCAACAGGAAGCCAATCTCGTCAAGCGCAAGATTTAACATATTTCGAGGCCGAATTTGCAAATGCAATGAAGTACGAATAATGTACTCGACAGCTGCTGCGTGGAGTTTTCGTTCCAACGCCTCTTTCTGATTTTATCCCGAACATTTTTTTATATTTCGGTAATGGAGTTGTTACGAGTTTATGTAAATTTATTCTGTGTGAGACACATCAGCATGCATCATGTTGTTTGTCAAGTACGGAACGACTGTTTTTGATTATTTAGTTTGGCAGTTGAATTTATTTTCATTATCTAGTCTTTTCCAAAGCTGTTGACAACTTCTTGAAGTTTAGATAATATCCGATACTTAGCGAGTGACAGACAGTACTTATGAACACAATATTTCTATGAGAGTAATTTTAAATCGCGACAATAAAATGAAATCTAATTTTGGTTTGCTAATTATAATATACAAATTCTTCAGTCGTATTACTTATAAAATCTATTTATATTGTAATTCATATACACAGTTTAAGGTAGGTCGATGCAAAGCCTTATATGGGATGGTCATCTAAGACATTTTAAGCCGAACTTGCTCATATACAGAAATGCACGCGTGTCAAGGGGTGAGCCCATTATTGTTAAAACGTGCAAATTTATAGATGTTTTTGGTGGGAAAATCTCTTAGTCGCTTTACGATACACATAGGAAGTGAGGTTCGATTCTTTTTACTATAATAAGTTTGGTTTAAAGCAGTAAAAATGACAGCAACTATCACTGCCTTATTGAATTGCATCGATCTTGTATACCCAAGTATGTTTTATGCACATTATGTATGTATGTATTATCATGACGTGGGTGATAATAGTGTGGTATACATACTGGGGTATACAAGGTTGATGCAAGTCAGTACAGTAATGATAGTGGTTGCAGATCAACAAACTATGACATGTATTGCATAACTAAACAAGAATTCTGGACACAGAAGCCGAATATGGATACGCAATAGATAAGTCTATTTCCTTTATCAGTAAGTTTTTACTATACAAATAATATTATGACTAGATAAATATTAAATGATAATTAACAATTAGCAAGTACCGAACTAGACAAAACCTAAAAACATTTACCTGTACCTAAGAGCAACCGTTGGTTTCGAAAGCAGAGTCTCTAAAATCGGCCGTCAAAAGCGGATGTTTCTAAAAAACAAGTCCTTTTTTAATATGACTTGTAATATTTTGCTCGGGACTCTTCGTAGCAGTATGTCTGAACCCAGTAGCCAGTCCGGCCGGTCCTGTAGCGGCCCATTTGCTTACTTACTCTGTTGCCTACTGACAGCGTTGTCTACAGCACGCGATAATGGGCAGCTTGCACGCGTGACTGTCAGTCATTCATTATCGAGTATTAGCTGATCGTTTGCTTGAATTTCAAAGCTTTCAAATTGAAGGTCGAGCGCTTTAGAATTGCCTGCTTTTCTGTTTCCTCGATAGGCTGTATGTGTGAGCGAGACATATAATTGCTTAATTTGGGACTAGAAGCGTTGTAAATATTTTCGAAAACGTAAGTCGTTTGTTGTGTTTCGTACAAAGGGTGGCAACACAAAATACTTATGATATTATCTCGACATCTGTACATGTGCAACAGCAGCCATGTTAGAGCTATTTGATATCATACTATTTAAATTTGGTGCAGTTATAAAAATTAGGTAACCCGAGTAGCAGACGTATACTTTATAAAATAATTTATGTACCCACTTTTTCAAAAACTCTTTAATCATGCAGTTGGAGTGTATACAAGCGGACCTATCCTATTGAGAGGTCTTTGCAAGGAGTAGCCAAAAGGGACCAAAACGGCCTAAAGTAGGTAATAGTTATTTGAAAAGCTGTTAGGTTCCTTTCACTTATTGATAAGATAATATTACAACGATATTTCGATAAACAATAAAATTCTATACCTCTTGGCAAAGTCAATAAAATTCTCCATTAACATTTCTAACATACTATTGACCTTTGTCTAGTTTTCAAATGCAAATTTTACTTTTTGTCCTGTCGTCGTGGTAATAAGCGATTCAATGCGTAGGCGGTAGGTAATCTTATAACATTGAAATGATCCCAATTAAGATAAGCGTATCTACTTTTGTTGCCTTATCATCGTAAAACTAATCTCAGTCATTGAATTAGCCTCATTTGATTATTTGAAACTAGATCAGCAGTCTCAGTGAAACTCCTTCAAACAATAAATAATTTAAATCAAGATTTAGAACTAGTTGCACAGTAAATTAAAGAGAATGACTACGTTATTAACTGAATGTGAGTTGAAAAATTATATGGTAGGTACGTATGCATCATAAACTTTAATGTTAAATTAAAATAGCGATGACTATTTTGCATTCACAATGAAATTCAATATGCAATATGGAAAATGTATAGAAACAAAGACAATCCATAAACCATTTTATATAAATAAGTAGTCTCATAGAAATCCACCTAGACCGCTAAGTTCTGGTATAATCGCTGTATAAACTTTGTTTTTCCAAATTAATTGTATCATAATGTTCACTGTTTTAAATAATAAATTACAGATTTATTTCTGATATGATGTATTTTGATTATTGACTGATTGATGTGTTTGGTTAAGGGTATTAATTGATTTTCTCCCTGACATTAATATTATTGTACATTCTTGCAAAATAATTTGCACATCATACAATTGATAGAATAAATATCATATTACAGTATGATGGCACAGAACCATCTATTTTTGCACGACTCTTACTCTAGCAAATAAATAAATTATATGAGTAAATGATCTTTATCTCAGAGATTAAAATAAATGAATGAAAATGTCAAAGATGAAATTGAAAGTGTTAGGTTCAACAGAATTTTCCCACGTGTTGTCATTGGAGCTAACAAATATCAAGATAAAGATCTAATGGCTGATAACACGGTAGAATGACAAACGCCGTGATTCGAGTCACGTTGCCAGCCGGCACTAACACTGTTTATCGTAGTGCTTGAACAGGTATCGAAAGTGAATACAGATGGGCAATTGAGGATACATAAAAAAACATGAATTCCCGTGGGTGTGGACTATGATATACTTAGGAAGAGCGAGGAATAATTAAGCAATTATAATAAAAAGGAAATAGGCAAGTATTAAATGAAGAGGTTGATATAAATTTTATAAGAAATATGGAGATAAGTTATTTGTAACAAATAAAAGGATAATAATAATAGAAATAATAATAAATATTTCGGACACTTACACCAATCATCTAGTCCCAAACTAAGCAAAGCTTGTACTATGGTTACTAGATAACGGATAAACATACATAAATATTTATATAAACATCCAGGACTCAGGAATAAATGTTCATATTCATCGCACAAACATTTACCCGTCGCGGGATTCGAACCCGCAACCGTTGGTTTCGCTGACAGGGTCACTATCCACCACACCAATCGGTCGTCGATTGAATTTGTTCGAAAATTTATTTGTTGGTTTCTAATATGGCATTTTAAAATTTTTAAAGCATTGCTGTATTCCATTGTTTGGTATAAGACACCCAGATCCCCAAATTAAGTCTGGAGTTACTGGTGAGCGCGCTTCCACCTTCGGCCTTATCTTCACTTTATATCAGGTGTGATAGACGTCAAGCGCTAACCTATTTTTTCTCCATAACTCATCCATAACTCGATAATTTTACTTGTATGAAATACGTGTCATTCTTTCTGCAATCGTCACCTGCATGCATATTATGTCAAATAAAAGAATGAACCAACTGAATTTATCCTATAATTCATTTTTTGGTTGGTGGAAGGTCATTTTTAATAAATGTCCACCTGGCTGTCTACCAACATGTTATCTAAGTCTGCCACCAAGTAGCAATGTTGATAGTATTGTTGTGTTCCAGTTGTTTGATATAAGATAGCCAGTCCCCAGATTACGTCTGGGGTTCGTAGTGAGGTTCCACCTTCAGTTAACATCAAGTGTGATTAAGGTAGCACTAACTCGTTATGCATAAAAAATATTTCATCCATAAGTTGATCGCTTTGCTTGTATGAAAATAAATACGTCTTCATTATTTGTACAATCATCTTACATCTTACACATCACATTTTACAATTTGTATTTTAAATTTTTTGGCCGCTTTGCTTCATAATCCTTTACATATGATCCGCTATACTATATGATCCGCAGCTACATTATTAGCCTAATAACTCTGCAAAACAGATATTGAATTACAACAGAGCTCATCAGCTGTATGGTACCTACTCTCTCTTGTTAATAAATTGCTTACCGGTATGCAAATCTCATTACGATCAATACCGTAGCCAACTTTACAAATGCATCGTATCAAATATCTCAACACACGCATGACATGACAAACAAATTAATTTTGCAATTTCAACTTTCCATTTATGCAGCTGAATCATTGAGCTCCCAGTGAGTCAAAAGGATAAACTAACAATACTTGGAACGGGCTTTGAAATACGCCAATAGGGTAGCGAGCGACGTTTGACGGAGATCCGTGATTGGGTGAATGTTTTGCTTGCGTCACCAACTTTACTTTAACGTTCTTTGAGTCATTTGGGTCGCATCGTATTAGAGGGTAGCGGATCTGTAATATCATTTTTATGACCCTGTTTTATTGAGCTTTAATGGTAATTTTGGTCGAATTGCAAATGGGCTGCTCAAATTCAAAATGATAAAGAGAAGGTTTCGTTTGGCCTTTCTTTGTATAACTATCCCATACGATGATGAAGAATTTGAATATATTTATAATGAGCTTACAATAGAAATGTGGTGGTTTCTTTTTTATTTACAGTATTTTGGTCTTTTTATCTAGTTTTTCCACCTCCCTGTCTTTGAAGGCTAATTCTAACAAAAGTAGATAGTTAAGTACTGTTTTTTATTGATGATTCTGAAAGCTGAGAGTTAAGCGCATTTTTTAAGCTTACTAAGAAACCATGAAGTCACCTGTTTAAATTTTTAATTTAAATTTGAAAACTTAGATCATAATTCAAAAAACGTATTTTTTTCTCTTGAGACCAACATTTACATAATTTTTATCAAAGTTATGAAGCTGATTATTTTATGTATAAAAGTACAAACCATGCTGATACAGTTACTAAAAAAAAATTGAAAAAAGTCTTCTACTTTTTGTTTTAGATTTTTTTAAGATAGGTCGAAAATTCTCAAAAATTCAGAAATAAATTCATAACTTGAAAACCGTGAAAAATCGCGGAACATACATGGGGGTGCTTCGAATACCCCACGACACGAGGGATCTGTTTTTTTTCTTTGGACGTCAATCTTCCGGCCACCCTGTATAAACGTAATGCAAACCCAACGATATTATATTACGTATGGTAGAATGAAAGTGGTAGGGATAAAAATGAGTAAATTGGCAGGTTCTTAAAACATCTTTAAACCGAAAGAATTTGTATTATGTAACTTAATAAGATAATGCGTACTGAAACTAGACCAGAAAAATGATTAACATTCCATCGCTCACTTTCAAAATAATTGTAGTGTGAAATAAAATTAATTGATACAGATAATAAAGTATAGACTGCAATGATTACTAGTGAAGATAACAGTCATATAAATATAAATGGCCAACATGAAATCTTAAGATCCAGGCAACTCATTAGAAATTGTGCTATGTACGGTATATTTCAGTTGGCATTTGCTGCTACCAATAAAAGGCTTATAGTAGAGTCATCTAAGCTATACTCGTCATAGTCGTAAAACACAACCAGCGTAAAGCTAATATTCCGAAAGATATTACATTCGGTGCGGTCGTTACGGCTAAGGCTATGCGCAGGGAGAGAAGTGGACTAACGCGTATAAGGTCTGAGTTCAATTCCCGTCACATCATAGGACATGATGACGACCAACAGAAATGGGCAGATTGTCCAAACGTCAAACATACTCGTAACAACCTCTTTATTAATATCATTAGTATAAATAAATCTTAGCCATGCAAATGTGAGAATTCCAAGATAAGATTTTCGCATCAGAGATACATATCTACCTCATTATATTAGTTTCTAGACTAATCAGTGCATAATTATCTTTCTAATTAGTTGAGAATCGATTGATTATACCGACGGAAGCGAAACGATTTCATAAAAAAACGTGCAGAATTGACATTCTCGAGTCAAACGTTTCCGACGATGACAGCTTTATTGTTATTAAAAAAAAAAGTGAAACTGGTCCGAATTGACAAAGTGAAACAGTAAAGAAGCGATATCGTTTATGATAAATAGTGCGGTTAGTCGAAACTATCCAATTAACGTTAGAAAGTCACCTTTGACACTTCCAAGTCATAATTCTGTATCAATCGCGGTCAATCTGTGATGTGGTTCTGGATCTGAAATGATTTAATAAGCCACTTTCCTATTTTGCTGAGGTATTTACTAGTAATTTGTGTTATACACGACTTGGCAATAGTACCAACTTAACGCACGTGGCTGATCATTATCGTAAAAGGTAACATAGATTTGTTAGAAACATTTTAGTACAATCAAGACGAATTTTACTTTGTATGGCAACATTGGCAATAATTCTTTCGTTACGATGGCCAAATAATCCGTTAGTCTATAAATTTACTTTTAGAGTATTTGTAAATCATAATCTATTCACTATAATGTGTCATACTAAGTTTGAAGTGGTTAAAACTATAAAATCAGAACTGTATTCCAAAGCCTGTAGAGGACAAGGAAATATTGCAGGCATAACTTTATTAATGCTGCTGTCTGAACAGACCAGAATAAATAACCAACAAAACTGCCAAAAGACATTGGATATAATTAATTTTGAAACCTGAGAAAAAAAAATAACCTATATCATGTAGATAGACCAATCGAATTGTGTTTAAATCACACACACACACACACACACACACATGCACACACATACACATGCGCGCACACACACACACACACACACACACGCACACGCACACAACGCCGTAATTTTTCGTGGGGTTAAGAAGGTATCAAAAGTAATTTCCAATAGAGGTATCATTGTAAACGTCCACCTCGTTGATTGGCCTCTTATAAAAATTACAATATATTATCAAACATTATTATTACACGAGCTTTTCGGTAGTATCATTAGTCACCTGAGTCTTAGCTGGTATTAGAATAATGTAGGTGAATTTGTCGAGGTGCCCTCATAAGTGGAACAGAGACAAATTACATGAGTAATCGTCTCACGTTACAGAGAGGTTGGGTGCGAAGGTGAGTAAGTGGGGTAAGTTCGGAATTAAATTTCGGTGGCGAACAAAGAAATTTGTTAATATTTAAAGCCATTGTTTCTGCGACCGCAGTCGTTAGTGATCCTTCATTAAAACTGTAAGTTCAATCCACACTGTTATTCTGACCACACACCTTAACTTAATCACTTTTTATCCCTCGATGAACCACGACGGTTGTTATGTCCAGTTTTTGTCCGGATATATCCCTGGATTGTTTTTTTATATTTATGATTAAACTAGGGGAAAGGTCTTGATAGTCTATTGCACAAATATACAAAAATGCAAGTCAGTGCTAAACCGTTGAGGAGTTCTCATAAGGAGCCGATCTTGGCTGCAGCGCTATTACCATGTTATTGCATTGGCGTCAGCTATCTATATGTATATCAAATTTCAACTCGGTTGAATACCTAGCAATGAGGCAAAATCCACTTGAAAGATTTCACCCGAAAGCGCAAACAAATCAACTAAGCAAATTAAGAGCTAGTAATATATTTTTTTTATCTAAGACAGTTACAACGATATATTTACTGGTGTCACAAAAATTTACATTTTATTTTATGCGTAACGAGTTGGTACTTGACCCCAATCACACCTGATGTTAAGTGAAGATGAGGTCGAAGGTGGAAGCGTACTGATCCGGAAACCCCAACATATTTGGGGGACTGGCTATCTTATCTCTGACAACCGGAACGCAACAATGCTATTAACATTGCTGCTTGGTGGTAGCTAGCCAGGCGGACATTTAAAATGCCATACCACCAACCAAACCCAACATAGCAAGACATGGTGATTTCTATTAGCTTATGATTAGTCATTTATCTCCAAACACACACTCACACAGAGACACTATAAAAAATGGTGTTACTGTCTTCGATGACATTCTATATCCACATTTGTACACAGATATCATTGAGAGCAATCAGGTGTTTGGGGAAGTGAAGCATTTTCCCAAATGTTTACAAATTTTCTGTTTTACATTCATCAGTTGCTTTAACCTGAATTATTTAATAATAATCTATTTTTAAATACCTAACTGTGCTTGTTGTATACAGTACAGCATCAATTTAATTAACCAAGGAACAATGCAGCCCGGTTTCTCCTCAAGCCGTTGAAAAATGTAGAATATGTAGGACGGTACACAGATTACAGACGAGAAGAGCTCGGAGAAATGAAGCTTTTATACAGTACATAGAGACGTGTGATAAAAAGTGGATGTCTCTGTATGTGTAGATTAAGCCGGATAGTCTAGTAGCTCGTCATATGAAATACGGTGCCGCATATAGTGAGTTTGAATCATGTGAGTGGTAAAAATATTTGGGTCCAGTGCACCACAAGACTGGTGTTAATTGCGTTTAACCGAAGATAGAAGTAGGGTTGACGATTTCTCTGCCTGATAATAGGGAAGCTCCTTATTTTTCTAACATCCACTTGTCCTCATTATAAGCGATTTCAGAAGGAGGTTCTCAATTCGGCGGTTGGTATGTTTCTATAATAATTCTTCGGGTTTTTTTTTTCATATAGAAGTAATAGTAGTTACGATAGTGAACATAGAAAACTTAAAGAATTTTAAGCGCCTCCGTGGCTCAATATTAACAACATAGGGTTTACGAATCGGAGGTCGCGGGTTCGATCCCCAGCGGGATAAATGATTAGTACTCGGTTTGGTTGGTGGTAGGGCATTTTAAATGTCCGCCTGGCTAGCTACCACCATCTTATTTAAATCTGCCGCCAAACAGCAATGTTTAATAGCTTTGTTGTGTTCCGGTTGTCAGAGATAAGATAGCCAGTTCCCCAAATAAGATGGCGTGTCCGGGTCAGTACGCTTCCACCTTCGACCTCTTCTTCACTTAACATCAGGTGTGATTGAGGACAAGTGCTAACCCGTTGTGCAATAAAGCCCATTATATGTAAAATGAAGGTGAATTTTGTCTTCACATACCAAGTCGTTACCCAAGCAAGATGCTCTTTAAAATTCCATAACCGAAGTGTTTTTAATTTCCAAAATCGACTGTGATTACTTAGAATGAATTTCTGAATCTCTCATTATTTCAGATATCTTTCTCACATGTACATTGGAATCAAGTGCGATATCTAGTTCCAGTCATTGTAGTTGCTTAATAACTTGTACCAATGTTACCCGAGGTAGCAGATGAAAATCAGTGTTTTCTTTTTTGAGCAATCTCATACACTGAGTTGTGACCCATTTGTCCTACTGCAGCACACACATGCTTTAGTTACATGCTGCAGCACACAAATGAAAAACTTGCCCTTTATTGCCCTTGTTTGTTTGTTTGTTTGTTTGTAAACGCTTTATTGTACAAAAAGGCAATACATTAATTTTGCATTGATACATAAATTGAGTACAACCATAGGGTCAGTTAGAAAACAGCAGATTGGGCGTATACAAATTACAGCATGCCCTTATTATTTATTTTATTGATTCATATTTTATTTGACAATAAGTCTTTATTTTAACCGCCTGTCTTTGTGTCTAAGGCATTGTGACACATAGACGATTGATAAGATTTTAAAATGGTTGTCATTTTCGAAAGATGGTATTTGAGAGATGGTCCTTGGCCATTCCGATGGAAATCAACTAAGCCGTTTCGATGATCTTTAGCTTTTAAAACAGTTGATGTGTTTTAAAAATTTTCAGTTTATACTTATTATAGCATTGCCATAATGTCCGGCTAATGCTCTAATCTAATCGTATTCACTCGATACATGTCCTATTCTTCCGTCAGACTTTTTCTGAACTTAGTCGTTCTCAGTCTATTATCCCGAGTGCTTGCATACGGAGCAGACAGATAAAATGTACGACGAATTACTGTTACTTATTGCAAAAATAATATTAAAATTTAAAATATTTAAAGTCAAAGTCAAAAATGCTTTATTTTGTAGGTACACAGAGTAGATTTTTAGAGATGGCAACGCTGACTTATTGCAGATATACGATATTCTTGATTTCATTCATAGTTAACTACAGTACAAATATATTACCTAAGTACAAATACAAGCCACAAAACGTTCACAAAGTCAGTAGCACAGTAGCTTACTTAAGTAGATACCACAATCGGCCATTCTGTGGGGTGATCGCTATCGCTTCTTGTAAAAGCTCTCATTTATCGACGCCGCTACTGGGAATTGATATAGCGATAACATTCGATTTGAATTAAAGCGATCCCTTTATCGAATTCCTTTTGATGGTTTTTTTATCACGTGCTATTATCGATATGCGAGCTAGCCGGGCGTCATTTTGTATGGAACTTCTATGAACTTTTTACAGACGCAATTGCATGTATTAGTTTGGTAGACTATCTCGATAACTACTCGTATTAGAACCTACTCAGCGGTCATCATTTTCCTTGCAATTTCAAAATGTATACTATGTGATTTTATGGACTGTATAATGATAGAATAGGGTTCTGAGGGTGGTGAAAATATTTATTCCACTGTTACAGCTGGCCCCAAAAGCCAAGAGCCAAAAACAATCAAGCAAATCGTCAAAAAGACAGCATAAAGGTAAAAAAACATAAAAGTAAAAAGTATACAATATTATTATAAAAAGGTGCCTATACGGCACACCAATATTGCGAATATTATTAAAATTTTCACAAATACTGTTTTTTTTTTAATGCACGACAGGTTCGTACTTGACCTCAATCACACCTTATGTTAATTGAAGATGAGGTCGAAGGTGGGAGCGCACTGAAACCCGAAACTTTGAAACTCATTTATAATATATTTATATGGCCTGAAGGCGATGGTATTGTAGAATACGTAAAATGAACCAATATGCCTTTTCTGCCAATAGTAGTCTTTAAATATGCACAAGACCTAGTTCGTTGGAGACCTTTTATATGCAAAATCCGATACGGTCACAAAGATTGCTTAACTTTGATTATTGGTTTCGATATCACGCAGCTCAAAGGCCAGAAGCGCTATCTCCCATTTAATCTAGGAACATAGGGACTGTCGTCTCTGTTAAAAATTTCAACGGATCTGAATTACGTAAAAGCATTCTCTCAAAAGAAAAGTGCTTTCCTTTGTCATTCAAATGCTTTCTTTTTCTACCTATTATGCTTGAAAAGGCTATTAGGCCACTCGATAGATGTAAGGGCAAATCAAATATTAAAAAATAATGCCCGATCACTTGTCCCGTTTTACTAGAACGTACAGTTATGAACGAAAATATGTATATCAATCATGTTATGGGGATCGACTAAACTTTCGACTTATATTTAGTATAACTTGTTGAAATATATAAGCGATTTGGAGGAAAATTAATTGGAGTATTTTTGTATTTTAATGGTTATTTTAAATGCGAAGCTGAAAAAGGTATTAGACTGTCTACAATTCAAAAAATAACATATTTTTTGTATGTGCTGTCATCATAATACATTATGAAGCAATGGTTAAAAAGCAGAACGAAATATTGTTTAGTTGCACAAATAGGTACGTTAAGAACTAAATTGTTAACATCGTAATATATCTGATGATGTAATTTGAAGACCAAATAAACTATTTCGTCTAATCAATTAGAAACTTATTCTACTTATTATTCTGTATTCACAATTAGGACAATAAATAGAGATTAATTAATTAATCGTCACTTTCCATCAGGTGAGATTGTGGTCAAACGCAAATCCAGTCAATCATAAAAAAAAAAAGAGTTTGCCTTATAAATTATGCCGTCTGCTGTTGTAGTAAGCAAATGAGTGGATGTAAACTACTTTAGTACGCGGTTGTACCTTCGCCCGCAAAACGAACGAAAGTGAAAACGACCTTAAAACGTATACAAACAGTGAACCGTCTGGCTTCGTTGACAAAAACAAATATTGGACGCACGCCCCTGGCACAATAAGATGAGTACCATAGAAAGTGGCCGAATTGATGTAGCAGGCATAATGTGATACTTGGGCATATTATCAATTGTCTGCGCAGCTATCTTTTAGCAACTGTCATGTAAAATCTGAGAATCTCTAAATACCAAATGTAACGTCACATTTCATAATCTGTGGCCATTCATGAAGCAAGTAGCAACATATTTTTCTTACGATATTAGAGTTGGATAATAAAATTTGTTTAATTTGATGATCTAAACCGCCTAATAAATGAATATTCCACACATAACGTCAACGTTTATCCCAAAAGGGGTGGTCACACATATCCCAAACATTAAGAGTTTAATGCTCGAAACAACATCCACGGTTCACCTTACGAAATACACAGAAATTTGACAGAGAAGAGACCATCGCCGTTGAAACGTGCAAATCTATAGGTGCTTTTTGATGGTAAATCCCATAGTCGCCTTTTTTGACACCTAATGGGAGGAGATTGGTTCTATTCTTTTACGAGCCAAAACCACAAAACATATTGATATAAAATAATTGTAGTTTAAAAAACTAAAAAATCAAGCTACATTTCCACCATCAATCTTCTCAAAAAGAATCATATTATTATCTTATAATGTCATCAGATTTACATATACATGCAAAGTTTCATTTCGATACGACAATTAGAAGTTTAAATTAACTTTCAAGATTTGATTACATTGTTAGTTACAAGTGAAACTAATAAACGCGTATTAAAAATCCACATACCTATTAATGGGATTTCAATCGGTTTGGTCATTTCCATAAATTTATGATATTTGCAACACTCTCTGTAACTCAATACGACTTTTTCATACCATTCTTTCTTTCGTAATTTCCATTATGGCGACGAAGAAAATTGGCCGATTAGCTGCCTCCCCCCCCCTATTTCACTCCTCTGAAATGAAGTGAATGTAGCTTTGCGGCACAATCCCGGTTTATTAGGTCAATTTGAAATTATGATTAATCTAGATGAATGTTTTTGGAACAAATCTTCCATTAGTTATTGAAATATTTACTAGATTGCGCCCGTGGCTCGGCTCTCGCGTAACTTTACTTTGGCTACTTTTTCTTGGAAAAAGTAGCCAGACCGTCCTGTGCAACCCTTTGATTACCCTGCTATAATAAATCATTTAAACAAACAAACGATAGTATTAATTATTATCACAAGAAAAGGGATTCACTATGAGGCAAGCGCGTAGAGGAAGCAATAATAACACTTCCAAATCAATAAACAATACACAAAACAACTAATTGCTATTTTAAAAAGCAAAAAATCCCAACAGCGTATTTTGCGGGCGCCATTTTGGAATCTTTACCATAAAATGTATCTCATGCTAGGAATCTTCACCTTCAACCAAGGTTCGTTACCTTACACTTTAAAATCCATCAAACCGTTTAGACAACAGAAGGTAACAGAAATCTAAATACATATTACTAGAAAAACATTACCCTCCTTTCTGGAGTAGTTGGATAAAAATCCTATCCTGTTACAGGATATAGACAGTTTTTCGTCAACCGTTTTCTGACGCGTCGCATAAGCGCATGTGACACAGATTGTTTTTCTAGATTTCTATGCAAGGCGCATACAATCGTGCTGGACAATTTTTTTGTGTACAAACGGTGGGCTGTAATGTTATACAACGAACGTAACGTAAAACTAACTTATAAATTAATTATCACCCCATCTCTAATCAAGACATTCTGTCTTTAATAATTAGGGTTATATTTGGGGTACTGTCTTGGGTTCTAATGAACCCAAACTATTCACGAAGTGACGCCGGCAAGTGAATCTATTATAGAGTGTGTCGCAACAATAATATATGTAACGAACTATGTAACGAAGGTAGGTTAGGTTTCGAAACTAGTCTCTGTAAGTTAGGTGAACAATTTAGTTTTACTTTCTAAGTATATGGGTGCCAAACCAAAGATATTCTATATGTCGCAGATAGCGATAAATTAGTGACGGAATTTATAATTCGGATGGTCCTATGACTATCATAATACGCCATTTGCTACTAGAAGTGACATGGTGGCGCTGGTAACGTTTACAGTACGTTAGGTCTGCACATCGATATTGAATATTCATATCGCTACCAGCCGTCTTAGGAGACGGACCACCACTTAACACATCAACGAGCGTGAGTAACTCTGATTACCTGATACCAACGCTTGGAAGTATCCGGTGAATCGTTACTTAATAAAAAGTAGCTCATAGATAGCAGGAGGGGTTGTAGACTACTCCGGTTGTCCCACAGACTACATTCGAGGGCGATTGGATGGTATGAGGGGCATGTAATTGCCAGTTTAAAAAAGTAATCGTGCCCGTGTTCCATCAGTGACAGACTATTACCTCGTCCTATTAAATCCTGGTGTAATTCTGTTATCGTATTCGCCTTTAGTAGTTTGACATAATATCGCAATTTCCCGAACTACCCTATACCACGAGAGGCTGACACCGTTCCAGTTGCTAGCAACGCCCGCGTTTCCCCGACATATATAAGGCTCTAATTTGTAGTCGACAAAGGGACATAGGTTACTTTCCAAAAGGGCAAATAAAAAAAAATACTCGCGAACGAAGCCGCGGGTAGAGGTTAGTAATTAATGAACCACTAGTGTGAAGAAAGGAGAGGTGCAAATAAATTAAATTAGCATGAAATATGAATATAATCTTGTTTAAATATCCCTAATATAATGTTATTCATGAATTCCAAACACATCTCATAACGGTTTCAAAACTTTATATCAATAGATTCAGTGTTAGTGATTGACTAGCTTAACACGCGGTGCCTCTTTAGAGAATCCACATATTATTATTAAAGATAGACTAGGGATTGACATTTCCTGATAGATTCCTAAATAAATATGACTAAAAAAAACAAAGTTGAATAAAAATCTAGCTCAGTTTATGTTACATGATACTGATATAATAAATAAATAAATAATAAATAAATATCCTTGGACATACACACAGCGCTATCTAGTTCCACAGTAAGCAAAAAATATAGGCTTGTGTTGTGGATACCAGATGGTTGATATACTACATAAATATATTTTTTTTTGTAAATAAATACTTATTATAAATGAAAACATCCATAACTCGGGTACACATGTCCGTATTCATCACACAAACATATGCCCCTAGCGGGATTCTAACTCGCAACCTTTTGATATAGTGATCAGAGTTACTAACCACTACACCAAAGAATTCGTCATATATGATATGACACGTGTTTATAAAAAAATGTCGTTAAGTGATGGCTGGAGCCTCATGTGACCCCTCATGACGCGAAGGCTGGATTGGAAAGAAAACGTACGACCAAGAACCATGTTACATTACCAGCAATTATATGGAAAAAAATCCTTTACAAATCCGGGTTAAGTAGATGAAATTACGTGGTCATTTATCATACATTTTATACCAAGTCATTATTTTAGAAATGTCATGAATAAAAAAAAATACGAATATTCAAATGTGGCACTTGTAAATCGTCAAATAATCTGACAAATTGACGACTTTATTTGTCATGTTTTCCAAATTTCTGACAACTATATTTGTAGACGCGCGATCGTGTTTGTCAAAGACTATATGTTAAAATTTAAGCTTATCCTCGTAACGGCTCAACCAATCTTCATCAAACATATCTAAGAACCTTTCAGCTAGTTTAATGTTTAATATAAAAGATACAGCACTTAAATCAGACGACGCATTACTGAAATACATCCGGGCAAAGACAGGACATATACACACGAAGCCCCGTCAAATCCATACCACCGCTAGTTTTTCTTAACGTTTACTGAAAAAGTACTGAGATATACAAACAAGATCGTCTGATGATTGTTGGAGGAAATTTATGTCGTTTTAACAACGTTTATTAGACAGTTGAAAACATGCACGTGCGCTTTGTAAAAATAATGGGATATTCATACAAATGGACAGACACATCCACACAGATAGTCATTATTTTAATACACATGAATATTCATCACCGTAACTTCATATGCGCGTTAACACCTATTTGTTGAGTTGTGAAGTATCACAGATTCGATATAATATTAATAAAATATACATGAATCTATGCTGTGGGAAATTCGTAATAAAAACATAAGCTTCGGTGCCATAACCAATTGAGATACAGGGCCTGAATTAGGCCCCCACAGATGTTTGGAGAAAAATAAATTAATGAAAGCGTGAAGTCGACAACTTATTGCAACAAAATATCTGTAATGTATAAGCCTATATAGAATAAAAAATTCCAGTAATCAATTAACAAAAGTGCCACTGTTGTCCATCCAAGGACTGATCGCGTCTCCCTTATCGAAAACGAAATTTAGCTTCGACGACGACGCTGTTCACTACCAGTGTTCAAAGTGCGAGTTTATCTTCGTTTTTAACTTTACAATGGCGTTCGCGTTTCGTAAAAAGTACCTATTGAAAAAATGCATACTTCCCCTTGTTTGCTAGTAGGTCATTTTTAAATGTCCGCCTGGCTAGCTACCACCAGCGATCGGTGGCGAACCCAAATCTGCCACGAAGCAGTATAATGTTTATTAATCAACAATATAGCCAATTTGTTCCCAAATGGGAACCTCCAACTTATTGAATATAAGCTTTATGTAGTATTTAAAAACCAAAAACCCCGACAGCATATTTTGTATTTTGCGGGCGCTCTAGGGATCAAGACGAATCGAACGACACCTTACACTTCAAGATTGGTCGAGCCGTTTAGGCTACAGGAGGTAATACAGAACTATAGGAGGTAATACAGAACTACAGGAGGTAATACAGAACTACAGAATGTAGATTTCTACATAAATAAATAAATATAAATATCTTTGCACATACACACAGCGCCATCTAGTTCCACACTAAGCAACTAGGCTTGTGTTGTGGATACCAGATGGTTGATATACTACATACATTTTTTTTTTGTAAATAAATACTTAAAACATCCATAACTCGGGTACACATGTCCGTATTCATCACACAAACATATGCCCCTAGCGGGATTCGAACCCGCAACCTTTTGGTATAGTAGTCAGAGTTGCTAACTACTACACCAAACAGGTCGTCAACATACATACATATATACAATACAATTCAAATACTCTTTATAGCGCAAAATAATTTACAATATTTTTTGATGATAACGATTAGGCGGTCTTATCACTAAAAGCGATCTCTTCCAGACAACCCACAGCTATGGGACATTTGTAGGTAGAAAAACTATATACTTACATACATTCATAATCAAATTTTTGGGGTTGTCGGGCAAAAAATATTGTCACTCTAGTTTAGTATATTCGAATAGCTCAAATCCGGCAATGGTGTCGATTCGGATATACACCAACTAAACTAAACTAAAACCAGTTTTGGAGTGGTGCCGTCGCATCGTACTGTTCCAGGGAGAAAGAGACAGTACTACTTTAAAACTGGTTTTAGTTTAGTTGGTGTACGAGTACATCGGAATCGACATCAATATTACATTAATGTTATGTTCTACAATCGCTTAAAATATTACGGGTGTAATTCTCTTATTAGATCACACTTTAGTGAGATATAGTGTGCGACCCGTAATTTAGGTGTGCATTTGTGTTAGTTAGTCTAGACCGTGCACGGGGACGTGCCACACACACACAAATGCAAAACGGAGCTTACGCCTCCCCCACTACGTCCCTGTATTCTATTCGCATTGCCCTAAACCAGCAATATTGCAATCGTTGTTTTACGATACGACCGTACGGCAATTCGATGAAGCCGATCAAATCCTATAACTACGAGTATCAAACACATAACACTAGATATATTAAAGTTTTTCAATAATGGTACTGAGATTTCGTTACGGACGAACTTTGATACATAGCGATACACTTGGGTGGCATTGGTGGTATTGATGCTTTATAAAGTTATATAAAGGTCCTTACCTATGAAATTGGCGTTTTATATGAAGAATTTCATGAAGTATTTTTTTTGGAAACGACAAATCCAAATATAGCTAAACTTTGTGTATATT
Source organism: Oegoconia quadripuncta (assembly GCA_949316235.1). Taxonomy (NCBI): domain Eukaryota; kingdom Metazoa; phylum Arthropoda; class Insecta; order Lepidoptera; family Autostichidae; genus Oegoconia; species Oegoconia quadripuncta. The sequence goes on from OX438743.1 coordinate 5,035,465, forward strand.
ATCGGATAATATTAAGTTAAGTATAGGCAGTGTTAATTTTAAAAAGTAACCGCTTTATAAAAGTTTCAGCGAATCTAAGAAATAATTTGGGAAGCACATGAAAAGGGCTATGTTCAAGTTTTTTTTATTATGTGATTTAGCCCATACATTAAAAAATATTTCACATGAAACCTTGAAAATATATTCCATTTTCCAAATAAAAAAACAAATTTAGAAATAGCTATAGAATCGTAAGCGTTGGTACATATTATTACCGAAGGAAAAAATCGCCAATTTCATAGGTGACGACCTATTACTAAATTCCCCATCACTGCTCTAGTAAAGCCACAGAGCTCCTATGTCAATAAATAAGTGATATTTTTGATATAATATGTGCCACTTTTCCCCTCGTTTGACTTGTTTTAAATTAATCTATACTAATCGATTTGTAAAATAGCAATAAAGAATGACAAATTTTAATTGACGAAACCTTAACAAGTTTCTCATTAATCTCCCATAAATCAGTTTAAACTCAACAGCTATTTTTATTGAGCATTAGATCTTAAGTATTTTGAATTTAAAGGTTGATGAGATGTCACCTCATTTTGCGAAATTTTAATCAACCTATCACGTATATATTATTAGACATTTTGTATTAATTAATGAATTTAATTAACTAACTTGAATTTCTTATTTTCCTATTTTACCATTTTTGAGAATTAAAACTATTTATTGTGCATTAAAAATTATAAATGATATTTGAAAATTGTACAGGTGACGTTTGCACGCCCCAATTTGCAGATTATATTGGAAATCCTGTAATATTTAAGCTCATTATATATTGATCCTGCAAATTGACTTTTGTTTTATTTCTGTTCAATGATACCTATTTAAAACAAATATTTACTTAAACATGCATGAGTCGGGTGTATGTTCGTATATTCAACATTCAAACCTGGATTCCAACCCGCAATTGCTAGTTTACTAAATACAGGGCTTTAGACTAGACTAATTCGTCATCTAAGTGTTTTATAACTTTAGTTCAGACGTTTCATGTACCTATCCTTTAAAAATGTCTACAAGTAAGTTAGGTAAGCCCGTGTGGTTCCCATCAGAGTAGAATAGGACCAATCCGTCTCTTCCCGTGGTTTCGTTAAGGGACAAGATTCGTTGGTGAGCATTATAGTATATACCAGTGATGGACAGTAGCGTCATTGTTAGCAGAGTGAAGCTTGGTCACTTACTTTCGTATACACCACGAACTGCGCCTAGATGTAGTGAGCGTGGCGGTAGCAGAAGACTACCGCGAGTAATAGTGCCAGTAAAAAGAGTCTCAAAAACTCTTGAAAGCTCAAAATTGTGTAAAACCAGATCGCCGCAGAACACCACACGGTTTTCTGAATTTACCTGACTTAGTGTATTTAAAATGTATATACGACGACCTGTTTGGTGTAGTGGTTAGAAACTCTGACCACTATACCAAAAGGTCGCGGGTTCGAATCCCGCCAGGGGCATATGTTTGTATGATGAATATAGACACGTGTACCCGAGTTATAGATGTTGTCATTTATAATAAGTATTTATTTTCAAAAAAAATATTTATGTAGTATATCAACCATCTGGTATCCACAACACAAGCCTGTTGCTTAAAGTGAAACTAGATGGCATTGTGCGCATGCCCAAGGATATTTATTTATTTATTATATACGCCATCGACTTGGCTTAACGACTGCCTTTAATTGAAATCACCCGGGGACCGACTATCAAACGTGCCCTCCGAAGCACGAAAACACTCGTATTAAAATGCCACTAGTGGTGACCGCGACAGACATGCGTATTGCGTAACTTCACTAATCGAAAATGAATATCAAATGCGACTGTACCACGAGTGAATCAATGCTTCTCTTCAGTAGTGGACTTTTATATGTACTTTAATTATTATTTGTAAATATTTTGTAAACATAAAACTACGTTTGTAGTAAAACACTTTTAAGGCGTGTAATTTATTCATTACGTCAAATTAACACTTCTAATTTCACTGCCCGTGAAGTCACGTCGTCCAACAAAAAGTTTGCGAAGAATATCTCTGAGTTGGCTCATTGGGTTCTGCTCAATAATTTAACAATTTTCTATTACATTTCAAACTTCAAGCTTTTATTTCAACGTAAGATACATGTTATCATTATTTGAATGTCAATTTAAATCTATTGGAAATAAAAATAGGGCTTAGGTAAGCATTTTTCGGTCAGTCAGTATGTCCAAGCTACCACCGCTCCGGAAAGGGAAATCATCTGTGGGAAAAGAAAAGTGCGTTCTGATTGTCTCTTCCTTATGAAAAGTGATAATGAAAAAAGGTTTTTAACAGCCACGCAAAAAGTTTTTTTTTATTATTAACGGGATACGCGTTTGACCACAATCTCACCTGACGGAAAGTGACGATGTGGTCCAAGATGAAGCACGCGATCCCAGTGAATGTCTATTCACTCTGCGTTTGAAGATCCTAAGGTTGTATTCAGGAAAGACTGACGCTGGAAGGAAGTTCCATGCCTTGGCTATTCTTATTATGAATGAAGATGTTATTAGTTTGTTGTTGTGTGTTGGTGTGTCGCACCGTAGCTCTTAAACAGGTTAACCGATTTGGTTGCAGTATTATTCGAAAGCAGGTTTTCTACATAACTTCTTCATTCTTTTCATTTTCATGCCCTTTTTGAAGCGTGATACTACCTGTAGGTGATATGATAATAAATAACTAAAAGAAATAAATAAATATTTCGGACACTTACACCAATCATCTAGTCCCAAAAAAACAAAGCTTGTAATATGGATACTAGGTAACGGATAAACATACATAAATATTTATATAACCATCCATGTTCATATTCATCACGCAAACATTTACACAGGGTCACTATCCATTACACCAATCGGTCGTCACCAATAAAGAATTATATTATTTGAGTTCTTCTCAATTTTTACGACATCCTCTAAGGAACCCTATTACAAGAATTCATTAACCATTACAGTCACGGCCGCTTCCAAATTAATTGATTCATTGTTAATTCCGAAAGCGACATTCGCGTAACGACTCCAAGTGACAGTTATTATTATTACGTATCGACGGCTTTTTCGAAAACTCTTTTTTTCACTTTCACCCGTTTTTTGTCAATTGTAATTAAAGAGCCGTGACAAAGTTGCTTTTTAACTTTTGGTTGGCAAATGATCACACGATTTGCGAATACCGTTTAGCGTCTTTTCACTATCGATAGGCACCTTTGGGTCTTTGGTATCGGAGAAGGGAATTTTTTCACCAGACCGGTCGTTAATATGCAAAAATTACGACAATAGATGGAAACTGTAAAATTTATTAGTTGATAAAATTATGGTTATATACGAGTATCAGAGGGCCTATATCGGAATGTTTTTCAAAATACCGGACTGGAAAATAGCTTGTTTCTGGTTTGTACGAAATGTACAAAAACTATAATTTGAAAAATCTAAAAACACTAATATCCAAATAGACTATATTATAAGCTAAATATCTTCTTATCTAATTGCTGAACGGATTTCCGTCAGACTTGGCTAAGAATAATTTCGCGAATACCAGCTTTTGATATTAGAAAACCATTTCTACGTTGACGACTCAGTCCCGGAATGGCTTTCATAAGCACTACTTAGGTATTGTAACTAACAATGTAATCAAATCTTGTAAGTTAATTTAAACTTACTTCTAATTGTCATATCGTAATGAAACTTAGTACTTATATGTAATTCTGATGACAATACTATAATTTGGTATCATGGAGCTGGTCATCTGATGGAGCCAGGAGGTGGATGGTGAAATTCTTCAGTGGCTATTAGTAAACCCCTCGAGTTTGGGCTCATATGATTCGCTTTGACGAGTCCAATATAATAACACTTGGTGTCGACGATGTGATAATGGAGCCAGGAAATGGATGGTGGAAATGTAGCCTGTTTTTTTTAGATTTTTAAACTACATATTATTTTGTTTACTGTTAGGATTGTAATAGCATATATGTTGATTTATGTATACCTAACTCCTTTGTGAAATTCAAGAATGTATTCTATTTGTAATTAGGTTCAGACGTTTTGACGTTACCATTTCACAAATAGACACATAGACAACAAAGGCTATATATACATGCAGGGGGCGTTGGTGTGTTTATTTTGCGTTGGGAAGTTAAGAACTATTCGGTCATTTCATTGCAAAACGCAAAGACAAATAATCAACAGTGGTAAAAGCTAAATATTATAATTAAATTGTTTATTTTTCCGGGAGTTCTAATTCTTCACCTCAATTAGGGTAGTAGGATGCCAGTAGTGGGCGTGGGCTGATGATAATGGTAAATAACTATAACTAATATTATGAATGCGAAAGTTTGGATGTTTGTTTTTTTGTTGTTCCATCACGGCGAAACGAATGAACTGATTTGGATGAAATTTGGTATATAGGTGGAACATACCCTGGATTAAAACTGTGATTTTATGGACTGTATAAAGATAAAGAGAGTTCTTAGGGTAGTGAAAATAATATGTATTCTACTGTAACAAGGTGAGCCGAAAGCAAAGACAAAACAATAAACCAAATAGTCAAAAAGACAGGCAAAAGCTAAAAAAATATAAAAGTAAAAAGTATATAATATTACTATAAAAAGGTGCCTATACGGCACAAAAATATAGGATATTTTTTATCCCGATAAAGTGAGTAGTTCCCGCGGGATAAACAAACTTCCGCGATAAAGTTCTTCCACGCAGACGAAGCCGCGGGCGGAAAGCTAGTGGTAAATAAAGGCATCTAGTTAGTTTCACCATTTACCATTTGGAAATGTACGCGGAAAGTCTAGCCAGTATACCGAAAACAACGCGAATAATTATCATAAATATCCAGGTCACTGATAATAGAGCTAGTACGTCACAGTACGCCAGTGAAGAATCAACGCAAATATCAAAATATGACAACAGCTTACATTCATACAAAAATTTAAAGATTTAAAGATACTATAAAACAGAAACTTATTAAGAAAGCATATTATAAAATATCAGATTATTTAGAAGATAAACAATCATGGACATAACCAGCCCGTTCGCATAACCAGGCTATTTCACAATTAATAATCAAATATTATAATAACATAAAATAATAATTAATAATTTTGTAATATAAAAACCTTTTTTTTAAAAAAGCGACCTCTCGAGTTTCTTGCTTGTTCTTCTCAGGGGAAAATTGCCTTTTGAACAAACAGTAGCTTTAAAAATGTAAAATCTGACTATTTTAAGTGTACCCTGTGTACCTACAAAATAAAGCATTTTTTGATTTTGATTTTGATTTTGATACAGTTGGAGTGCGGGTTGGTGGATTTGTCCACTTATCAAGCCGCCATCGACTATCGTACCCGTACCGTATCGTGTGTATTTATGGGTGATTTATTTATTTTATTAAAATTTAATTCAATTCATTTATTCTCACAACTTACAACTAACAGTACTTAACCTAACATGTAAGTCTTGGTCAATATTAAATATAGGATTATTACATACCATGTCATTTGAAATTTAATATAGGTGGGTATAATCATCAATCAATAAATGTCTCTTAATACTAAAAATTAAACTGATATTACGTAAAGACTGATTAACAATAGAATAGCATGCAATACAAATTGAATTACCCATAAGCCGGAACGTTTTTTTTTTTTTTTTTTTTATGATTGACTGGATTCGCGTTTGACGTAAAATGTATTCAAAATAATATGTGTCAAAACTGATTCTAAATATCGTCCGACTGAAAGCACGAATCTATATATTCTTTATTGCACATAAAAAAACATGTTGACAATGAGTCGGAAATATTGTACAAAGGTGAGCTTATCTCTAATAGAGATCTCTTCCCTTCAACCTCAGTGGTGGTTAGAGCATTGTGCGGGACGGTGAAGAAAAAGTGCAGTTATGGAAGGACAAATATACTATACATATATAATATAATATGTTATTTACATACATACACTACTAGAATACAGAAATACACTTAGTTATAAAATTACACGTGATTATTAGTAAACTATATAATATAAATAAATAAATATCACATATATAAGTACATAATTATATAAATATATATCTTAAATCATGATAGAATGATAGTGCTCTTTTAGCCTCTTCTTGAAAACTTGGACGGAGGGACTCTCTCGGATCTGTGCAGGAAGCTTGTTCCACAACTGTGCAGCTCGTACTGTGTAAGATTTAAAAAAGAAATTGGAATTTGACCAGGGATAGGTTAGGGTTTTAGTTAAGCAAGGACGTCTGGATCGGGAAGGAGGAGGTAACAGGGTGAAACGGGAGCGGAGGTACTCGGGAGCAACAGGATTACTAAGGATCTTGTAAAGAAGGGAGAGGATATGCACATTACGACGGAAACGGATTGGGAGCCACTTCAGTTGCTTGCGAAACTCAGACACGTGGTCATATTTTCGCAGGCCGAAAACGAACCTAATGGCCAGATTTTTCAACCGCTCCATTTTATCACACAGTTCTTCTGTAGCGTCCAGATAACATACATCGGCATAATCCAGTATTGGAAGCAGAAGAGTTTGCACCAGCATGATTTTGGTTTTAATGGGCAAGAATTTTTGAAGGCGTTTGAGAGAATGGAATGTGTAGTGCATTCGTCTACTCGCCTCGTTAACATGCGCATACCACGACAAGTTACAGTCCATGATAAGGAATCTATGCTCGGAGTCAAAGAATATGTCAACCGAGTCCAATTCCATAAGTGCTAGGGTCTAATTAATTTACCGCGCACGCTACCTACATATCATGTGCGTCATGCTTCCTAACCCAAAGGTTGCGTGGAAGAGATCGCTTTCAGTGATAAGGCCGCACAAATTGTACTATCCCCTTTTTCTTATTTTTCTTGTGTTTCTTATTGTTGTACAATAAAGAATATTTTGTTTGTTTGTACCCTTTGAAGCACGTAAACACTCGTCAGAAAATCTCACTAGTAGTTACCCATTGCGGCAGTCATGGCTTTTTTTATGATTAAATGGATTCGCGTTGGACCACAATCTCACCTGATGGAAAGTGACGATGTGGCCGTGCTTCATACGCGTGATCTCAGTAGATGCCTATTCGTCCTGCTCTTGAAGATCCTAAGGTCTTAAGATTCAGGAAAGACTGACTGAAAGATTAACTTCGCCAATCGAAAACGAATTATTTTCCATTGTACATTGAAGCTTTTACAAACAAGTATACTAGATACATTGCTGCTCAGCCATATTTTCTGCCCATAAACTATTTATAGTTTGGTAGAAGTGTGTGAAATAATGTAACTCTGTAAAAGAAACTCAAAATAAACGTTTTGTTTATTATTTATTATTTTTTTTTATCAACACCAGCTACTTGACGGCGCCTTTAGATAAGAAGGTGGGAGCTAGCCAGGTGGACATTTCAAAATGCCCTACTACATATTAACAAAACCGAGTATACCACGATGGATGATAGATAGATAGATAAGCATTTATTTGCATCCATGCACACACACATAACAAACTTTACATATGAAAAATACAACCAAAACAACAAAACACACGCATAGAAACAAACAATAGTTATTTGTTATACAAGAGTGCAAAGTTGCTTTTTAACCGCGTGCTCAACTTTAATGACCGAGCAAGCGAAGGATTCTAAAATAATTCCTCCTGAGCGTTAGCGAGGGAATCAAAAGAGCACAAGGTGAAAAATCTTTGCACTTGAGTGCAACACGTGACTTTTCATCCCCCCTCAGCAAGGATATTACTAATTGTTTTCAAGTTTCTTATTTATAATAATACCTACGATGTCAAAACAAAATGGCGCGCGCAAAGCAAATTAAAAACAACAGTACACCAAGGAGGTTTGACAGAGTCTGAGTTTTTAACAAATTTTAAAAAGTTGTATGATAAATACGGCACCATGGAGATGGAAGTAAATAGGTTTAATGATGTTTTGGAATCAAATACCTAGTGCACGCGATGTTCTAAATTGAAAGTTACTTTAACCTCAAGCCGATAATAATGGCTTTTGTGCTCAGATATCGAATACCCTTTCCGAGGTGGGGGGATGAAAATATTATGTGTGTGCCGCAGCATACAAAAGAGAGGCTACAACTCAGTGTAGGAATTTACCCGAGGCGGGCAAAACACTGGTATTCTGCTGAAACCTGAGGGTTGGTCTGGGACAAATGGAATTTCGAAATGTGCTTCTACAGATGTGCTAGGATCTATATGATACGAGGAACATTCTTTTGTTTTTCTCCAGATGTAATGACTTATGATCAATTTTTAAGTAGACGAGACCTACCGTCGTAGCCTTGTACTGTTGGGCGTTAGGGGAGATGAGTGATACGACCGAAGGCTGGAATAACACTAGTTTATTAATAAGTAAGAGCTAAATACATCACAGCCTACTTAAAAATTTTTGCGTGCTTCGGCTCTTGATATATATTTGTACGACACGTGCTCAAAGCTGGTTTTCACTTTTTATTAGGGCCATTTTAGATGTGCCCGTAGCTATTAATGTAACACACGTATTACCAGGACCGGTTATAATTGCCCCCAGACATATATAACTATTTTATTATACAAGACAATAATTGCATTGCACTTTCATCGATGTACCGTAACATCTGTGAAAGTGAAATGATAAGTCATAAAGTGATTAGTTTGTTGCAAATTCGAATATGTGAGATTTAGCGTCAGGGATTAAGTTGATTGTTTGCATAACTTTGAATAATCTGTCTTGTCGTGAGCGTTTTGCATACCGGTAGTTAGTACGTGGCGCTAAAGCCTCCGGCGAATGTACCTGTCCGTCTAACAGGCACGATTATGGGTATGTTTTTTACCCGACTGTCCAAGAAAGGAGGGTAATATTCTTCGAATTTATGTATGTATGAGACGACTGATTGGTGTAGTAGATAAATGTTTGTGTGATGAATACGAACATATTCGTGACGACCTGTTTGGTGTTGTGGTTAGCAACTCTGACCACTATACCAAAAGGTTGCGGCTTAGAATCCCGCTAGGGGCATATGTTTGTGTGATGAATACGGATATGTGTACCCGAGTTATGGATGTTTTCATTTATAATAAGTATTTATTTACAAAAAAAATGTATTTATGTAGTTTATCAATCATCTGGTATCCACAACACAAGCCTATAGTTGCTTACTGGGGAACTAGATGGCGCTGTGTGTATGAAAAATTTATAAAAAATGAAATATTCACGAGTCATGGATGTTTATATAAATATTTATGTATGTTTATGCGTTATCTAGTATTCATAGTACAAGCTTTGCTTTCGAACTAGATGATTGGTGGTTCTGAAATATTTATTTATTTAATGTGTGTATGTAAGAATGTCCGTTTTTTGGCGCATCTTGTAGCCTAAACCGCTGGACCGATTTCGATGTGCATGGTGTCGTTAGATTCGTCTTAATACCTGGACTGTTATAGGATACATTTTATGGCATAAAGATCCAACATGGCGGCCGGAAAATACAAAAAATGCTATCGGGTTTTTTGTTTTTAAATACTTATGTAGTTATTTAAACTCTTTTCTGCATCTTATATATATATACAGGGCGTCCCAAAGTTATGGGACATGAAGGGGAAGTACCTTAAATATCGTAGATAGTGAATTTTGCTCAAAGAAGACTTTATGTTATTTTTAAAAGTTAGTAATTCTGCATTCATAGATTTTCTAAAAATTATTTGCTTCGGCTGGGAATCGAACCGACTCAAATGTGAAAAAAAAAACACCCTACTTTTATGATGCCAATCGAAAGAATAGCTAAAAAATAATAACTCTGCCTAAGTAACATAGTATTTTAAAAGAAAGGAACAACGTGAAATTAATCATTTTAATCAAATAAAAAACATACATGAAACTGCCGTAGTCAATTAAGTAGGTATTTTTTTGTAAATTAATTAATTAAATGCTCAAAATGTGATCCCTCTTGTTTTACGCAAATCGCCAATCTTTTAATGAGCCCGCTGCCTGTTGATTTTATGAAGTGGGTACTTATTTACGAATAATCAATGCTATCTTTGGAATGATAATATCGCTACTTTTCGAACGTCGTCGGCAATAAATAACTTTCTTGAAATTTGACTCAATCATTTTATGTTGTTCCTTTCTTTTAAAATACTATGTTACTTAGGCAGAGTTATTATTTTTTAGCTATTCTTTCGATTGGCATCATAAAAGTAGGGTGTTTTTTTTTTCACATTTGAGTCGGTTCGATTCCCAGCCGAAGCAAATAATTTTTAGAAAATCTATGAATGCAGAATTACTAACTTTTAAAAATAACATAAAGTCTTCTTTGAGCAAAATTCACTATCTACAATATTTAAGGTACTTCCCCTTCATGTCCCATAACTTTGGGACGCCCTGTATATATATATATATATATATATATATATATATATATATATATCGACGGGTTCCGGGCTATTTGTATTAACCGCCATTTTTGAAACTTCACACCAGAGCAGTTTAAAGTTTCGATTTTCAGAAAAAAAATCATAACTTTAGCAAATCGCATTATTTTTTCAAAGCAAAGGAAATTTTTGTTTCTGTTACACATTATTCATATTTTGATTAATGTTTTTTTCTGATATTCCTATTTTTAACGAAAATAAATGTCGATTAATACAAAATGACCCACATTTTCCTTTTTTTTGTTCCAGGCTAAATGACTTAACCGCCTAGGTTTATTAATATATGTTCCAAGCTACTTGACTTAACCGCCTAAGTTTATTAATACATGTTCCAAGCTACTTGACATAACCGCCTAGGTTTATTAATACATGTTCCAAGCTACTTGACTCAACCGCCTAGGTTTATTAATACATGTTCCAAGCTACTTGACTTAAGTACCTAGGATTGCAAATAATAGCTCTAAGCTAAGTGCTTTAACCAATGAGTTGGTCATATTTCAAACCTAAGCTAATTGATTTAAATACCATATCTCAAACTTATTGATGTATGGCTAATTAGTTAAGTGACTTATTTCTTTTTTTTTTAAATTGTTTGCAATCATACTAAAATAATAAGGTGTGCAGAAATTGACGGCTAAAACATTGATTAATTAAAAGGTACGTTGAAATAATAGGGGGTTTCACCTATCTTGTTAATTATTATGAAATGAAAAATAAAACATAGGTAATAAATTGTTCAAAGATAAGTTTTTTATTTAAAGTAACAATTACCTAGAAACAGCAATAACTTTTTAGCTTACTAAGGTAACAACTAAGAAATTATCACGTCATATTTTTAGGAATCACAAGTTAAACAGCCTTTTTATTAGATAATTGGTAAACAGTCTTTGCCCTGAAATTATAATTCTAATTATTTGAGATAATATTGCAGTTACTCATTCTTCTTTATTGTTAATCTTTAACATTTAGAACTGTTCCTATCCTAATTCTAAACAAGTTAAAGAAAAATCTCTTCAATGACGCGGCGCGGGGGAGACGCCTCAAGCGCCCGCGCGCCTTGGCCCCCGGTATTCGAACTCGCGCGGTTAATCACGCTGGCGCCAAAATCAATGTTTTAACCAACGTCTTAATAGTCAATCCATACAAAATTTCGATTGTATTAATGTGTACACTATACTTATTCCGTTAAAAATAAACTGTTTGATGTACTAGAACTTTACTTTTGTTATAGCTGAAACGACAGTGCAAATCAAATATAGACTAAGAAAAATAGGTTTAACCATTATCTGTAAATGTTTACTGTTGAAACCATAAATAGTTCATGCGACCGGTATACCATAATCTACTACAAGCTAAATGGTTAAAGTGACAACATCTAGCATTTCAAGTACCAAACTTAATGTATGAACCGACACTGGACATAAATTTGACAAAGAGGCTAGTTGTATTAAGCGACAATGGATAAGAATTTAACTAAGAGGCTAATTGCATGAAGCGACATTTCTATATATTTATAAGGTCAGGCTAAATGCTTGAACGTACACTGCCTGTAAATTGTTGCTCCAGGAAAAAAGGTTTAAACGACTATGTAGTATTTGGTAGTGAGCTTAAGTACACAAGTCTTAAATTTGACAATATTTTGTGTCGGTCCATACATTGCAGTGAAAAATAGGCCAAAAAAATGCGGTTGTATTAAGCGACATTTTTATACTCCGATCGTCACCTAACTGAGCTCAAACGACGCAGAAAAATTCGCTGATTCCAAATATATATAAAAGTCTAATAGCAAAAAAATGGCGGTTAATTCAAATAGCCCGGAACCCGTCGATATATATATATAGGGACACCTACTCTAGGTGTTAAAAATGTCTTGGAAACGAGTGAACAGATTCCTAACAAACATATTATGGTTAAGACCATCGCAGATATCAACTTTCGAATATAAGAAACCGCTTTCATATCGGTTCAACCCCTTTAGTGCTACAATCCCAGATATGAATAGTCGAAGGTTCTGTATGCAAAACACCCCTTTTTGCATGGGTGGTTATAAAAGGAACCTATGTAGCGGCACTATTTTAATTTCCAGACCGTAATCTAGAAGAGAGGACATATCTGTATGTAGTAATTTTTAATGAATGTTTTTTTCGGTTGATGGTAGGACATTTTAAATGTCCGCCTGGCTAGCTACCACCATCTTAACACCAATGTTTATAGCATTGTGTTCCGGATGTCAGAGATAACATAGCCATCCAAATAAGATGAAGGTTCCGGTTCAGTACGCTCCCATGTCCGGCCTCATCTTCACGTAGCATCAGGTGTGATTGAGATCAAGTGCTAACCTGCATTTGTGAAAAACAAAAATTCCGATCGATCTGGAAATTAATGTTGTAGCCTATATCCAGCCGTGGACGTCCAGTAGCTAATATGATGAGATGATAACTATGCAATACAGGTATTACTTCACGAGCACATACTCGTAGACCTGTAATGGACAGCAGCGTCGAGTGCAGCAGAGCATCCAAAGTCTGCGATGGCCATATGGCAAATCCCCCATTCTTGTGCATATCCGTAACCAAAATTCATATTCCCCAATCTTATCTCCGAGTCTTAAGGCCCGTATTAATAAACAAATCTCAATAAAAGTCTTGAGGCTGTATCAACCAAGATGCGTCTTAAGCAGTAGACGCTATCTCAAGCTCCGTGCTAATTTATAAACCAATCTTGAGGTCTACTCAGCTGAGAGCACTTATCAAGTATTCGCCTCAGCGGCGAATGAATGATAGTCTTGAGTTCCGTTTATTAATACGTGAAACTCTCAAGTGAGTACTGCTTGAGTAAGCCTGCGCGTTTCAGGTCTCTAGTTAGGTTTATTAATCAACACGTTTACTTGAGACTAGTCACAAGACTGTTCTCAATCTTGAGAATGGTTTATTAATACGGGCCTTATTGGCATATGATCAAAAATATCTTGAAAATCCTGAACCATATTTTTTACTATTCACTAAACGAGTAGGTAACACACGCGTTTACTTTATAACAGTGGTAAAACCACTCACCGTGAGTAAGATGCTGTAAAATGCTTTCCAATAAACACCTGCATGTCGGTAAATATACGTTTCACTTCGAAACGTTACGTAAAAGTGAGAAAAGTGCAACTATCTTTCAGTATTTAATATTTAATAGATACATTACAATGAAAGATTGGTGTATTGACGACCGATTGGTGTAGTAGATAGTGATCCTGTCAGCGAAACCAATGGTTGCGGGTTCAAATCTCGCGAGGGGTAAATGTTTGTGTGATGAATACGAACATTGATTCCCGAGTTATGGATGTTTATATTTTATCCTATGTAAAAAAAAATATGTACCTATGTATATTTATCCGTTACATTGGGACTAGATAATTGGTGTAAGTGTCCGAAATATAAAAAAAAAGGTATATTACAGTACCTGGTTCACCAATTTTGAAAGAATGTTAGCTGATTTAGAATTGAATTGAAATTATGACAGCTATATGAAAGTTGACAATGAGCCGAATCATGAAACTTTATAAATAGCCTATCAATGGGCGATATGTAAGTTTTGTGCAAGCTAACTTTTTACTCGACTGCAGTGATGTAAAAGAAGGGTAATGTATTCAAAACGTTTGTATGTATGTTACCTACCTACAGGCTAAACGTGGAATTTGGGCATGCGAGGTGTAGTTAAATTAATCAAATCGCGGACGTCTAAAAGAAAGGCCAAGTCAAGAGTATCTTAAACCGACGACCATGTAAGAACAATCTTATGAGAGTGAATGAAGCAAAAGAGGTATGTCACTATGTAGCAAGTGGAAGTCTGTAGTCTCTGCTGAAGCACTACTCCCATGCTGATGCTGTAGATGTCCAGGAGTAGGCCACACTATGTAGAGACACTGCCTACCCCTACAGGACACAGGCGTGACTTTATGTATGTTTGTATGAAATGTAGTTACATTCATGTTTTCCCGGGAGTGTCATAGTGATATGTCGTCATGATAAATCCAATATGACGGACAATCCTGTCACATATAATGTTACGACCTTTATCCCAAATGGGGTGATCAGAGATGTCCCAAACATTAGTGTTTGGGAGTTCCATTACAGTTTAATGATTGAAACAACATCCACGTTTATACATACATACATAACGTATCCCAAATGGGGTGGTAAGATTCAACATCGGTTCAGCCGTTTTTGTTTTAATCGCTTGTTTTCTCCGGGGTCTTGGTTTTGTGGATGTTGTGTGACCATCTACTACAGAAATCGGTCTGCAAAATAGTATATAGAGCATAGGCATGTATAGGTACCTACAAATGTCAAAAGAATTTAAAATCGAATTGTATAAGAAATACAAAGCAATTTTCTCGCCACAGTAGCGCAGAGAAGCAAGATCTCTAAGTATGATAAATAAACCGAACAAAACTGCACTGAAAAGCTTTTCCATGTAAGTAGCAACACAAAGCGAACAACACTGAAACTTCAAAGGGAAACACTAAAGATTTCCACGTATAAATTTTAACGTAGCTCTGAAAGATTGAAAGAAAGTAAAAACACATTAAAATTATTTTTTCTGTTTCTAAAACGAAATTATATTTTAGGGCATTACTTTAGACGCCAAAATGCATTGAGCCTTAATATTCATAAATTGGCGAAAAGGCTCAGCTCGGTAGTATAAGCTTAAAGGGATGGAAAACACGTCAGCTGTGGACTTATCCAAGTATTGATGTGTAAAGTTATTACCACATTATGATATAACTTACATTAAATACATACAGTGATCAAACGAATGTGCACTTTGATTCCATTGCTAAGTTCTACAGAACAGCTTTGGATTCTCTAACACACTAAACTCTTAGAAAAATTTAAGAACTTCTGAAGTGTTGAATTAATTAGTTGTTATAAATATATATTGTTAGTGCATGTGGTGTTTACCTGTAAGTTATTGTTACACTTGACGGTATCAGTTTACTTAATGTAATACATGTCTTGGTGTAAACAATAGTTGGTAAACCTTGAAAAAAAAAATAAAAAAAAGAAGCCTGCAATTAAAAATATATCCCTTGTTTCTTATACGAGTTAGCTTTACCGCATTGTGTGGTGCTTGTATGAAATTTTTATACTCATGACTTTTCTTGCAATCCACAACATAATACAATAGAGCTAACACGTAAGGGTTATATTGTTAGCTGTAGGCGACTATACTTAATAATAAGATTACCCAGACAGACAATTAATGCTCCAGTTGAATATAACAGCGTACTAAAGACTCCCAGGTATTAAACAACGGCCTTATATCTCAAAGGAACGTTTTAACCACTATCTAGTTAACTGGCAATTAATCCCAGCTAGACTAACTACAATGCCACAATAAATTGCTATAATTGTACATATCTAAGCTAGACAACGTATTAGTTCATTCAACTTCAAAAGCTACATAGTATTAAGTACTTAAAAGAGAACACCGACGTAAAGTTTACTTAAGTACATAGAAACAGTTTAACAAATATATGAAGTGTAAGACAGATGTCAAATTCGTCTTCATTACCGAGAGTGTCTAATACATTACATAGTAATAAATTCAAATGGCGTCTGCTTCCCAGCATGCCAGCTGATGGCTTGACGGATTTTGTAATAGGAATAGTAATTTTTTAATTTCTTTTTGTATGCAGTCGCGTTTTGGGCCTTGCCCCGGCTGAAGAGAGTATGTATGTGGGATTCTTTATTCCCACGTAGCACCGAAACGACCGGATGGATTTTAAGAGGGATTATCCCTCACGATATTCCATACAAACTGTCACGTTAAAATTTTTCGAAATGAATAAACCGATTCTAATGAAACTTTATATGCATGAAGCACGTACAATCTAAAAAGTTAGTAGAGAACATTTTCGAACGATTTTAAGTTTTCCATAGTAACAGAAATAATGCAATTTTTAATTCTATAATTAGAAAATGTTTTCTATTTACTTATTAAATCTATATATCCTGCTTATACCCATAAAGTTTCATTAGAATAGGTCTATTTCGTAAAATATGGACTTGAAAGTTAGTAATAAATGCCGTGGGAGAAAAACCCTCTTAATTCATTAATTAAGAGGGTTTTTCTCCCACGGCATTTATTACTAACCTCATTCCTTTCCATTCCATTCCAACGTTACCTCATTAGGTAACGTTCGATTCGTCAAGTGTTAGGTTACGTCACAAAGAAGTGGACCACAGCAGCACAGTAAGAGTTAAAGTTTTACCAAATGAAAAAAATGTTCTAGGACTACCATATGGATAGGTATCATAGAAAAGGGCTCACTATGAGGAATCTGAAAATATATATTACGAGTGAGATATACTATAAATAATAAATATCCTTGGACATACACACAGCGCCATCTAGTTCCACAGTAAGCAATTATAGGCTTGTGTTGTGGATACCAGATGGTTGATAAACTACACAAATACATTTTTTTGTAAATAAATACATATATAAATGAAAAACATCCATAACTCGGGAACACATGTCCGTATTCATCCCACAAACATATGCCCCTTTTTCTAACCACTAAACCAAACAGGTCGCAAATGCAGCTATGAAAAAAAATGCAACTTTGCAGCAGACATGTCGAGAGCTTGTATATAACGTAGACGTTTCAATCATATTAGTTGGCTTTTTATAAAATCGGATTTTAAATATTTATAATCAATAGACAGTTCCACAGACAGTACGTTTTGTAAACATATTGTTCATGTCGTACTACGGAATTGCTCAAAATATTATTACATCAACCACGGGAAACTCTACACAAGGTAAACACAAGACCTGGTTGTAGTCAAATAACATAGGTAAAATGTACACAAACAAAGGCAAATATTGTGTTTGCATTGCTACCCGGAGGTTCCTTGTGTAACTTGTACAAGAAATCAACGTTGGAAAAGTAAACAACACGTGACCCAATTTTCTTTTACGAATTGTTCATTGTTGTAAACAAACCGACAAGTTGAATACATGTATTGATTTTGCCATAGGCATTCGTCGATAAAAGTATACGTATAATAATTGAATTGCCAAATAAGTGTGATAATGCATGTTATTGATTTATATAATGTATTTCTATTTGTGAGGACCTGTAATTGGCTCTCTGTTTGCTATAATAGTTTCCATTAGTGTTATTGCAGCTGTTGGTTTTCCGAATAAATAAAAATTAAATTAAAAATATTCTCAAAACAACCGGCCTTAGTAAGTATTGTATCTCAGGAATGCATTATCACATCTCAACCAAATTTACATGGAACCATCCTTATGATAAACTCTAAGAGTACATACGAGGGAAGATCTATATCCCTGCAGTGGGATGTTTTACGGGCTGAGATGATAAACCCTCTCAAACAAAAAAACAATCATAATTATCAGTTAAAAATTTTCAAAAATATTCATTAAAAAATACAAACAGAACAACTTAGCACCTCCTCCTTTTTGGGAGTCGGTTAAAACAATAGAAGTTTAAAATCCAAATAACCCGACAGCATATTTGGCATTTCGCGAGCCCTTTGATTTACCATAAAATGTATTCTATGACACTCTAGGAGTCAAAACTAATCCTTCAAACAGTTTAGGATAGGTAAAAGTCGGGTAAAAGCCATCATTTGCAGTGAATGTTGTTTAACATTCAGAATATTTATATATGTCGCAGATAGCGATAAATTAGCTATAGAATTCATTATTCAAACGGTCAACTGACTATCATAAGACGCGGTTAATGGGAAGTAAAACCTGGTGGCGCTGTTATCGCCGGAAATGGCGCGGTGACGACGTTAACAGTTATATTAGGTCTTCACATTGAAAATGGGACACACTTTGCTACCAGCCGTCGAAGGAGTCGGAGCTCCACTGAACACATCTACGACTGTGAGTGATTTGATTACCATTATCACCGACGCTTGGAAGAATCCGGTGAGTCGTTAGTAAATAAGAAGTTGATCATGGGATTTGAGCAAGGAGGAATTGTAGACTACTGCGGTTGAAATCCACAGACTGCACGCGAGGGCCAAGTTGTATGGCATGAGGGGTGTGCATGTTTACTTTTCACCAGTAAGCATCTCTGGTTCCATGAGCATAATCGAATGTGAATACGTTGTCGATTTGCTTATAGTAGTTTGCAATAATATCGCCTTTGCCCGAGCCACCCTTTACCACGCTAGCAACGCCTACCCGAACCCATCCATCTACGACATATACATGTGCTCTCATTTGCTTAATTGACCTTGCATCAAAATGTAATGCAACTTAATCAGGCCTTTCAAGACCTAATTCCAGACGAATCTAACGACATCATGCACTTCGAAATCGGTCAAGCCGTTTAGGTTACATAGAAATCAACATACATACAAACTCTCGAAATACATTACCCTCCTTCCTTGGGCAGTCGGATAAAAATAAAGGATCGTCGCGAATTCAGTTACTGTTATGTTTCCGTTAATAGGGTGTGTTTAATTCCTTAATTAGATAATTAAGGAAAAAATATAAGCTCATGTTTTTAAAGCCGAAATCAATTGACCACGACTAACAAATCATTAACACGATCCAACTATGGCAAAAGTTAAACATCTTGGAAACGGCTGAACCGATTTCCATCGTACATGATTAAGAGGGTTTATCCCATACTGTATTCAATACACACTTTCAAGTCCAAATTTTTCGAAATGAATAGACCGATTCTAATAAAACTACGTTATGCGTAAAACGCATAACGTACATAGAATTAAAAAGTTTGTAGACAAATCTTTCAAAATATTGAATTTAAAAAATATATTGCATTTTATTTGATACTTTCGTTTATATTGCGTTTTATTTGTTGAAAAACTTAAAATCGCTCTAATTTAGTGCTTAGTTTTACTCTTTTTCGAAAATATTCTCTACTAACTTTTTCGATCTATGTAGATACGTGCTTTATGCTTATAAAGTAATATTAGAATCGGCTTATTCATTTCGAAAAATTTGGAGTTGAAAGTTTGTATGAAATACCGTGCGAGATAAACCCTCTTAAGAACCTCGCAAATACCAGCTTTTAAAGAAAAACCGTTAAGAGTTGCTACTTGCTTATTAAACTGTGCGTAGGGCCAATGAACGGGTCTATCTAATTATCTTTGCACTAATAATTAACTAGTAACATGATCATGTTGCTTGATGTCGTAACATCGACGACATCGACACACTTTTATAGGTATAATATACCTATTTATGGAGAGTAGTACATCTTGTTCTGTCTGATTATTAATTTCATCGGTACATCAAAAAATCAAAAATCAAATCAAAAATGTTTATTTAAGTAACTTATTCTTATTGTCTATAACAGCATTAGGGGACTCCTTTTAAGTAAAAATGTTTACCTGTATTAGGAGGCTCCGCTATTCTACAACTACATAAATGCTTTAAACAAGAAGGTAAAGTAGGTATACAAGTAAGTTCTTATTTTAACAATATTATTTTGAGGTATAAAATTATAATAATCATCAACAGCAAATAAACATCCCATTGCAGGAATATAGGCCTTCCCTCGTATAATGAGGGAGTATGGGCCATAGTCCACCACGCTGGCCCAATGCGGGTTGGGGAATTCACATGCCTTTGAATTTTTTATTTCGCAGGCAGGTTTCCTCCCGATGTTTTCCTTCACCGTTTAAGAGCAGTCGGATAAACTACCAAACCACTATCACTAAGTTATTTAAGCATTATATCGAAGGTTTTCTCACTAACACGAGTTATCCCTCAACTAATCATATAACACATAACAAGGAAAAATACAACTATTGCTGGTTTTCCCCAAAACTTTCCAATGTGCAAATGTGTATAGTCCACAGCACGGCGACCGTGCACGTTGCCAGTGTAAGATGGCCGCGTGACGACACTAGAAATGTGATTGCAGCGAGACCTGCTTATACTGGACCTGTCAATGTCCTCGTGCGGCTACGTGTACCGTACATACATGTGTAAATTATGAAAATAATGCAAACAAAACAGTGTTATTGAATAAATATGGGTGGGTGAGAATATGTCTATAATTTATTAACAAATCGATGAATATGCAAACGCCTGGTATTAACAAATGGATGATCATCTCAGACCGTACATATCCCACTGCAGGGATATAAGCCTTGCCTCGTATATGAGGGAGTAAGGGCCGTAGTCTGGCCCAATGCATGTTGGGGACTTCACATGCCTTTGAATTGTTATTTCTCAGGCAAGCATGTTTCCTCAGTTCCTTCACCGTTTAGGAGAAGTCGGATAAATGTACATAAGTGATTAAATTAAATTTAAAAACTCATTGGTACATGGCCTGCCTGGGAGTCGAAGCCAGACCTTCCAAATTGGGAGACCGCGTCTTAACCGCTGAGCCACCGACGCTCCGTCAGTGTATACAGAGTGAAATTTAATTCGTGTAATTCCTGTTTACTGGTGACTTCTGATTACGAAGAACTTTCCACTAGGAACCATAGCTGAATTCGATTAAAAATTTTTCAGTGACCCATACAAAGTAAATGGAAGTCCAACAATTCGGCGCAATCAAGCGAATGACTTGATGGTTTTTAAAATAAGAGGAAGTAATAGGTTTTGTAGTTCCATTTATATTATACGCTTTAGTTTTTTAATCATCATCATCAAATCAGCGACAGGAAGTCCACTGTTGAACACCGGCCTCCCATACAATTCCAGAGAGACCGGTTGGAAGCAGCCTGCGTCCAGCGATTTCCCGCGACCTTTATCAGGTCGTCTGTCCACCTTGTGAGTGGCCGTCCTACGCTGCGCTTGCCTGTGCGTGGTCTCCACTCGAGAACTTTAATGCCCCTCCGGCCATCAGTTCTTCGAGCTATGTGCCCTGCCCACAGCCACTTTAACCTTCTTTCGACCTTCGTCCCCTTACAGATCCTCATTACTGATTCGATCACGTAGTGACTTTGAGCTTTCTTAAGGGGCCCATAGTGAGAGACCGCTTTTTAATGACATACGTCAACACTGGTAACACACTGATGTTAAGTGAAGATGAGGTCGAAGATGGAAGAGTACTGACCCGGAAACCCCAACACATTTCTGGCTATCTTATCTCTGATAACCGGAACACAACAATGCTATTAACATTGCTGCTTGGCGGCAGATTTAGATAAGATGGTGGTAGCTAGCCTGGTGTTTTGGACGAAAAGATGTTGCGTTGTTTCCCGAACGCTGCCTATCCGAGTTGGATTCATCGATTGGCCTATCTCTCCAAGTTGGACCTGTCCAGTCGGATCTCTTGTTTAAATAGACATATTTGCTTACAATTTAAATAATGGAGTTCCCAACTGATATTGGTGTATGGGCATGGACATTCGCCATAAGAATAAGAATCGTTTATTTGACCCATTTAGCGACACATACACGTATAAATAACCAGTGAAATTGGGACCGGGTTAGATAAAAGTTGGTAGGTTCCGGCGTCAGTCTTTCCTGAATCTTACAGCCTTGGGATCTTCAAGAGCAGAATAGGCATCTACTGAGATCGCGTGCTTCATCTTCGGCCACATCGTCACTTCCTATCAAGTGAGATTGTGGTCAAATGCGTTTCAGTCAACATTAAAAAAAAGGTACACAAAACAGTACCTTTTTTGTTTACCTAAATAATAGGTTAGGTACTTCGATCTCATACCACAATTTACAAAAATTAAAGTAATGTTTCACATAGGTATAATTAATTCCATAATTTTCGCTTTGTCCTTGTTCATTTTAAGGCCCGCTTGTTGAGATACTCAATTGAGATAATTGAATAATTAATTGACAACCGATAATGGTAATAATATGACATACCGAGTCATATGCCATCTGGGAAGAGAACACCAGGCGTTAGAATAAAGAATAAAGAAATAGAATATTATTATATCATAAATAAGAAAAGAAAGCACAGGAAGATACCGCAATCGTACACTCGACGGCATGACAACCTTATCTCTACAAGTGTAAGATGGCCACGCGATACTACCGGGAATGTAAACACAGCGAGACCTGCTTACACTGGCAATGGAAGGTCGTCATTCGCCCACGTGTATTAAATTTGCAGTTGATGACTTGCAAAATATGCTGTTTAATTTTATGGCTTTAATTAATTAATGCTATTATACCTAAGCGATTTCTTATCGAGCAATAAAAGCCCCATCAAAGGCATAAAATTTAAACTGTAGCCAATTTAAGTGGCTATAATCACAATAACACTTTCACTAAATACATAATTAATGATTGTAAAAATAATGTGCACATTTTTGACCCACTGATCTTGTAATAAAAATCTGTATGTACCTATGCGTTAGGGTGCCAGTTAATCATAGATTGGTATTCAATGAATGGTGTGGCGGATATGTCACGATGATTGGCTTTAAACCTGTAATACATGCACATAAGACTATAAATTTAAAATTTAGAAAACCTCTGATAGACTGTGATACCATCAAAATATACCAACGGACTATGTTAAGGACCAAACATTTTCGAAATTTAAAACTGGGTGAATTTGAATTCGTGTAATTCCAATTAATTGGTGACGCCAATCTTGATTACGAACAACTTTTCCCAAGGAACCATAGTCGAATTCGATCAACAAATTTTCGATTACCCGTACAAAGTGTCAAACAAATGTCTATGTCAAAGTAAACCTTCTGAAACCACCTTTAACAAAGAAGTCCATCAATTTTCGACTGGTGACTCCACTCCTGATTATGAACAACTTTCCACTAGGAACCATAGCCGAATTCAGCCGAAAATTGTTGGAGTTCACTGCAAACAGGAATTACACTAATTAAATTTCACCCTGTATAACAGGCATTATCTGAGATACATCCAGATAAAGACTGGATACCACACACACACACACAGCGCCATGAAACACATTACATCCGTCGTTTTTCCACAGAAATGCACACTAATCAGTGCAATCAGTGAACTCTTTCAAAATCGACCTGCACAAATATTTAAAAAATAATGAAACCAAACAGAGACAAACTGCTTAAAGCTGGTAGTGTAGGTATTAATAATAATAACTAAATTCCCTAAGTAGGAATTTGATACCGCCGAGATAAACAATGTATTTATATAAACATCTCTGGCTTGGGAATAAACGTTCGTATTCATCACACAAACATTTACACCTCGCGGGATTCGAAGCCGCAACTGGTTTCGCTAACAGAGTCACTATCCACTACACCAATCGGTGGTCAAATATCTTACAAAACTAATCACGAGAGTGCCTTTCTACATGAATATAATTTCAAAAATAACCGAAATATTTATCATTGCAATTGCTTGTAGCCAGCACTCATGCAATATGCAACAAACGCGCTCGCCGTGGAAAGTGCTCTAGTATTAGTTGCAACGAACCTGCAGTGATTATTAATAGATTACATTAATTCCTATCTACCTGTTATAAGGTCTATATTTTTCTGTTCTGGAGAAAGTTTTTTAACAAGCTGTGTAAATAATGATAAAGTGAACTCCGCACAATCACCGTCTATAGGTATATACATAATAATATATAAAAGGAAAAACTGACTGATTTATCAACGCGCTGAATGGGGTAAAGCCGAGGGGCGAGGTGAGTCGTCAATATGACAAAATGTCCAGTGGACGAATTGTTTTATGGTCATAGACTCGGTATAGAGAAGTTTGACACTATGACAAATAGAGAAATTTATTATATAGAACTATGTTGTAAATTTTAGGCATAAGAAAAACGCCATCGAGAGCTTTTCTAGACGGGAAATCGAATAATTTAAGAAGTAGTTTCTTTGGTCTAATCTTCGAGTTCTTTAATTATAAATCGAATCAAAGTGTCACTAGTACTATTGAAAGGACTAGCGATAAAACAATATTATTCATGATGACTGAATTGACTAAATGACAAAAGCGCTTGGTATATTTCGCCCAGCTCCCAAAAATTATAAACTTGTATTAGTTTTATACTTTTATATATATAAAAAAAAGAAAAGAAAATGATCCTGTAGGTTTCTTGCACCGCTTCTTTTCCCACAGATGATTTCCCTTTCCGAAGCGGTGGTAACTTGGACATATTGACTGAGCGAAAAATTCTTAAACCCTATTTGTATTTCCAATAGATTTAAATTGACATTCAAGAAATGATATCATGTATCTTACGTTGAAATAAATGCTTGAAGTTTGAAAGTTTGATGGTACTACCGATCCTAGATAAGTGTCACTGGTACCATTGATAGTATTAAAGATACAAACTTGTGTCATTTGTACCATCAATGGTACTAGCCAATACTGGCACATGGGCAAATAAATGCTGTAAATATCAACTATTGATATGGTCAATAATGACGCTCTAACCTCTCAACAGTCTCTTAAACAACTCATTTCTCTTTAATTTGTATTTTTAGAATAAAATTGTCTACCTACGTGGACACCGTAATACACCTATTTCCGAGGTGAGCAAAGTAAACTAACTTACGTGATTTAGTTCCTAGGTGAACAAAGTGAACTAATAAATTCCACTTTATTCACCTGGGTGACATCAACTAGATGATTTACTTCCCATGTGAACAAAGTAAACTAATAAATTCCACTTTATTCACCTGGGTGACATCACCTAGGTGATTTACTTCTCATGTGAACAAAGTAAACTAATAAATTCCACTTTATTCATCTGCGTGATATCACCTAGATGATTTACTTCCGAGGTGAACTAAGTAAACTAATAAATTCCATTTTATTCACCTGGGTGACATCACCTAGGTGATTTACTTTTCATGTGAACAAAGTAAACTAATAAATTCCACTTTATTCATCTGCGTGATATCACTTACATGATTTACTTCCGAGGTGAACTAAGTAAACTAATAAATTCCAATTTATTCACCTGGGTGACATCACCTAGGTGATTTACTTCCGAGGTGAACAAAGTAAACTAATAAATTCCACTTTATTCACCTGGGTGACATCACCTAGGTGATTTACTTCCGAGGTGAACAAAGTAAACTAATAAATTCCACTTTATTCACCTGGGTGACATCACCTAGACGGTTTACTCCCGGGGTGAACAAAGTAAATTCACTTTGTTCAATTGAGTGAACACAGTGGAATAATCCGCCCCAACAATGTGGGAAGTGTAAAACCGCGTCCCCACTAAGCGACTTTTGGCGAGCGACAGTGTCCCGGGAGAGAAATGTCGACATCACCCCACATTGCCCGATGTCTTGTTTCCGTTCACATCAGTTTAGTCAAACCTATCAGACATGTCGGGCGAAGTCTGGCGAAGTCTGGCAACAACGTCGCCCGATGTCTTCGAGGACACAGTCGCTCGACAAATGTTTTCTACTGGGGACGCGGCTTAAGGCTATTGATGATGAACGGTACGCCTCGTTCTTAAGGTATTTTCATTTATAGAGAGATTATTATTGTTAGGTGTTCAGTACTAACCGGGTGCGCGGGCGGCATGCATGTGTCGTTCGCGGGCGCTCGCGGCGCGGGCGCATCACCGCACGTGCAGCGCCTGTTGCACAACACACACCCTGCAACAAAAGGGAATGTAAATTTACAACTAGATCCACATGCCATTCTGGAAGTTTGAATTAAAGTGACGTGGAAAAAAGTAATGATATAATAAATATCCTTGGAAACACACACCGCGCCATCTAGTTTCGCATCTAGCCTTGTATTATGGATACCAGTTGATTGATATACTACACAAATATTTTTTTTATATAAATAGATACATATTATAAATTAAAACAGCCATAACTAGGGTACAAATGTGTTCATCATACAAAGATATGCCCTTAGCGGGATTCGAACAGGAATTTTAGTTTTTTTTTAGTACAGCAGTAGGGCTTCTAACTAGTAGTTAGACCAAACAGGTTGTCAACAGGTGAGTTCAAGTCATTCATCATCATCATCATATCAGCTGAAAGACTTCCATGTTCAAGTCATTCTTCCACTGAAAACATCACACATCGCATCAACAGCGTACAGAAGTCATAAGCTGTCTTCTATTGCTTTCTAATGCCCAAGCAGCTGGACAGGTGAGTTGACGCAGATATCTAGGAACTATGAAGTTGCATCAAAATGACGCTGTTGAAAACCTTCCATCATTGACAAATATAAGAATTTATTAAAATCACAAAAATGTCAAAGATATCTCGGAGCTTAATACATCCTTAGCATTCGAAACTCCATAGTAGATTAACAGTGAGGATAAATTTAGGTAATCTCATTAAGTTTCTATAAATTCAATTACCACTGATTCACTCACTGACTCACTCACTGATTGACATGCTCCATTTCGAGGGAGGAGTGGTAGGATTATCTAATAGAAATTAACTCCACGCAGGCGAAGCCGCGGGTACATACTAGTTAGTTATAATATCAGTTACACGGACGACACCCAATCTTGTCTACTCGAGCGTATCTAAAGTACCTACTTTCATTCGCTTACGCAACGTTTTCTTCTATTTTCGTGGAAACGGGACTGTGTGCCTAGTGGGCTAAGTTACCAAGACCGAAGAGCATCCACCACGCTGATGACACAGCTCTCATTTCTTTGTCTTTCATAAACGTTTTTTATTTTTTTTTCTTTACAAAACATTTTTCAAAATTTTACGTCTGACACGACCTCATTGTTGCAAATATACAAGGTGACATTTATTCGTGTAAGTCCTGGTTACTGGTGACTCCACTCCTTATTACGAACAACTTTCCCCAAGGAACAATAGCCCAATTCGATCAAAAAATTTTCGATTACCCATACAAAGTAAACCATTCTGAAAACACCTTGCCTTGGCAGTCCGCTTTACGAAGGAAGAAGCGAATTGCTTAGAACGATTGAATAAATAATAAATAACAAGGTTTGCGCAAGTAAATCTACTTATTCATAATAGGATGAATTTGAATTCGTGTAATTCCCAATTACTGGTGATATTGAGTTTGAGTTATTACTCTTGATTCGTATACCCAAGGAACCATAGTCGAATTCGATCAAAAAATTTAGATTACAAAGTATACCATTCTGAAATCACCTAAAAACACACAAACAAACACCCCACCGCCCTACACACACACCCCCAATATTACAATATGTACCACTCATCACAATCACACTTATTCGTGTGACTTAATGTTCCACCAATCTTGTATTTGTATTCTGCTTTTATTGCAATGTGATAAGATAACTGTTTTATTTTCAAAATTATATTTGTGTTATGTTTATTTTTAGAAAACATTTGTTTATGGAGGAGCGAGACTTCCTGATACAAGTATCTTAATACTTACTAGGAGGTCTCAACCCTGGATCGAGTTATAGTATTATGAGAAACGAAATAAACATTTTTAATTTTTTTTTTTTTTAAAAAAAAAGGTCCATTCCATAACGAAGTCCAACAATTTTCGACTGAATTCGACTATGGTTCAAAATGGAAAGTTCTTCGTAATCAGGAGTAAACAGGAACTACACGAATTAAATTTCACCCAGTATATTAGACTTTCGTATGTGTTAAGCAATATTTGATAATAATTTGTTTTTTTTTGTGTTTCTTTATTATGACGATGATTGGCTTTAAACGTGCACATAAGACTATAAATTTAAAATTTAGAAAACGTCTGATAGACTGTGATACCATCAAAATATACCAACGGACTATCTTAAGGACCAAACATTTTCGAAATTTTAATCTGGGTGAATTTGAATTCGTGTAATTCCCATTAACTGGTGACGCCAATCTTGATTATGAACAACTTACCACTAGGAACCATAGCTGAATTCAGCCGAAATTTATTCAGAATGGTTTACTTTGTATAGGTAATCGAAAATTTTTCGTTCGAATTCGGCTACGGTTCTTAGTGAAAAGTTGTTCGTAGTCAGGAGTGGACTCACCAAGTTAATGGGAATTACACGAATTCAAATTCACCCAGTACAAGCAAGTATTAATTTCGTGACATAATTTTTGATATTTGGAGTCGCAAGGCTAGACAAAAACCTATGCATAATCTGAGTAAGACCGAGCACAATACTTTAAGCATCGGCGATCAAAGATTTTGCGACTGCGTCGCGTATGAGTGACGTTCTGCTCGTTAGCCGCATTTGAAATCGGTATCGAAATGAGTGGAGAGGAACGTATAGGCTCATAAAACGATATCCAGATTGAAATCCAACTTGAGTTGACATTAAACTTGATATACTTTTTATATAAAATGGCATCTCAATATTAAATTCAATCTTGAGTTGATATGAAATTTGAAATTGTACCGCAAATGCTTATTGAATTGTTGCAACGTCATTCCAATTTGTATTGAGCTTTCGAAAAGTAACTGAATCGCCCATCGCCCATTCTAAAAGGATCACTGCACAGGTCAAGGGATAGCCTGTTATCTTTCTTCTACCTCGTATCATAAGATTTATGAATTCATTGATAATGCGCCAATGGGAAAAATGCAGGGGTCATTCACCAAAGATTCCTACTAAATCGAAGTAACATTGAGTACATGCACACACATAATGCGTCCAACTTCAAAAACTATTAGCGGTTCCATCATGAGCTCAAGCAAATCGCTCTCATTACTGCAAACTATTGCTCTGTCACTATTACTCGCATTGGAACCGAGCAACATTACTGATAGATTCCGACAAAGAGAATAGTTTGCGTAAACTCATGGTAGGCTCATAAAAGGTCTGAGGAAGTCTGTAAGTAATCATAGTTTCCATAGCAACTAAGCATCAAAGACAGTCCCATAATCTATCAAAAAAAATGCAGAACATTAACCTAAGCAGAAACGGATTTTATTCATTGACACGGATCGAGCTATGAAGCCATATAAGCCACACTGAAAGCGGTAAGCAGGCTTGGCCCAGTGCGAAAACGCGTTGTATTCGTCGGCGGTGAGCGACGTTACAGCGGAGCGGGCTGCAAGCGGCCAGTTGCGAAGTCGCGTTATATTCTTAGGAGACTCGCTAAGTTACACTGGAAGAGCGGCACGGGGCTGCAAGCAGAGGCGGCCAGTTGCGAAGTCGCGTTATTTCTTAGGAGACGCGGTACGTTACACTGGGAGAGCGGCACGGGGCTGCAAGCGGACGCGGCCAGTTGCGAAGTCGCGTTATATTCTTAGGAGACGCGCTACGTTATTACTCTGGGAGAGCGGTACGGGGCTTCAAGCGGACGCGGTCAGTTGCGAAGTCGTATTACATTCTTAGAAGCGCTACGTTACACTGGGAGAGTGGCACGGGCTGCAAGCGAACGCGGCCAGTTGCGAAGGCGCGTTATATTCTTATTAGTAGGCGCCGTATGCGTTTTAGTGTATGGAGGTGAGCGATGTCATCCTGAAAACGGCACGGAACCGTAAATGAGCACGGCCCGGTGCAACATCGCATTGTATTTTATGGCGATGAGTGACGTCACATACGGAGCGACGCAACGGCGTCAAGCGGCACGGTGCGCTTCGAAATCACCTTGTATTCTCGAGCGACGTCACACGGTGCGGGACGGTACATCTCCATAGAATACAACGCGATTTCGCTCCGCCCCGCTCCGCTTCCAGTGTGGCGAATGATTAATAAGATTCAGACTAAGGCACGTGTAAACTGTTTCTATTTATAACAAATACATTGTAACTAGGCACATTACAAGTATTTTGAGCCGCATCGAAATGAAACACGTGTAAAATTCTTTTTCTTTTCGAAATCTATTTTCTTAGTTTTAACGTGGGAGGTGATTGAGGTTTGATGATTGAAAATCGACATTCTTCACACCATATTAAGGCTATTCCGTACTCAAAAATGATTGACTTTATTTATTTTAACCCCGACGCAAAAAGAGGGATGTTACATATTTGAAGTCTATGTCTGTATATGCAACTGTGTGTAACATAAGTGAAATGGTGATAAATTGGCCCTGTATCTCCATCCCTTACCAACATATAGGTGGGTCGAAATGAGATGCAAATGGTAAAGTGCGCTACTTTAAAATAAGATCACACAAGACATAAGTAATTATGAATAGGGAAATTTAGAAATCCGTGGGAGAAAAAATGATTATGTCGTGCAGATAAATAAACCAAGTATGTTAAATATCTACAAAACGGCTTAACCGATTTCCATTTCTAGAATTATTCAGTGAGTGCAGAGCTCTCGGGAATCTAATGTCTCCAAGTCGACTCGTTTTGCATCGAGACTATGGCTAAGAACCTATCCCCGAGTGTAATCTTAATATATTTCGATCGTACCATCGAAGTTAATATGCTGCATTTTTAAAAATAAAATTATAAACCCTCGAAAAACTCGTCATCATCGAATAACAATTGAAGTTTAAAAAGCAAAGAACCCGACAGCATATTTTGCATTTTACGGGCGCCATGTTGGATTTTTTATCATGAAATATCCTATCACACTCCAGCGTTCAAGACAAATCCAGCTACACTAAGCAGTAGGAAATCGGTCAACATTACATAGAAATCTACATAAATATACACTCGAAAAACATTACCCATCTTCCTTGGGCAGTCGAGTAAATATAGCAAAAAACAGTTTTTAAAGCTAAATATCTGGAAAATGATTTAACCGATTTTCATGAAACATGACTTGAGAACTTGCCCCCTCATTTAGTCTTTAATATAAAAACTGAGATACCTCCGGACAAAGACTGGACAAACACACACAACGCTGACAAACACGTAACATAATAAAGCCTTAATTCCACGCGGACGATTACATTTTGGTACAATATTATTTGAAACTAACTACAACGAAACATCTTCACGTATCGAAACTATTGAGACCACATTCTATTTCTTTCTTTATAACTGTATCGGAAATACTCATGGGCAGGTTTTCTCAATTTACTTTACAAAGTGTCATTTTGCTAGTAAACTAAACATAGCAAATCAGAATTTCGCACGAGGCGGCAACAATGACGCATGCGCGAACGTTAACGAGTGTCACGTACAGTTATCTAAGCGCACGCGCCACCTGTTTGATCGACAGATATAGAGTACACATAAGCGGTAGTAATACTCGAAATGTTACGCCAAAATCTAACTAATGTTATAAATGCAAAAGTTTGGATGTTTCATTGTTTGTTGCTAAATCACGACGAAACGGATGAAAGGATTTGGATGAAATTTGGTATATAGGTAGAACATACCCAGGATTACCCAACCCAATCCGCATTGGGCTAGCGTGGTGAAATATGGCCCATACTCCCTCATTGTATGAGGGAAGGCCCATTCCCTGCAGTTGATATTTATGGGCTGATATGATGATGATGATGACCCAGAATTAAGAAGTAATTATTTCCTAATATCCTGATAAAGTGAGTAGTTCCCGCGGGATAAACAAATTAAATATATCCGCGATAAAGTTATTCTACACAGGCGAAGCCGCGGGCAGGCAGGTAGACATAACATTAATTTTTTCACACTTACATTTAAACACTCTATTTATTACACAAACTCATAACGCTCATACTTACTAAATATTTTGTTTATATAACTCGGGGTTATTTTTATAATATGCTGGCCACATTATTCATTTAGTTATCACTTATTTCGATAATTTTGACCACCCTAACAGTGGGGATGGGGAGACACTAGATGAATCTCTTGTTACCTCTTATTAAACAACATTGGGTTTACGTTTCGGAGGTCGCGGGTTCGATCCCTAGTGGGGTACATATTTTAGTACTCGGTTTGGTTAGTGGTAGGGCATATTAAATGGCCGCCTGGCTAGCTACCACTATCTTATCTAAATCTGCCGCCAAACAGCAATGTTAATAGCATTGTTGTGTTCCGGTTGTCAGAGATAAGATAGCCAGTCCCCCAAATAAGATGGAGTTTCCGGGTCAGTACGCTACCACCTTCGGCCTCATCTTCACTTAACATCAGGTGTAATTGAGGTCAAGTGCTAACCCGTTGTGGCTAAAAAAAAACAAAAGTAGTGAAAATTTTGACAGTAAATTATTTGTACTTGTTGTAAAACTATTAATGCTTTATAAAACCATCTATATCTCCAAGTCCATCCAATCCAGACTAAAATTATAAATGCGAAAATGCGAATATTTGTTTGGAGTAAAACAATGTAAGCAAACATTTCGCAAGCGACACACATCTTTAGTGTATGATATTTTAAAAATAGAATATCTGATAGCCTTTTGACACGTAGCTAGTCGTAGGTACTTATATCTAAAGTAGCCCTGAAGTAGTAGTGGGGCTACTGCTAAACTATAATAAGTATGTAGTATTAACAGAATTATTACCAGAATGTAACCAAATATTGTCTATTTGATTGTAACACAATAGATTTTAAAATGAATATAGCTAAGAACCTTTCGCCTAGTAAATATATAAAAAAACGCACTCAATGAGACCACTTATTATTGAGATAGCAAAATCCGAAAAAGAAATGGACACAACAACACACAATGTCGTCAAACACTTAACACCCTTGTTTTTCGTCGGGGGGTTAAAAAGAGCAACCGTGGTTCTGCTCGATTTTCTCTGGAAAGTCATCCTTGTGGAAGAATGTTAATTGTATGCTTTAGACGATTTCAAGTGTTATTTTATTTACAACTTACGGAATAAAGTTATGTTTAATTTTAATTGAAATCAGTCAGTGAATATCAGTTCAGTCGGAAAATATTATACGTAGCCCTGTTGAAATCAGTTGTTTGCCAATTTTTTCCGGTTCAATTATCATTGACTATCAACTTCAATAAAAGTAGATTTGTAATGGAAAATTTTACTAGACTCCAATACTTTTTACGGGGTATTTTTTCAATAGGATTTAGAAATTTTCAATTGTGTTTTATAAATTTGTTGTTTCATATACATACTTAATTTATGTTTACCTACATAATAAATACAGAATTAATAAACAACGGATAAGATTCTAATATCTGCGATTCTGTGGAACGACGTGCCATGAGACTCATAGGTGATAATTCGATGACCTGAACACCTCTTTTACAAGATGCAATTCGGGGAGTGTGCGTTGGAATTACATAACCTTATTCCACCGTCGCCCTTCCTTCTTCGGACCACTAGGCCGTACTCCACCCTTATATAGTTAATATACCGAGCATTCGCACTAAGAAGTTTTGATTTCATTCATCATCCGAACAGCCAAGGCATGGAACTCCCTTCCGGCGTCAGTCTTTCCTGAATCCTACAACCTTGGGATCTTCAAGAGCAGAGTGAATAGACAATTACTGGGATCGCGTGCTTAATCTTCGACCATATCCTCACTTTCCATCAGGTGAGATTGCGGTCAAACGCGAATCCACTCAATCATAAAAAAAATATCTGCCAATATTTACTAAACATAAAGATTAGCTACTGTAGCTCATTTTAATAAAAAGTTATTCATATGTATATACATGTCACACCATTAAATTACTACTTTAAATAATGGCATTTAGCTGGCATAAAGATTAGACCGCGTGCCTTGGATTCCCAGCAGTCTGTTGAACACACAATAATAAGCAGGTACCTACCGATGCTCATAACTATAATGATATAGTCTTTTATATAGCATACTTATAGTAAGCAATTGGTAATTGAAAACAAAACGCTAAGCGACAAAAAACCCGACAAAACTTGATCCCAATCGACCCCTAATGTAAAGTGAGAGTAGAAATCTAGAATCCAACTTCCCATGTTCAAAATGGCCTCTAATCGATGAAGATACGAAATATCTACCTCAAATTGCGGCAAATTTGAGACAAATGCTTAGAGAAAAAAGTAAGAAGACCGCAATCACACTCTCCCACAAGACAATACGTGAGTCCACTTTAGTATAATAAGCGCGTTTGCGGTCTGAAAATTATACTAATTTTCGCAGTCAGGACACACGATTGATTTGGTTGCGAAACGTATTAATAGGCGATTAACAGGAAGTTTTCCTTACTTTTGCTCTTACACCATAAATTAGTCCTAACTAAAATCAATTAAAATAATTCGGAAGAATAAAATATATTTTATTGTTTATTAATTTTAACACTTCTGTGGTTTCGGCACGTAATAGGATTAGATCCAACGCGACTCTTCCTGTGAGCGACTTTGGAACTTCACCGAAAACATATATAAATGGATCTAAATGGAGGATTTTTCAAGCACTAAACTGTCTGGAACACCCAAACGCTAATGTTCGGAATATCTCTAACCACCCCATTTGGGATTAAAGGTCGTGACGTTATGTATTAATATTAACACTTTGATATCACTATTATATTATTTAGTGCCAGTATAATTTTGCTCCGAATATAAAACCGATCGACACAAATGAAAAACAAATTCTTTGATATAGAATTGTCAAAGTAAACTAAATAAGTATTAAGCGTACCTCCGGTCCTCACGGCCCCATGGCCTCTACACCTAAGAGCTTCTGCCCTTTTATTTACAGAAAATATGCAATATATGACATACCTATTTCTCACTCTGAACAAACACAAAATACTTAATTTTAGATGAAGCGACTTCTGGCGCACTAAGAACACTATGATAAACTAGAAATAATCGATGTTCCCTATCCGCTACAACAGTGTGTCAATTCAAAAGCATAATTGTTAGTCGGGTCAATTGACCAGAAGCTGGTACCTGATGTGGGGCGAGCTACTTGCAATATTGTAGAATAACTTCAGCTTGACACACTGGCATGTTATTTAAATATTTTTAACAACAAGA
Source organism: Oegoconia quadripuncta (assembly GCA_949316235.1). NCBI lineage: Eukaryota > Metazoa > Arthropoda > Insecta > Lepidoptera > Autostichidae > Oegoconia > Oegoconia quadripuncta. The sequence goes on from OX438743.1 coordinate 5,070,642, forward strand.
CGGAGGTTTTCTATTTGACCGTTTTTTACGCATGTTAAGTCATAACCCTCCACGAATCGATTTAGGTATTTTTGAAGGGTATAATATACTCTATATTGAATAATTAACAGAACTACATAAATCATCAATTGAATTAAACTTTTTTTTCATGGTAAGACAAACGAACAAGAACCTCATCTGGTGGAAAGAACTTGAATCACATGAACCTAAGCATGTAGACATGACATGACATGACTTGAAATTATTTTGCGCAATAAAGAGTATTTGTATTGTATTGTATTGTATTGTGTTTTGTTGTGTTGTGTTGTGTTGTGTTGTGTTGTGTTGTGTTGTGTTGTGTTGTGTTGTGTTGTGTTGTGTTGTGTTGTGTTGTGTTGTGTTGTGTTGTATTGTATTGTATTGCATGACTAACTGCTGGTAGGCACGTAAATCTAAGGACCCATGTCTTTCCGTGGGTGTTGTAAAGGCGACTACATGATTGTGAGAATCACAGTATAGACCAGTGTTAGGCAGCTGCATGCGAACTCGCCAGCCCAGTAGAGTGGCAAATCCTTCTTTGGAAAGCGGAGCAAATCGGCTTATGTCCAGTACTAGATTTTTATAGGCTGTTGATGTGATTTGTAAGCCTAAAGATATCAATTTCCGACCTAATTACAATCTTAACGTGTTATAAGGGACAAACATACATAATTTATCTGCAATTCGCTTACGTTATAACTAAAATTCTGTTTGATACAACACCGCTCAGTGCTTGTTTTTTTTATTAAGAAACTTGTGACACGGTAATAGAAAAAGGAATATGATACGAGAATAGAAAATGATCATAATAATACGTGACAACGTGAATAAATAAAGCCGCTTGCAGACACGGCGATGCAAAGTAATGTAGGTACTTAACGCTACGTTCGGAATTAATACGTTTCACGAGTACCGTTGCCACTCGGTCGCAGGAGTCTCGTATCAATAACGCATCAGCGCGCCATTAGCTGCCAATGGCTGGCATCTTGCCTCCACCAATACTCATTCACAGGCAGAGGTACAAGTCCATACATAAAGTTTATTTCGTTTTAAATCAGCAACTGTAAAGCAAAGACGACAGATTGGTGTAGTGGTTAGAAACTCTGCTGCTATACCAATAGGTCGCGGGTTCGAATCCCGCTAGGGGCATATGTTTGTATGATGAATGCAGACATGTGTTCCCGAGTTATGGACGTTTTCATTTATATATGTATTTATTTACAAAAAAAAATATGTGGGTAGTTTATCAACCATCTAGTATCTATAATACAAGCCTAGTTGCTTAGTGTGGAACTAGATGGCGATGTGTGTATGTGTAAAAAAAAAAAGTAAAAATGTGTAAAAACTGATTGCGGAAATGAGTTTGTTTGTTCTTCCTTCACGTCCGTCGTTGCGGAGCATTAGAATGACTTTATTTGCACAAGGATTATTTGAAGGATCCTATTACTTAGTATTAGTAATTGGTGACTCATGTCTGTCAGATGTGCGTAACCGCCTCTGTGGCTCAATGTAAACAACATTGGGTTTACGATTCGGAGGTCGCGGGTTCGATCCCCAGCGGGGTACATGTTTAAGTACTCAGTTTGGTTGGTGGTAGGGCATTTTAAATGTCCACCTGGCTAGCTACCACCATCTTATCTAAATCTGCCGCCAAGCAGCAATGTTAATAGCATTGTTGTCTTCCGGTTGTCAGAGATAAGATAGCCAGTCCCCCAAATGTATTGGGGTTTCCGGGTCAGTACGCTTCCACCTTCGACCTCATCTTCACTTAACATCAGGTGTGATGGAGGTCAAGTACCAACCCGTTGTGCATAAAAAAAAACATCTGATGTTCAGTAAAGTTGAAATCGAATGTGGAAGTGACCTGGCCTCCATCTTATTTGGGAGGCTATCTTACCTGAAACAGCCGGCGGCAAAGTTGAATAATATTGTGGTAGCTAGCCAGTTACAAATAAAACACGCTCCGAGTAAACTGTTTTATAAACGTTTTGTTTGCATTGATTATTTAAAATTAAACGCCTCCGTTTAATTAAATCAATGACCGTGGAGTTACTGCTTGTATTAGGCATACTACACTGTGATTCCGCACAGTCACGACAGTATTCCGATTTGCGACCGGTATTATCGGAATAATTCCGTATGTATGACCACAGTTCTCGTAATTCTGATATAAGACCTTTAGACCAAGTCTGATATAAGATCACTCTAAATTGTGTTGAAATTGTAATATGTTTGTACAATATTCGGTTTGGAAGATAAATAGGTATGGCGGTATGTATACATTAGTAAGTGGAATGTGCTAAGCTTATTAGGTTGGAGACAGAGACATATTATACTGGACTAGATCATGCGTATTACCTATATTTCGTGCCATTGCCCGTGTTTGTGTCCCGCTAAATTCACTACCACTGTAAAGGCATAACGGCGCGGGCGGCGGAGCCTTTGAAACAGCTTGGCGCGGGGTGTCCACGGAATACATTTCAATCATTAAATTGATTTCGTGACATAATAGTAGAGCACGTTTTGTTTTATACAATTTGACGCACTTGCCTTGTTTATAGTCCAATGTATTATGACATTACTATGAGGGCGAATGAGGTAGGACTCTTCTATTTTCTTTAAAACAACTTTCATATTTACTTGTTTGTTATTGGTCACTGTCGTCTGTTCATTTATCTGAATGATATTATCATTGGTTCAATCTTCTAGTTTTTCAATTTATAAATCCTTTCTAAAGGTTCACTTAGTTTTAATGATCTATTAAAACCAGATTTCATTCCTTTTCCTTTTCAACAGGTTTCTTAACGATATTTCTGTAGAGCCGACGACTTGAGGACCAGGTATAAATCAAGAAGTACACGCAACGATGCACGCCAGCTCTAATAATTAATGCGATTTTTAGTATTTCAATGTGAGAGATAACACTTTAACCAAGTTTACAGTCAGATTCAGTTGTAGTACTGTTTAGTTGGTGACATCTTTACATCTAAGTCAACGGGTCCAGTGAATGCCGAAATAATTTTGAATTGTTGATATTGCCCGTGTGAGTCCCGGCAGAGTGGAATAGGGCCCACCGTCTCTTGCCGTGGGAGTTGTGAAAGGAGACTAAGGGATAGTAAACATAACACTTTATTACATATAAGTATCGGAGCTTCCGTCGCTCAGCGGTTAAGATGCGGTCTTCCAATTTAGGAGATCCAGGTTCGATTCCTAGCCAGGCAGGCAAGAACTCCCAATTAGTTATTAAATTTAATTCAATAACTTATTTGCATTTATCCGAGTTTATATTCTTAAAAGGTGAATGAAAACATCATGAGGAAGCCTGAGAAATGAAAATTCTAAGGTATGGGAAATCCCCAACCCGCATTGGGCCAGTGTGGTGGACTATGGCCCATACTCCCTTCATATACGAGGGAAGGCCCTATATGGAATGTTTACGGGCTAATGATGATATATATAAGGAGACACATATACTCGTACATTGAACAAACATAGCACAGATATTACAATACACAAAGGGCAAGCTTATCCCAGTAATTAAAAAAACTTACACCCGTCAACCCATTCAACTTGGCGGTTAGGGTAAATTCTCCCATTGAAAGCTTTATAAATCTGGGATAGGAGTAGGTCCAACAGTGGATGTGATAGTGAGGTCCGTTGTTTAAAATATTATTTTCAGTACTTTATCGAGATGTTGCGACTCTGCATCCGTAACCAAAAAAAACCCTAACAAATTCATTTTTTTTTTTACGCACGAGGGGTTCGTCTTGACCTCAATCACACCTGATGTTAATGACCACCGGACCACAACAATGCTATTAGCATTGCTGCTTGGCGGCAGATTTAGATAAAATGGTGGTAGCTAGCCAGGCGGACATTTAAAATACCCTACCACCAACCAAACCGAGTACTTAAACATGTACCCCGCTGGGGAGCGAACCCGCGACCTCCGAATCGTAAACCCAATGTTGTTTACATTGAGCCACGGAGGCGGTTAAATCTGATGTGTTGACAAATGTCTGTTATTCTATGGGCTATACGGTCATAAACCTTAACTATCAACTAGATGTCTTAATTTTTTCATTATGGATAATATATTCAAGGCATTGAAGCTATACAGTCAAGGAAACAAACTATTAATTTGAAAAACGCAAGCCATTACTATTGAGGGGAGACTAAAATGATCATTATACAATCGAACAGCAGATCGTATCATTTAATTGGATCGTTAATACTGCTTTAATTAATAGCTACTTATATCAATTCATGCAATAGCTTTGCTGTTTCCGTTTAGAATATTGAACCGTGTAATATCTACCATTGTATGAATTTAAATAAATATTTCGTACTCTTACACCAATTTTCTAGTTCGAGACTTGGCATAATCTGTTGTACTTCGGATTTTATTTTGCTGAAAGAAAATTCTTTAATTCACTCCGCAAAAATACACGTGCAGGATGACGAAGCACTGAAATGTCAATAACGTTTGATAGTTGACGCGAAGAGGAGATAAAATTAGACTACCTGAAAAAAAAATTGAATACGATAAACCCTTTCTGAACAATAGTGTGAGTAGCGATGACGTCATGTGTACTACATAGTAACATGTACATTTGTATCTAATTGTTCCAATTGCGAGGGCAAGACAGGAGTATAATTACCCCTAGTGAGATTCGAACCTGCAACTGCTTTGAATGTAGGGTCGATACCCATAATACATTAGGGGCGAGTCAAGTTGTTTTAAGGATCCCATCAAAAAATTACAATTATTTTTCATCATATCTGTCATCATATATCATGACACAATACACTGTGTAAAGTCCCATGATTGGATCGCACTTTTAGACTGGACGAATTTTAGCATAGCAACTTCATCTGTTAATCCTAGGGTACAGAGGTTACGAGGTCTAAGTGTTACAATGCCACAGACAAACAAAGGCTTCACACTTGTAAACATCCCTGGAGGATAATTAAGTAATACAGCAATTTTTTTTTATGCGTAACGGGTTGGTACTTGACCTCAATCACACCTGATGTTAAGTGAAGATGAGGTCGAAGGTGGAAGCGTACTGACCCGGAAACCCGAACACTTTTGGGGGACTGGCTATCTTATCTCTGACAACCGGAACACAACAATACTATTAACATTACTGCTTGGCGGCAGATTTAGATAAGATGGTGGTAGCTAGCCAGGTGGACATATAAAATGCCCTACCACCAACCAAACCGAGTACTTAAACATGTACCCCGCTGGGGATCGAACCCGCGACCTCCGAATCGTAAACCCAATGTTGTTTACATTGAGCCACGGAGGCGGTTGATATTATTGATATTAATACAACTTACACATATACATAACGTAACGACCTTTTCCCAAATGGAGTGGTCAGAGATATACCAAACGTTAATTAGGCATTAACCAAAGTTTAATGCTTAGAATAAAATCTGGGCCACATATTACTTAATAGTTACAACGTAATCTACGATTTTGCGAAATGTACAGAAAAGCACATGTGATTAGGGTCCATTGATGTATATTGATGTAAAGTCCCAGAGTCGCCTTTGTGACACCTTTTTTTATGATCCAGTTAGGAAACGTGTTTGACTACAATCTCACTTGATGGAAAGACGATCCTAGTAAATGCCTATTCAAACTACTTTTGAAAATCGTAAAGTTCACCCACGGGAAGACACGGGTTGATTCTACTATTCTTACGTAGGTACCGAAACCACACAGCACAGACACTAAATCACAATCTTAAACGCGGAATTAAATATTATCACGTTAATTATGATAAATTCAACAAATGCTACTAATTATGACATAAAATATAATCACAAATATTTATCAACGATCACGCCCATCTTGATAAAATAGCTACATTCTAAATTAATGGACTTTCATAGTTAAGCTTCTGCATAATGTGCAGGTTTTTTGTCGTTTTTAAGCAAATAAATTATAATTTCTCAAACTGCCTCTGATTAGATTGTGAATAGCGATAGCTAAAATGAAGAGGACAAGTAGCCAGTTTATACTTTCTATGCTAGACTTGTTTTTAGTGTTCTGTACTAAAATTTACAGAACGGCCTCAGTCATGCTCTGGTGTTAGATTATCTGTCATAAGGTTAAGAGGTAAACTGATATGGAATGGACCTTAAAAGGATGTATTATGTATTCCATCCAGTTGCGCCCTCATTGGATAAATTTATATCTTTATAAATACAGAATAAATAAAAAAAACGCTCTGACCTGCACTCGACAAGCATCTAAGCTAGTTTATTTTATAAAAATACAGACATATAAATATTATATAAATAATATCTAAATAGCCTTGTTGGGGGTTATTTTCCAGAATTCACGATTATTTATAGATTAATGGCCGATTTTATCCGTGAATTGAAATTCATGAAAATAACCGCAATTAAAGTTACTTTGTATTATTTATAACTAGCTTTTAGGCTTCTCGAGTGCAGGTCAGAGCTATTCTTTTGATTTATTCTGTATTTAAAAGAAATCTTAATGTATCCAATGAAGCGCCACTGGACAGAATAAACCCTTTTAATAAGGTTTCAATAGCGGTAGATAATGGTGTCGATTCGACATCGTCGATGTACACCAACTAAACTAAACTAAAAGCAGTTTTAAAGTAGTACTGTCTCTTTCTCCCTGGAACACTACGATGCGACGGCACCACTCCAAAGCTGGTTTTAGTTTAGTTTAGTTGGTGTACATCCGAATCGACACCAATAAGTTTCTATTAATTTTTGTTGTGTCATTTATCATCATAAGTATCAGGTGTCAAATTAACATTTATACATTAACATTTCTACAATGTTTTTTGTTTCCTTAAGTATTGATATGGAAAATTTAAAAATTTCAGTAAATGTGTCATGGTCCACCGTGAAGGAGATATACCTATTACGCACGGCAGTTCATCGCAAAGATCGGCTATGTTAGCCATCTTCGAGCGCACCAGCGCCAAACCGATTAGGAGTCGAAGAGATCGCCATGGCCGAAATCAGCCGGAAGCATCATCATACCTATTGTCAAGGGTTCGAAGGCCTAATTAAATCGAAGAAAAAAAACGAAGCAAATGAGAGTGTGGGGTTTTCTGGTTATTGAATACTTGAATTGTTTTTTAGATTTCAAATTCTGGCTTATCACAGGTAGAGAAAATAAAATTCTTCAAGCGGGAAAATCATGTGCAAAAATAATGTTGGAAAGTAAGCAGAAATCTACTATTGAGTTCCCAACACTCGCAAAAAGACTTGCGATTGAAGTTCTCTCAGAAGGCAGCAGATGTCTGGACTAAATTTGTTTAAAATTAAGGCAAACTGCTTATTGAAAACCGTGGTCGCCTAGAGAGGGACGAATAAAGTTTTAGTATGATGTATTTAAATGTTACTCTTTTTTGTAAAGTATTCTTGTTTATTGTAATTTCTTGTAATTTGTCGTATTGTTTTCAATTTATATTATTATTTATATAATTATGGTTATGTATGCACAACATTCTGCTCCAATTATTTGTGCACAATTACCTATACCAGATAAAAATACCTATTATGTATTTCTTATTTTAATTTTCCACAATATTCCTAATTTTAAAGATTACTTTCCCATCATACTCAGAAATAATTTTTATAAAATGTATCTTATCATTTGTGTAATGAATGAATCGTAATTTGTATTTGTTTGCTAATTTATAATAGTGCTAATAATTTTAGGCTAGACGACAGAACACAGCCAATCGAGATAGAATCATTAATCGCAACAGCAAAAAAGAATGAATGAATTGTTCCCCGCGACCTGCGATTAATTTCAATCTAAATGGGGTTTTTGACCTCAGCAATTAAAATACAATCGAAGTGTTTCACGCTGTGGCCATAGATTGAAAAACGACCTAAGTCTCGATTTATAATTTTTAATTCAAGTTATTGATTTTCGCTCAAACATGTGGAGAATTGCGTAGCTGTTACTTCTTAATCCACGACGAAAAACGATGGGTGTTGTCTTTTACAGCGTTGCGTGAGTGTTTTTATCCGGACGTAACTAAGTAATGCGTGGATCGATTTGAGAGTGGTTTCTTTTATTAAAAACTAAAGTCAGACTCCAAAAATGAATTACCAACATTGTTTTGATGTAGATAACGATGTTGGCTATGGTTTTACCTAAGTATATATGTTTTACTTTCAGTAGTTTATATACATATAGAGATAGCTTTTTGTTTTCCTAAATAAACGAAAATAAAATAAAGGACCCATTTTTTATGAAAATCGGGAAAGCTTGTGACATTCCCAGCCCACCTATGCCCAGCTGGGTCGAGTCACGAGGTGTATATATACAGAAGGGGTGGGACAGCTCTGGCCAGGGTCAAAACAGAACACCGATCAACAGACCAACTTATTTATTGCATGAAAAAGGTAAATAATCGAAAGGGCCTTAAAATTAAAAAATGTACTATTGAGATGTAAAAAAAATGATTCAATTAACGGTGCGACTGAGTTGAAATCTGGAAATCAATGTGCCAAAAAAAGGATCTAACGGACTCTACAATAGCCCTTCAAATTCATTACTTAAAAAATCGTGACGTCATTAAGTAATAATCTACTTTTGTCTCACAACTTGTTACTGCTCGTCGTTTTTATCACTGTCCTTTAAAAACAGAAAAAAATATGATGGTTAATGAATCTGTTTCTCAGCTTCAATGCCCTTTCTTCTTGTGTACTGAATACTTTCAAGTTACGTAACTTAACTTATCCAATGGCTTCCACTTCCAACTTTAGTGAAAGCGTTAAAGAAAATTCGTTGAGCGCAAATTGCAACTCTTAAAGAATAATATTTAATCAGATAAGTGGGCGCTTTGTCAAATTTTTCGAATTGTTTTTTTCCTTTAAGCTGCTGCCTTTCTTTTATGGAAATTTTTGGGGAATTGGGGAAATTTGCAGTTTATTGACATGACTTAGTTTCTCAAACTAGCCTTTGTATTATAATTCGTTCCCTATTAGCGACACTATCGAATGGTGTAATAATAGCGTGTTTTTCTTTTTCAAAATCAACGGGTTCGATTTCTGGCTAGAAATATTGATTTTTCAAAAAGCCAATGATGCAGTTTTAGTTTTCATCAAAATCAGGCCCGGGACTCTTTTGAGTACTTTTCGCTATTTATAATATCGGATTGACCTTGCACGTCCACTTGAAAAATTCACCCTGTGTATAGTTTCCAGTCAACAAGCTGATTGGAATTGACATTCATCGTCACCATCATCGGCCCGTAAACATCCTACTATATGGGTATAGGCCTTCCCTCGTATATGAGGGAGTATGGGCCATAGTCCACCACGCTGGCCCAATGCGCTAGTTGGGGACTTCATATACCTTTTAATTTTTATTTCTCAGTCATGCAGGTTTCCTCACGATGTTTTTCTTCACCGTTTTAAGAGCAGTCGGATATATGCACATAAGTAATTAAATTAAATTTAAAAAGTCATTGGTACATGGCTTGCCTGGGATACGAACCCGGGCTTCCTAAATTGGGAGACCGCGTCTTAACCGCTGAGCTACCGAAGCTCTCTGACATTGGCTTTGACTGATTAAATAAATAACTATAAACTGAAAATGTGGAAACAAATAAAGACTTTATCTATCTACTCGTATCTAAAACAGCACACAGCAGTAGCTTAAAAAATGTAAAATGTGACTATTTTAAGTGTGATTACCCTGTGTACCTACAAAATAAAACATTCTTTGATTTTGATTGATAATTTGAAACCCCAGAAAGACTCTATCATCCAAATAATCGCTTCGAAACGGCTTAATCGATTTTCATCAATATAACTAATACCTCCAACGCTCTTTAGTGCTTAAGTGACCCAGTCTGCGAAACCAACGGTTGCGGGTTTAAATCTCGCGAGGGGTAAATGTCTGTGTGATGAATTTATTCCCAAGTAATGGATGTTTCTAAAAAAAATTATGTGTATGATATCCATAGTACAAGCTTTGCTTAGTTGAGGATTAGATGATTGGTGTTAAGTGTACCTAAATATTTATATTTATTTATTATTAATACATCCGGGCAAAGATTGTACAGACACACACACACAAAAGGTCATCAAACACATTACATCCGTCGTTTTTCGTCGACGCTTAAAAATAAGGAAAAGAATTTCAAAGTTCGTCGCTTCTCAAAATTTATTAATCAGTCTCTACTAATACACTAATAAGCATATTTATTCGAACATAACGTTAGGTTAGGCTATTTTCGTAGGATATCAACTAATAATCGATATAATTACATTCCGATCATTAGAAAACGACATTATACCAGCAAAGTATTACGCACTGTCGTTCTTAGAAATTAAGTTCAATTAATAGGACGTGCGTACTCGTTAAGGCAATTGGTTTAGAAATCACATTGACTTAGAGCCGTTTTTATACTAGGCTATAAAATATTATTCGTATTATTAGAGATTCTCAAGCATTGGGTACAGATTAATGTTGTTATGTTATAAGTGTAAATAACCGTATCCGTGGCTCAATAGTTAAACAACATAAGGTTTACAAAAGTGAGGTCGCGGGTTCGATTTATAGCGGTGTACATGTGTAGTACTCAGTTTGGTTAGTAGTAGGGCATTTTTGTCCGTTTGGTCATTTAACATAATTTTACCCAAGTCTGCTGCCAAACAGCAACTTTTGAGATAAGATAGCCAATCCCTAACGTGGGGTTTCGGGTTCCACCTTCAGCATCATCTTCACTTAATGTGATTGAGGTCAAGCGCTAACGCGTCCTGCTTTGAAAAATGCTGCCAGCATTAGAGCACTCATGCTTTACTATACAATGCAGATAACATTACTTACTGCAGAAGACAACTATTAATTAAGTAACCGCCTCCCTGGCTCAATGTAAACAATGTTGGGTTTACGAAACGGAGATCGCGGGTTCGATCCTCAGCGGGGTACACGTTTAAGTACTCGGTTGGTTGGTGGTGGGGCATTTTGAATGTCAGCCTGGCTAGCTACCACCATCTTATCTAAATCTGTCGCCAAGCAACAATGTTAATAGCATATATGTCGGGATTTCCGGGTCAGTACTCGTCCACCTTCGGCCTCATCTTCACTTAACATCAGGTGTGATTGAGGTCAAGTACTAACCTGTTGTGCATTAAAAAAAAGGAAACCTCTGATACTTTTTTGTTTTACAGAGACGAGCCATTCGTGCAATTTACCCATTGAGGCCTACAGTGTCACTTAGAAATAAGTTTAAAGTGTATGATATTCTAAACTGTTCGTGACAGTACATACATGTACATTTTTGAAAATCTAATATATACTCGTATATGTCAAAAAAAGTAAGTAATAAGTTTCCATTTTTTTTTATGCACGACGGGTTCGTACTTGACCTCAATCACACCGGATGTTAAGTGAAGATTATGTCGAAGGTGGAAGCGTACTGACCCGGAAACCCCAACATCCATAATCCATAATGAATCTTCCTTTCAATAAATTTAACGATACTATAAAACAGAAACTTATTAAGAAAGTATATTATAAAACTTCACACTATTCAGATGATAATCATCCCTGGACATAGCCAGCACGTCCGCATGCCAGGCTATTTCACAATTAGTAATGAAATATAAAAACCTGTTTTTAAAAGAGCAACCCATCGCGATTCTTAGTTCTTCTCAGGGAAAAATTGCCTTCTGAGTAAGCGGTAGCTTCATCATCTCAGCCCGTAAACATCCCACTGCAGGGATATAGTCCTTCCCTCTTATAACGAGGGAGTATGGGCCATAGTCCACCACGCTGGCCCATTGCGGGTTGGGGATTTCACATGCCTTAGATTTTTCATTTCTCAGACATGCAGATTTCCTCACGATGTTTTCCTTCGCCGTTTAAGAGCAGTCGGATAAATATACATAGTAATTAAATTAAATTTAAAAGCTCATTGGTACATGGCCTGCCTGGGAATCGAACCCGGACCTCCCAAATTGGGAGACTGCGTCTTAACCGCTGACCCACCGACGCTCAACGAGCAGTAGTTTAAACAAATAAAAAAATGACTATTTTTATTGTACCCTTACGAAATAAAGCATTTTTGACTTTGACTTTGAAAACAATGTGTTAAAAGCGAAATTGCTTAGAAACAACTGAACCGATTTCCATAAAATTTTAACCATCTCACAAATACCAGCATCGTACCTACAGAAATCCCGCTTTCAAAACAATTAAGCTGTTTTAATTCAACGAACAACGCTGCAAATAAACACATAGCAACAGAAGCAGACAAAGGCTTTTAACCTTATGACATTCTCGCGTGTTAAATATTGTAAAAGATTCGTGTCGTGACGTCATATTTATTACCTGTCGCCCTGCACTCTTAGATAAGCCTGAGCAACTTAATTACCGATTAGGTTTTTCCAGATGAGATGGCACGTAATGAACCAAGGATGATGGAGGGTGTTGGAAAAGGTACATTTGTTCTCGAGCCCATTATGGGACATTATAAATTGGTGCAAAAGCTGTTAGGTGGAAAATGTTCACTAAGTTGTGTATGACCGTTATACATTCTCAATACAATACAATATAAATACACTTTATTGCACAACAGAAAAGAAAATACAGTTTCAGAAAAGTGGTAAGATTAGAATGTACAATTTGGCGACCTTATCATTAAAAGCGATCCAGGCAACCTCAATACTGTGCGTATTTGAACATAAAACTATTTTCCATTCATATATAAAAATATACTTAACGTGCCGCGACAGCAGGCTAAGTTTATGCGTGTTGTAAAAACAAAGTAATACAGAACGAAAAGTATTCTATGTGTATATTATTTATCAGCGCGTACATCTGTGATACGGCGAAAATCCTCGGCATATGGTAAAAATAACACACACACACAATATAGCTTTGCTCCACTGTAGTAGAGAATGCGGCCATATTTGTTAACCTAAGGGGCGCGTGCCTATGTTAGGTATGGTTTGACGTTTGACTAGAATCATTTCTTAAACTCGTAAGGCTGAAAATGAAAGAGCTCGCCCAGAATAACATCTGTGATGCTAGAAACCTCACATAAAATGCAGCCAGCTATTTTGATAATGTAAAAAAATAGAGCTTAAATAGTGCCATAAGCCCCTGAAAAAAATAGTACCACTGTAGTTTTATTAAAAATTGCTCTCATTTTGGTGTGCATCTGGAACGCCCGTGACGCTAGAGTTCTCACTAAAATATTGAATATCTCTTACATTACATCTGAATTTGTATCAAAGTCAAAAGGGTATTTACTTGTATGTCGTATTGAGTTCTTCACGAACTTCAAGCGTTTATTTCAAAGTAAGACACATGATGTTGACTGTCAATTTAAATCTATTGGAAATAATAATAGGGGTTAAGCATTGCTCTGTCAGTCAGTACCTACTTATATCCAAGCTACTACCGCTTCGTAAAGCGTAATCTTCTGTTGGAAAAAGACCTGTGCAAGAAACCCACAGGATCAGGTTTCGTTCTTTTCGTACGGATATCCCAAAATCCCCAAAAAGTGATAAATTTTTAATATCATGATATGATCAAACACTAAGCTGCTGACCAAAGTGATTACACCTGCCACCTCCCCGAGTCAAGGTTATCGCCAGGGGTCACAGAAGAAAGAATGACCTTCACATTTGAACAACAATGATTGAGGCTTTGCCACGAAAAATAGCCATCTTCCAGGCAAAAGGAAAGAGACAAAGAGACCTACCGCCAAGTAAAAGTTTGTGATCTTATCTCAAATAGCCGGAATATATTAATGTTATCAAAATTGCTACTTGGCTACCTAAGCTTAAACATGTACTAATAAAAGCCAAACCGCTTTATTTGTAAAAAAAAAACTACTATACTATCTACTAATGTAGTACTATAAAAAATATTGAACCGACCGAAAGTTGACAACACAACTGATTTCAACATAATTCCGTTCAAACAAAAGATCATCTGTGGTACATAGGGATGTATATTTTACCACATCGTTTAAACATCGCAACAAGTACAGAATGTGGAGCTGTCGTCCACCAATTGTAACAGATGTAGTGGTCCTGTATCCTGTAGTGGGATATAGGCCTCGTGTAATGAGGGAGGTATGGGTCATATTCCACCGCGCTGGTCCAATGCGGGTTAGGGACTTACTATTGGTTACATTAAAGAAAATACAGATCTGTTCTTATAGAACCCCACACAAAATTTTCAAAATCGAGTCACAACGTTTTAGATGCGGCAACAAGATAAGTATGATATTCATTTCTATACTCAATATTATTTATCTTAAGTACCCCTAAGTATGCAGATTTGCTATATCTAAATTACAAGTCTTCTAAATTCACGTTCTATTATATGAACTACAATTTTTAATTATAGGAAAATTACACATAATATTTGTATAAAATATCCACCATTAGTGTTCCAGGTCGGTGCTACACATTCTAACTCTCACTGCGCATGTGAGCCACTAACATACTCGTGCGCACGGAAATAACGCTTGTCTAGATATGGCGGTACCCCTGGCTCCCGACTTCGCATGCACCAAGGAGAAATTGACGAGAGGAAACTATTCATTTAAAATGTATTAGTGTTATTCTTACGAGATGTAAATAAAGACGAAACGTACTTGTTTACTACCTATTACTGGCTTAATATTGGTCATATTGATAGTATATAGAAACAAACAGTGATACGAGTGTATCACTATTATCAAGTATTCATTATTGTCATAATCAATAATAGCATAATCAAACCTATTTCATATAAAGTAATGATTCAATTACATGTCATAATTCCTATTATCATTAAAAGTTTGAATTGATGTGTCACAGCTACATGTACACCACGCATTTCATAATTACTCCGCACCGCTAGAATGCGCAAGAGTTACTTTGTTTTGTTTAATTTTGGAATATTTTTTCTGTCAGATAGGTACATTTCAAAATACTAGCACAAAAGTACGTTTAGCATAATTGCAAAATATCGATACATCTGTAAATTTCTTTGGACCGAAAAGTGAAACGTCGTAACGCAAATTTCACACTTTTCCTCGCGGCGCTTCCAGACAATACCCCCACATGTGGACGATCGCCGCAGCATCGTCGCGGGCGCAGCGCCGCGCTCCGGCGATTTCGTGCATTTTTTGCAACCGATGACTTGGATTTCTAAATAATTTAAATACGTGCACGACGCTAGAAACGCAGATAGTTAATTAATCGCCAATCGGAATTGGGTTTGTGTGTATCTATCTGTTCGCGTGATAATTTGTCGCACATTCTATGCTCCATTTGTTCTATATTAACACGATTCTTTAGCGAAACCCCGTATATTCTATTTATCAATAAGATTCACATTAGCTGCCACAAACAAAAAATTACGCTTACGTTTTTAATGACACCGCAACGGAATCCGATAAGAGCACAAAACCATGTCACTATCACAGTTGTTTAGTTAAGTTGCACTTGGACGCGAGCCGCGATCAGCTGTGCGCGGGAGTGGCAAGCAGCGCGTGCGAGCTTCGCCAATGCGCAGAGGCAACTGAGTGATGGCCGCGACGCGCTTGGCCCGGTGAAATGATCTACTGAGACAGGAATCGTGGAACGAAATCGCATAAGTAAATTTGCTGCAGTTTTACCCAGACTAGATGTAATAAACGGGAAAGTGGTGCTAATCATTTATAATTGTAATTTCCTATGCATAAAATTTTCTCTTGTTGACGTTTACAGACAGAGCTGAAGAGCACTTCCTTCAAGGCAATCTCTTCTAACAGCTAAAGCTTCCGGCTTCAGTCTTACTAAAATCCTGCAATCTTATGATCTTCAAGAACAAAGTCGCGAGCTCCATCTTCTTTTATGGTCAAACGCGTATCCAATCAATCATTAAAAGAGGATTAAACATAAATAATTACATAACATATGAAATTTAATATTAAGCTACTACAATCTAACTAATACTATAAATGCGAAAGTTTGGATGTTTGTTGCTCAGTCACGGCGATACAGATGAACAGATTTGGACGAAATTTAGTATTCAAGAACATACCGTGGATTAAGACATGGGATATTTTTTATCCCGATAAAGTGAATAGTTCCAGAGGGATAAACAAATTTCTGGGATAAAATAATTCCACGCAGGCGAAGCTGCGGACGGCAAGCTAGTCTCCTATAATTATTGGAATAGTTATAAGAATAGTATAGGTAACTCAAATATTTAAATATCACGCTTCACATTTTGTAGACTATACATCCTAATGTCAGCAATTTGGTGTTTTGCAAGACCATAACTTTTCGTTTATATCATCATATAATAACCTAAAAGCTTCCATTTCAAAGCCCTTTCCACTTCTAAACTTCATCATACATACATCTCTCGGAGTACAGTTTAATACTTCTCCAGAAAGAGGAAAGCTCTTCACTAGAAAGTTGGCGATACTTGCCTCTAGATAAATATTCCTCGGTTAGGTTGCGTTACGTGATAAGATTTTGATATACAGCTTCCTTGTTCTTTATTGCACACAAAGTGAACATAAAAACCGCGTGAAATATGACTTAGGTAGACTTGAAGCAGGAAATGAATACTAAAAAGAATAAAGGTAAAAACGAGTGTGTTATACGGGGTATACTTACTTCATTTTTTTTGTAGTTATATTCATAATTTATTGTCGACCTACAGAGGTCTTTTTTATTACTCAGCTGCAAGAAGGGTTATTTTTTCGCGCTTGTCTACGTATAGTCTGAGATGCTGTATTCCCTAGTAGCACCTAAACAGCTGGATGGATTTCAACTAATGAGGTACCGTTAGATTCGTCGTGATAAGGGTTAAAGTTTGTCAAAAAACAAAAAAAATATATTACATAAGGAGTGCAACATGGGTATCATAAGAAAGGTTCTCATCATGGGGATTCCACTTGAGACATAATAAAGATCCTAAATTAGTACAGGCTATTTTTATTGACCTACTAAAATGGAATAAGTAGTTTCAAACTTATAAAATCGAGAAAGGTCGTGACAATTGGCGTGGCAGTCAAGTTTTAAAATTTAATTTCTTTTATTTGAAAGTATTGCCCTTAACGGTCATGCAGGGAAAACGTTTGGTCCATCGTATTGCCTATATTTACGGAATTTACAATGAAGTCTTTAGATTTTTACATATTATTGATACTGGCTACTACTACTACTGAGGGGAAAAGTGAAAACATTCTTTTCCTATTTACATACCCTATTTCTTTCCTTGGTCTTATGCAGGTGGTTATGGAGTCACGTAGGGCACCGTCTACCTTCTGTAGGCGCTTCGAGTACTACTGTTGTTCCTAGCTTAATTACTTCTATAAGCTAGTTACCAGAGGGTCGTCCTTCTGCTAGTCAAGTGTCAATCCCGCCTCTGCACACGAGTGCAGAGGCGGGATTGACACTAGCATCTGGTAAAGATTAATCAAGTTACACCAAACCACTATCAGAAGGAAAAAGAAGAAGGATAGAACGATGCAGATCAATTTATCATTGTCAATACTGTCTACAGTATAGACTCAATAAATCTCGCAATTATTATTATTATCAATCGGCCAATTCGATTATACGTCATTCTAGTGTATAAAAAACAGAAGGCGCTGGGAGGCTCTGAAGGACCAATTCCAGCTTACCGATGAGAGTCAGAGGACATCTTTCTGGAGTACTGGTAAATCCGTTGCCCGGAGTAGCACACTCCGATTTATGACGACGTATTTTTTTATATAAATAATTAAAGACCCTTCGACATGTACAGCGCCATTTAGTTTCACGCTCAGCAACTAGGTTTTTATTATGGATACCAGATGGTTAATAAACTACACGAGTACCTGTTCTTATTCCTCATGCAAATATAGGTTCGTTGCGGGATTAGAACCCGCGACCTCTAGGCTCTATGACCCATCCTCAACTTTACGTTCGTTTTTGTCAGGCTCTTAAATTTGTTTAATTTTGTATTCAACGCATTCAATGCATAATTATGATGTTCACAGCATATCGATACCTACACAAATCACTCTAAGCGTTCTCCATGACGATGCTGCTCAAAAAGAAAGTTAGCATATGAAATAATACCCTTGTTAAAATCAATTGACTAAATTTTATTACTAAAAAGTTTTTAAACTTTTCTCTGCAATTAGATGACTTAGCACACGCATCGATAATAATAGAAGTTCGATAAAATCAGATTCGAATAGTCTTGAGGAGTCATAAAATAAAATCTCCCATTTTTAAATGCAAATAACCTTACTCGTTCCCTATTCCTCCATTAGGCCTCTAAGAGTTTGATGAGTCACATAAAATTATTTACGGGCTCGGAATACCTCGCAAGCGTGAGAATACAGCGCTGATTGGTCCCCCCGCCGATCCCCCCCTATACTTACTCGCGCAAAAAAATGATAAAATCGCGTTACGTCATTTCACCATTAGGGCGCTGCGTGTGGAGTGTGAAATTTGTTTGTGAAGACTTTAAGCTAAGAGGTTGACTTAGGGTACAAGATCTTTATCTTTAAAATAAGTACCTATTCGGTCTTTCATTGTTGTAGAAAAAGTATGGATCTCCTGTATGTTAGGTAAGTATGCTGGTAATTCTTTTTAAGAGGGGTTAAGGTTTTCAATCGAACGAATATTTTTTAATATTTTTTATGCACAACGTCCGAAGATGAGACCGAAGGTGGAAGCGTAGTAAGTTTGAGGGTCTGACTATCTTATCTTTGACAACCGGAACACGACAATGCTATTAACATTACTGTTCGGCGGCATTCTTAGATAAGATTTGGTTGGTGGTAGCGTATTTTAAATGTCCGCCTGGCTAGCTGCCACCATCTTATCTAAATCTGCCGCCAAGCAGCAATGTTAATAGCATTGTTGTGTTCCGGTTGTCAGAGATAAGATAGCCAGTCCCCCAAATGTGTTGGGGTTTCCGGGTCAGTACGCTTCCACCTTCGACCTCATCTTCACTTAACATCAGGTGTGATTGAGGTCAAGTACCAACCCGTTGTGCATAAAAGAGAAGAAAGAAATAAGATGGCTCTTCCATCAACCAAATCGATTACTATACATGCACCCCACGGGGACCGAACCTGTGACCTCTGATTCGTAAACTCGATGTTGTTTAGTACTATATAAGTTTACACCTGCTCATATAGCATATATAAATTAACAGTCTACAAAGCCTCAATTGCTCTAAAGGCCATGCTAGGCAATGCAATGATGCTACTGATCATCACTGGTCGTCTTTTACACAAACCAAGAAAGGTTGCTCCTATTCTACTCTGTGGTACTACTACTCTACATGGCCGCTGCTGGATTCTACACATATTGTTTTACGCGAATAATAATGATAAATGATTTTTCTATCTCTTTCTAATCTAGAGATATTCATAATTTTGGAACAGAACATAACACTTCAGTACTTTCCATTTTATTATTAACCGCTTTTCTAGCGTTTGATAACGTAACTCTATAGGTCCATAGGGACCTGGTACATTAATTTGGGGTAAATTCGAAGCCTAGTCGACGTCACAGTTGACCAGAGAACTGGTAGTTTCCTCGCTAACGTATAAATATCAAAAAGTATCGGCGTCAACGACAAAATTATGGAAATTCTGGGATGTATTCTACGGAAACGAAATCTATTTTGTATAATATATTTTAAGGGTTATTTTATCTGTGATTAAGTAGTTTAGTTATACGTCAATGACGAGCTCTTTAAATACTTTACAACGTTTTATTTAACTGTCTGAATAAGAATGACGACTGTCATATTATAATAGTAGGCCGATTCAATACTAGTACAAAAGACATCAACGAGTGCGCAAGCGCAGGATTTCGGGGCTATATTTACAGTCTATTTTATTGTCCACCCAACCGCAGATGAAGTGAAACAAAGCACTGAAACAGCATCGTGTAAAACAGAGTTGGTAAATTTACAGACTTACAGCTCAGAATTCCAGGGCGAAGATTTTAGTATGCTAAAAAGGTCTTAATGCTGCATAAAAACTAGTGTACGGTTTCGAAATGAAAAAAAGCAACTAACAGATATGACAATATTAAAGCTCAAAACTTAAATTAAGTTGATTGTTTCTATAAAAAAAATACAAAGGTAAGTATAAAAAAAATGAAAAGGTTTTCTAAATATCATATCAGCATCAACTATCAAGCTGTATGAGTCGAGCAAGGACTCACACAGAGTTTAATAGAATTTGAAATGGTCCCAAGAAAATTCACCGCAATGCTAAATTGAATACGTATCGCTAAAATAATAGTGTTTAATGAAATTTTGATTTTATATTTCACCTAAATATCGTTTTGTAATTTGAAACGATGTTAAAAAACTATTTCCTTTAAAAGATATATATACCTTATGAGCCAACACATACTGGAATCATTTGAACTTGGAACTGGATAAATTGTGAGCCTTAAGAGGCACTCGGTCTTAGTCCTCGGAGTCACCACGCATCTGTCTGTGCCACAGAATTTAAAGTTGAGACAACCGACCTTATCTCTGGGAAATTACAGATGGCATGGACTGTAGATATTACTTTAGATACTACCTCGGTTGTCATGCTATTACATTGAATGACTAAAAAGTTACTTCAACCTACAAATTTGACCAGTGGTAGGACTTCAACTGCCAAATTCGTACAACAGCTGGCTTTCAAGTTGACAAGTTCGACCGATGTCAGTGCTTAAACTGTCAAAACCAAAACAATAAAATTAACTTATCATTATTATACTTAAATTAACTTATTTATAAGAAGTCTTTATTTACAAAAAAAATGTATTTATGTAGTACGTGTATATCAACCATCTGGTATCCACAACACAAGCTTACTGTGGAACTAGATGGCGCTGTGTGTATGTCTAAAGATATTTATTTATTAATTTATTATTATTCACTAGCTTTTTTCGCCTGCGTAGAATAACTCTATTACTACTCTATTACTACTCACTTTATCGGGATAAAAAATATCCTATGTCGAAATCCAGGATATATTCTACCTGTATACCAAATTTCATACAAATCCATCCATCCGTTTCGCCATGATTGAGTGACAAGCAAACAAACAAATAAACAAACATCCAAACTTTCGCATTTATAATATTAGTTGGATTTATTATTTATTACCCATTAATGTGCAGCAGTAAACGTCACAGCGGCGTGGATAACAGTTGTTCGGTTTTTTTTCAGTATTTTTTTGGGTCACTTAAATGAATTAACTAGCAAAGTCTATACTATATATATACTATGGACACTAGATAACGGACAAATAAATATTAATATAAACTTGACTCGGGAATAAGTGGTCGTATTCATCACACAAACATTTACCCTTAGCGGAATTCGAACTCGCAACCGTTTTGATTTCGACCCCACTACACCAATCAGACATCAGTGATTAAATTTGGCAATGTAATTTGTTTCACATTTTAATCAGTATCTACTGTGTGTTCAATGCATTATTAATGCAATCAATCATTAAACTTGTTTAACGTTTAATCAGATTAGATTAACTAGTGAATAATTTGGTAATATCAAACTTGAGAGCAGGATTTCGGTGAGTAAATTCGTATAATATATCCAAACTAATATATAGATGTTGTGTATGTATGTATGTTTGTTACCTTTTCACGCCTAAACGGCTGGATGGATTTGGATGAAATTTGGTTGGTGGATAGATTAGAACCTAGATTAGCATATAGGATGATTTTTTTGTTGAATACGTTTTGTTGAAATCTTCCACGAGGATAAGTCACTGGAGAAAAGCTAGTTTGTCCATAAAAAACAGTTTATAATTCCTGTAATAGCAGATTATGGCGAACTATAATTTATGACTAAAATCGTTTTAAAAGTAGCGTGCTCTTAAAAATAAATGTCTTCTCTATTCTATTATATTCCATTCCATTCTATATTAGTATTTCAAATGAACAAGCATCCTCCGAATATTTTCTATCACCGGGAAGTAGCAATAATTGCTTATAAGAACTTATAATTACACTAACTTAACTCTTGTCCCGTCCATCCAACCTCACTTTATTTGAAAATAGACCATGTCCTTCTCCAAGTCCCAGGCTACCTCACTGCGAACATTCAATACGATCAGATCAAATGTTTAGTCGTGAAAAGGTTACAAACATACAGACAACATATACTGCAGGGATATAGGCCTTCCCTCGTATAATGAGGGAGTATGGGCCAGACAGACATACTTTCGCGTTTAAAATATTAGTGTTGATGAAAGCGCAGACTCCTACCCACAGCCAGCAAACGGCCTGAGGCTCACCACGACTTCAACAATGGATTTGTCCTTAATTCGAATCATTAATCATTCTCTTTCATACCGTGTAACGTAATTAATTAACACGATTCTTACCACAAAAACGAAATCAATCACCGAAATCTCCAAACAATAAATCACTTCTCACGCTTGTGCCAGTGCCGGAGTGAAAGTGATAGCGAGCGATTAGGTGCATCTCGTCGTTAGGCCGACTTGCCGATCGGGAAAGCCGCCGGCTGTCAAATTTACTTGTCACACCGGCGCTCTATTACACCGAAGCGTAATGCTTGAGAGAGCGAACACGGGGTCCAAACGATGTGTTTAAGATCGAACCTATTGCGGAAATACATACGGCGATGCAATACCCACCTACCTATGCATAATATACCCGTTCTTCCAATTGTGTCCCATCCCTCACAGAGCACTGGCAGACAAGTAGCACTGTGCTCGTAGCCGTCCCGGTCTCTGGTCTAATCCCACTCATCAAACACCACTAAACCATTAAGGGTAACGTGTATGAAGTAATATGTAACCCAACCAGCATTTTTGAAAGACCTGGATTGCCTAAAACCCTGAGTATCGGTAACGTACCTAACATAATGTTACTTTTGCGATTCCTCTATTAGATATTATATTTATCCGGGCCCAGCATCTTCACCCTACATTTATACATTGTCATTCAGTCACTTAGTGCTGAAAATTGCTATTTTTACAGCTCCATATTTCAGAAACTATTAGATTTAGAAATAAAAATTTTTGAATTCTATTTAATAAAGTTTCTGTGAACTACCTCAGTATAAAATCGGAACTAAATTTAGTTTATTAGTTATAGTGATCCCATAAGTAGCTCGAATGGGTTCGAATGCACACTCCCGTAAACTTCGAATAGTGATACTCTTTTTAGCTACTTAACAGTAGTTACATTACGGTGTTACCATCGTCTAGACGCTTTTTATTACATCCGAGCTGTAAAAACATAATTGGACACTATACGAGTAGCCACAAGTGCAGTAAATCTTCGTTTATCTAGTAACCATCTCCTCTCTATACCTTCCCTTTAAGGCGTTTATGTGTCGACAAGCGTTTTAATAATGTTAGTGTCTAATGGACAGTCAACTGCTAAAGTCGCTCAATATTCCTGGACCTTACTTGCAAGTAATAAGTGTCAATGACACAGAAACTTTTACGCCGGCTGTATTAAGTGAAATTGAATTATAAACTATTGCTGCAGATTGATGCGCTTTTTACTTTGAATTTGTGCGTAGATGTTTAAACTTTCGCGACTCGTTAGGCTGTCATTTTGGTCTTATAATAGTCCGGTGATGTAATGTGGAATGTTACAAAACTAAGTACTTTCCATTTATTTTGAGTCTGTTATTTGATTATAAATTAAATTGTACCTAATCGTTTGCATTTATTTTTGAATGCCGTCTGTTACGTAACAATTTTTTTTTTTTTTTTTTTTTTTTATATGAGAGAGCGGCAAACGAGCATGCGGGTCACCTGATGGAAAGTAATCACCGCCGCCCATGGACACCCGCAACACCAAAAGGGTCACAGATGCGTTGCCGGCCTTTGAGGAAGGTGTAGGCAACAATGCGTAGAGTTGCCGCCTCCGTGGTTGAGTGTGAACAACATACGGCTTACGAATCGGAAGTTGAGGGTTCGATCCTCGGCGGGGTACATGATTAATACTCGGTTTGGTTGGTGGTAGGGCATATTATTATCAAAGTCTGCCGCCAAACAGCAATGTTAACATTATTGTGTTCCGGTTGTCAGAGATAAGATATACGCTTCCACTTTCAACCGTATCTGCACTTAACATCAGGAGTGATTGAGGTCAAGTGCTAACTCGTCGTGCATAAAAAAAAGTTAAGTTGACCGTGTGGCTCCAGGCAGAATAGAGGACTAACCTGTCTCCAATTCTGTCGAGCAATCATTTTTACAGTCTGCCATTGACCGTGGTTGTTCTATCGAGCAATCAGTGCGTTGATCGATCATTTTGTCAAACTATCGCTTCTCCAGCAACCGTTTATCGAGAAAAATATGTTGTCGAAATAAAACTTTCAAAGTCATTGATCTTAAGCAGCAGTTGGCATATGATGGGCAGCAGCGTCATTGGGGCAGAGCTACCTAACAATATGCGACCTCCCATCTTCCCAACATGGCTATTACTGTAAATCCTTCCATGGAAGGTAATACAAATAGGAGCAGCCATAGTGAATAGAAAAATATTATAAGAGTTTCAAAAAACATTGTTAAGTGATTAGAGGATTCCAATTATTTACAAATAACCCTATGCACGTAGGTATAGTTGACTGCACGTCAAGCGTAACACTGCCAGTATAACGCGCAGACAGTCCCAAGGTTGAAGTGTGATATCTTGCGGTACAACTTGTAGGCATACTTATATACTGAATTCGTTTGTTAATAATTGACTCCAACGCCCGCTAAAGACCTGTGGCCGCAGGACATGCTCTTGTGATATCAACGTAGAACAAAAAACCACAAATAAATCGATCCACTCGTATCTGCTGCAGTCTCCCGTGGCAAACATGCCCTGGGATGAGGGTTTATGGATAACAAAAACTGTTGCAAAATCGGCCCGGCCGTTCCCAGATTAATAATAACGGATATACAAACAAATACATACCGCTTATTTCAAACGCATGTGACACACGCTTATGACCTGTTTAGTGTAGTGGTTAAAACCTTGACTGCTATACTATGGTATAGCAGTCAAGCGGGATTCGAACCCGCGACCTTATGAGGTCGCGGGTTCGAATCCCGCTAGAGGTATATGTTTGTATCAGCATACAAACGGACATGTGTAATCGAGTTATGGATAGTTTCAACAAAAAAAAAAATTTTCACAATTTAGACTTAGCTAGTGCTAACCTTTTGTTACAATAAAATACTAGAACATATTGAGTTTCAGAGCAGAAATTTAAACGTCACATTAAAGAAACTCTGTGTAAAACGGATTATTACAGGATTGATGATTATTTATTAGCTGAATTCCAAGCCCAGGTCGTTAACTATGCTTATGTTAATTGCTTTTGTTTTGTAATATGTCACATAAATTGTAATAAAATTGTAAAGATGGAAACCTAATTAAAAGATATTTTGTTATGTTTCTTGTCGATTGTTCTCCCTAACTATAGCGTCTTATGAAGCAACTAGCTTTCCTCCCGCGACTTCGTCCGCGTGGAAGATTTTATCAAAATACAAACAACAAACTTTCATCCCCTATTTTATCCCCTTGGGGGTAGAATTTATCAAAATCCTTTCTTAGCGGATGCCTACGTCATAACATCTACCTGTATGCCAAATTTCAGCCCGATCAGTCCAGTGGTTTGGGCTGGGCGTTGATAGATCACTATGTCAGTCACCTTTGAGTTATATATATTTAGATGTAGTTTTATAAAATAACATGTGGTCTTTCAATAATTGATACTTTTGTGTCCTACATAAAATAAAATATTTTTGACTTTGACATTAATAAAAAAAAGTATATTTTATAATACAAGCCTCATTGTTTAGTGTAAAATTAGATAGTGCTGCTGTGTGTATGTCTAAGGGTATTTATATATTTATATACCATCTCGGTTCCGTCGTAAAAATAGTGTTAATTTTATGTAAACAAAAGGTTTTACCGTCGCTTAAGTTGATAAACAGAAAGTCTTTACTAACTTAGTAACGTGAAACTTTCGACTAGAGTAACCTGAAGTTTTGAAGTGGAAGTTAATTGACGGGCTTAGTAAACTTAGTCGAGTCTACCATTTAAAAGTTAAGGAACGACGGACTGAGCTATTCTCAAGTTTAAATCTTAGTTTAGCAGGTCTTTAAAAATTAGATCAAGTATCTTGAGTGCCTTTTTATTTAAGTGAATATTTCGAGGGAGACGAGCTAAAATTGTATTTAAATATGAAACAATTAATATGATAAACTTAGTTAAGAGGGTTTATTACGTTTCGAGAATTTATCCGTAACATTTTGTTAAGGAGAGCGGAGACACCTGGCACAGGTATTTTCATACCTAAAATGTGGCCCCGACATTGTCTGTCACTTTGTACTAAAGTTGAAATAAACAAATTTTGTATTTTATAAGAAAAATAACTCCCATCAAAGCAATTTAGGTTTTTTTTTATGCACAACGGGTTAGCACTTGACCTCAATCACATCTGATGTTAAGTGAAGATCAGGCCGAAGGTAGATATTATTTATAATTAGCTTTTTGGTTTCTCGAGTGGAAGTCAGAACGATTTTTTTGATTTGTGTTTAAAAAGAAATCTTAATGGGCGGAATAAACCCTCTTAAACAAGATGTGATATTCGCTATATGCAGTTAAACCAAACACCTTAATGTTGCGGTCCATGAAATATAAAGCCTTGGTCAAAGCCTGGAAGCTGAATAGCGGTATGTTTCCTGCGATCTGGGTACCGAATTTTGAGGTTCTTACTCGCAAATTTCAAAATTATTAAGAAACATTATAAAAGTTAAATTTTTTTTTATGCACAACGGGTTAGCACTTGACCTCAATCACACCTGATGTTAAGTGAAGATGAGGCCGAAGGTGGTAGCGTACTGACCTGAAACCCCATCTTATTTGGGGGACTGGCTATCTTATCTCTGACAACCGAAACACAAGAACGCTATTAACACTGCTGTTTGGCGGCAGGTTTAGATAAGATGGGGGAAGCTAACCAGGCGGACATTTAATATGCCCTACCACCAACCAAACCGAGTACTAAATATATATACCCCGCTGGGGATCGAACCCGCGACTACCGAATCGTAAACTCAATGTTGTTTACATTGAGCTACGGAGACGGTTCCATTTTGATATCGCAAGTTAGAAAGCTGCAATGAGTGATTACTGGTATTTGATGGAGCTGAAATTGGGCACATTTATGTAAATTCGGTGACAATGCAATGCAATGCAATATTATGGTACAATTAGCAGCAGCTAAAGGTATACACCAAACGCACTAGACCTAATGTGTTAATAATGTCGTGCAGGGCAAAAGCTATGGGTATCAAAATTCCATTTCCTGACAGTACTCATGCAAGCTGTATTACGCACCGGCTTGATTTTCTTGATCAACAGCCTTACACTTCTCCACTATTGGGGCACAGTCCCCGCTCACAGGGAGAGGGCATGAACCATAATCCACCACGCGGGTCCAGTGGTTTTCTGTCAGACTAGTGACTATCTGACAGTCAGTGTGTTTAAGCCGCCTCTATCCTCCACCGACTTGGTTTAACGACTGCCTTCAATTAAAAACAACCGGGACCGACAATTTAACGTGCCCTCCGAAGCATGGATACACTCGTATTAAAATGCCACTGGTGGTCACCCATCCAAGGACTGATCGCGCCAGATATTGCTTACCGCAAACGAATAGCAACGCGGCTACGCCATGTGGGAACGAGTGATTTTCTTTGCAAGATAGATGAGGGTATACTTTTTTTATTACCATCGAGCTGACCTTAATGGACTTTTTGTTACCCGTCTTTGTCTAGAACAATATGTGGTAACCATGATGGTGTAATAAAATCTTGTTTTTAAAATATTTTATTATTAAATATTCTTAATGTAGAACTTATTTATTCCATTATTAGCGAGTTTTATAAAATGTTTTTAAGGTTAATGCGCTAATACGTTCGAATCATGTCTTCCTAAATGTGCAATACAATACAATACAAATACTCTTTATTGCGCAAAATAATTTACAATAATTTTTGATGATAACAATAGAACACAATTAGGCGGTCTTATCACTAAAAGCGATCTCTTCCAGACAACCCACAGCTATGTGATATTTGTAGGTAGAAAAACAGGTAGGGTGCATGCATAAATATAATAATAATATCATATTAATTGACTTAATTATATAAATATAAATATATTTATATATTTATATAAAAATAAATAAATAAATACGAGTACGAGGTCGAAAGAGACGGTTATAACTTTAATGTAGCATTAAACTTAATGCAGATTTGTGAATCTCGCTCTGTCTTTCTGGGTCCGCTCCTCGCCTCGCCACCCACTACAATTGTACAGCTCCTGCAAGGATTAGTTTACACAAATGCGTCCCGTAACGTCTCCTCTACGTCTATTCGAGGAGGTTTTGAGGTGCCCTGTAATCGAAGAGCTGGAACTTACCTAGAGAAACAAATCGGTATTGCTATTCTACGAGATAATGCTACCAGCCTCCTTGATACCTTCCCGCATGACAACGATTCTGTATAAAATTATTTCTGGATTGTAGAGTTTCTATGTTATTGGTTCTTCAACTTCTAGTAGTATATGAATCAATTTGTACGTTGTCCTTTGCGCGCTTGTATAATTTTTGCATATAACTTGTAAATCCATTAAACCCAATAAGGTCGTAGCGATTACTAAATATTTTTTTTTATTAAACCCTGGTTTCGCGTTTGACTACAATCTCACCTGATGGAAAGTGACTATGTAGCCGAAGATGTGTCACGCGCACCCAGTAAAAACCTATTCACTCTAGACTTGAAGATCCCAAGGTTGTAAGTGTCGGAAAAAACCGACGCGGGCAATGAGTTCCTGTATCTTAACATCTTAGTAGTTACATCTTCGTAGATCGGTCACTCAGGCGTTAATAAAAGAGTCTCAAAATTGAGATTGACTTAAGTTAGCACTTGAGATACTATTGCGTATCGGTGCTGGAAATTATGGCTCCTCGATAATGAAACCCTCCGTTTCACGAGATTATGTTCTTCCTTTGCTAATTTGTAAATGTAAAGCATCAAGTCAAAATATATATAAACGAAAAAAATTAAAAGAAAATCAATTGTTTTTAGAATTATTTAAATTTAAACCTATTTTTACATAAGTCGGGTTTTTTTTATGCACTACGGGTTAGTAATTAACCTCAATCACACCTGACGTTAAGTGAAGATATTTATATTTTATACTTGGGGGAATTGGCAATCTTGTCTCTGACAACCGGAACACAACAATGCTATTAACATTGCTGCTTGGCGGCAGATTTAGATAAGATGGAGATAGCTAGCCAGGCGGACATTTAAAATGCCCTACCACCAACCTAACTGAGTACTTAAACATGTACCCCGCCGGGGATCGAACCCGCGACCACGCCACAGGGTTGATATCGGGATAATTATTTTTTTAATTTTTTTTATACCTGAGTATTCCGGGCAAATATATAAATATAATAATAAATAAATAATACTTAGACATACACACAGCGCCATAAGCATCTATAGGCTTGTGTTGTGGATACCAGATGGTTGATGTACTACATAAATACATTTTTTTTTGTAAATAAATACATATTATAAATGAAAACATCCATAACTATCCATCCATATGCCCCTAGAGGGATTCGAACCCGCAACCTTTTGGTATAGTGGTCAGAGCTGCTAACCACTACACCAAACAGGTCAATGAAATACCGCTTAGAGATAGAAAACAGGACATTATTATTACTGTTTGTTTTTGGTTTGTATTCATTGAATTTGTAGACATTTTACGATCATCGTCAGTGTGTTCCATAAATCTTACCTCTATTTAAATTATTGCTCCACGTTGTGCTGTCCAGTCTAATGGATTACCACTCCACACGTCGTGTACCCGTCGTGTAATGCCGTCGTTATGATTGAGTACTTGTAGGTCTATTGTTTTATTAATTTAGGCCTCGGCTGGCTGGATCTTGGTCACAGCACAACAAAACACGGTGTTTCTACTTGCTCGGAAGTGAAACAGGAATGTCACATATAAACGCGCGTGTATGCAAAACAACATATCCGATAGGGTAATAATAATAATATTATAATAATTAATAATCTTTATTGTTTCACACACAAGGTAAATAGTAAGAAAATATCTAAATAACAGCATTATTACAAAATTCAGGCCCAAATATACTATTTCACTTGTGAGAGACTGACATCTGAACTAGGAAAATAAACCTGTTTTTCAGATTGCCAGGCTCTCCCCCTACAGTAACAATGTTATTATATCGATACATAACAATTACCAAATATAATTAAAAAGAGGAAACAGTACGCAACAGTACACACGGTGTGTGTGTGTGTGTGTGTGTGTGTGTGTGTGTGTGCGCGCGCGCGCGCGCGCGCGCGGTAATAAAAGACTATAGGTAAAGCTTTATTCTGCCGAAATCTTGTTTCTCAGATATTCACCAGTATCATAAACAACCGTTACACGTCCTCTCACTGGGATAGGGTATGTGCTATGGTGGATTATGTATGATCCATCACTCGGGCCCAGTGCAGATTGGCGGATTTGCGTAAGTGTTTTTAAGCCGCTCCTGTACACGGACAGTTTTCAATTGAAAACAACCGTAACCGACTATTTAGCGTGAAGTAGGCAAATACTCGTATTAAATTGCCAGGGTGATCATTTCACCCATCCAAAGACTGACCGCACCAGACATTGCTGAAATTCACTAATGGAAACAATTAGCGAATGCGTCTGCGCCATAAGTGATTCACTAATATATTATGAGGCACAAAATGTATCAGTTCTATAACTCGCCTACCCAGCGTGGCGCCTGGGGTAACTCTTTACATTTTTTTTTATACGCAACGGGTTGGTACTTGACCTCTATCACACCTGATGTTAAGTGAAGATGAGGTCGAAGGCGGAAGCGTACTGACCCGGAAACCCCAACACATTTGGGGGACTGGCTATCTTATCTCTGACAACCGGAACACCAACAATGCTATTAACATTGTTGCTTGGCGGCAGATAGACGGAGACAAGCTTCCCTTAATGAAAGCATAAATGTATACATACATATACGAGTACATACCGTCACAACCTTCGAAATCTAAATTTAAAATACGCACAAACAACGCAATTAAATATCCTAAATATTCTCTGCAATCTTCTAATTACATAAAACTCGGATCATGCATAACGGATATACATACGAACTAAAACCGGACACACACAAACACAATTTCGACAAACACATAACCGTTTTACGTCGGCAACTAAGTTTTTGGTAAATAAAGTAAACTTTGTTTACTAGCAAGATTTAATTTCTATTTACTAAAGGTAGCCCCGTAACAATATCTCAGCCGGTAGGTGACCACAGTAGCTAGGTATCTGTGTGAGGACAGCTTAATAAGCGAACTATGAGGCTAAACCACATTGCATTGCCGACCCAGATGAGAATAATTCCATGAATACCTTGGACGCTTGTGTGATGACCTTGATTGTAGTGTCATACTGATGTAGAAGTCAGGGACAACGTCGCGGGTGCATTCGGTATAATAACATAATAACTTTATGCTAAAACAAAAAAAAATAAGCATTAAACACTGTAAGTACTCCGACGCAAAAACTGGGATGTAATAAATTTTAAATGTATGTGTCTGTTAGTGGCATTTTAGGGTCAAACCGGCTGAATCGATTTGAGTACGGTTTTATATTTGCAAAAGCTGGTATTTGCGAGATTGGTTTTGGCCATGTTTCATAAAAATCGATTAAGCCGTTTTGAAGATATTTAGCTTTTAACACTAGTTTGCTTTTCTGACATGTCAAAATTTTTAATTTATATTTACGAGTACAATGCGGATACAAATCGCGCTAGTTACGAATATTATATAGTCTTTCATGTGTACTGGAATATTCATTTATATTTATCTATTATCTAATATCCATAGTAAGCACTTTGCATAGTCTTCTCTTTCTTCGTGTCAATGCGTGCAATTATATTTGATCCGCCCAGAATTCAGCCACTACTACGGTCTACAGACACGCAAAGGTCCTCCACGATACCGAAGAAGGAAACTTGACATAGAATAGAACTAGTATTGGTTGAATTTGATATTTGCAGATTATTATTATTAAAACTAGAGAATAGAGATACATAAGAAATATCATCCGAAAGACGTTCACTACTGAACAAAGGCCTCCCTCAAAGATCTCGACAACCCGCAGCAGCTTTGCGCGATCTTTACCAAATTGTCGGTCCAACTCGTGGAGGGCCTGCCCACGCTGCGTCTTCCAGTGCGTAATCGCCACTCGAGAACCTTTTCGCCCCAATGGCTGTCGGTCTTACGAACAATGTGCTTCGCCCACTGCCACTTAAGTTTGGCAATTCTTTGAGCTATATCGGTCACCTTGGTCCCATGCGGAACTCCTCATTTCTGATTCGATCCCGCAGGGAGACTCCGATCAGAGCTCTCTCCATTGCCCTTCTTATGAGCGACCACGTATTAGTTCCATATGTCATCAGTAACACCCACTCATCAAAGACTTTCATCTTGAGACATTACAGTATTTTGGTGACTATGGGAGGACTAGTTTAAGTAAATTGGACTAAGACTAATGAAGACATATTTTAAATTATAAAAAGTTTATATTCTGAATAATAGTTACTCAAAGGGTTTCGTACTGCTACGATTATCGTCATATTAGCTACGTCAATCCGATATTTGTCAAGTCGGCAATTTGTCAGGAGCCGGATTATTGATTGATAGGCGAACTAGAATGCAAGCAGTAGTTCTGATCAAAGCAAAAATCCGCGTGCAGATGGACTTTTAAAATTAAAAATAGTAATAACTAAGTAGATCTCTGCCAGTGTATTCAGTGTATTGTGTTTACTTACGTTTGAATCATACAGAATCCCATCGCATATTTTACTCCTGTCGACCGTCGATTACTGAGTTCCTACCTTTTCATCGTTTCTTATTTTTATACTTTATTTTATTTTGGGACGAATATTTTTTTTTTATTTTATCATATCTTATTTTATTTTATTTAATAATTTGGAATGATCCTCCTTTAAAAACCAACATCGAAATGATTATCACTCCCAGTGTGGTTACAATTGGTACTTTGTGTGTAATTTACTTTTAGATATATATGTGATTTATTATATATTATTTCTTATAGTTTGTAGTTTATTTATCATCTTTAAAGTATTTACTATTATATAGTCTATTTTCAGATTTTCTTTAATAAGAGTCACAAATTGAAGTTTTGTTTACCTAGCAGCTTATCCTGCAATTAACAATCTACTCCTTTTACCCAATGGTTGTGTAATATCTTAGGGTAATAGGAGAGAAACAATTGCGTCTGTGAGATAATGACATTTATTCGACAAAACTGAATTACCCTCCAATCTTTTTAACCTATGTCGGTACATGACATTATTACACTCCTCCACACTTATTTAATAATAATAATAAAATAATTAATTTATCAAAGGTGCGTATTATAATCTAGAACTTATAATTTCGAATCTTACAGGTACATTTTCTGATAGGGCGGGTCTGGGTCGGTGACACAGCAGGAGAGGCAAATTCCAGTTCCGGTGAAACTGGAATTTCTCCAACTCTCTCAGTAGTGGTGGCTGTACTTTGCGTGGATGGGCTGTCTGGTCCCGCCGACCCCTCCGCCTGCGCCTTCGCCGGAGTGCGTTCCTTACGATCTGGTATCATATGAGAATTTGTGCTAGAATGTGAATCTGACGTAGTAATAGTGGCTAGGGACGCCCTGGCGCCACTCACCCTTTTGCGTATCTGATCTATGTGTCTATGTACTACATCTCCGTCCTCTCCTAGTACTTTAAAATTACTGGGGCCTATACAATCCATTACGCGACCCGGAATCCATTTATCACCTTTTAAGAATTGTCTGTACCAGACTTCCTCCTCTCTATTTATACATCTATTTGCACCCCCCGCAGACGTTACTTGACGTTGTTGCGCCCTATGGACCTGATCTTCCCTGTCCGGTTTAAGACCATCTAGGGGAGTACGTAGACGTCTACCTAAGAGTAGCATAGCTGGGCTCTCACCTGTGGTGCAATGTTCTATATTTCTATAATGGAGTAAAAATGTCCACAAAGCCCTGTCTATGCTTTGTTTTTCTTGTATTGCCTTTCTAATGACTCGCTTTACTGTTTTGACTGCATTTTCTGCTAAACCATTGGATGAAGGGTGGTAAGGGGCTGTAAATATGTGTTGAATTCCATAACTTTTTGTGTAGTTTTCTAATTCTTTCGAAGTAAACTGCGGTCCGTTATCGCTCACTATTTGCTTAGGTAAACCCCACCTGCTGAATAACTCACTCAAATTATTAATAAGTGCGTTAGCTGTAGTGCCCGAAACATTGAATACTTCTAACCACTTGGACATTGCATCGATTACTACTAGGTAGGTCCGTCCCCCTATCGGCCCAAGGTAGTCGAGATGCAGCCTGCTCCAGGGTCGGTGTGGCCAGGGCCAGGCGCGCGGCGCCTGTCGGGGCGGCGCATCCGCCTGGGCTGCGCACACGGCGCACTCGCGGCACACGCTCTCCACCGCCTCGTCCACCCCAGGCCACCACACGTAGCTACGTGCTAACGCTTTCGACTTTACCATACCCATATGGGGTTCATGTAACATACTCAGGATTTTGGTTCTGCAATTTTCTGGCACTACTAACCTATGACCCCACATCACGCAGCCTAACTCCTCGTATAATTCTTTCTTTCTATTGAAGTATGGTTTTAAATGTATAACTTCGCACTGACTGGGCCAGCCGTCCCGTATGTAACTTAATATTTTAGATAGTATATTATCCTTCGATGTCTGACGCTTTATTACGTTATAGTCTAAGAGCAAGGATTGTTGTACAAAATGTAGATATGTTTGCTCCGGATCTAGCTCCGCCGTCGTCGTCTCTTTACTTACGAGCGGTAGCCGCGACAACCCGTCCGCACCGTTCTCGTGTGTACTGACGTATTCGATGTCGAACGTGTATGCTGAGAGAATTATCGCCCAGCGTTGCATTCGACTCGCTACCATGGTAGGTATTCCTGTATTTGGTCCGAAAATGGAAACTAAGGGTTTATGGTCTGTACGTAATGTGAAATGACGTCCATATAAGAATTGGTGAAATTTTTTCATGCAAAATATAATGGCTAGTGCCTCGCGGTGTATTTGGGAATAATTTTTCTCTGCGTCTGTAAGTGTACGCGACGCATAAGCGATCGGCCGCTCTCCGCGGCCGCTCGTTCCTGGCTGACTCAGCACGCCGCCTACTCCGCGTGAGCTCGCGTCACATGTTACAATTAACGGTTTATTGCTATCATAATGCTGTAAAACCTCCGCACTCGATAATAATGTTTTTATTTTAATGAATGTAATTTCGCATTCTTTTGACCAAACCCACTCTTTGCCCTTTTTAAGTAGTTTGTACAGTGGTAATAATTGACAACTCATGTTCCTTACAAATTTACCATAGAAATTTAACAGACCCAGAAACGAGCGTAGGTCCGTTACGTTAGTTGGCCTAGGGATGTTAACGATTGCCTCTACTTTTGATGGGTCCGTTTTAATTCCATCTTTCGTGAGGATGTATCCCAAATAACGTACCTCCCTTACTAAAAACACACATTTATTACGTTTTAGCTTTAACCCATAGTGATGCAATCTACTAAAGACGCTTTGCAAAGCTTTCAAATGTTCGATTTTATTTTGCCCCCCTATTATGACGTCATCAAGGAATATTTCGACATTAGGAATATTTTTTAGAACTTGACACATGATTCTTTGGAAAATGCCCGGGCTCGAAGCTAGACCGTACACCAATCTATTGTATTGGTACAACCCTCTATGTGTATTTATTACGGAGTACTTTTTTGACTCTTCAAATAATTCAATCTGATTGTACGCTTGGGATAAATCAATTTTTGAAAAATAACACGCACCACTAAGGCTAACCATCAGATCATCTATCGTAGGTACGGGATAACGATCAATTAACAAAATTGGATTCACGGTGGCCTTATAATCAGCACAAATTCTCAATGAACCATCGGGTTTATTTACCGGCACCAGCGGCGAGGCCCAGTCGGAGCAGTCGACGGGCGTGATGACACCGTCGTGCAGCATGCGGTCCAGCTCCGCATCAACGCGGTCCCGCAGTGCGTACGGCAGGGGCCGCGCTCGATGATACACGGGCGTCGCGCCTTCGCGTACGTACAGCTTAGCCTTGCCCCCCGTGTACCGACCCAGACCGCCGCTGAATAACTCCTTATACCTGTTTAGCAAAACATTAATTTCATCAGTTATTTTCGCATTGTTCTCACATATACTATTACATTGGCTTATTTTGGGAATTTGTATATTCAATTCAGATAACCACTGTCTACCGAGTAGTGATGTGGTACCACCATTTATCACAAATAATTCCAAACGTTTACTTTGACCTTTGTAACATACGACGGGTTTGATTATACCTAATGGTTTAATTTTTGCCCCGTCGATAACATTCAATACAATATCACTCTTTTCGATTTTGTTGTGATTTAAATGTTTCTCGTAAGTGTTCCTACTAATGCACGATATTGCACTCCCCGTGTCCACTTCCATCTTTATAATTGTTTTATCTATAGATACTAGCAGCTGCCCGCGACTTCGTCCGCGTAGACTACATGAATCAACACTTTATTACTTTCCCACGGGAATACATTGAGCAGAAAAATTACCATGTAGAGTTTATCTCAAACAGGAAAAGACCCTGGGCAGATAACAGGTATGTGGAACCATGTTGGTGTTTTGCCAGGTAAATGAATTAAGACAGGGATCCATTAAAAGACCTTTCTGAAAAATTCTGGTTTATATTTATTAAAGTACTTCCTTATAAACAACATTCTTTGCCATGTTTGAAGGTGGTAGCAATAGAACCAAACTTTGAGGTGAACTTACACGGGAGCATGCCACATAGAACTGACCGTGAGAGAAACCGTCCTGTCGTAGGTCTACTCCGGCGAATTTGTGAGTTTGCCCCTGCGACTTATTTATTGTCATGGCAAAACAGACCTTTAGTGGAAACTGAAGCCTTTTGAATTCAAAGGGAAGATCATTTAGTATTAATGGAATACGCGGTACAAACACTGTTTCTCCCTGAGCAAATCCTCCTCCTGTTAAAATAGTGGCCTCTACTACGTTCCGGTGCAAAGCCTTGACTTGCAACCTAGTACCATTACAAAGTTTGGGTGGCTTTAAATTTCTCAATAACATAACAGGTGCACCCACACGTAGTAAAAGTCTGTGATATGGCATACCCGGTGGGTTCAAAGAGTTCAAAAATTCTACGGGATAATTAACGGCATCGTCGGTGTTTACCACGGTATCTATTGAGCTATGAATAATCTGTTGTCCTTCAAAAGAGTTCAATAATATGTCATTGATGACCGCTGCTTGGTCGTTCTTTGGGGTCAATATAGAGCTCTTTCGCATAACCACTCTATTGATTTTTCCTTAATGAGAGCAATGAGACTTTGAGTCTTCGACTTTTAGCCTTCGACTTTGAGCCTTCGACATTCAGCCTTCGACTTTGAGCCTTCGACTTTGAGCCTTCGAATTTGAGCGTTCGTCTTTGAGCCTTCGACTTTGAGCCTTCGACTTTGAGCCTTCGAATTTGAGCCTTCGACTTTGAATTTCGAATTTGAATCTTCGACATTGACTCTTCGACTTTGACTCTTCGACTTCGACACCAATTTGAATTTGTGATTTCAACCCCTACCACTATCGCAACCCGTAAGGGGTTAACTTCAAAATAAATGTCATTTTCGTAATCAACGTCCCAAAAAACCTAAATAACGACACCAATATAGATTTTTTGGTATCATCCCCCACCCCTATCTCAACCCTAGAGGGTTAACTTAAAATAAATGTCATTTTCATAATCAACATCCCATAAAACCTAAATAACGACACCAATATCGATTTTATGGTTTTAACCCCCATTTCACAACCCAGGGGGTTGTTTTTCGAAAAATCTCAAAACACGTATTAGCTTATTTCTTTCTAGGAGTACTCTTGCGAAGTTTCGAGTCGAAAATAGTCGAAATGTCCAAGTTATACTGTTTCTTCATACAAACTTCCCACCCCTGTTTCACCCCCTTAAAGGGTGAATTTTGAAAAATCCTTTCTTAGTGCTCCCCTAGACCTCGTAAGCAACCTACGTGCCAAATTTGGAAACTCTAGACCCAGCGGTTTGGCCTGTGCGTTGATATGTCAGTCAGTCAGTCAGTCAGTCAGTCAGCTTCTTCCTTTATATATTTAGATTGGCAATCTTACCGCACTGTAATCGTTCAAGCACAAATGATGAAACTCTTCCTCCAGTGTTTCTCCCTGTTGCGATGGTTCATCATTCACCTCCCCGTGGTATACTGCCGGGCGGCTACCGAAGCCGCCGGTGCGCCCGCGGCCCCGCATCCGGCCGATGCTGCCTCCGCTCGATCTTCTCCCGGGACACACGCGTCTCAAGTGCCCCGTTTGTTTACATCCGCTGCATACGTACTCGCGGTATGGGCACGACGTGTACCCATGGTCGGTCGCGCCGCACCCGGCACAGTAATGCAGCCGTTGGGCGCTCCTGCCCTGGCGTGCGCCCCGCCTCCCGCCGCTGGGCGCGAGCGCATGCACCGCTTGCCCCGCCGCCCCTCCGCTCCGCGCGTCCTCCGCGAGGCTCGTTGACGCCGTCGCTTCCACCGCGGCCGCATCTCGCTCCGCAGCCTCAAGGGCGCTCGCTATTGTTACCGCTTTAGAGTACGTCAATGTGTCGTTTTCCGCGAATAAACGTTGACGAATTACGTCACTTCGTAAGCCGCACACAAATTGGTCTCGAAGATTGTCGTTGAGGTTATCCGCAAACTTACAATAGCGAGCGAGCTTCTTGAGCTCCGCCACGTAGCCCGCAATATTCTCGTCGGCCGCCTGCCTGCGTTGTCTAAAACGGAATCTTTCTGCGAGCACTGATGGCGCCGGTTGTAGGTGATTTTGTAATAGACCTACCGCCGCGTCGTATGTTATCTCTGCTGGTTTCTCTGGACTGGCCAAATTCGTTAGCAGTTCATAAGCTTCGTCCCCCATAACTGCTATCAACATGGGGAGTTTCATTGCCGTCGCCACGTTATTAACTTTAAAAAACATTTCTAGCCTGTCGACGTATGACGACCATGTACCGTTTTTCATGTCGAATTCACTCACTTTACCGATAGACATCGCACCGATCAATTATTAACTTACTGTCGTAATTGTAGATAACTTCAGTTATTTATTTTAACTATCCTCGTCGCCACTGTAATATCTTAGGGTAATAGGACAGAAACAATTGCGTCTGTGAGATAATGACATTTATTCGACAAAACTGAATTACCCTCCAATCTTTTTAACCTATGTCGGTACATGACATTATTACAGGTTGCATGGAAGAAACCACTTCCAGTGATAAGGCTGCCATTGTACCTACCATATTTTTAAGTTCCGTGTTTATAATGTAACTACTGTTCGTGTACAATAAAGGATATTGCATTGATATTGATATTGTAATGATATTGGTTATTATAAAATTTCTGACTATCTGGGTGATAATCCAGTATATTTTATTCTTATTTTTCTTTGTCGAATCATAAATTTTACAATTATTTAAAATTAATAATAATATAATAAATAAATAAATATTTCGAACACTACACCAAACATCTAGTCCCAAACTAAGCAAAGCTTGTGCTATGGATACTAAGGTAACGGATAAACATTCATAAATATTTATATAAACATCCAAGACTCGGGAATAAATGTTCGTATTCATCACACAAACATTTACCCCTCGCGGGATTCGAACCCGAAACCGTTGGTTTCGCTGATAGGGTCACTATCCACTACACCAATCGGTCGTACACCAATTGTATTTGTATTGACTTATTTAAAAAGAGCAACCCGGGATTTTCTTGCTCGTTCTTCTCTGGGGAGACAGCCTAGTGAATGAGCGATAACTGTATGTCATGACGATTTCAAATGTTATTCTTATAACTTACGAAATAAAATATTTTCGATTTGATTTGATTTGATTGACGTCTTATAGTTAGCGATGGGAGAGTAGGTATAACAGACAGGAAAGTAGTAAAACTATATGTAGGGTAAAAGAAAGGGTTTAATCACTACCACTACTGATCCAATCAGATGTTTTATTGCATCGTTATCCCAAGAACTAATCATCCAAGATCCATTTCTAAATTAACTAAGCCTATAAACCGATTCATTTAAATATATCGAGTGCAAAGTAAGAGGGTATGCGAGGGGAAATGAAACTCGCTCATTTGCAGTGTAATACAGTTTAATAGATCACCTTGTTTGGAATGGCCTAAGGAAGAAACTTTGGTCAGAATTTGGTGTAGTGGGTGAGACCCTGCTTTCGAAATTAACGGTTGTGGGGTTTGAATTCCGCTAGGAGTAATGTGTATTGAATACGAACATTTATTCCCGAGTTCATTTCGATAGTTAATCGATAGTTTTCTATACTTTTAAAGGTATAAAATAAAACACAATTTAAATACTTTTGTATTAATTAATACGTCAAAATATATTTATTTCAGTAATTTTAAAACGTATTAAAATTTTGATTCACGGAAATTAAAATATTCAAATTCCTTTCCTTCGGTTTTAATAATTATTATTAATTAATAATAATTAATACAGAGGAAAATTTTACAATAAATTAAGATAATTAAATGTAAAACTGAAGAAAGGGGTAATAATAAACGAAGGAAAACGATATATCGATACTTTTCTCAGAGAATCGATACTTTCGATAGTTGAAATATTATCGATTAACTATCGATGTTTAACCATCACTACCTTGCATGTCCATATTAGAAATGAACCCAAAAAAGGCAGATTCACCAAACTACTAAAAAAGTTCTTGTTAGTACCTGTGACTCAATACATACGACGCCATCGTCGTTGTAACTAGGTGACTTAGTTTTTTGTGAGACTCGAGCTCTCACAGACAAACTGTGCAAACGGTTTTGTGGAGAGTTGATTTATTAAGACTATGTAATCGATTTAATAATAATACATTAAATAAATAATTTGCATATCAGTTCATTGCCAAAGTTGTGCGTTTTCACAACATATCCGCTCAAAGATTGTACCTTGCTACGCACCAGACCGTTCTATACCTTTACGCATCCTAGCCCAAGAGAGAGAAACACTGGGTACCTATTAATCGTCTTATCTCGCTAACGAGTTGGTACTCGCAATCTGTATCTACGATATAATCGGAAACACTACTATTTGTTGTCACGAGTTACAAATGACTTTTGTGTAAAGTTGAAAAATTTAGCAATGGATCCTTCAATATGCAACATCCTGTCATTTTTCTTTTTTCTATAAGCTTTCTTGTGGGAAAATATAAAGTAAGAACACTAGATGTTTACATGATAAATGTATATTTGGAAGTGATTGTCACAGTAAAAGCAGATGTTCTATACTAAAAATTCAAAATAAAATAGTTCTAATATGGCCAGTATCACATCTTACAACATCCACCCGTAATGACCATATTCAGAAGCCTTAGTAATAACAAACAAACACTGTAACATAAAGAAAAACATTGTAACATAAAGTAACTACGCCTTAACTAAACCTATACTATTGATACACCTTTGATGTGCAACTTTCCCAAGACATTTTGTCAACACGTCAGCTAACAGGTCACTGGACTTAGTGTATTGAAGCACAATCACATTTTCAGATACCTTTTCGCGAATAAAATGGTACCTAACATCAATATGTTTCGATCTGCCGTGGTGTATAGGATTATGAGCTAAGTTCTGCGCACTCTGACTGTCACTGCAAATGGTTATACTAGGATATTTAATATCACATACCTCGGATATCAAACGACGTAAGTAAATAGCCTCTTTCGCAGCATCAGTCAACGCCATGTACTCGGCTTCGGTAGAAGACAGCGCCACTGTAGGCTGCTTCTTCGATGCCCACGAGACAGGTCCATTTGCCAGTTTGAAGCAATAACCTGTGTAGGAACGACGATCATGCACACAGTTCGCAAAATCCGCGTCCGTATAACCTACGAGAAGTTCTCCTGTCTTCTTATAAATAATAGAATGATCTATAGTGCCTTTTAGGTACTGAAGTACTCGTTTCGCTGCCACCCAATGCGTGCTGTTATATTTGTTGTTATACTGACTAAGATAGCTAACAGCAAAAACAATATCAGGTCGAGTATTGACAGCAAGGTACATTAGACAACCTATTAAATTCAGATAGGCATAATGATTATTCTTACAATCCGAATCCTGAAGAGCACCTATTTTGCTATTCGCCAAGGGAGTGTCGTACTCTTTTGCCTGCCCTAAATTGAATTTTTCTAGTAGGAATTCAATATATGACTTTTGATTGACTCGTATTTCACCATTTTCCGTTGAGATATTTAATCCCAGATAATATTTCAGTGGACCTAAATCTTTTAATGTAAAATATTTTTGTAAGTCAAACTTGACAGCGTCGAATGACTTTTCATTCTGGTAATAAACAATGATGTCATCCACATAGACTGCTAACAGGATTAATTCTGAACCAAGGAGTTTTTTATATACGCATGGTTCGGTAGGTAATCTAATAAAACCTATTTTACTCAACACTTCATTGAGCTTAATATTCCACGCGCGAGGAGCCTGTTTTAAGCCATACAGGGACTTTTGCAACAGACACACTTTATCTTCGTCACCTTTGCTCTTAAAACCCGGAGGCTGGTCCATGTAGACTTCTTCTTGAAGATCGCCATTTAAAAAGGCGGTGTCGACGTCTAAGTGTCGCATCTTCAGGCCCATTTCTGCTGCTAAAGCAATCAAAACGCGTAAGGAGGAATTCCGAATTACCGGAGCGAAGGTTTCATAGTAATCGACACCATGAACTTGATTATAGCCTTTCGCGACAAGTCTAGCTTTATATTTGATTATATCGCCATGGGCATTCTTTTTTAATTTGTAAACCCATTTGCATGGTATAACCTTCTTATTTGGCCTATTCACCAGAATCCACGTTTTCTTTTCCAGCAAGGCCTGGTATTCATCTCTCATAGCATGATACCAATTATCTCTATCTACTGCATTCACCGCTTGTTGATAAGTAGTCGGTTCATCCATTTGAGAGGATATAGTCTGCATACAAACACAGTTGGCGGCAGTATTGTGGATTTTTCTAGGTCTCAGATTATAGCGTGGTTCTGCAACCTCAACATCAGAATCACTTTCTTCTAATTGTTCTGGTGACGGGGCAAACCCAAGTTGATTCGGCTCAAAGTCGGCAACAATACTGGGTCCAGGTATCGGATCCTCTCTACTATTTGTTGTAGAGTCGATCTGTGAACATAAA
This sequence comes from Oegoconia quadripuncta, assembly GCA_949316235.1. Taxonomy (NCBI): domain Eukaryota; kingdom Metazoa; phylum Arthropoda; class Insecta; order Lepidoptera; family Autostichidae; genus Oegoconia; species Oegoconia quadripuncta. Next base: position 5,114,168 of record OX438743.1, read on the forward strand.
GGTAAACGTGCCGGTTGTGGCACATCCACCCGTGATTGAGGACTAAGGAATAAGGGTACACGTGCCGGTTTGAGCGCACCAGGCGCTAACTGGTATTTGACACCCTTTCCTTTTTCCTCTAAATCCCGGAAAGTGTCTTCAAAGAAAACCACGTCCCTACTTTTGACAAGTCGTCTAGGATATTTTGCATCTCGGAAGTAATAACTATTGGGATCGTCAGAATAGCCAACAAAAATATGCTCGGTTGCCTTCACGTCCAACTTCTTCCGATTACAATCGGGGACATGAATCAGAGCTCGACATCCAAAGACTCTTAAGTGTGATAGGTTCGGCTGTTTACCATACCACAGCTCAAAAGAAGTCTTACCTTCGAGAGCACGGTGAGGAGTCCTATTCTTAAGATAGACTGCAGTTTCCGTCGCATCTTGCCAATATGCTGGAGAAAGAGAACTGCCAGAGAGCATAGACCTAGCCTTCTCTATGATCGTTCTGTTGATCCTTTCAGCGATGGAGTTTTGCTGCGGACTATAGGGCACTGTCGTCTGATGCTGAATTCCTTCCATCTGTAAGTAATTTGTAAGGTCAGTATTGACATATTCTGTCCCGTTGTCGCTCCTCAACACTTTTATTTTTAATCCCTTTTCTCGCTCCACTAGGGATTTGAAAATACGAAATTTATCCTTTACTTCAGCTTTTGAAGAAATAAAGAATGCAAAGATCATACGAGTAAAGTCATCTATGAAAAATAAGACATACTTACTTCCTTGAAAAGACGTCTCTGATAATGTACAAACGTCAGTATGGACAAGTTCTAAAACTGACGTTGCCCTTTTATACGGAATCCTTTTGAAAGGCTTCCGACTCAGTTTTCCTTCTACACAGGCCACACATGGTTCCTTGTCAACTGTTGAATAATCTATGCCTACTACCTGGTCCTTTTTTAAGCGATCCATCCCAATGCGGCATAGGTGACCTAAACGTTTATGCCAGAGTTGATACCTGGACACGTCAGAGTGTACATCAAAAGCAGATAATTGACGTGGTACATTGACTGTACAATCTAAAGAATACAGCCCACCACAGATCGAACCATGTAGCAAAGAAATACCTGTACAAGAAAAAACACTAGAGTTATAAAAGTTACAACCAGATTTATCAAAAACCACACAAAAACCATTATCAACTGCTTTCTTTACTGAAATAAGATTAGCGTTCAAATTAGGTACATGAACAACGTCACTAATCTTCGTAACCTCATCACACATCGTAATAGAAATATCGCCAACGCCTTCACTGGATAACACCTCTCCATTAGCAATTGTCACTTTGCCGGTGGGATATCCTTTCACGTTCTCCATCCATTCTCGTCTTGAAGTCATATGGGCCGACGCCCCAGAATCTATGTACCATTTAGTACTCTCCACGTCACCAATGACATTCAACGCACTTAAAGAGTTTCTATGATTCTCAGATTTCTTTTTCTTGTCCTTCTTATGGGGACAGTCTGGACTCTTATGGCCTGGCTCCCGACAGTCATAACAGATAATCTGTTTCTTAGTTTTTGATGAAGATGGCTTAGATTTCTGATTAGTCCGTGTTTTCAGGGCAGTATCCGGGTTATTCTCCTTTGGTTTATTCAATTCATTCAACAATTTCGTCTTTATCAAGTCAACAGTAATTTCTACATTTGAGTTCTCCAATGCCATAACAAGAGGGGCATACTGTGGAGACAAACCTCCAAGAAGAATAGCAGCGATTGAAGCATCTTCTATGATCTTGCCGATATCGGCAAGGTCCTGGACTGTTGACATAACAGCATTAATGTACATTTCTATATCGTTGAAATCATCTAGACAGTACCTGTACAACTTCCGTTCGAGGCTTATTCTTCGTCCTAAGCCTTTGTCTTCATACGCAGAGGACAAGGCTTTCCACGCAGCTTTAGCCGTTTCACAAGGTCTGAGAAGGGTGATTGCCATACCATCTACTGTGAGACAAATTTTCGATAACGCAATCTGATCGTCACGCAACTTTTTCTCAGCGGTAATTTGACTACCTTCAGGGTATCCGGCAACAGTTTCCCATAAATTTTCGTGTATTAGGTACATACGCATCTTGAATTTCCAAACACCAAAACCGTCTCTGTTTACTAGCGGTTTTATTGCAGAAATTGAACTTGACATTATTTCACAGCTAATATGTCAAAGACGAAAAAATGAAAAATAAGCGAAATTATAATTTTCGCGACTTTCAACAAATATCTTTTACAAGCACGTGTTAAATATTTAGTGTTCTTTACCTTCTCGTGCTGATAACGTGTGGGAAAATATAAAGTAAGAACACTAGATGTTTACATGATAAATGTATATTTGGAAGTGATTGTCACAGTAAAAGCAGATGTTCTATACTAAAAATTCAAAATAAAATAGTTCTAATATGGCCAGTATCACATCTTACAACATTTCTCCAAGAGCAGGGTGAATAGAAATTTATTGTATGTAGTATATCAACCATCTGGTATCCATAACACAAGCCTATAGTTGCTTAATGTGGAACTAGATGACATTGTGTGTCCAAAGATATTTATTTATTTATTAAGATCTCGTAGTTTCATCTTCAATCACATCATCACTTTCCACTAGCAGGACTGACATACACGACTTTCTCGTGTCTCAAAATTTGTTTTTTCATAGCACAAATTGGCAGATTGAAAAAATTTGCGTCACAGGGTTGGTCCGAGGTCACATGGCTATTTCGATGAGATATATTTACGTGAGTAATTGTTAAATCTAAGTCGCGCTCGCGCTAAATTGTGCTAGTTGCTCTGGTGAGATTGTGGTCAAACGCGTATCTATCCAGGACTCGAGTAGTCAGTATCTCGTGCTATTAGTTATTTTACTGCAATTCTAATCAATTATGTACTGAATATATTAATTATTGTATTTGCTTACTGGAAAAAAAGACAATTAAATTAATGTTCCGTAAAATCTATGCCACTGGAACCCCCAGTACTACCAATAAAACATGCTAAAAGTAGCCATATGATAACTGTAAATGAACCTAATTGATTACTTCGAGCAAAAAAACGACAATTACTTTAATATTCTACTTCTCTATTTCGAATAAAAAAGTGATTGATTCCCCTTTGACGTGTTACATAAAATTAAATAAATACTATGCATTTAGTTTTGGGTTTCATCATCATGATCAGCCCGTAAACATCCCACTGCAGGGATATAGGCCGTCCCTCGTATATGAGGGAGTATGGGCCATAGTCCACCACGCTGGCCTAATGCGGCTTGGGGAATTCACATCACTTTGAATTTTTATTTTTATTACATTAGGTGAGCCACCGACGCTCCATATGCGATACATAAACTAAAAACTTTTCAACGACATATCTGACAGATGGACAGAGTTTCACTTAGTTCAAACAATAAAAAACATTGAAATTCCATAGTAGGGGTAAAGATAAGCGGCTGCGTTTTCGAGCGAGCGTTCGTCACGCGGATACAAAGCTCACCGAAGCCCCGACTGTAATTGCCGCTAATCGCGAACACTATCTAGATTCTTTCTCTGCTTGTTAGTATACGGTGAGATAGCGGTGAGATACCGTCGAGAGTAATTTAATAACCTAACAGTAGTACGGCAGCAGTACAAAGGGGACACAAGGTTCAAGGAATCGATGAGAGTAAGTTCTGTAATGTTAAGCCGCTGCTCTAAGCTATATATTTCTGTTTAAAAAAGGATTTTCTAGCATTCTTGTGATAAGATAATTAATAGCCTATCTATAGATGTTACTATATAAATGAAATATGACATAAATGCATAAAGAATTTTGTAGATATATATATTATATCCTATATATATTCAAATACATTTTATATATATTATTTACTTATATGCATATACTTTCCAAACTCTCTACACCTTTAGATGGTAAACATAATGTGTTACGTACGAGTACCTACCAAATTTACTTATTGCACAAAATATAAGAATAAGAATAGTTTATTATGAACGCCACAACACGATGCAAAAACAAAGAAGTAGTAAATTATAGCTAAAATAGAAATACAATTATGAAGAAGATCCCGACAATGCTGTCACGTGTAGCGGCGTGCACAAATGGGTTAGGAATCACAGCGCTGGTTTTCAGTGCCCCCAAATGGCCAGTGACGCACGGCAGCCACGTGAGGTACAATAATGAACAGAATAATAATAAATATATGGGGAAGACATTGTTGTCTGTAACACAGTTTTTAACCATCACAGTCAACAAAGCTTCAACAAGTTGTGTCCTATATTTCGGTTCAATAAAATATTGTTTATTGTTTATTTATTGTTTATAGATATTACAACGAGCCTGAAGAGATCAGATGAACATATTTAGCGTATTAAATGTGGTGACTGATAGTTTCATAATAAAGTATCAAGAGTATTAATCTATTTTACCTAGTCGTCACTATATGTATAGTTATCACTAACATTTTAATCATAATAAAATTGTATTGCCACTAACATTTATGGACCAAATAGTCTGAAAATAAACAATTTTTTTTTTTTTATTTATTTATTATATTTTTAAATAATCTGAAATCTCTTTTCAAGCATACAGGATCATTAATACTATATACTTAGATTAGTAGGTACTAGATACAGTTTTAATTTTATCCTACGCGATACGCGGGAACAAAGGTATTACAATATACCACTGTCTATATAAGAAATCAGGGTAAATTCATCAACAAAACTCGCTTCCCGGGGTCATACTGCCAGCTGCAGCAATGGTGGGCGGTCGCTACAATGAAAGCAGATGCCAGATGTGCACTAGAGATCTCTAAGATCGGGCAGATCAACGAAAACGAGTGGAAGTTCATAAACGATAGTCACAAAAGTTTCAACCGCCCCCGTGGCTCAATGTAAACAACATTGGGTTTACAATTCGGAGGTCGCGGGTTCGATCCCCAGCGTTTAAGTACTCAGTTTGGTTGGTGGTAGGGCATTTTAAATGTCTGCCTGGCTAGCTACCACCATCTTATCTAAATCTGCCGCCAAGCAGCAATGTTAATAGCATTGTTGTGTTCCGGTTGTCAGAGATAACCTAGCCAGTCCCCCAAATGTGTTGGTGTTTCCGGGGCAGTACGTTTCCACCTTCAACCTCATCTTCACTTAATCAGGTGTCGGTCAGATGTCAAGTACGAACCCGTCGTGCATAAAAAAAAAATTCACAAAGCTCAATCTGGGCTGTGAATATACCACGCGCAGGATTAATAGCTAATACATATACAAGGGACGTTCAGCACAATTTTTACGAAATTAATTACTTCGAGCTAAAAAACAATACATTCGCGGAGCCCTCAACTACGGAATATGCGCCATGCCTTAAATACGCGCGTGGCCTTTCGATGGAACGACAACTGACTCGGAATCCGCGAATTCGGACCAAATTGCAATTGGAATGCGCTGGCATCTCGAGAGTCTATCCCGGCACCTGATTATCCTACTATAATCGCTGGTGGAATTCAAATTAAACACCCAAAGTTAGCTTTAAAACATTTATTTTTATTTTGTTTAGGTACAATGGGAATCCTTGAAATGTTAGTGGATAATTGTTATATTACAAGACATTTGTTTTGCTCAGTTGAAACAGAATAAGCAAAGGATCGTTTAGGATCAAGCTGTCCAGAACAAAGACGAGGGGCCGATCGTAAATTAAGTAAACGAATGTAACACGCAAAATAGGACTAAGCTTAACGCAAGAGGGAAACAATGAATTTGTTTTATGATGAACTGCACACTGATTTGACCAAAGTCTCATTTAGAAAGCTACGATTTACCGGAAAATGAAGTACGGTACTTAGTATTGCTTATCCAACCTATGTTTTACTTTAGTTTTTAACCCTCTTATTCATAAAAATTTACAAACGCTTTATAAGCCTGTTTTAGTTAAAGTATGTTTTGTCACTTTCTTTCATTCCAACATTTCCTTATGAACGACAGAGACAGACGTTTGTAATTTTTTATGAATAAGACGGTAAGAAAATAATGAATAATTAATAGTTAGTGCTTACTAGTAATTAGTATACATACATATCATTCTAATATAGACTGTAAGTGTAAGTGTACATACATATCTCTGTACGGATCCCATGTAATTTAACGCAATATACGACAATACCTAAACCTCCGTCTAACGCGGAGTGTCGCATTGCGACAGGTGCGACATGGCCCAAGGATACAGTTTTTGTTTAAGGGATATTGCGCATGCTTTTGTTCCACTTATGTCAAGTCGACGCTTGAGACGATTCTAAAAGCGACATAAACATGTGGGTATGAGGAAATTTTAATGGTATCGTCGTTTGAGCTGTGCGCCAACAAAATTCGAATAATAAGCATTGTTTAAAATTCGAATATTTTGTTAATATCCGACCATAATCTAGCTATAGTTCTTCGCTATGACGGCCTGAATACTACGGGCCGCCCACATTGCAGTCATTTCTTTACTTCCTTGCTGTGCTTCCGTTAAGCACTCGTGGCAGAATCGCATTCACCAATCTTTTTAGATTAGCGAAGTTAAGCAACCTCTCGCTTTGTCAGTGTTTCGGAGACCTTGCTTGGTTGGTGCTTCGGAGGCCACACTGTTTTCAATTAAAGGCAGTCGTTAAACCAAATCGGTGGCGTTCAGGAGACTTGACAACATAGACTGACATGTGGCAACTAATCTGCCACATTGGGCCCGCGCGGTGGATCATGACACATACCCTTACCTGGGAGAAGAGACTATTCCTCAACAGAGTCCTTTTTTTTATGGTTAACTGGATACACGTTCGACCACTATCTCACCTAATGGGAAGTGACGATGTGGCCGAAGATGAAGCACGCGATCTCAGTAGATGCCTATTCACCCTGCTCTTGAAGATCCCGAGATTGTAGGACTCAGGAAAGAATCCTAATCCTAAGAAAAGAAAGTCCCTAAATGACTTTTCTTATTATTCGGGTTGGGATTAAACACAGACCCACTTGAAATATGCAAAGGGTACTCACAAACCCATTTGAACGTTGTGTAATCTACACCTGGTAATTATTAACGCGTCGTCGATTGTAAGTGGTAACCTACATTCATCTCATTAATAATAAAGTCACCCTTGACTCGTTCACGACCATCATACTTCTTAATGTGACAGAATTTCTTACATAGTAAATACACATCTATTGGGGTAAATGTAGGACAGCTGGAAAAGATACGATGCATACGACAGGCATACGACCCGAAAGACGCGGGCTACTCCAAACTACTGAAAATATGGAGTATACTAACAACAATCTACATATTTTAATGAGGGCATGATAAACAGATTCGTATAATTTAATTAGCACACACATCTCGCAAAAACATAAAGTAATGATAATATTTTTATGTTTCGCCTATCGTATATTGTTACAGATTGTTAATTTGAGGCACGCTTTCTTCACAGAAAGGTGAAAGTGTTCACTTGGCTTCAATTTTTAAATGGTATTGTTCGTGGCTGGTGGCTGTATTACGGATTACACTGTAATTGCATTGATACAGATCTGTACGAATTATGTGTATTACGTTGTAGAGAAGTCTACTGTGGGCGGTGATGGAGAAGCGAATTTCTGTTTCAAGGCGTGCGTGACATAATATGCGACATTTGCAAGATTGTCTAACATTGTCAGATGGATTAGAGAAGTTTTGTTTTCGACTACGTTATAATTACAAGCTTTTATTTAGCTTGCAATGTTCGTATGTAAACAAACCATTTTTCAACCACTGTCTGGTATCTTACTGAGCTGAAATTTGGCATATTCATATAAGTTCGGTGACAATGCAATGCAAATACCATCGAGCTGATATGATGATGGAGCCGAGATGTAGGGACTGGAATTCCCTGATGGCAAGATAGTCTAATTTAGGCTAGATTTTTTTGTTGCCATGAGCACTTACCATTACACATAATGACAAGGATCTGATGATGAAGCCAAAAGAAGCCGAACACCTTGGTGGACTTTATTTTACTCGTCTTATTACTAGTATCTGTGACAATCAAGATAGAATAGTAAAAGCTTGTTTTTAAAGTATTTTTAATGTCGCACTTATTATTTCATCATAACTTTTTAATGTGTCGCTCACAAAGCAGTACTATGTAATGCTCAAGAGCACTAAAATTATACGGCCATCCATTAATGCAAAATAGGTATATATTTTTGTGTTTCTTTTTATTTGGTCGATTGGATATCGAGCTGAATCCAAAGCTGCAAAGTACCTAAAACCTAGAGATACTAGTCTAAAGATATAAATTTAGAATAATGTGTTTGTTCGCCGCGAAAAACATTTAAAAATTAATCAAATGTTTTTGCGAAATCAACCTTTTAGAAACGTTTCTACCTTCTCTTCCCGTCCAACCAGTCTTTTATTGCAGGCGTGGTAAAAAGCGACTTCAAGGACTTCTCACCAAAAGCATGAACCCCGGTTCAAATCAAATCAAATCAAATTCAAAATGCTTTATTTTGTAGCTACACAGGGTACACTTAAAATAGTCAGAATTTACATTTTTAAAGCTACTGCTTGTTCAAAAGGCAATTTTCCCCTGAGAAGAACAAGCAAGAAACTCGAGAGGTTTCTCTATTAAAAAAAAGGTTTTTATATTACAAAATGATTAATTATTATTTTATAATATAATATTTCATTATTAATTGTGAAATAGCCTGGTTATGCGAACGGGGCTGGTTACGTCCATGAATGTTTATCATCTAAATAATCTGATATTTTATAATATGCTTTCTTAATAAGCTTCTGTTTTATAGTATCTTTAAATTTATTGAAAGGAAGATTTTGTATATCAACAGGAACCTTATTGAAAAAGCGTATATATAGCCCTTTCAATGAATTATTGACTTTGCGGAGGCGACTTATGTGACCTGCATGTTTATCTTTATTTCTTGTATTGTCATCATGTTTATATTATTTTTCCTAAATGATGCTATATTACATATGCATTTCTGTTCATCGTAATCGTATCGTAGTTGTCTCAAACATAACAGTTTTAAATGTTTGCCTAGGTTTCGCATAAAAGTTGCATCACCCGATTTGGGATAAGGGACCTTACGTTATGTACGAGTATGGTATGAATGTAAAATTTTACTCCAAATGATTTGTCATTCTAAGCTTTTTACAAGCTTTCGACAACATTTTTATTTCTATTTTATTCTTTTTATCCTGGAGGGAAAACGACGGATTTATTTGACGGCATTGTGCGTGTGTACGTGCGTATGCATGTATGTGTTTGCCTGTGAGTCCACGTTTTGTGTGTGTGTCCAGTTTTTGTGCGAACACAGTTTTTTGCCACCTATTTCGAGGGTTTTCCATTTTTTTATATTTAAGATTAAACCTATTGGGACAGGTTCTTCGCCACTTTTGATGGAAATTGGCAAGTCGTTTCGAAGATATTTCATTTTTAAAACAGTTGTTTCTTTGGGACATTTTTTTTATGCGTAACGGTTTGGTACTTGACATCAATCACACCTGATGTTAAGTGAAGATGAGGTCTGGCTATCTTATCCATGAAAACCGGAACACAACAATAGATAAATAAGATGGTGGTAGCTAGCCAGGCGGACATTTAAAATGCCCTACCACTACCAAACCGAGTACTTAAACGTGTACACCGTTGGGGATCGTAAACCCAATGTTGTTTACATTAAGCCACGGAGGCGGTTAAATTAATAAAAATTTTTGTTAAGTACAGTGACTATTAAGTATTAAGTAACTAATAAGTGAAGATAACACCCAAGATCTCAAGAAATTGATTTAAAAACGTTGTTTCTTTGAGATGGTTCTGTGTAATCATGAGGACAGTGAGTATTTTGACATCAAGACCTAGTTAAAAGACATCTTATATAAAAAGTTTATACATATTTTATAAATTAGTTACGAATACCACTTACGATATTTTAATTGGGAGCAGCCCAGCTCATTACGTGCGAACTCTTATATTTTTCGAATCTGAAAGAGTGTACCAAGTGTGTTACATCATTTCAGAATTAAGTTAACTTTTTTCATTTTTCTTATGACAGTGTAATTTTGCCTGCAGCCGATTGTATGTACCTACCAATCAAATTTACGAAAGTCATGTCACGAATGCAATTCAACAGCGCATTATGAATGGTGTACCCGACACATCGGACCATGTTCAACTTTCTAGATTCAATCATAAAATATCGACTTCCTCGTCGTGTGTGTATATGTACATGTCTTGTACATCCTGTCTGACATTTGTAATGATTATAAAACATATTGAAAAATCATCTCATCGTGCCTGAGGCGAAGAAATCCGATCGTTTAAATTCCTATGGTGCTTAGTGTGACTAAGTTATCTGGACGTTTTTATAACACGCGAATAAGGAGCTATGACATGCGAATAATATCTATACAACAATAAACAATAAGAAGCTAAGCAAAGTCGGATGCGGTCAGTCGAGAGTTTAGGTCCAAGTCCAGGTTAGTCCAGAGGACACGTTAAACAGTCGATCCCAGTTGTTTTGATTGGAATTCATCATTATAATATCAGCCCACCACTGCTGGACAAAGGTCTCCCCCAAAGATTTCCACAATGAACCAGCGGCTTCCCGCATCTGTGTACTAAATCGTCGGTCCACCTCGTGTGGGGCCTGCCCACGCTACGTCTTCCGGTCGCCACTCGAGAACATTTCCGCCCCAACGGCCATCGGTCCTGGACCATCATCATAAATTTCCAGAGCGTCTGGTGGGAAGCAGCTAGCGACTTCTTGCGACCAATAGTTGGTTATTCATCCACTGCGCGGCGCTCTCCGTCTCTGCCAAATACGATTTTCTCAGTGGGGGTTTGCTTTGGCGAATGTAAATTTTTGTCAACATTGCATTGCTATTATTTTTATCGTCCGGCCAATAATCCTGCTATAAATTATGTGGACAGAAGTACCAATACTCCTGGTTAACTGGCTCTGAAAAGAGCCGTTTGCCATATTTTCTTAAGTTCTTAAACGCAGGATAAGCTAATGACCGCTCTAAAGGAGCAGGTGCAGCAGACCGATGAGTCAGAATCATTTAACAGCTTTCATCTGTTCTGTACACCTGGCCAATCTGTTACCCAGTTTGGACTATAAGGAAGTTGCATATCCCTTACAATTCCTTTGTTACCATTTACGAAGCCAACAGAAATATGGTCCTATACTACTCTGCCAGGGCGGCCATATACATTGCAGTACTCGTAAGCTGCCTCCGCAAAATAACTAATTCATTAAAAGAGCGATGTACGCGTTTTTTCATTACGGTTCCCGTTGTTATAAAAAATCTTATTTTAATAACTTCAAAGATCTATAAAACAGAAACTTATTTAAGAAAGCATATTGTAAAATATCAGACTATTTAGATGATTATCATTCCAGAACGCAACCAGCTCGTTCGAATGCCAGACTATTTCACAATTAATAATGAAATATTATTATGCGTTTTGTAATATAAAAACCTTGTTTTTAAAAGAGTACTCGAAGGTTCCTTCCTTGTTGTTCTCGGGGGAAAATTGCCTTTTTCACAAGCACTAGCTTAAAAAATGTATTCTAAAATTTACCTATTGACCATTGACTAACTAACTTAACTATTGACCATTATAATGAATGTAATTAGCTCCCCTAACAACCATTACCTATCTTACACATTTGCACAAATAATTACTACAATATTACGCTGTAACAATCTTATATCTACAAACACTGGAACAATGAAAGTTCAAGTTTCGAATAGTTAATTGGCCATGATTATGGACGCGGAATTAGTTAAACTGGAAGGTGCAGCGATTTTTCAGAGATAAAAGAAAAGTACTAGAGTAACCTTTATGAGAGTGAATGAAGCAAAAGAGGTACATCAGGATCGTAGGTAGTGGAAGTCGGTTGGGCCTGCCCACCCCTTCAGGAAGCAGGTGTGACTTTATGTACGTAGAAAAGGACTAGTGAACAGATATTTACTCGTGCATGGTAAGATTATCGTGGGCAAGCAAGGAATTTTATTTTATTGGCTTAAAAATGTATACCACATTCATAGAACAGTAACCGTCATCATCATATCAGCCACAGGACTTGACTGCTGAACATAAGCCTTAGATTTCAAGTGAGACCGGAAGCGCTCTAGAATGTAGACCAAGCTGGACGGATGACCTGCTAAAGGTCATATGTAGTCACTGGGTGCTGAAGAATAATGTTTTATTTTTTTATTTACTTATTCATCGCTATTTAACTACTAGGCACGAGGAGTTAGTTAACACACATTTTATTCGCACTAAGCGGTTCGACTTCAATAATGCGAACAGCTAAGGCATGGAACTCTCTTCCAGTACCATAGTCTTTCCTGAATCTTACAATCTTGGGATCTTCAAGAGCAGGGTGAATAGGCATTTAATGAGAGGGCGTGCTTCAACTTCGGTCACATGGTCACTTTCCATCAGGTGAGATTGTGGTCAAATGCGTATCAAGACAACCAACAACAGTTGGAAACATACTTGAACATATGAAAGATGTCACCCGATGTTATCTGGCTGTAATTTCTTTTATGAATGAAAGCTTTGATTTTGCTTTTGGATTATGTTTATTTGATGTCTTAATATTTTTTTCATTAAGTGTACCAACCAAAGTGTTCATACGACCAAGTGGCTGCTGCCAGAATTGACGACCAAACCGGCCCAATTTATGGCATTTACCATAATTCTGTCCGGAACTTCCTCGCTTTCTTGGCGGTTATTTTTACCACGTTCACGGACACTGAACCAGACACAATAGAAGTTTTATTGTTATTACGTCTATAGGCATCCAGAGTCCGTCAACGTGTTAAGGGCTTAAAGAGTCTGAGGGTTATTGACATAGACTCGTGACTTTAAAAAACCCCACATAAAGAAGTCTGGAATGGTTAAATCTGACGATCTTGCGGCCAGCGCAAATCGCCTAAATTAGAGATTAGAATGCAGCCTTTAGAATTAAAAGAAACAATTATTCCTCGTTCATGAGGAGTATAGCGATCCATATCTTGTTGACGTGTATTTTGTGTCTGTTTAATTTAAAAATTTCAAAGCTGAATTAACATTTGCCGCTACTTGCAAAAATGAGAGTATCATCATCATAGTTGAATACTCGTCTCTTAGCCAATGTCGAAAATTTAAATTGTTGTTAATAGTCGATAATACCTCAATTGGCTTCGGGTATTGTGCTGTGTCAACAATACTGTATTATTCACTTTGGGCCTCTCTCTCCGCCTTCCTCTTGACCTCCTGATACGACACGACGTTCAACTTCTCTTTTATCTGCTGCTGTGTAATAGCTATAATCTAAATGACGTATAAAAAAGTACTTTAGAGCTACACACCAAATAACCTATTAATTTTAGGTGGTAATTTATGTTTCCATTAGGTGCAGACAAAGTGAGTTGAAACCTTCACATACTCCGCTTAATGATTTTTTTATTACTATTACTACTGACCTACCTCACGATAGACGTTTTAGCATGAACTAGTGAACTAAAAGTTATAGCGTTTCCAGCAATATAACTCACGCGCAACTAAACGCTACTAGCCGCGCGCGCACACTATCTGCCTGCATCATCAACGACTGAGAGGGCCATATTAACCACGCCACTCGTTGCTTATAATCACCATCTATTGTTACCAACGTGAATTACTACCGTTTCGATGATAATAATAATAGCTAATAAGTAGTAATAGGCAACTAATTAGATATACGGACTATCGAATTGACCGCCTCCGTGGCTCAATGTAAACAACATTGAGTTTACGATTCAGAGGTCGCGGGTTCGATCCCCAGCGGGGTACCGAGTATCCCCAGAGTCTCACTGACCGACTGGATCCCCTGGCTTTGCGAAGAGACGTCGCGTCCCTCTGTATTCTCTATCGCATATTTCATGGGGAGTGTTCTGAAGAACTGTTCGAGCTAATACCCGCTGCTCAATTTGACCGATACACTTCTCGCCGAAAATTAAATCTCCATCCACATCACCTGGATGAGTGGAAGTCTACCACTGTACGTTTCTCAAGAAACTTCTTACCACGTACGACCACCCTGTGGAACGGACTTCCGGCAGCGGTATTCCCGAACGAGTACGACATTGAAACCTTCAAGAAACGAGCCTACACCTTTCTCAAACAATGTTAATAGCATTGTTGTGTTCCGGTTGTCAGAGATAAGATAGCCAGTCCCCCAAATGTATTGGGATTTCTGGGTCAGTACGCTTCCACCATCGACCTCATTTTCACTTAACATCAGGTGTGATTGAGGTCAAGTACCAACCATTTGTTCATAAAAAGAAAATTGACGTTAGTATTTAATTGTCAGTCGTTTATGCAAAGTAACTCAGCAAAATACTGTGAATCTCAGTAATATTGTATCCAGTTATTACGTTAACCATGGCATTTGTATGAAAAAATTGGAAGGAATGGAAAGGAGTGATGTGTTCTTCCCTTTTATTTTGATTTACAGAATTGAAAATATCCGTATTTCTCCAGTTGCAACCACACCTTTAGTACTGCATATATAACGAAGTTTTACCTTTTTCTTCAGTATGAACATTTTTAAACTTACACGTCCTAACTCTTGGGGCACAGCGTTTCTCACTTGGGTTTGGGCCATAATCCGCTACGCAGGCTGAGTGAGGAATGGTAGATGTGTGTCAGACTATTAAGCCGCCTCTGTAGGCCACGGACTTGGCTTATTGACTGCCTTCAATTAAAAACAACCAGGACCAACTCGTCCCCTCCGAAACACGGAAACACTCATATTAAAATGCTACTAATGGTTACCCATCCAAGGGCTGACCGCGCCAGACATTGCTTAACTTCACTAATCGAAGACAAATAGCTAATGAGACTGCGCCACAAGTGCTTTGAATACCATAAGGTGGAAAATTATATGTGCAAAAGATTCGATAAGCAAGCATGGACATGATCCGTACAGTATGCGATATTCAGTCCAATGATCTTTTTTTTTTCGAAACAAAAATTGAAAAAAGGTTTATTTATAAAGAAGAACTCTTGAGTTTCTTGCTCGTTCTTTTTTGCCGAGTCAACCTCGTGGATGAGGGTTGTAGTTTTACTCTTCAAACAGATGTTTTAGCGTGAACAGTAGCAGAGAAGATTTGTAAACCCAGGTCAGGAAGTTAAGTAATGCCTACTGAACACACTGTTGCTTTATGTGTCCTGGAATACGAGGACGGAGCGAAGCGGCAAACCAATGCACAAATCCTTCGTCGCACATCGAGGTTTCGTGGAGCTAAACCTGCAAATCTCAGATTTCTAGCCAGTAGATCCTAATAAAAGACCACTTATGTCTTCGTGTCTTAAGAAATTGGGACGATCTTTGGACGCCACATACATCGAGATTCTAATATTTGAAACACACAAATGTTTAAGTTTGGCATATCACTGACCACCCCTTTTTGGATAAAGGTCGTGATTTTACGTATATATGAGTTTAAATGCAGAAATAGGGTAAACGATATATGTAACATGGCAATAACAGGTAATAGGAGACTGCTTTGACCAGTTAAATGCAGTCGAATAAGACCTACCGCAGTACGCCGACCACCATATCAATCGGAGCGTGCTCCGGCGCAACTCTATCCGCTAATTAAACCAACCACAACACTATTCTTTTCATAAACGCTATGCTTTCTCCCCCCCGCTCGAGGCGCCGGCGCAAAAATGTGCACCATTCTCAACCTTTCTCACTTAGGCTTACGATATGTGTACATGCACTATGAAATTTTGCGAGAAACAATTTATTACTCTTGGTTTTGTGTTTATCTTAATTTGATATGTGTATCATTTGTATGTTAATTGTGGTTATTTATTGTGGTTGTTTATTA
Organism: Oegoconia quadripuncta; assembly: GCA_949316235.1. Lineage (NCBI taxonomy): Eukaryota > Metazoa > Arthropoda > Insecta > Lepidoptera > Autostichidae > Oegoconia > Oegoconia quadripuncta. The sequence continues at coordinate 5,130,090 of OX438743.1, forward strand.
GTATTACTGTAGGATTTGGTACCTAAATTCGATGCTATATTCATTAGTCTACTCCACTGAGCTACACACAGCTATGACCTGTGTATGAGAAATGAGGATTTCAGCATTACGTAGGTAGGTTACGTAGGTTACGGTTGGTAGTAGGGCATTTTAAATGGTCCGCCTTGCTAGCTACCACCATCTTATTTAAGCCGTTGTACATAAAAAAAAAGTAGCGACAGAATTCTTAGTAAAATGATTGAATAACTCTAACTACTGTGGCACTAGAACCTACAGTAATTCAAAGTGTTATGCACAATAAGGTTGCTTTCCTTAATAAATTTAATGATACTAAAGTTATTAAACAAGTACATTATAAATTATCCTAATATTTTATTCCTATTTAGATGATAAACATCCTTGGACGTAACCAGCTCGTTCGCATGCCAGGCTATTTCACAATTAATAATAAAATATAAAACCTTTTTGTAATATAAAAACATGTTTTCATGTGTTCATGTTTAAACCGCCTCCGTGGGGCAATGTAAACAACATTGGGTTTACGTTTCGGAGATCGCGGGTTCGATCCCCAGCAGGGTACATATTTTTAGTACTCGGTTTGATTGGTGCATGGTAGGGCATATTAAATGTCCGCCTGGCTAGCTACCACCATCTTATCTAAATCTGCCGCCAAACAGCAATCTTAATAGCATTGTTGTGTTCCGGTTGTCAGAGATAAGATAACCAATCCCCCAAATAAGATGGGGTTTCCGGGTCAGTACGCTACCACCTTCGGCCTCATCTTCACTTAACATCAGGTGTGATTGAGGTCAAGTGCTAACCCGTTATTGGATAAAAAATATATTATCTACTATGCACCTTTTTTTTCGGTTTCGGCCTTTCGGTCGTGATCCTAGTATACATACATACACAACGCCACGACCTTTATTCCAAATGGGGTGGTCAGAGATAACCATTAGAAGTTTACCAATAGAAGTTTGACTGAAACAACATCCACGGTTCACCTTATGAAATATACAGAAATGCACACGTGACAGGGGGTGAGCCCATCGTCATTGAAACGTGCAAATCTATAGATGTTTTTTGGTGGAAAGTCCCTTAGTCGCCTTTTACGACACCCACGGGAAGAGACGGTTTGGTTCTATTCTATTTGAGTGCCGAAACCACACAACACACCTAGAATTAGATAATTACCCTGTCAGCGAATCCAACAGTCGGTCCAGTCTTTTTTGAATACAGATATTTTTATAAGTGGTCTAATTTGAGTGCGTTTTTTTAAATATTTATGGTTAAACTAGGCGAAAGGTTCTTAGCCATGTTTGGTGGAAATCGGTTAAGCCGAAGATATTTAGCTTTTAACACTATCTTTTGGTCTAGTATAACATGGATGATATTTATAAACATATAATGTTGTTGGGAATTTTAACAATTTTCAGTTTATAATAATTGGAACATCGCTGAAGCAGCCTCTCGAATGTTTTTAATGACTTCTCTAATGTCCAAAAGGGAGGACAAATCCTCTACACGATAGGGTAATGAGAAGTTGCGAACCTCTCATTATAAATTACCTAAATGCTTCAGTTAAATACGGTCGTCGAAGTGACGACACGTCGTCTGATTGATCGGCCGATTTCATCCGGAACAGCCGAGCGCCCGGTTACCGTGTAGAGACGGACCTCCCCGACAGGAATTTCAGAGGGTGGTATATATACAGCCGAGTTGGAAAACTTTGATAGCGTGATTCAGGAATTCGTTGGTTGTGTAAAACAGCGGGGTTTATCGTTAAAAGCGAGCTCTTGCACACAACCTTTGAGTTAGGAAGCATCTCGCACATTAATAGGTAGATAGCGTGTGCGATTAAATAATTTGAAGTTAAATCGGTGAGCGAGGGCGCCGGAGGCCCACCTTCCAGTCTCTCTCCAGAACGGTGGCGGTATTTAAAGAGTTAGTACCCCAGGAGGGTACCAGCACTGCGGAGAATCCCTCATCGCTCAGGCTGCCCTACTTATTCTGGGGTGGACACCTTCCTCAAAGGCCGGCAACGCATCTGTGACCCTTTTGGTGTTGCGGGTGCCCATGGGCGGCGGTGATTGCTTTTCATCAGGTGACCCGCATGCTCGTTTGCCGCCCTCTCATATAAAAAAAAAAAAAAAAAAATACTTAAATAAATACACATGTTAATTAAATACACGCCAACATACATACTTTATACGGATGAGTTATTTTACCGTGAGGAGAAAATAGATATTAGGTAAGTGAATTAGAAGTTATTGGTATAGATAGTTTAATTTTTTTTTTTCCCGAAATCATTATTGGGCCATGCGCTAGCTGGAGATTAATATATGATTGGCGGGATTCGTAGGGTTCCTATCATGCGAAATTTATTTTTAACTCACATTTTCTCCACGTTTTTTTAATTTAATGATGTAATTATATGGAATAGGCTACAAACGCGACCAACGCGACGTTTATGGTTTTGAAAATAACAAATAAAATTCCTATGCCAATACCTTCTATTTCACTTATCTAATATTTTTTTCCTTACGGTATAAAAACTCATCCGGTGTATATAAAACATAAATATAATATATACCTATATAAATAGAATAGTGCGTAACTAAGTACACAGCAATGAATGCAAGTATGGAGCGAAAATCAGTAAAAGCAATCAATCATAACATTTACATTTAATTACAAAGCAAAAACAGAATTCAAAAGAAGTCGCAAGCAAAAGTTAGCTAATGAATGTCTTGTAATTTATGATAATTACATGGAAATATCAAAGGCACAGGAACTCAAAGGATTTTCGGAGAAGCCTCGTCACAAAAAGCAGACCATTTCGTTCCACGAGGTCACCATTACGTAATTAATTTACATAATATCATCAAAGCTAAGGAGCGAAAGTAGGTACCACCATAATTAGGCACATTATGACTAATAAATGATGAAGGAGGATTAAGCTCCTTTAACGTTAGAAAATAGGGATGAAATTTGTTTGGTACACGACTTGACTCCTGGGCTATTTTCACCTACAAGAGCCGTAGCCATACAGAGTGGCAGGCAGGTAGGTAATAGTATAGCCAGTTTATTTCTATAAAAGTGCAGCGTGATTTGAATAAAATAGGTACCACCCTTTCTCTTCCCGTGGGTGTAGTGAAAGGCGACGAAGGGACTTGCCATCAAAAAAATTGATTCGATGGTGAGCTCACCCCCTTTTACGTGTGCATTTCTATATATTTCGTAAAGATGTTGATTCAAGTATTAAGCTCGTATTTTTGTGATATCTGTGCCCACCTTTTTGGCAGAGGTGTGACTTATCTAAGATACAAGTATCTGAAATACAGATACAAGATGCAAGATACGTATTTTCATTTTGTATCTAAAATACTTTTTAAAAAATCATTTTGTATCTTGTATTTAAATATATTTTGTTTGGTATCTTAGTATTTTATAAATACTTTTTCTGATAAAATACTTTTAGTAATATATTAGTAGAAATATATAAAATAAATGCGTAAAATTGAGCATGTCATTATTAGTCCAACATCACATTGGTAGATGGCGACTCTTTCTTTGCACTGCACTGGCCTGTATCTATACAAGATGTGGCAAATGCACAAGTCGTGCGAGCCAAACAATTAAAAAAAAAAAACTGAAATGTAATTTCATTTGAGAAGATGACCGCCTTTTTGTATATATTACATTACATTAAGTTATTTACGAATAATTCGTAAATAACTTAATGTTAAGTTATTTACATACGTAATTATGTAACGTGTGTGTTATGTTATCGTGTTATGCTCGTGTTATGTCAATTAAGAAAAATAAACTTAGAATTCATTAAAATAAAATCTTGTTTTCTTACAAAAGTATTTGTATCTTAAGAAGTATTTAGAAGATACGTATTTGGTATTTAGTATTTCAGATACTATTCTCGAAAGTATTTTGTATCTGGTATCTGAAATACTTTATTTAAAAGTATCTTGCATTTTGTATTGCAGATACTTTGTACAGGGTATTTTGTACATCTCTGCTTTTTGGGTTATACGTCGTGGCGTTATGTATGTATATTTGTCTATTGATGTATGTGTATGTAAATAAATGAAATTTATTCACGTAGTTTGTATCTGCATCCCTATTTAATACCGCACAACCTACCTATTTCAAATGTACTGTCCTTATACCCAAAGGTTGCCTGGAAGAGATCGCTTTTAGTGATAAGGTCGCCAAATTGTACATTCTATTCTTACCACTTTTCTGAAACGATATCTTCTGTTCTGTTGTGCAATAAAGTGTATTTGTATAGTATTGTATATCGCATAAATATTAAATAACTTATTATCTATCGATTGAAATCGTATTAAATAAGCGTTTTACAGTAAATAAATCATAATTATATGGGGAAAATAGTACAACATTCCTAAGCAGGTTGTCCTTTTCAAAATACAAACCATTTTCAACCACTCACTGGTATCTGATTGATTTGGTATATTATGTAAGTTCGGTGACAATGCATTATTATGGTACCATCGAGCCGATCTGATGATAGAGCCGAGATATAGCGACTGGAACTCCCTGATGGCAAATTGCAAGATAGTCGAATTTGTTTGTATTGTTACTATGAGCACGTTCCATTACATATAGAAGAAGAAGAAAACAGTTTATTCGCCACAAGTGGGCACACATTAAATGTACAAAACAAACTTAACATATAAAACATTAAAAAGAACAAACAAAACATAAAGATAAACACAACAAATTTTGAATGCCACTGTGGCAAAGAGGACTCAGCATTATGCTCAGTTCCAGGAACTGGACGCTGTTCTTCCGTCCCACCTTGGGAGACTTAGGTATACACATGATGACGATGGTCTGAAAATAGAGTCATAAGATTGGCACTGGATCTCCTTGATGGAAGTTATTACTCTTCTTTGTACTTGAATATTAAATGATAATCATGATGCAGTATGTAGAGGTTTGATTCCATCCAGTAGCATCCTCATTGGATAAATTAAGATTGCTTTTTAAAAGCATTGAAGTAGGAAACGGAGTAAATTCGGGGTTTAGCAGCAATATCGGCGCCACAGTATGAAGAAAATGAAGATGAGCCGGCCGAAAACTTGAATCGTTGGCAGTGACAACTTTTATTTTTAAGGGTATCATAGAATAGAAACAAAAATAACAGAAAAGTATACGTCCAATCCTTTCAACGCCAAATTATGAACTGATTAAACAAAAGCTACACAGAAAGAGAGAGAGAAAGAACAGGCAGAGTTCAAATTTTGAATTTAAAATATTATAACTTAACCGAAAATGAAACAAACAAGGAGAATACTGAAAATAGAGAACCAACGAGTCGCATGGCGTCTCGATACAACACAACGCCGTAAAACACATAACACCCATCGTTTTTCGTCGGAGGTTAAAAAAAACTATTCACTACGGTAAGTACGTGTGGAAGAAATCACATAAAAAAAAATATTTCAAAACTTTTTAGACGTTAGACGTAGAATAATGCAGAAAATTTCAGGTTTATAGCACTGATGAATTACGATTCCAATGACCATGACATACAGACAGATTGACAGATAACGCCAGCTTGACTACGGAACCCTAAAAATGGAATAAGTTACCCGCACTTACTGCAATGTTCATGACAGTGAGAGCGATGAAGGCTGAAATCTGCTCGATTCACTGGGCAGGTCCTTACATCCCACCCCGCCAAGCCAGGCCCGAAAATGGATTGTTGAGGGGACAGGCCAATTTTAGAGGCCTCTAAAAGCATTATCAGATCGTAAACGACTTATCTCTCGATCAAAGGTTCAAGGAGGGTATTTTGTGATAAGAGTTAAGCGCCTCCGTAGCTCAATGTAAACAACATTGGGTTTACGATTCGGAGGTCGCGGGTTCGATCCCCAGCGGGGTACATATTTGTACTCGGTTTGGTTGGTGGTAGGGCATATTAAAAGTCCGCCTGGCTAGCAACCACCATCTTATCTAAACCTGCCGCCAAACAGCAATGTTAATAGCATTGTTGTGTTCCGATTGTCAGAGATGAGATAGCCGGTCTCCCAAATAAGATGGGGTTTCCGGGTCAGTATGCTACCTTACCTTCGGCCTCATCTTCACTTAACATCAGGTGTGATTGATGTCAAGTGCTAACCCGTTGTGCATAAAAAAAACTATGACCCATACTTCCTCGTTATACGAGGGAAGGCCTATATCCCTGCAGTGGAATGTTTACGGGCTGATAAATGATGATGTATTTATTTACAAAAAAAAATGTATTTGTGTAGTTTATCAACTATCTGGTATCCATAACACAAGCCTAGATGCTTACTGTGGACCTAGATGGCGCTGTGTGTATATGTGCAAAGATATTTATATTTATTTATTTATTATTTATTAATTTTAGCTCGTCAGTTTACATAATCGACAGTGTGGGTCAGACTTCGGTTTTACTTTAAGACAGGGACGTATTTACTTTATGTGTTATGTGTTTCGTCAGCGACGTCGTACGGCGAGTGAAGACCGGCCGCACACTTCTACGTCCAGTGCTCACCTCAACCCTCCCGCTGCTCACGAAGCTGGGAATCTACAAAACCTATATCAGATCTCGCCTGACGTACGCGGCGCCGGCATGGTACGCGCTAACGACGGACTCCAGCCGCCGTAGACTCCGTACCCAGGAGACAGCCCCCCTGCGCACCCTCACTGGTGCCCCACGCTTCGTGCGCAACGACACTATTATGAGGGACCTCCAGCTCGAGAGCCTGAACCAGTTCATAAGCCGTCTCGCCAGGAAGATGTACGACGGAGCTGACCACCCAGCTCATCCCCTGGTGCAGAACATAGCGCCGCTGCCCACTCGCCCACCGGACAGCAGATCGCGAGCTCTGCCAAGAGGGCTCCTGCAGCCCACTCACGAAACTGAGTCCCAGGTCTAATGAAGACCTGTCCAGCCACCACCAACCACCCAGGTAACCCAGGTAAACGGGTAGCGAATGCACCCTTTAAAGGGGGACACCCTCCCCGGCACAAACTACCTCACGTTCCCTGGAGGACGCGACAAGATGACTGACTTTTTTATGTGTTATGTGTTTGCCGACGTTATGTGTGTCCGGACGTAACTCAGTAATGTGTGATCCAATTTGAATGCGACATTTTCATATTAAAGACTAAAGGGGACAAGTTATTAGCCATATTTGATGAAATGTCGAACATATTTAGCTTTTACACAGTTTTTGGGCGATTTCAAAGATTATCTAGCTTAATTTTTTTTTATGTGTGACATTAAACTCGTCAATACAACGAAGTATTTATTTGGACTTGTATTTTTAGTATTACAAAAGTACAATGGGTTTCTAAGTCCAAAAAGGTATCCACCCAGGTTAGAAACCCTAACAGCTATAGTAAAAGGTCGCGGGTTCGAATCCCGCTAGGAGTATATGTTTATATGATAAATACGGATTTATGTATCGTACGTAGTTATGGATGTGCTCTTTATAATAATATTTAAAAATAAAATGTATTTGTATAGTATAGCAACTATCTAGTATCAATAATACAAGCCTAGTCGCTTAGTGAGGAACTAGATGGCGCTGTGTGTAGATATGTCCAAAATATTACTCCGTACATTTTCTTACACCCACAAACACAACAGTGTGATGTCTCGATAGACAAGATAACAAAATAAGCTATAAACTTACTGAGATATAGCTATTCCATTTCCGCCGACCTCGTATTATTCGACATAGAATAAATCTTTAAAATGATGAGAAAAAAATAAACAATCAAAATACTATGTGATAATAAATAAAAATTAATCGTGTATGCATATGCGTACGTGTGTTTGTGGGTGTGTGTATACATTATGCATATGAATAATTGTGCCTTGCATACTTTTCAACTTTCACGCTATTAATGAAAAGGAATACCTTATCGCTACCTCGGACAGGAGAACAAAAGAAACAAGTAGCGCCAAATCAAAATGGGGCACACGGCGCAGGAATGGCCCATAAACTATATAGAATTGACGAGACAACACGATCAGCACGTCGCGATTATGTGGCAATTCAGCAATATCGTATTTTCGTCGTGGCCTCTCATGAATGTTTCATGGACAATTTCTCACTTTTTCCGTTACTAGGGTTGCCGATATAATAGAGAAAAAACACCAACTCTTTTTCTAAACGAAACAGCTTTCTTGACAAAAAAGCAATAGATTGTTTCGTCTTCTTCTTGCTTAGAGAATTGGTGTTGCCCTAAATAAGTCGTGTCCTTTTATTCAGGAAAAAATTGTACCACAATAACCTATACTATTCTGGATAAGAATTGTCTGTACGTGTATATCTTTCACGTACTTTAATATTTATACATAGACTACTATTTTTTTAATAATTTCGTAGATTAAAAAAATGTTTACGAAACTGGAGCCGCTTAAGCGTTCCCATGCAAGTCCTCCCTACTACCGAAGAAGGTTTCCGTGGTGTTTTAATGGGTATCCCTCCCGACAGTCCCACATAACCGTCCCCAAGGCGAGGGGTACGCGTCATGTATTTCCCCGCGTCAAAAAAAAAGTTTTGAGGTGCAACAGTGCCCGGTAGAGGACGCGCTTATGAGGGGTGGCAAGGCGGAAGGGAGGAGGGGACCTGGGAGCTCCTATTGAGGGAAGTCCCATATAACCATTTCGCCGGCCCCAGGCAAGCTGTATGCGTAAAGCATTTCCCCACGATAAAAAAAAAGCTTAGAATATAAGGCTAGCTATTCAGACAACACTTCAGTATAACAATGATAACATTTTAATAAATTATTAATATTTTCACCTTCCGTAAGGTGACAATGCGTTACGGAAGATCTTCATGGTTCTTGTGGGATCACGAAAGCTCAGTCATACACATTATATTCATATTTCCCTTCACTTGTACACAATCATTGCCTTTTGACACAATATTCTGCCTTTATTACACATCAAAACTCGAAATATGCAAATTGAAAGTAATATAAAGAAAAACGTAACATCACTCGCCAAATCCCATCCCAGGTTGTTTAATTCCCAGCTATTAATACAGAACAATGACCTAACGTGAACTTTAAGATGGACACCTGATCTACTGATAACAATGTACGTCGTAAGTCTTAACGTAAAGGCGGACACACAGAACTACATGGATAATAATTATTCTTATTTTATTTATTTATTTGGAACATCAACATCATATAATACACATTGGTATTGGTTTAATTATACATTGGAAATTTAGAAAACTCCCGAGGAAAAATTATTATATCATCTATCATCATCATCTGAATATATGTCTATGTCTATATTGTATTAAAAGTAAGTAACTGTATTAAAAATTAAATACCTTCGAACTAACCTAATCTAACCGATTTTCACCAAACATTAGCCAAAAATAAAAATTAAAAAATATAGAAAACTCACCAAAACCAGCATAGACTTTCTTATCATCGAAATAAACCCAAAACTGTGTTATAAGCTAAATATTTTCGAAACTACTTAACCGATTTTGACCAAACATGGCTAAGGACCTGCACCTTCGTTTAGTCTATTATATAAAAAAAACTTCACTATAATGGAACCACGCATTACTGAGATACGTCCGAACAAAGACTGGACATACATACAGTTTCGTAATATCTTCCCGTATATATGTACGCATTTAAATCACCCTATACGCAGGCTTACGGCATACCACTCTGACTTAATTAAATACTACGAGTCAGACAATGCTGACAATTTACTAAATGGGAAAGCAGACAACAATTTTTATTTTTAGGCAACAACTGCAATATAGAAAGCACTCTGCGAAACTGATTGACGATTTGACGTAAACGTCAGTACAGCCTATAATTAGTACACAAAATACTGCTACAAATCTTGTCACATAGACTTGAAGGCTCAAATTAGCGGTGGCTTTCAAAACGACAAGATTAGCACGGTCGGCAAGTAGAAAGCAAAAAGAGACGACCGCGCAAAAAGTGCATATTCCAAATGAGAGAAAGGTCCTTATTAGCATAGTTAGAATGATACAAAGAGTTGAAACGGCTTCGATTCGCAGAGTACTGAGACAAATCAACATTCATATTTCGAACTAGATTTAGTAAACGGATTTGCATGTCATTTTCACTTCAAATTGTAATGTACAGCCAGGGACAGAGAAACGTCTGTGGTGGGCTCAATTTTATGATAATGTTATGACTTACGAGTATGACGCTTGTCGACGGCAGAATGATATCCAATTTTTCTGTCACTGTAAGTGTAAGTGTTATGAGTGACTTGATGCTGGCAGAATCATAAGTTTGTGTAGTGTAAGTAGTGAGTGTACACAAAAGCGCTACTTTGAGTCCCTTCACAATATTGTATTATTTTAAGACATATATATGCCTAGTTGTGTGTGTATGCCGTTCTTTTGATAATGCAAGAAAAATTTTCAAATTTCGAACCTTACTTGCACTATAAAGCAGAGTAACAGCTTGAACGGCAATTTTGTCCGCGAGAATGGAATGTATGACATAGTATGGTATAACGCACACGGAGGACAAAAAGTCCGTCCTCTGCGATGTTCGTTATTACAAAGACATGTAAACTTTGTTATTTTTGAGGTACTATTTAAAGGACTTGTACATTTCAGTGGCACTATGCAGAGCTTTTTGGAATACAAATTATAATCATGGCGCGCGCGTATGAAAAATGAGGAATCCAGCAACACGTGACGCCAGAGTACTCACATAGAATGTTGAATAACTATTAAACTATATCTTAATATCTGTATTGTACACAAAATTGTTACAGAAATTTGCATTTTATATAAAATGTACAAAGACGAGTTTAACTTAACGAGGACCACATTGGAACCTTCAAGAAACGAGCCTACACCTTCCTCAAAGGCCGGCAACGCATCTGTGACCCGTTTGGTGTTGCGGGTGTCCATGGGTGGCGGTGATTGCTTTCCATCAGGTGACCCGCATGCTCGTTCGCCGCCCTCTCATATAATAAAAAAAAAACTCCGATAGAGATACATAGTGTTTATTAGATTGGGCAGAAAATAGTGTACACAACATTCTACTATACAAACTACAGTGACACTAAACTCAATCTGTTGACGTTTTTTTAACTAGCTGAATTCGACTTCTGTAATCTAACATTAAGAAGCTTAACAGGATGCTTTGACAAATGAGTACACGATAACAAAGTTTGATAATGAAAACAAAAAATGTTGATTTTTTTTTGAATATCAAGGACGTTTGTACGAACTCACTACGCCATCACATAACACCCGTTCATTTCGTTTTGTCGGAGGTTATGAATCAATGAACATAAAAATATTATACAGATAAAGAAAGCACGACCTTCGAAACGACGAAACCGATTTACATCAAACATGGCTAAGAACCATCCAACAACCTCCAGCTTACGAAAATAAAAAGCCAATGTGAAATCCGTTCAGTAGTTATGGCGCTACAATGCTACAGACAGACGTATGCTTCAAACTTACAAGATCCATCAAAATTAATTAAAAATTGGATATTTTTTAACCCCAATTTTTTTTTTATGCACGACGGGTTCGTGCTTGACCTCAATCACACCTGATGTTAAGTGAAGACAAGGTCGAAGGTGGAAGCGTACTGACCCGGAAACCCCAACACATTTGAGGGACTGGATATCTTATCTCTGACAACCGGAACACAACAATGCTATTAACAATGCTGCTTGGCGGCAGATTTAGATAAGATGGTGGTAGCTAGCCAGGCGGACATTTAAAATGCCCTACCACCAACCAAACCGAGTACTTAAACATGTACCCCGCTAGGGATCGAACCCGCGACCTCCGAATCGTAAACCCAATGTTGTTTACATTGAACCACGGAGGCGGTTATGCTTTACAAAGTGATTTTAGGCCTAGATAATACAATAGAGGTGTGTCAGGATCGTAGCAATTGGAAGTCTAAGTCTCTGTCGTGAAACAGGCGTGACAATATGTTTGTATGTAATACATAGAACACATTCGTAGGAAAACTGGTGCCTGAATAGGAAGAACCAGAATTACAGGTGAATGTATATATATATATATATATAACGTATATAGTATTTGAACGGTAAATGGTGATGGAGGAGGAAAACACTAGGAAATCACGAAACATAAGACCTATTATATATATTCTCCATCCTTTGTATCAAGTATTAGAAATGGAAGACGTGCAGATTAATTAAAGACAAAATTTTATAAGGAAGCGACGATGTCAAACGAAATATTAATAGGGCGGTAGTAACGCTTTTAATACACCCTGTATAAACGATAAAGGCTGCAAAAGTAATCAGAACTGTTCTAACCGCACCGTTAAATAAAGGTCTCGTTTCGAACATGTTTCAGTATTATAGGTACAGTCGACCAAAGGATAATGTACTTATTCGTCACTCTAAGTTTTTGAAATGAAAAGAGACTCTACGTTAATGCAATGTAGTTTATTTTCAAAGAACGGTTTTCAACTGAGGGTAGGTATCTAGCCGACTGTACAATAACACGAACAATGTTTCGACAACCAAATGGAAGTATAATTGAGTCTCGGTTTGAACGCCATTTGAATTAGAATGATTTCGTATCGCAAACAAAGAGATATTCCGACTATTCAATTAGGTTTCAACTAACATGTGTGTGTATTATTAATAAGCCCGATGCAAAATCAAAATCAAAATAAAAAATGCTTTATTTTGTAGGTACACAGGGTACACTTAAAATAGTCATATTTTATATAGCCAGTCCCCCAGATGTGTTGGGGTTTCCGTGTCAGTACGCTTCCACCTTCGACCTCATCTTCACCAAGGTGTCACAAAAAGCTATATAGGTTTATCGAACACCATACATAAGTCATCATCAGACACTCATGACATGGAGGTTCATAATAATCGGCGATCGCCAACCCACCTGCACTGCGTGGCAATTAGGGCGAACCTTATCATAATAAGGATGGGAGATGCTTAAGTCCAATAATGGCTTACATAAGGCTGTTGATGCGATGTAGATTACCTACCATCCTACCGATGAAACACAGCTACCTATTAAAGGTGTCACGTCACGAATACAATCTTGAACCAAAAGTACTTACCTCACTAAGTACTAGAATACACACAACTGAATTTAGCTGTTTTTAATCGACTTCAAAAAGGAGGAGGTTCTCAATTCGGCCGTTTGTATGTTTTTTTTATGTACGTACACCGATATCTCCGGGATTTGGCGGTTAATTCATGGGGCTCTTCTTGTAAATGAAAAGGGATACCGTCCAATTGTAATTTCAACGGAATCGGTTCAGTAGTTTTTTTGTAATCATGGTAAACATATTTCAACAATTGTGTAGTTTTTCCACAGGAAAACTATGAGTAGATACTGATATGGTTTTTATGAAAAAGGTGTTGAGAACCTTTGCCCACCTAACCTGTAGTTCGACCTAATGATCTTCGATTTATCATATTTATTGATAATCACACCGACCTTCTCAACACTTTTACGCCATCGCACAAAAATTATCATGGAGATTGAAACACGCTAAAATACTAAAAAGTGAAAAATAACAACGTTTTAACAAAAAAAACAAAACATTTCATTTATTCATCCCCTTCCTTTTTTTTTTGTTTTAATTATGTTCTTTAAAAAAATATTAATTACTACTATTATTATATTACTTTGACCAAGCGAAAGAAAAGGTTAATGTCGTGTCGTACCAAGAGGTTAAATCGAGGGCGGAAAGTAGAGAGTACAATAAAGCGTTTACAAATCAAACGGACTTTTTTTTTTGCACAAAGGGTTGGTACTTGACCTCAATCACACCTGATGTTAATTGAAGATCAGGTCGAAGGTGGAAGCGTACTGACCCGGAAACCGGAACACATTTGGTGGACTGGCTATCTTATCTCTGACAACCGGAACACAGCAATGCTAGTAACATTGCTGCTTGGCGGCAGATTTAGATAAGACGGTGGTAGCTGGTGATCGAATCCACGACCTCCGAATCGTAAACCCAATGTTGTCTTGAGCCACGGACGCGACTTCACTGAATCAGCCACGAAATAATACAAAGGAAATTTTATTTTTATTTTTTTTTTATGCGCAACGAGTTGGTACTATTTTTTTAAGATGCTCATATCACTCAATCAGTTACTTTCTATGTCATCTGTCTTAATTATTAATATTTGCTACTTATGAAAATATCTCTTTCGAATTCGCGCTACAATTGAATATAAATCAATCTACACTATCATCACTGTTACACATTAGCGCCGACTTCGAAAGATATATTTTCATAATAGTAGAAATAATAATAATTAAGACAGAGGACATAGAAAATAACTGATTTAGTGATACCTACGAACCTCTCAATAAAATTATTTTTTACTTTGTAAGGCTGATTATGGCCCGTAATAAGTTCTCAAGTAAACGTGTAGATTAATAAACCTAACTTGAGGCCGGAAACGCACGTGCTTACTCAAGCAGTACTCACTTGAGAGGTGCGCGTATTAATAAACGAAACTCAAGACTATCATTCATTCGCCGGTAAGGCAAATACTTAAGAAGTGATCTCAGCTGAGTAGACCTCAAGATTAGTTTATAAATTAGCACGAAGCTTGAGATACCGTCAACTTCTTAAGACGCATCTCGGGTGATACAGTCTCAAGGCTTGTATTGAGATTGGTTTATTAATACAGGCCTAAATGATCTCGTTTTTTTGTTTTTATGTTGCTCAGTATTTTAGTGAGCATTCTGACGTCACATGTTGCTGGAATCATTTCTCATACACAGAAACTGCTTTATCTATGGTTACAATTTGTATCCCAAAAAACTGTGCCTAAATAGTGCCACCGAATTTACAAGTGTAAATTCGGTGTAGTGGTAGAGCCACGCTGTAAGCTATTAGCTTGCAGCATGAATGGGCCGGCTCGACCGGGGAAGTACCACCCTCTCGCAGAAGACCGACGTCTGAGTAGTGGCATTTTACCACTGCGCTTCGTCCGGTGAGCGAGGGCGCCGGAGGCCCACCTTCCAGTCTCTCTCCAGAATGGTAGCGGTATTTAAAGAGTTAGTACCCCAGGAGGGTACCAGCACTGCTGGAGAAT
Source organism: Oegoconia quadripuncta (assembly GCA_949316235.1). Classification (NCBI taxonomy): domain Eukaryota; kingdom Metazoa; phylum Arthropoda; class Insecta; order Lepidoptera; family Autostichidae; genus Oegoconia; species Oegoconia quadripuncta. The sequence goes on from OX438743.1 coordinate 5,145,220, forward strand.
CCCTCATCGCTCAGGCTACCCTATTTATTCTGGGGTGGACACCTTCCTCAAAGGCCGGCAACGCATCTGTGACCCTTTTGGTGTTGCGGGTGCCCATGGGCGGCGGTGATTGCTTTCCATCAGGTGACCCGCATGCTCGTTTGCCGCCTTCTCATATTAAAAAAAAAAAAAAGTCCCATAAATATTACTTCAAAAGCAACGAAGTTATTTAGATGTCTTCGTGCGTTCCACTTTGTGTGTTCTAGCACCATGGGCGTAAGTATTTCACTAAAGATTAACTCATAACATTAAGCTGTTACAAAATGGCGGATGCCTGCTACGAATAAATATTTAATCCGCATTTGCCGAACAAAATTTCAGAGCCGCTATATTTGATCAGGCGCTCGGGTAAATGTATTTTATTTATTAAGTACTCTAGCGTTCCACCGGCGGTTTCACCCGTGTCTGTGAAATCAGTTTATAGCCTTATAATATTAAATTATTAGATTAAAAGTGTCCTATAAATCGGGTTAACTCAGGATAAAATTCAAATCCTTCCAGGCACTATAGTGTTTGAGAAACAGATCTCCAATTATCCAAGCTTTCACATCGACATTAATTAATTTAACCGCCTCCGTGGTTCAATGTAAACAACATAGGGTTTACGAATCGGACGTTGCGGGTTCGATACCCAGCCTGGGTACATGTTTAGTACTTGGTTTGGTTGGTGATAGGGAATTTTAAATGTCCGTCTGGCTAGCTACCACCATCTTATGTAAATCTGCCACCAAACTGCAATGTTAGGTAATAGCATTGTTGTGTTCCGGTTGTCAGAGATAAGACAGCCAGTTCTTCAAATAAGATGGGATTTCCGGGTCAGTAAGCATCCACCTTCGGCCTCGTTTTCACTTAACATCAGGTGTGATTGAGTTCAAGTGCTAACCCGTTGTGCAGATACGGCAACGTACTATACTTACATTTGGAAGACTTCATACCTACATAAGTTCCAGATCGCTAGCAGTTGACATCGCAACAGTAGGGTTATTAAATTTAACATTACCAACATATGAGTGTAAGTAGGTGAGAGATATCCCTTGACTGAGTAACAAGTTTTATTTTGAATGTTATTTCTTGCAGATTTCTAAAAACGGAGGAGCTTCGCAATTCAGCAGTATTTCTTTTTTGTTTGTTACGCGATATCTTCGTCAATTTTCTTGTTTGATAGGGTTTACCGTCGGAATGGTCCCATATAGTTGGATATAGAGAAACTGAAATCGGCTATTATGCCAATTTTTGCGGTTCAATTAGTGAATAATAATAATAATAATAAATATTTCGGACAGTTACCCCAATCATCTAGTCCCAAACTAAGCAAAGCTTGTGCTATGGATACTAGATAACGGATAAACATACATAAACATTTATATAAACATCCGTGACTCGGGAATAAATGTTCATATTCATCACACAAAGATTTACCCCTCGCGGTATTCGAACCCGTAACCGTTGGTTTCGCTGACATGGTCACTATCCACTACACCAATCGGTCGTCACGTCATGTTAAGGACATTCGAAGTACTGCGGTCTTAATCAGCTCAACCGATTTTAGATTGTTTAGAACATTTTTGATTTTAAGGAAATTTTAGAATAGCACAAAATTTTATTGAATAGTACCTATATATTCTCACTATTGTTATTAGCACTGGTGTTATATAGTACGTTCTACAGCACGAGAATTGAATGCACTTTTCTTTCCAAATTCGATGTTTGAAGAAATGTAAATCGTCTAAAGTGGTTTGACTTCTATACTTTTGAACGTGAGTGTACCTCTAGTACGGATCTTTTAGTCTATTGAAGTCATTATGTTCCGTCAAGTAAATACCAAGTTACTATACGCTTTTCTTTTTAAGCCTAATTCTTGCATTGATATGTTCCTGTGCGAAAGATAAGAGCGCCAATGAAATTACCAGCTTATTAAGCATTCTTTGCCCAGACCTACGAAAATACAATAACAGCTTCATCTCTCAACTCCTGAGGCATAGCCTCAACTCACGGGCCCGTCCGTCACGCAAGCCCTTTGCGGAGTGGTGAGTTTGTGCTAGGCCAGTGGTTACCTAACAGTAAATATTTTCAAGCTCTCCATAGGCCACCGACTTGGCTTAACGTCTGTTTCAATTGAAAACAACCGCGATCAACTGTATCGTATGAAAACTTAGGTTATCGAAAACAAATAGAGATAAAGTCAAAACAATTCTCGATCTTGCAAAGTCGTCAAAAATTTTGAAAATTAAAAAGTATAAGTAAAATGAAGTCTTTAATGGTAATAGATTGAAAATCTAATTAACTCAACAATGCTTGTAAAATATAAATATCCTCAGGCTATAGAAAGTTACTTTAATTAGGTATTTTCAAGACAACAAAGCAAAGTCAGTCTTCATAAACACAATTTATTATTCCCTTTCATAAATTTAACTAAGAGTTAGATGAGTACCTCATCATAATCGCTAAAGGATTGAGGTTAGCATATAAAATTCAATAGGAAATTACCCTTTTCTATTGAGCAAGCCATCCAGAATAGCTACTTTCATTACGGTGCAAGGTTCAACCGACTACCCATTTTTCCACTGACCGACTAAGGTGAATTGACGATTCATTGATACCCAATATAATGGATGCCCGTTAACCTGAACGAATAACCTTACGTTAAGCCCTCGACACATATTTTGACCGTAAGAAAACAATATCGTGAAATCGTCTGATCAAAACCAAGGCCGAAATGTCTACCAAATAATATTAATCAGACTTATTAAACGTTGCAAAATGGTTTTTTGTTGCTTTAAAATAGTTATTTATAAGCTTGTTACCTTAATTAGTTAAGTCTTTAGTACTTGCATAAGCCAATTGTCTAGACGTTTAATACTTTCTTGAATTCAGTTCGGTTCCATAGTTTTTGGTGTTCCGTAATAACAGACGTGGGAATGAATCATGGTTAGGACATTGGATAATTTCTAACTTGAACAACTTCCAGAAGTTGCGATGATTGTGTGTTATGTTTCGTATTTTGTTTTGCAGGGGATCACTTCCAGAAAACGTCGGCGGAATTGTCGAAAATCATAAAGAAAACGTGTCACCCATAACGAGTTGCGTAAAGCGCCGCCGCCCCACTGCCGGCACCAATGAACCGTAGCGCAAGGTCTCCGACCAGCATTGTATTAACGCTGTGTCGTTCTCATTAGCGCCATTTAAAACAATACCACAGGAAGGAAACGACCGGACGCGTACCCTAGACTTACTGTGAAAACTATCACACGCCAACACAAAAACCATTCCGTTCCGCCGAATTTAATTTACTATAAATAAACGTTACAGTACCGAAATGACATCAGTCGCACGACGTCGGTAATCACATCTAAGATGTTGACGCAAGTTCTAACCCTCGCCCTAGTGACGGCGGCATCGGCCCAAGTGTTCCATAAAGTCGAGTTGGCTGACGAAAAGACACCATACGATTACGTGAAGGATCGGTTAGACGCGTTGGGAGTAGACGCGAGATCTGGACTGCCATTATCTAATTCATATGAAGTGGAAGAAAGTGAGGATTACCCTGAACACATACAAGGCGCAGCGTCTGCCGTTTTAAATACAGTCAGCGGAGTCGGCGGGATTGGTGGCCTGGGTTTAGGACAAGGATTGGGAATTGGTGGGATCGGTTTGGGTGGACTTGGGCAAGGAATTGGGATAGGGTACGGTGGCGTTGGTGGGGGTATTGGTGTGGGTGGAGCTGGAGGCGGCGGTATTGGTGTCGGCAATGGCGTTGGTTTGATCAACTCTGGTATAGGGGGTTTGGGAGTAGGCGGTTTGGGTCTCGGAGGTGGATTACTCTACCACCCAATCTTGGGTGCCCAAGTTGGAGCCGGGTACATAGACAAGAAAGCGTACGATGCTGCGCAGAAGAAAGGAGCTGACGAAAACGTGGAGAAACTTGAGAAGAAAATAGAAGAAGAAACAAAGCACGGTCAAGAAGGTTACCAACAAGGGGCTGCAGCTGCTAAAGCTGAGAAGGGTGAATCTAGTTTTTACAAAGATGAAGAAGCTAAGAAAAAAGCTGCCGGTGACGAAAAATATTACGAAGGCGGCCAGAAATTCGATAAACATGGTAAGTTCTATAAATTTAATTAGAAAATTATTATATAGTTAATTAAAGTAAAATTAACATACTAATGCTACAAATTCTATTCCTCGAACAGGTGCAAATGAAGAGCAGTTGAAGAAAGCAAAAAGCCATAAAAAAGGCCACGTAAGCAAAGGATTCAAGTCATCCAGCAGCAAAAATGAAGAGGAAAAGACTGAGAGCTTCTACGACGAGGCTCATGATGAGGCAGACCATAAAGTCGCTGGCCAAAACGCTGGCACATTCGGCGAGAACGCTCACCAAGGGTTCAAGGGAGCTCACGAAGAGAAGGTGTTGGATGCCAATGCGCACGGCAAAGAAGGTCATCACCATTCAGAGCACAAGGTTGATGACAGTAAGGCGAATAAGGTATGCTATCAAGTAATCAATAATTAGAAATCTGTGTAATTAGATATTTAGTTGCTAATTCAACTAATTGAAACAACTGAAAATTAAATATAAATAATTTGCAAAATACTTGAAATTGGCAAAATACTGACTTCAGCAAGAGCAAGGTTCCATTCTAGAGAATGGAACCTTGCTAAATCTAGAGATAGATCTCTGCAGCTCATCATAAGATCTTAACCAAATTTAAAACAAAAAAAAAAATAATCATTAAAATCGGTTAACAATTGACGAAAGTATGGATGAACACACATAAAAAATCTGTCTGCTAAAAAGCTAAAAAAATATCCACTCTAAAAAGCTATCCACTGAAATGTTTCAAGATTTCAAAGTTTACATTAGGACAGCATCTACAAAATTGTTCATCCACAGCAAAATTGTGGAGCATATATTTAGAACAGTATCTACAGTGTAGTTACACCCTCTATCAGTAAAATCGCTATCATATTTACAAAAGTAATCGTAACAGTTGCTGCTATGTATATAATCACAAAATTGAAAGGAAAATTGTCACGCTAAAAAAGCCCTAATTGAGTAATAGTCGACCAACATGACAAAATTCTTACAAAATCAACTGCAGAAATAACTTTGTATTTAAACCGACCACGGAACCCTATTGCTCGTCCGGTTATAATGTTGTCTTGCATGCTGAGTTTTTATTTTTTTGATAAAAGAACGGGGGCATTGTAATAAAAATTCGTGTAAAAATCTCGAAAATGTTCAACTCTTTGGACTAAATGTCCCATGTTTGCCCATGGCTCGACCAGTAGAACTCGGCGATCGGACCACGGGCAATAAACGATATCTACAAGTATATAAGCATGTGTAGTCTAGAATCTAATCAATCAATCAATAAATAAATTAATCTCAACCCACAGCCATCCACTGACATCGTACAGTTGGCGGGATCTCATTAATGCGACTGGCGCAGGACAGTGAGATTTGGCGTAATAGAGAAGAGGCCAGTACTCTAGAATCTAAATAACATAAAAATCAGCTAACCCTACCACGTCTGTAAAACTATCGCTCTATCAAGTGAAGCATGTGGCTCTGATGGTCGCGCACATCCCCCGGGCGCAAAATTGTTTTCCTTAAAAATATTACAGGCAGACTTATTAACGAGAACTCTTTACATAAACTCGTGTCGGAGTTCAAAACAAAACATCAAAAAATCTTTATATTAACACCAAATAAAACTATATAAACAACTTCGAATAGACAAGACAGAGGTTTGGTTGATAATTCGGAAATTATGAAAATTCGGTGGTTCACTAGCCACATGTCGCCAGGTGCTACATGACTAAAAATAGCACATTCAATTCAATCGCCGAATAATGCCAAACACGACTTCTATAAGATTCCGTTCTCTATTTCCGGAGTGTATATCAGATCTTTTCCAAATTTATACGTGGCCACTCTGGTAATAGGTAATATCCATACCACACAAAAATGAGTAATTGAAATCGGTTCCCAAATGACGGAGGTCGCGGAACACATTTTTTTTAATACATTGATAACATCACTTCCTTTGTCCCAAATGGGGTGGTCAGAGATATCCTAAACATCAGCGTTTGGGAATTTCAAACATTAAAAGTTTAATGCTTGAAACAAGATCCACGGTTCACCTTAAGAATTATACAGAAATGCACACGTGACTGGGGGTGAGCCTGTAGCCGTTAAAACGTGCTAATCTATAGGTGTTTTTGCTGGGTCATCATCAGTCCGTAAACATCCCACTGCAGGGATCACCTTCCCTCATATTGAGGGAGTAAGCGCCATAGTCCGCCACGGTGGCCCAGTGCGGGTTGGGGACTTCACATGTCTTCCGACTTTATTTTTTATTTCTCAGGCATGTAGGTTTCCTTCGATGTTTTCTTTCACAGTTTAAGAGCAGTCGGATAAATACACTATATATTAAATTTAAAAACTCATTGGTACATGGCCTGCCTGGCGATCGAACCTGGACATCTGAAATTAGGAGACTTGGTCTCCTCCACTGAGCCACTGACTTTTTTGCTGGAAAGTCCCGTAATTGTACGACACCAACGGGAATAGACCACGGGAACCAATCAGGGTTCTATTCTTAAAAATTCTATTCTACCGAAACCACCACAGCACATTATAATTAATGATCTTTGTTGCGCAGGGCGAATACCTACAAAAGGGCTACAAAGGAGGCGCAGAACAACTGGAGAAATTCAACAACCTCGGAGCTCATTCCGTGCATGGGCATCAGGAGGCGAGCGGTGGTTTCCAGCAAAACAAGGGCATCCTGCCCATCCACCACCTGTAACACCTGGAGACTGCCTCAACCCTATTATTACACTGTTTTTTTTTGAACTTTTGGATTGGTGTGTTTTATTTGATACCTGCAAATTGATCACAATTTTTATACTTACCTACTTTGATTTTGACGATAGCATGTCTAAATAAAAGCAATATGTAAACATCAATGAAATTGTAATTGAGACCAATTTGCTGAAAAAGTCCTCTGTTTTTAACGCCGCCCGGATGGAAAAAGAGGGATGTTATAAGTTTGCAGCGGGTCTGTGGCATTGTAGCTACAAAATTTTATTTTTCCCCGGGTATTTGGAGATGGTCCTTAGCCATGTTTGATGGAAATCGGTTCAGTCGTTTCAAATGTTCATAGTTTCTCGTGGGTTTTTTTTTTCAATTTAGTTATGTATTTTTTTCACAAAACCATTTGGGCATTACTAGGTAGGTACTTTTCATGCAATACTTTTCTCCGACCATATAATACTTCATTGAAATAAAAGAATGGAAAAATGTGTGTTAGACGGTCAGCGGCCGGTGAGTGTCATTGAATGACGCAACTTCTTAGCAGCTTCTGCTCTCCTGGTACTTTCAAGGCAGTACAAATAGCTTTGTAATGAAAAATAATATTGTAATGAAAATTCAAAGTGTCACACAACACTTGAACGAAATGTGTTTTAACCGCCTCTGTAGCTCAATGTAAACAACATAGCGTTTACGAATCGGAGGTTGCGGGTTCGATTCCCGGCGGGGTACATGTTTAGTATTCGGTTTGGTTGGTGGTAGGGCAATTTAAATGTCCGCCTCTCTAGATACCACCTTCTCATCTAAATCTGCCGCGAAGCAGCAATGTAGTGTTCCGGTTGTCAAAGATAAGATAGCCAGTCCCCCAAATAAGGTGGCGTTAGGTCAGTATGCTGCCACCTTCGGCCTCATCAACACTTAACATCAGGTGTGATTGGGGTCAAGTGCTATCCTGTTGAGCATAAAAAATATTATTGCGTTCTATGATGCGGTGGTAATGGCAGCTGACAAAAGGAGGTAAGCTTTTCACTGTCCGTATTATATTGTGTAAATTCTTTGCAATATAGTTTTTAAAGCATACAAAAACTTAATGAACGGTCTCTCAACTATCTGTGTTACTTAGAAAAATCCCTTGTTTGCTCTTTACGACTTCCCATCAAGCACCAAGCAATCAACGTTATCCATAAAAAAAGGTAATAAAATTGTCTAAAAGTTTCTCCGTCGAAATAGCAATGGCTCCTTGTGGGGTAATTTCTCGTGCTTTTAGAGAAGGGGGCCTCGGACCTCTAATTTGTGGTTTGTGCATAATCTTAATACTATCTTACTTTACTCGTAGTAGGTAGGTATATGCATACGATGGATAATGTGTAATCTTCTTCTTCTTATTTTTGAGGATGGCAACCAGTCAACCTCATTGTCGAGGGACATTACTGCCAGTTTCGAGTGAAAATTTTTATTTATCTTATTTCTTCAGTTTATAGGTCAGTCTCAATCAAAACAAGTAATTCGTCGTATACAGAGTCTAGTCACGGTCAAGTCATTCTTCAGTAAAGTGGCAGAATGCTTTACAAAAGATTTTGGCGGCTTCTTGTGGGAACCCGAAAGCTCCGTTACGCACTTTAATTTACACTTCCCTTCACCTGTACACCAACACTAACGTTTGCTGCACAATGGTGTCGATTCGGATGTACAACGAACTAAACAAAATTTAAATTATATGTATCCTTTTCTAACCAATAATACATGAAAAGGACGACATATAATTAAGTCCTGTCAAATTAAGTAAAAGGATCAAAACAAGCACTTCTTTATCAATATTAGGTGTACACCTAGCGACGTCACGATTAAACTACTATGGAGCGACTTGTTTTGACAGCTCTTAACTTAATTTGACAGGACTTAATTTATAGTCGTCCCTTTCATGTTAATAGTGTTAGAAAAGGACGTATCTGCTTTAAATTTAGTTAGTTCGTTGTACATCCGAATCGACACCAATATTCTGCCATTATTAAGCTTCAAAAGTTAGAATGCACAAATTTTAAGACTTATAAAGAAAAATGCTACTTCACTCGCCGAGTTCCCGCCAAAAAGCCTCAATGTGTAATCAAAAAGTATTTACTGCATCTATTTTTTTTTTATTCTGTGAAAAATGGCCCTGGTAACTGGATGTGCATCTGGAGTGAGTGCTCTTTTTACAAACTCAATGTTCACTAAATTCGAATCGAAGAATCGAGTTTGGAATTTCTTAACTAACTTTCGTAATAAAAATTATTAATACTAAGATAATACTCGTAGGTACTTTCTGAGATTTAGGCTACCTATAACAATTCGTTCACGCGTCTAGATTGAGAAGTAAAGTCATTTGACCATACCAGTTTAATTTTAAGAAATTTATGGACCTTTGCTTCAAGTTTTTACTGCTTTTTAACAAATTCCCCTGTTCTTTTTCTTTCACAAGGGTTTAAAAAAAATCTCAGTCCCATGGCGCGCATTTAAAAACCTCCAACCAAAACCTGTGTTGATCAATTTATTGAAAACATTTATTGGATTTAATGGAATTTAAATTTTAATGGCGACAATGTTCAGCCGTTACTTTGATCATATCTTCAAGTGAAATAGTAGAAATGAGAAAATCAAAAGAACTTTGAAATTGAAATAATTATAAAGATATGTTTTACGTCGGAGATATATTTTCAAATCCATTACGCTGCTTACTTTTGCATTATTAAATTTAAAGATACAATATGAAACAACAATTTATTGAAGTTATCAAATTAATCAAAATACTTACATGCAAATAGAATTAGCCAAATTAAATTAACAAACAAATTCTGTAAAAGAAATCAAACGAAACTCACTTAATCTTCATATTATTTTTGAACCTGCAATTGGCGTCAATACCGTTGCAATAGAGGAATCCGAGGAACATATTGGACTTCGACGGGCTGTTGGAATCGTATCCTGATTCGTTACTGCACTGACTGTACCTAGAAGATATACATAAATAAGTACCAAGTACAATAGGGTTCGAGATCCAGTCCCAGCGCTCATTGGATAAATTAAAATTTCTTTTTAAATGCAGAATAAATTAAAAAAATCGCTCTGACCTGCACTCGAGAAGCCTAAAAGCTAATTGAAATAATACCTAAATAGCTTTGATGGGTGTATTTTTCCAAAATCCATGATTATAAAAAAAAGTGGCCGTTTTTATCAATAATTTGAAATTGTCACATTGGGTAAATTAAGATTTCTTTAAGGACGGAATAAACCCTCTTGAACGATTTAGATTTTATGAACGCCTTTGATTAAGGTATCTATTTGCAATCTTATGTCGCTCGTTTGACTGTACAAGAATAAAAAATATTTTCCTTTGAAAATTCAAAGGCATTCTTAGAAATCTTGTTCGAGTCGTTGAAGATGGTACTTGATATTCTATATTCCATATTTGAATTTTACTCTGTACCTACATAGAAAGGATTACAAAGCTAGTTTCACGCGATCGAATAGGGAAACTGCTTCTGTGACTGAAACGCAAAACTACATGAGGTATAAAGCCGGATTTCAAATTTGTTTTTTATGCCAAATGGGTTAGCGTTGGACCGAGGATGAGGTCGTATGTGCAAGCGCACTCATGCGGAACAAGATAGCCTGGCTCCCAAATAAGATGGGGTTTCTGCGTCAGTACGCTTCGACCTTCAGCCTCATCTTCACTTAACATCAGATGCGATTGAGCTCAAGTGCTATTCCGTTGTAAAAAAAACTTGAAACCTTCCTGACAGTTGACTTTCACTTCGTTTCACAGGTAAAAAATCCCACGTTAACTTTTGGGCACATTTCGATATTCATAACAGATAATACAGAATGAAGACATAACAATAAGCATCGAATTCACAAATCGAACGAACGCTCAATTTCACCCAATCAGATTGAAATTACCATTTATTTGTCAGGCAGCTCCCAATATAATGAAGTCGGTTTGATATGAACGTTCAGTGGAACACAAAATATAAATTGATTTTTATTAACATTCGCATTGGCAAAACCACAGGCGTCAAAATACTGAGGCGGATTGTTTTTTCTACGTAAATTACTTTATATTTCATTAATGTTACAACTTTGTCGGTTAAAAGCTTAGCTGTGTGCTTATGATGATAAATTAAAGAATTATTATGACCTCACATTTAAAAAGAGAGAGTAAAATACAATAGTATCATTAATTTAGATCGAGATCGCGTACTTCATCTTCGACGACGTCACTTTGCATCAGATGAGGTCGTGGTCAAAAGGAGGATTCAGTTATCCATAAAAAAGAAGATATTTTTGATAACTTTATAGGCTGATGCTGCTGCTGGTGGCTGCTGCTGCTGAAGGCAAAGGGAAGATCTTCCACCGGACTGTTGGTATGTACGAGTATCACCCGGCGACGGTGTTCCAACAATTGATAGTAAGTATAATCTCTTGGAAATAGGATAAAATGTCTTGAAAAAACTGCGTCAGGGCTAAGTAGGATTAAATATTAAATAAATAAATAAATATCCTTAGACATACACACAGCGTTCTAGTTCCACAGTAAGCAACTATAGGCTTGTGTTGTGGATACGAAGATGGTTGATATATTACACAAATACATTTTTTTTTTGGAAATAAATACTTATTATAAATGAAAACATCCATAACTCGGGTACCATGTCCATATTCATCACACAAACATATGCCCCTAGCGGGATTCGAACCCGCAACCGCACTAAACCGCAACGGTATAGTGGTCAGAGTTGCTAACCACTACACCAAACAGGTCGTCAAAATTCACACTCTAACCCAATCAATCTAATCTAATCAAAGCCAAAAATATTGTTTCCGTATGGTGACCCTGACAATTCCTTCACCCGTATAACTCTACAGGGTGAATTTGAATTCGAGTAATTCCCATTAACTGGTGACTCCACTCTTGATTACGAACAACTTTGCCCAAAGAACTATAGCCGAATTTGATCAAAAAATTTTCGATTACCCATACAAAGGAAACCGTTCTGAAATCACTTTTAGTATGGAAGTCCAATAATTTTTGGCTGGTGACTCCACTCCTCATTACGAACAACTTTCCACTAGGAACCATAGCCGAATTCAACCGAAAATTAGTAGACTTCCATACTGAAGGTGCTTTCAGAATAGTTTACTTTTTATGGGTAATCGAAAAATATTTGATCGAATTCAGCTATAGTTCGTTGGGGAAAGTTGTTCGTCATCAAGAGTGGAGTCACCAGTTAATTGGAATTACACGAATTCAAATTCACCCTGTATACTGGTACAAATAGTAATAGGACTTATGTAATTCATAAAAAATTCCTGTAATAGAGTCAATTTAGGATCTAGTAACAGGATGTGGTTTAGATAAATAAATGTCTACGTAAATTTCAGAGTCACTTCGGGACTAGAAAGAAATCTTTAATGTACTTCTATGACCCATTATCTAGTTCCAAACAAGGCAAAGCTATGGATATTATACTTAACTATTTATATAAACCTCTACGATTCGGGAATAAATGCACATATTTATCACACAAACGTTTACCCTCTAGGTATATCCCTCTAATGGGTCATTCAAAAATGTACCCATGTACTTACCTACAAAATAAATAGGTAACATTGGTAACTGTCGAGTGTCTATGCCGGAACTGGCGATTTGAAACAAATCGAAGTCTGCTTACGTAAGTGCCTAGCTATACTTAATAATTCCATGGTCGCCAATACAGTAATTTATTTTGACGTCTGTGGTCATAGAATGTAGGCAGGCTGGAGTGTTGTGATACCATTAGAGATTCTTTAAAAAGTTGGAGTACCCTGCCGACTCCGGGGTAGGCGGCGTGAACACGGTCGAGGATATCTTGTTGGACGTGTTCGATCTCTGAAAGGACGCAATTGTGTGAGAGATAGATAGGCTCAAGGTCACGCAACGAGCTATCGAGAGGGCAATGCTCAGCGTTACGCTACGTGATCGAATCAGGAATTAAGAAATCCGTAGACGGTAGAATCCGTAAGTTGACGTGGCTGTGGGCAGAGTACATAGCCTGAAGAATAGGCCGGTGGAGCATCAAAGTTCTCGAGTGGAGACCAAGCACCGGCAAGCGTAGCGTAGGACGTCCACTCAAAAGGTGGACAGACGACCTGATGAAGGTCGCAGGAAGTCGCTGGATGCGAGCGCTTCCAACAGGTCGCTCTGGAAATCTATGGGCGTCCTCTGCCTGATATGATGATGATGATAGACTTGAAATCAAAATGATTTGTTGTGTAACCATACAATACAGTATTTGATTGCTGAATACCAGGACTCCTCGCTCTTCATAATGAGAGTCACAACAATAGTACTTTAAATCAGGCACTGAATACTGTTCAATTTACTATGTATATGAAATAGGTGTAACAAAGGCCTAGTTACTCGTAAGATAGCCAGTCCCCCAAGTGGGGGTTCCTGGTCAGTACGCATCCACCTGCGGCTTCACTTAACATCAGGTCTGATTGAGGTTAAGTGCTAATATGATGTGCATGAAAAAAAAAATACTAACTATATCATTCAAATTTATTGCGAATTATTTATTTTTTTAACTTTACAAATCTGAAACGAGATAAGATTTGTTGAGAAATAAAAAATAAATAATAAAACGTTTATTTTGAGTTTCTTTTTAGAGTTACAATTTCACACACTTCTACCAAACTATAAATAGTTTATGGGCAGAAAAAAATAAACTTCCTAATTTACGATAAACCGCCGAAAACTCGGTTCCGAAGAATCCGTCCTCTAACTCCAAAGTGCATCATCAGATCTCCACCAAAATATGAAAGCACCCTGGCGGTATGAGGTATAGGTATATTCATTGAATCTAGCTAATATTATAAATGCGAAAGTTTGGATGTTTGTTTGTTTGTTGCTCAATCACGGCGAAACGGATGAACGGATTTTGATGAAATTTGATATATAGGTAGAACATACCCTGGATTAAAACATAGGATATGTTTTATCCCGATAAAGTAAGCAGTTCCCGCGGGATAGACAAATTTCCGTGATAAAGTTATTCCACGCAGGCGAAGCCGCGGGCGGAAAGCTAGTATTGAATATACTTAATAAAAGTAGGCACAAAAAATCAGACTACATATTTTTGTGATTAACTGGAGACGCGTTTGACTACAATCTCACCTGATGGAAAGTGACAATGTGGTCGAATGAAGCACGCGATCCCAGTAGATAAATGGCTAAACCCTGCTATCCAAATTTAAGAAAGACTGACGCCGGAAAGGAGAGCCTTGGCTGTTCGCATTATGAGTGAAGAGTCGAACTTCTTAATGCGAATATTCAGTATATTAACTATATAAATACATAAAATAATAAAAAATCGTATCGATAAACTAATGGCTGACGGCGGCTTTATGTATTTCTCTTGAAAAATTTAGATATATACTAAAATACTCCTGTAATTATGACGAATCCCACTTATTAAAATCCGTCATGCCATGCTGCAGGATGCGCCAAAGGAACGGACATATTTACATTATATACAGTCGAAAAACATTACTGGCACGATTGCGGAACCCGATTGGGTTAAAAATATAATACACATGATTATTTCTTATTTTAAAACAGTTCATAACAAGTTTCTTGTTTTAAAACAGTCCCAACTACATTGTATTTCACATAAAACAGCTGTGACAATCATACAGGCATATACACAAAAAATGGAAATCCCTGAAAATTAAGTGAAAATTAAGGTCCTAAAATGCAATACCTGACTGTGTACGCTGAAGTTGCTGGATCGCTGTTTGCTGACCCTGGCTGGGGTCACGAGGTTAGACTGATACGTTTGCTGTAAAACATAGTAGGGTGGTCAAATTAAACTTAGCGTCTGAGAATACTGAACTTTAATATTATCAATGGTTGTAATAATAAGTAACTATTGTTTCGTATAAATAAAGGGATAAAAATAAATGCACAATATTTATAATTTTTTATGAGGTCACCTGTGTCTTTGCACCTCACACGCTAAGACTTCGGCATTTGTTTTCCACGACGATACCTAACGAGCGAGGGATTCATCACTAATGGAATGGAGTTGGTAGAATAAGATTGATCCAACACACTGCACTAAATTGCATTCTAATCAACACTGATTATGGACCACCTTGCAACGGTGTTCAAGGCTCTGCAATTGTTAACCATCGAATTGTTACCTAATTAATCTGTTTAATGCAATAAATAGATCATTATATCTAGGGCTCACGTGAGGTTGAAGATATTATTTTAGGAGCAGGTGACTCTACAGCATCTACCATAGAGATGACAGACATTGTTCCTCCACGCGACAACGTTATTTTTGTGTGATACGCATCTTTATCATTCTCAATTAAAACAACATATGAGATAGTCTTGGGAAGAACCTGTTATAACAAACAGGAAAATAATGGGAAATACACAAACTTATAAATAACCTTACAATATTGTGTAAAGTTTAGATAATGGGGTCAGATTGAAATCCTCAACTATTTATTAATTGATAGTTAAATCGAACGAGCCATTCTAGATAGCTACTGGTGCTCGATAAGTTCGGTAATGGCTGCTCTTGACCTTCGCAATGGCTTATCTATAATGTCTGCTCACTGGAGTCAGTGGCCAACTATCAGTGACTATCCAATTATATTTTTAGTGCACCTACCGTACTTCATAAGAAAGAAGAACGCACCTCACATGTTGAATACTTTTTTAATGATTAACTGGATACGCGTTTGACCACAATCTCACCTGATGGAAAGTGATAATCGAAGATGAAGCACGCGATCCCAGTAAAGGCCTATTCACTCTGCTCTAAACTTAAAAAATAAACTTGCTGTCCATAGCAGTCGCTTACACAAAGTCACTAAGTCATTCAAGGGACAATGTATACGCTTTTATAATAAGGTTCCGGTAGACATTCAAAATTTGCCTATAAATAACTTTAAAACAACCATTAAACAGAAACTATGTGCCAAAGGCTATTATAAAATTTCTGACTATCTGAATGATAAGAATGCGTGGACATGAACCGCTCGGCAATATCCAGTATATTCTATTCTTATTTTTCTTTGTCGCATCATAAATTTAACAATTATTCCAAATTGTATTTGTATTGACTTATTTAAAAAGAGCAACCTCTGAGTTTCTTGCTCGTTTTTCTCTGGGGAGACAGCCTAGTGAATGAGCGATAACTGTATGTCATGACGATTTCAAATATTATTCTTATAACTTACGAAATAAAACATTTTTGATTTTGATTTTTCTAGAAGATCCCAAGGTTGTAAGATTCAGGAAAGACTGACGCCGGAAAGGAGTTCCATATCTTGGCTGTTCGGATTATGAATGAAGAGTCGAAAGTTCGGTATACTAACAATATACGGATGGAATTCCTGCTCACGCCTAGTAGTCCGAAGGTGAAAAGGCGACGGGTGGAATAAGATTATGTAATTCCAACGCATACTCCCCGAAATACATTCTGTAAAAGACTGAGAGCTAGGCGATTCTACGAGGGTGTTCGAAACTCTGCAATTTAGACTTTTTGGACCTGAAATAATAGGAGTTACAGATGTCATCCTAAAGACCACTCAACCTTCTAGCAAAGAAAGAGGAACTGGAGCCTGTTTTACAAAGTTCTAAATATATACGATTTATAAGAAAGTGACAACATGGACGACTCGCTTTTTGTGGTATAGTCAAGATAACGTCATATCGTCAATCATTAGTAGGTAGGGTAAAATGCAGACAGGTCACAAAACTAATATGTGACTCTTAGATTATGGGCCAAATTTAACAATTCCGTTGACACCTGTCGTATTGTATGCATGTAATGAATAAAAAAAATTTTTTGTATGTATATGTATTTTGCACATACACACAGCGCCATCCATTGTCACGATGAGAATGTTGAGATGTTGGGTGAAGAAGATAGATAAAATGAAGAGTGAATATACAAGAGGAAGTTTCAAACTAACACCAGTGATCGAAAAGATGAAAGGGGATCGTTATTGACTTGGTATGAACAAGTTATTAGGAAAGATGAATGTTGCTAAGAGAGTGTTAAGTATGAATGTTGATGGATGGAGGGGAAGAGGAAAAACCACGAAATCAATGGATGGATTGAATGATTAGGCGACAGTTGAACGGTAGATAAGATGTAAAGCGCTCTCCAAATAAATTGAGACCAGGGCAGAAAGATGATGCACTTCATTCATAATATCAGAACACTTGTAAATGCCTAAATATTTTTTAGTTAGCGTTTGACCTCAACCACACCTGATATTACCTAAATAAAGATGAGGCCGTAGGTGGAAACGTGGTCACCCAAACCCCCCAATTTAATTGGGAGACTGGCTATTGTATCTCAGATAGCCGGACCACAACAATGCTCCGTAGATGAGATGGTAGTAGCTGTCCAGGCGGACATTTAAAAATGCCCTACTACCAACGAAACCGAGTAGGTACTAAATATGTAATGCTGGGAATCGAAACCGGCACCGTTATGTAAACAAAGCTGACCAGAAATAAAGAATACTTACGCTATATGGTGTGCTCTTGGCTCCTCGTTTGTACGTGGGTGTGGACTGTATGAAGCTAGGAGATATATTGTCGCCCGGCGATATCGGGATGTTGAAAGGCGACACTTGTTCTGTAAGGTGTAACTAGATATTATTTTTTTTTTAATCAAACATATTGGAACTGTGTGTGTCCCATTCATCCGCCCCATCGTCGCTCGTTTCTCATGGATATGGTATAGGTGATTAAGAGATTGTAAGTAGAACAGCATAAATCAGTGATGGAAATGCGAATGCTCCAAAACTAATCAGCTATAGCCAACCCCATCAACCAAACCGAGTAAGTACTAAACAAAACCAAGCTTTGCCATGTTCGTGTCTATCTGCCCGAGGCTTATCTTAGAGGTTCTCAGTACCAAAAAGCTGTAATTTGGTATGGGTTCACGCCTACCAAGTGGTAAAATAAAATATTCTTTTTAGGGTTCCTCCCCTACGTAATGTGGAGATGAATTTTCTTTTATTTTTGTACCCCATCGTGTGGTATTTCTATATTAAAATATATGAATCCACGAATTAATGAAATGAATACACGTGGGGTCCTTAATGACTACGGAATTCTAAAAAGTGATCAACTTTCGCAGACTTGGCAATTCAGGAGAACGAAACTAATAGGACCAACCAAACGAGATAATGTTCAACTCACTAGATTGATTTGCAAGTTGCGCTTCCAAACCTTTGATAACCTTCTGGTATTCTTTGAGTTGTTTGTGTTGCTTCTGGCAGACTTCAGACATTTTCCTCAACTCAGTCCTGGCCGTGTAGAATTTCTTCGTCTATATAGTAAGGTAATTTATTAAACCAAAAAGTTTGTTATATTCATGACTTGAAAATTGAGCCTAATAACAGTACCTATTGTTCCAATTTTGAATACTTAATTCTACTAATGCCCAACAGTGTGGTCGATAGTCCAAATATAATCCAAATTTGTGTCAATAGATGGCGTTATTTTGAATTATTTGAAAAAATAAAAACATTGCCCAAAGAATCAAAATATATTTAAAATCTTTTTAAACCACACGGCGCTGGATTTTATGAAAGTAGTTTTCCGCCCGCGGCTTCGCCTGCGTAGAATAGCTTTATCGCGGATATGTTTAATTTGTCTATCTCGCGGGAACTACTCCCTTTATCGGGATAAAAGTCCTATGTCTTAATCCAGGATATAGAATATATCCTATATACATATATACCTATAAACCAAATTTCATTCAAATTCCTTCAGCCGTTTCGCCGTGATTGAGCAACAAACAAACATCTAAACTTTCGCATTTATAATATTAGTTAGATAATAGTCACTTTAAATGAACAATTAACTGTTGCTTTGTCGCATACGACCTCAGGGCATTAGTTGACTGGAACGCGTTAGATCCCCGGGTTGCAAGAGAATAGATCAATTGTAATACCTGCGAAACGTATCCTTAGTTGCCCTTTACGACACCCACAGAAAGTGACCAACCGGGGCCACTCTACTCTGCCGGGAACTACACGGCCAGCGACTATGCCGTACCTATTTTGACACAAAAAATATTATATTTTACCGACTGCAGCAAATAGGATAGCAGACGCCGCCGATGCTGCCGCTGGAACTGCAGCACTTCGCAGGACTTCCTCATCAGCTCTTCAGGCTCTGTGAAATAGTCTTGGATCTCCGGGTTCATCTGCACCATGAGATGTACACTATTAATTCATCAACGATGTTAAGACCTCTAGGCACTAGAGAAGATCGGACTGGGTGGAACCTACCAATCAAAGCGGAGTCGAGTAAAGTGGGCGGTGTATCCTAATGGAAATAATGGAGTAATCTCTTTGTTAATTTCCTTCGGAAATGGTACATTATCATATGAGTGCAATACAATGACGCTTTTCGCACTCTCATGCGTCTGTCGCGAATGGCCTGACTTCTTTGCCGTTATGAGAGCGCGGGTTCATTTTGGAAACGGCTAAGGCGCTCTGATAACGCCGCACTTCAGAAGTTGGCTGTCTGTATATCGTAGAGCGAATCGGAAACTAAATAATCTAAGTGTACGTGTATATTTATATTATTTTAATTTATTTAATTTTTAATTACTAAAAACATCTAAAAGAAATATATATCTATATGTTGTGAGACGGAGGATGAACCATATCTATTCTATTAGTTTGACGGTAATATAACCCTACTTTGGCTTTGCCGTAGTCGTGTACCTAATTAGCGTCCTGAAACATTTACTTATACAGGGTGTTAGGTATTTAGTGGACAACCTGCCAACTGCATTCACTCCATTATCACTGTTTTCGGTGTCACGGCAAAAGAAATTCTTCAGTATATTTTATGCCTAACAGTTTTGAATAGTTAGCAGATTAGATGTTCATTACTAGGTGTAAGTTTGTTATTGTAAAAAAACCTTTGTGTTTTACTCAAACTTTTTCTTAAAGTTTTGGCACAAATCAAAAATGTAAACATAAAAATATACTTATTTCGAAAGGGGTTTACTGCAGCAGATGATAGGTTATCCACTAATTGCCTAACAACCGTTATGTAGCGTGTTAAGAGGTTGATGCAAGCCTTATGGGCATGATAGTAGAAATCATTTAGGACAAACTTGGGTATAGGCACTTTTGTATAAAATTATACTTTATTCAAGATTAAATTTCTTTGTATACCATTTTTTTATATTCACTCTCATGGAGCGTCGGTGGCTCAGCGGTCACGACCCGGTCTCCCAGTCTGGGAGGTCTGGATTCGATTTCCAGGCAGGCCATGTACCAATGAGTTTTTAAATTTAATTGAATTACTTATGTGCATTTATCCGACTGCTCTTAAACGGTGAAGAAAAACATCGTGAGGAAATGCCTGAGAAATAAAATTCAAAGGCATGTGAAGTCCCGCAATGGGCCAGCGTGGTGGACTATGGCCCATACTCCCTCATTATACAAGGGAAGGCCTATAAACCTGCAGTTAAATGTTTACGGAATGATGATGATGACTCTCATGGAAGTGTCTATAGGAAAAAAGCTGAATATCTCGAATACTACTAATAAGACTTCGTACTAATATACCTAAGTTTCGTTTCTCAATTCGAAAACCTCCGATGATACAAATGAGTGTTACAAGTTAAATATCTTCGAAATAGTTTAACCGATTTCTTTAACATAAAAACCGTCCTTTAATCGGACCACGGATTACCGAGATACGTCCGGACAAAGCCGGGCATACACACACAATATTAGCTCAGGGAAAATACGGTTTGACCTCGGAAAAACGAATAACCGCGATTTTCTTAAAACATTTAATAAAGTGTTGTATATGTAGTAACAATTGCTAAAAATTAAGCATTTATAAGAAACGCAAGTACTAAGTAACTAAATAAGTTAATATTGAAAAATGTGATTCTTTAAAAAATATGCTCAATTGATGGCTATTTCTTTGAATTCATAACATTTAGGGAAATTATCGTTACAAAATCTTAGTTCTCATTTTGAATTCTTATGCAACGCAGCTCGACGACATTTTCAGCTAAAACACATGCATACCTAACTATAGGTAACATGCTTAGTTTTTTATCCATCAATAAGTTAACTGTATTTAACAAAAGTCTACCTAATTAAATATCAGTTAGTATTTATTGTTACTAAGATACAAATTAAAAATAGGGTATTCTAAAAAAGACTAAGCGCTCGTTGTTTTAGGCTTAATTATTCAAAATTACATCTCTAATATACCTCTATAAGATAGCAATTATATAAGTCGGTTTTGAATTATGTTTAGATAAGCTAATTTACGTCCAACAGTGGACGTCTTTCGGCTGAAATGATGATGATGAAGCTAATTTTTTACCGTATTTTCCCTGTGCTACAATGCCGTCAAACACATAACACCGGTAGTTTTACGTCGGGCAATTGTCTCCAACAATCATCAGTTGAAGGCAATTACCTAATTTTATACTTCGTATAACTTATACAAAAGCTATATAATTTGAATGAATGTAATTTCTATTCTCATATTTTATTTTATTGACGTGTAATGAAAGTTTTGACTAAGTAATACATCTTAAGGCTTTTCGTCGACCTCTATAACAGCCTGTATATACCTAAAACTGATTAGTAAATAAAAGATGCCTTTCAAGGTATGGTAATAGACCTAATTTGCATCAAATTAGTAAGTACTTACCTCTAGGTAGGTACCTACTTCAAACATGAGATAAAATTATAGAGTTAAGAGATAAAATATGTTATCGTGGTCTAATTTTTTATGACTATTTCCAGCTCCGGGCCGAGATCATCTGGTATCGGTACAAAGACTGCTACGTCTATACTTATCTGTATACTTATTAATAATGAAATGACATAGTCACGTATCTAAACAATCAATACTTACGTCCGGAACAAGTTTCATAATGGAACACGGCATGCGGCATACTATACACGTAATTTCTTTGGCACCTAAAACATTAAAATAATCCGTGATTATTTGTTGTTATATTGTAGGATAATTGAAGTAAATTTACAAATTGCCATATGCGATACCGAGGCTGGACTAGTGAAACAAATTAAATGAGTATATTTTGTGTTAGTTTCCGACTGACAATAACTAAAACTAATAATATTGTTAAATATACGAACCTGCGCCCAAACAATTGTTGCAGAACATATGACCACATGATGTTAAATGGAGAGTAATGCCGGGTTCTAACTGAGCAAAACATTTATTACAATGAATCCAATCCATAATACTTTTATTTATTATACCAATTTTATTAAATTATTAACTTTAACAACATTTTATTTCATTTGTTATTAATAATTTGACAATCCACGCGCCATTGTTATTTCCCAATATTAGGTTTTTTACTGAGGCACAAACAGTAATAAAGACATAATGCATAAAATCGTCTCTAATTTATTTCAAAACAAAATTAAGTAATAGTAAAACTGAAAAACTTTACATCACATTCTAATCAAATTATTATAGTTAAGTAGATTTTTGATAACATTCACCTGCTAAAGTTACCTCAAAAAGTACCTACCCAAGTGCTAAAAAGATTAAATATTAACAAAACTTTTTGGGCGCTTCAATTGTAACTAGAATGATAGAATACAAATCTGCGAATGCCAATTAGTATTATGAAATAAATAAGATTATTTTTTAATGTCTTTCACAAATATTTTTTGCACTAAATCAGCTAGTAATTAGGTAATGTAAACTATTCGGTAACAAAGAAGCACTTTGTACCTATGTAAAATTATTATAAATATATCGTATTTTTGTACAATAAAGCATTTACAAAGAAACAAACAAAGAAGTAGGTAGATACTTATGGAACACAGAATTAATTAGCGCAGAATTAGGCAGGTTAACTTTCGCGTAAAACAATATTTTTTTAGTCTGTGGTAAGTACCATACTGCTACCTAGACACGTAAAAAGCGCTTTTGGTCAGTTTTTATTGCTTTTAGGCTACATACATTTATACTCTAATAAAATGGGAAGTTATCTAGAATTATATTATAAGGTAGGTATTAATTGATTGATGGGCATCCTTCAATACCTTATCATATCAGGAAAACACGTATCAATCTATTACTAAAAATGGTAAAAGTCCAGAGGACGTACCTACCTACTTAGTAAGTTGGTACTGCTTAAAATAGATAGGTAGTTACTTACCTCTACAACGTGTACGTACGTACCTACTGAACACCCGCCGGTATATACACCCGTTACACAAACACAATACCTCGAGTGGTTGGTATAGATTTGGGACAGTAGTAACATAAATATTTTTTTATACCTGATCTAAGAACCATCTTTTGATTTTATTGGCTTTTCAAGTGAATTAGGACTTAGATATTGCTAGTAAGCTCTCATCGCAGTTGAAAGAGACTGTAAATATTTAAGTTAAAAGACAACTACGGTGATTGTGTTCGGACCACAGGTTCGGGCTGTGTTAGGTACGGCCGGTTGTGTTTTATTTTCATCGAAACGTCATTTCATACTAGTAACAATAAGTACACATATATCTAGTAGGTAAATTGGTAGGTACTAAGGGAATAGTGTTAGGTACCTACCCCAGAAAAAAAAGGGCAAGAAGCTCAAAGGTTGCTCTTTTTAATTAAGTTTTCGGTTACAATAATTTGTAAATCCACAAAACAAGGAAAAAATATGTAGGATATTAGATATGTACAATATTATGAATATCGCCGAGAGGCCTATGTCTATGCTTTCTTATCATCCAAATGGAAATGTTATAATAGGCTTTTGTAAATAATTTCTGTTTTATGATGGTTTTCAATTTATTTAAAGCACTGACATTTTGAAGCACTCGTGGCGTATTCGCCTTTGATAGCATAGTTAGCAAGTTTGGCGTGGTCAGTTCTTGGATTTGGATGTGGATGTGATTGGATAGTGGTGACATACAAGTGGTTTGCTAATTCTGAAGGAACATGAAATAATCGGAGCTGGTTGTTCTCAATTGGAGGGCAGTGGACCACGATTCGATTCGGTAGCAGAAGTATCAAATGCGTTTTTGTTCACATTAATTAAAAATTTGAAACTTTGTGATATCGAATCTAATATAGCCTATTGAAACATAAAATACGAGGCAAAGGCAGCTTAAAAACATTATCAGGTGATCAGAGTTTAACACAAGCACACTGGGCCCATGTGACTGTGACTGGACTGGCGATGGATTATAGCCCTTATAGCCTCTCCTAGAGCAGGCTGTGCACCAGCAATGGGTGCATAATAAAACTTATTGAGCAATGAGTAAATATAAGTTTCTAAATGTGTATTACACTTTTTAGCTATAACATGAAATCTGTTTACAACTAGATACGTGATAGGTACCCATCACAGAACAGATGAATGACTGTTCTGTGGCACCCATCATAGGTAATTATATAAAGCTGCTTTAGATAAGTATCTAGTGCCTTTTGACATTAATTTTACTCAGTATGCATTAACTATCCATAATTGTATAAACACTCAGTGTCACTACTACACCTTAACTAAATATACTGAGCGGCAAGAAAAAATAAAGATAGCCCAATGAGAATATAAAAGAAGTCGTCGGTCAAACCGGAGTAGTGCTGTGATACACGGCTCAGTCGCCTGTGACCATGACTTTGAGATCGATTAAATCAGTTCTACTATTACTAGCCCTGACCAGTAGCGTCCACTGCAAATCCTCATGTACGTTTAGTTTTTATTTTTTAGGCTGTGTGAGTTAAGTGCTGTTTGTTCTTTTTTTAAGTAGTGAATTTTGAATTAAGAATGCATATTAATTGTGTCCTACGCTGCAATTGATTAATAATATACACTTGTTCATTGCGTTTAATTTGTAAATAAGACGACTGAGTAGAAATACGTAGAAAGCGTTTATTTTTACTCAAGCCCGTCTATGGATAAATTTCTCAAACGCAGTTTTTCATGTAGCGTCTTCCCGAGTCGCGTAGAATGGGTACTTCGGTAATATAGCTAAACAATTTTCGAAATTGTTACTGAACCTCTCATACTTTCAGCGAACACTTTTTAATAATTATTCTTACTAGATTTAATTTACAATTTGCACAAAAACACCCAGGTGATCAGAGTTCAAAGCCAGTTAGGTACCTATATCGTATATTTACAAACAAGTTTTTTATCACCGGTACCTACCGGTGATCTCCATGCGAATTAATAACTAGGTATACCTATACCTAGTTATTAATTCGCATGGAGACAAATTTTTACCTATTTTTTTTTTGTGTTCGGACTAAAAATGGCAAAACGGAACACTTAAGGAATCATCACGTTGTCTGTCCGTCTGTCACAGCCATATATCTCGGAAACTATTTGATGTAAACAATTGGAATTTTGGTATAAGTATTTGTAGTAGGTATTTGGTATAGGAAATGGTGGCCCAAATACAAATACTTTAAATTAATACTTCGATTTTAAAGGGGGAGGGTTGGTTGGGACTGCATGGTTATTGGATAAATAAATAAATTTAAAAAACACTTAAAACTCAAGTAAATTACAAAAAGTATACTAAGTCAAAGTCAATTTATGGGATGTCATAGGTATACTTACTCGTGTTATAACTACCTACTTTGTGTGAAGTTTTAACTCTTTCGAAAAAACGCCTCCTCAATGCTTTCACTACTGACTTAATAATAATGATAATCTGTTCGTCATCGGGTAATTTTCAATTTATAGCTGTAGAGTCTAGTACTTAATATGATTTTTCATTTTTTATTTACTGGGAAGGAAGCTCTTTGAAAAACTGTGATTTGCGTTTTAGGCACATTGTACTCTTTCGTAGAGGGCGCTGGTGTCGCGGCGTTAGTTTCATCAACAATACGGAACACTCATTGCCTGATTCACACTTTGCCGGATTTTTTAGGATATCTATTAGATCTAGTCCCAACTATCTGAGCAAAATACAAACCAAATTGATCCATCCAGGTGACTACACGCGTCCTTAACAAAATTAACACATTTCATTCCCATGAAACTCCGGGTTAAAACTCGAAATAAGAGCCCTTTTTATATTGAAGTCTTCTTCTCCAGTCTATATGCTCCTTAAATCTTTGCCGATTTCCGACATTGAGGTCAAATTGCAGACTTGACCATAAAAGCATTGTAAATCACCTAGTTTATTTACGGAATTCTGCTGCCATATTGGTCCAGCACAGGTTTGGGCACTAGTTTCCCTTGACCCCACAAGAAAGTCTGTTGCACGAAGGCACGCTTACTAAAACCTCTCCGATCTTATATTGCTAAAATTTATTGATAAAATTTACGGCTTCATAACAATTTAGTAAGCATAGTACTTTATCCTTGGCTACATCGTCACTTCCACCAGATGCGAATCAAACACGAATCCAATCCCTAATAATAAAAAAGTAAAATACTTTTTCATTCGACTATGCTGTAATTTCCTCATAACTTTTCCTGGCGACCAGAAACAGCGTTAGTTACAGCCCTCAGTGCAGTAAAGTTGTACGTTGATTGTTGTACGTCTATGATTACTGCACAGTATTGTATTTTTTATTATAAACCGATAAAATAACTCCAAAAAGTTTAATTATAAACTCATAGCCAATGGTTCAGATCAGAGCACGGGACTAGCCTGTTCTAAATTAGAATTAAAAAAAAAATAGCCGCGCAAGTTGATGGCGGGTTTCTGTGAAAACTTATTATGAGTAAAAGTGGAATTCGTAAATGTTTTTTCTTTGTAGTTGAAAGAAAACAGGTTATGGACCTCGTATTACCTGATTTATAATTACACTCGATGTAATAATTAGATATACATAAGCCATTTATATGGTAGGTTAATAACTCATTTAAATCTTAGCCGAACAATTAAGAATCTCCACGGTAAAATCAAATTTAGCAATTGTCTATTCATAAACATGGGCTTAACACTGTAAACACTTATTAAGTACCTGCGATGCCTAGCATAGCATAGTCAAATGACAAAAATATTAAAATCGTAGACCACATCAAAATGACAGCCTAAATTTTATGTTGCAGATAAAATATGTGTGCCACAGCAACACCTGGGAGCCTGTCAGCAGATGCTAGAAGTGGAAACGAAGAGCAAAGCGATACTGGAATGTATCGCTGCCAGAGATAGGTACCTATATTTATAGAGATTTATTTATAGTTCATATCTTTATCACTGTATCGTCTGGCGCAGTCTTTGGCTGAGTAACACACTAGTAGCATTTTCTTTACGAGTGTTTCCGTGCTTAGGGGGGCACTTTAATTAGACGATCCTGGTTGTACTCAATTGAAGGTAATCGTTAAGCAGTTGCTAACACTGTAAGGTAGCTTTTGTATTATGCACAACGGGTTAGCACTAGCACTTGACCAATAGCACATCTGATGTTAAGTGATGATGAGGCCGAAGATTGAAGCGTACTATCCAGGGCACTGGTTTTCTTATCTCTGGCAACCGGAACACAACAATGTTATTAACGTTGTTTTGGCGGCTGACTTAGATAAAATGGTGGTAGCTAGCTATGCGGACATTTAAAATGCCCTACCACCAACCAAAACGAGTAGGTACTAAACATGTACCAGCTGGGGACCGAACCCGCGACCTCCGATTCGTAAACCCTATGCTGTTTACATTGAGCCGCGGAGCTAGTCCCATGTTAACCTCTAGCGAGGCTTTTTTGCATTGCTGTGGCTACACCATTTATTTCTTGAATAATTATGGGGTCCACGGTAGCGTAGTCATTTTAAGGGACCCGCTTACCTTCAGTAGGTAGGCGGACATTGAGCTGTACCGCTGTTGAGTCTGGCTATACTTACAGGAGTTGCAGTGGGAGGATGTAGAGGTGTTTTAGGTTGTCAGGTGCCCACTATTCTGACACAAATCTATCAATCCGTAATAGGCCCGACTGGTGGCTTATGGCCCATACATAAAGTTGTTGATGTAAAACATTACAGTTAGCTAATATTTAATACATACTTGCTAAGTGCCACTTGTCTAGGTGGTTATTGAAATGAAATGAAAATGAAATGAAAATCATTTATTCATGTAGGCAATACAATATGCACTTATGAACGTCATTTGTTTTTTAAACTACCACTAGCTCGGAACGCGACCACTACTGAGAAGAGCTAGCGAGAAACTCAGAGGGTTTGTCTCTTTTCAATCAATCATTTACAATCAAGAAAGGTTACAAAGGTTGATAATTGATTAGCCGTCAATTTAAACAAGTGATTAACATAAAGTGAAACTTTATATTCAACCAGTTAGTTCATATTTAAATACTTATTAATCATCTTTTTACTGCCCCAGGAAAGAGAGAACATTTTTCGGGTGTATAGTACGTACCTACACGCATGTATGGAGATTTCTATATTGCCTTTTGTAGCCTAAACGGCTTGACCAATTTTGAAGTGCACGGTCTCATTTGATTCTTCTTGATCCTTGATATACTTCCTATATATACTTGATATATATGATATATACTTGATCCTTCGACCTCATCTTCACTTAACATCAGGTGTGATTGAGGTAACGTACGAACCCGTCGTGCATAAAAAAAATACTAAACAAAATTCAACATGATCCCCGCTAAATAAAAAATATGCTGTCAGTTGTGGCGCATTCGCTATTCGTTTTCGATTAGCGAAGTTAAGCAATGTAGTTAAAAAAAAAAATAACATGTTAACTTTCAATAAGTGATATTTTTATATCCTACATTGAATAAAATATTTTTGATTTTGATTTGATGTCTGGCGCGGTCAATCCGTGGATGGATGACCACTAGTAGCATTTTAATACAAATGATTCCGAGAGCACAATAAATACCGGATATTTTCAATTTAAGCCAAGTCAGTGACCTCGGGGCGGCTTAAAAACATTGTCAGTTAGTCGCTAATCTGACACAAATCTACCAAACCGCACTTGGTCGCGTGGTGGATTATGGCCTATACCCTCTCCCAGTGAGGAGTCTGTGTCCCAACAGTGGGGACGTCTAAGTGATTATAACGTGTAAGTGTTGGTGATTATGAATACTTATAACGGTTATAGTAAGAGCCTCTAAATAACAATGTGGCTAATAGCCCGAGCTAAGTAATAAATATTCTTGTAGGTACACGACAAGACGAGAGCGTAAATAATCTTTTCTTATTCATCTGAGCGATTAATATTTCGAATCTATAGACATCTTACCTTTTTCAATTTTCAATAACAATAGCCTTAGCTATTTCCTGTTTTGTATTCACATCGTGTGTCCACTTATTTTTACCAACGCCTTTTGTATTTGTATGAAGTAGGTATATGTCGTTGGCGCGTGATATGGCTTTTTAAAGTTTTTAAATGTTAATATCCAATCCGGGCTCTTTTATTACTCGTATTGGTAATACCGTGTAGGTATCTACTGACAGTAATGATTGTAAATTACCCATTGTCTTGAGTAAGTTTTAGCTATAGGGCTGTAGTTTGGAACTAGATTATTGATAGTGTTCGAAATTTATTAGGTTATATGTAATTATCATAGGTCGGATAAAGTAGATCGCTTTTCCATGCGAGATAAATTTAGCCGTACTTATTAGAGTAAGACCGTCGGTGGCTCAGTGGAGGAGACGCAGTCTCCCAATTTGGGAGGTCCAGGTTCGATTCCCAGGCAGCCCGTGTACCAATGAGTTTTTAAATTTTATTAATTATGTGCATTTATCCTACTGCTCTTAACAGGTGAAGGAAAACATGCCTGAGAAATTAAAAAAAAAATTCGAAGGCATGTGAAGTCCCCAACCCGCACTGGGCCAGCGTGGCGGACTATGGCCCAATATGAGGGAAGGTCTATATCCCTGCAATGGGATGTTAACAGACTCCTGATGTGGTGGAGTCAAGATTTTTATGCGACTTACGTACTCTTAAATTGATAAATAAGGGAAAATGTAGCATTATTGGTCCAATACTATTTACATTAATTTGAAAAGGCAACTTATACTGGATGAGTTATTTACCGTAAGGAAAAAATAGAGCATATTAGGTAGGCGAAATAGAAGGTATTGGCATAGGGTAATTTTAATTAAATAAATTAAAAAAAAACTGGGAGAAAAAATGAGTTCCAAATAAATTTCGCAAGATGGGAACCCTACGAATTCCGCCAGTCGCATATCAATCTCCGGCCAGCGGGTGCGACGAAGATGGTTTTGAAAAAAATAATTAAACATGCCAATAACTTCTATTTCACTTAATAACTTCTATTTTGACGACCTGTTTGGTGTAGTGGTTAGCAACTCTGACCACTATACCAAAAGATTGCGGGTTCGAATCCCGCTAGGGGCATATGTTTGAGTGATGAATACGGACATGTGTACCCGAGTTATGGATGTTTTCATTTATAATAAGTATTTATTTACAAAAAAAATTGTATTTATGTAGTATATCAACCATCTGGTATCCACAACACAAGCCTATAGTTGCTTAATGTGGAACTAGATGGCGCTGTGTGTATGTCAAGGATATTTATTTATTTATTTATTACTTAAACTAGTATGCCCTATTTTTTTCCTTACGGCAAAAAATTCACCTGTATAGTCGCTTAAAATTTTAATTAATTTATTATATTTATTGTACACACAACTATTACAGGAATATGGATAGACAGTGATAGTGAGAAAAGGCTATAGGTATAATAATCGAAAAGGTAATCAGTGATCATATTGGACACCAATAAGTACCTTCCAACGTAAATAAATTGGGCGCTCCGGGTGCGCCAGTTTCAACGCACCTTCAACATCTGCGGGGCGAGCATGACCCGTTGTCTCGACGACTTGAGAAGCATTGCGCTCTTGCATAAAGTGTGAACGAGATATCAGGCAATCTCCGGTTGTTGTAAAGAGACTACGGGTCATGATGCTGTCTACAGATGTGATTACGACATTGACCCATTGTGCTTAAAAAATATTGAAAAAGCAAGTAAATGGACAAAAGTAACAAAATATTGCAGAACATTTTATTTTATTTTATTTAAAGTAAAAGTTGAAGTAAAAAAAATCCCGTCAATTGGTGTAATTCTTGGTTAACAATACCAAGAATAGCCATTATGCATAACAAAGGGACGATGAGGTCGAAGATGTCCCCATTACCGGGGCTATGTAGTGTTAGAGCCCAGAAATGAGAGAACTCGTAAATAATATTTGTGGTATTTAATTTATCAACAATTGACACGCACGCTCTTGACAATAGCTCAACAGGAGTGCCCACCTTCCCCGCGTCTTCCCCTCGCGTTGAACTGGGATGACTATGGCGAAACGCTGAGGTCACGGCGTAGCTGATGACGTCATAGAGCAGCGCTACACCAGGGGTCTTCCTATATGTCCTGTATCTCTTCTTTTGCTTTTTTTAACTTCACTATTGCGTTCTCATTAACGTTAGCATCAACAAAATTAGATCCACTCCTGGACATAATCCTTCCCCAAGGCGTGCCACTAAACCACTCATCGATTCTGCGTTTCCATTTACTGCCTATATGAGCATCTTATTACTATTTGCCAAGGCGTGGTGGTTCTCCCCAATGGCAACTCTCGTTCTCTGGTGAATCATCTCATTTCCAATTTTAACCCTCAGAGATATTCCGACCAAAGGATTTTCTATGGCTCATTGGCTAAGCAACTCGAACTATGACCTTAAAATTTGGTGTCCCATAGGTCATTGCTGGTAGGACGCTTTATTTTCAAGGTTTAGGGTATGGGCGACGAGGAGATACGACTCATCTTTATACAAATGCTGCCCAGGCAAGAAAGAATTAGATGGCTCTTGTTGCTATGAATGAACTATTTCTTTCATAGTTACTTTAGTCATGAACGTGGTAGAAAAGGTTAAATCGAAGCAAATCTCACCTGATCATTTAATATTAGGAATCAGACGTAGAATCAGGAATCAAACATATACTATGTCGACCAAAATTATGTTAATTCATAAAAGGTCATTTCTGAGCAATCAGCGCCCAATGAGTTATTACATACATAACGTCACGACCTTTATCCCAAATTGGGTGGTCAGAGATATCCCAAACAATAGTGTTTGGATGTTCCAAACGTTACAAGTTTAATGATTGAAACAACAGCCACGGTTCACCTTATGCAATATACAGAAACGCACACGTGACGGGGGTGAGCCCATCGGCGTTGAAACGTGCAAATCAATTGACGTTTTGGTGGAAAGTCCCTTAGTCGCCATTTACGACACCCACAGAAAGAGACTGGTTGGTTCTTTTCAATTTGAGTGCAGAAACCACAACACAATGAGTTATTTATTTCAGCAAATTCAATGTTCCAGTAGGTAACCTACAACTTTTTTATGAGAGCATTTATCTAGCTCGAAACAATGACTATCGCAATGTCACGATGACCAATGGCAGCCGTGCCATCTATAAACGGTTTAAATGTTTGGTACTACGTACAACCACATCAAATTGGATTTGGAAACATATTTAATTAAGGTCATAATGGAGGCGTTACGGTTCCGCCCGTGTATCTGAGAGACTATACTTAATTTGGATAATAATTTACTTTAAAGTTATATTCTTTCTCCATAACATTGTCTTCTTTGGGGGTGTAGTAGTACAGTACAGTACAGTACTGTACTGTACTGTACTGTGTGACTGGAGATACAAATAAACGATTTATCTATCTATCTACATGTTTAAGTACTCGGTTTGGTTGGTGAACTTATTGGTAATCTGTGGTGTAGTGACGATCGTCTATAACACATTTTTTGTTCCCAGAGTCGAATGTCTATACTTCGTGCAGCAGAGAATAGCAGATTTAGTACCTGTTGATCCAGAAGATATGTATATAGCTTCCAACATGCCGAACCAGGATTTCTACGTGATCCAAGAATATAGGACGAAAGATGAACCTGACGGTAAGTTTACTTAAAAAAACCTGCGAATCTTTTTTTTTATGCACAACGAGTTCGTACTAGACCTCAATCACACCTGATGTTATAAGTGAAGTTAATTAAGTAAAGAATGTGAATATGGAAAAATGTAACAACCAATCAAATTAATTCTGACGTAACGTGGATATATCATCATAAACTCCTCACCTATCATCTTTTCAGTCTAACATAGTCTTCTGCCAGTCATAATCCTCCTTTAAGGACTGCCACTCCAGTCCTGAACGATTTGTAGGTATTCCGCCATATTTTTAGGTTATCAATCTACTTAGTGAGGGGTCTTCAATGCTACGCTTACCAGTACATGCTTGCTCTTCAGGAACCTTTCTTCCTCAACAGACATTACAAATCTTATACCGTAGAGACACCATTCATAATCATGAAAACTGGATCAGCAAGCTATAAAAAAAGCTGTGCTCTGTAACAGAAATGAAAATTATCCGTCAGAGAACGTGAATTGCTGACAAATACCTAATTGGTAAGCAGAAGTGCCAATGGGCTGGCTACGTCTGTAGCGAGTTCTAGAGTGGAGAGCACATCTCTCGGCAACCTGCTAGATGGTGCTGTGTGATAGAATCTGCGCAAGGCGGCTGACACTAGGTATAAATGAAAAGATAGGTTCAAAGTCACGCGCTAAAACAGGTCTACAGGCCGGGCACGTCAGCAGTAGACCAGGGTATTAATAAACCATTCTCAAGATTGAGAACAGTCTTGTGACTGGTCTCAAATAAACACGTTGATTAATAAACCTTACTTGAGACCTGAAACGCACGTGCATACTAAAGCAGTACTCACTTGAGACGTGCGCCGAGTTTCACGTATTAATAAACGAAACTCAAGACTATCATTCATTCGCCGCTGAGGCGAATTCTTGAGAAGAGATCTCAGCTGAGTAGACCTCAAGATTGGTTTATAAATTAGCACGTAGCTTGAGATCTTAAGACGCATCTCGGGTGATACAGCCTCAAGACTTGTATTGAGATTGGTTTGTTAATGCGGGCCTAAGATAGGCTGATAATTATGTGAACAGTGTAAAGAAACGTATAGACGAAGTTGAATGGCATTTTTTTAGGCACAACGTGTTAGCACTTGACCTCAATCACTCCTGATGTTAAGTGAAGATGAGACCGAAGGTGGAAGCGTACTGACCCGGAAACCCCAACATATTTGGGGGACTGGTTATCTTATCTCTGACAATCGGAACACAGCAATGCTATAAATATTACTGCTTGGCGACAAATTATCTAACTAGGCGGCCAGCATTATAATCTGTTCAGACGATTCGTTACTACTCACAATGAACCAGTGATACAATATAATATATACACCTATTACCATACAAGTAGTATGTATGATATTAGTTTGAATGGGAGAAAGTTATAACAATGACATGTCTAAGAGCCGAACATTGATTAGAAACCCAGCGATGCGTAACAATATATATGATATGAATTTATATAGCTCCTTGAGCTTATTTCCTTTTGAATAATACATGTGTTTAACGCAAATTCTCTTCGAAACGTTGAACTTTGGTAGGTGAACTTTGTATACAAGTAAATACAGGGTGTTACGAAGGTCGATGCAAAGACGTAGGTGATAATTGACGTAGTTAACTCGAGATATTCATATTATGTCCTATGGAAAACTATAAAACAAATATAGGAACAGACCGAGTACCCACATACAGTACATTTTCTGAGCTTTTACCTTTCACTAGCGTATAAATTAAGAACAAATAAGAAAAAAAAAGATAAGTAATCATAAACTTAGTAAAGTAAATTTAGTTTAAAAGTCCTAAATATGTTCAAAAATAACCCCCATACGGCTTTGCATCAAACTTGCTAACAGCCTGTATTGTATAATACGTAATAATGTAGATAATATTTTATGGTCGCATGCCTTCCCCTTTATTACATACTAGCTATGGCCCGCGATTTCGGCTTGTTTGAATGATTTTCCTTTTAAAATTTTTCCTTACAGTAGTTTTTACGGAATGCTCTTTCAAATAAATTGCTTTTACGATATGTATCATATAATATTCACTTCGATAATTCTCGATATATTATGATTCTTGCAGCAGTATGAAATCATTGGAAACTCATGAAATTAGTTCAGTTATTGGGATTTTTGTCATGTCCGTC
Organism: Oegoconia quadripuncta; assembly: GCA_949316235.1. Classification (NCBI taxonomy): domain Eukaryota; kingdom Metazoa; phylum Arthropoda; class Insecta; order Lepidoptera; family Autostichidae; genus Oegoconia; species Oegoconia quadripuncta. The sequence goes on from OX438743.1 coordinate 5,180,209, forward strand.
CGTTCGTACTCACATTTTACTGTTGTTTAGCATGTAGGTGTCTTCTGTAAACCATCGTGTAATTATTGCCAAAAAAATTAGAGGTATGTATATATAAGATGAAAAAAAATCCTAAGTGACTTGTCCGCATAATCCTATAGATTTGAAGTAACATCCATGCATGCTATAGAACCCTAGATATAGTGTCCGACACACCCTTGATCAGTTTTATAATGTATTAAGTAGTTGGTATTAAGGTGTAATACAGTTAGGTAATCTATAACGAAAGTTGTAACATGTAAGTGCCAATAAAGACGACAGTTACAAAAATGAAATGATCTGCGCCATAGCGTCTTAAGGTGAACATTACATCCCATAACCCACCATCTAATGTAATTGTATCTTGTAGGAGAATAAAAAATAATGAGTCTCGTAAAATTCCAGACTCATTCCGGCCATGTTCAATGTGGTTTTGTTTCTGTTTGGAATATCTATAGGTAATGTTATTACCTACGTTTAGGTAAACATGCCATATTGGTAAACGAGTTGTGGTCTCCCCGTGCGAATACATTGAATGTATGGGTGGAGCGGGACATGCAGCAAAAATTTGCCCCGAAAAAGTTTAATTCAAAGAGTAAGAAAACCATATCATTCAGTATAGTTTTGTAGAGAAGTTTATAAATTGTAATTGCCTCCAAAAACGTAGCAGTATCATACACATCATAATTACAACTGGAAAAAATACGGGTAAGTTTGGATTTTTATTTCTTAGATTCTGTAAATTATAATAAAATTTGTGAAAAACCACTTCACTCCTCATATCTTATAGATTACCACGTATTTTTTTCAGTAAAAAAATGCCAAAGTTAACATGACAACTGGTCAAAATGAGTTACAGTTCACGGTGTTTTGCGAACGATATAGACACAATTGCCAAAAATTATAGTAAATTATTTCGTGAAATAAAAAGTATTTGAATTGGATTATCAAATCATTATTCTTGTCATTTGTTAGTTAATGTGTGTTATAACATAACTCTACATTTATAAGAAGAGAGCGAGAGGTAGGTAGGTGTCATTAGGATTAATATGGATATCCGTCCTGGGGCTCTACCGCCTAACTCAAAGCTATAGCGATAGCCATAGCAATGCACTGTCTGTCTTGGTTATAATGCTACAATATGGTAAGGACGGACAGTGCGTTGACGTCATAAACGATGACAATACCCAAAGCAATAGAGTTAGGCGGTTGGGCTGCTGGTCGTAATTAGGTAGCTAGCATAGGTTTTGAATTTGTTTTTTGATATAATCCTCTATATGCGTAATCTGTACATAAATAAGTTCTACATTAGCAATACTTTTAAAAACAAGCGTTTATTACTCCACTTTGATTATCTCATATTATTATAATCTAACCGTGTATTGAATACTTCATTAATTTATAGCAGAATGAAGTAACAACCATTGGCCGAACGATAATAATATCGCAAGATCCATATTAGTCTTATGATAGCCACTGATCCGCTTTCTGATATATTCCTATAACATAAGGGGAGTGCCTTCCTAGACGTGGAAAGGTTAATTTCACAGGGGGCTAGCATGCCCCGTAGTCTCTTCAGAGTACTTCTTAATCTCTGCAAAGACACGAGACAGATGCTCTGCATATCTCTTATTCGCTTAAAGCATGAACGAACATGATAGCAGGCCTCTGTCTCCTGACGTTGTAGAGAGACTACAGGGCATGCTAGCCCTTCAGGACTGCATGGTTTAGGGGATGGCCAAATTAGATAGGGTTAGGGGGGCGGCCGGTTTAGGGAGCAACCAGTTTACGGAAGCATTGGGTTTTTAACCGCCTCCGTGGCTCAATGTAAACAACATTGGGTTTACATTTCGGAGGTCGCGGATTCGATCCCCAGCGGGGTACATATTTAGTACTCGGTTTGGTTGGTGGTAGGGCATCTTAAATGTCCGCCTGGCTAGCTACCACCATCTTATCTAAATCTGCCGCCAAACAGCAATGTTAATAGTATTGTTGTGTTCCGGTTGTCAGAGATAAGATAGCCTGTCCCCCAAATAAGATGGGGTTTTCGTGGTCAGTACGCTACCACCTTCGGCCTCATCTTCACTTAACATCAGGTATGGTTGAGGTCAAGTGCTAACCCGTTGTGGATAAAAAAAAATGGTGTAGATTAAGGCGGCGACTGCTTTAAGGGAGCGCCCGGACAGTGAACAGTGTTCACTCCATAAACAAAAAAACAAAAAAAAGAGGGGCGGAAAATTTGCAAATGCGCCAATGGACATTGTCATTACTAAATCCTACCTGTTTCTCTTTCATAGCCGAGTTCCGATACGAGGCTGTCATTGTGGTCCACAAAGACCAGGCCATCAACAGCCTAGATCAGCTGCAGGGCCTCAAGTCTTGCCACACCGGAGTTAACAGGAATGTCGGCTATAAGGTACGTATAGGTAACTTCTTCCCATAGGACACCGCAATTTTTGAAAGCTTAGTGTAAGATGACACCAAAAATACATGGGTGTAAGGCGTTTTAGTGCCCTTTCGGTACGTTAGTACTATATTAATTGTGGTTTCGGTCCAGGACCCCGATTTTAGCACACTCGACGTTTCACTGTCAATAGACTTTGCTATGTGATAGACATCTTTCACACTTGTATGCGAGTGCAAAAGTGACAAATCTATTGATGTAATCTAGTGCACGAGAATCGGGGTCCAGTGTATTGATACATAGATTTTTTTTTTTTAGCACAGCAAACAGCTGCACAATTTATATACTTAATCTTAACAAAAATGATGTGGATCATTGTACCACCAGCAACGTTATCCACAGATTACTATTTTGTAGATATAGAGCATAAATATAGTTTTAATTATACACTAAAACTTGAATATACACTGGGCCGCAAAAATAACGGGTCACTTAGAAAAATCGCGATATCTCCCAAAGTTATGTACATAGATCCTTCGTATAAATAATATGTTATAGGCAGATAAGTGGCGCTTATTATACATTTCAAAAAAGGTTTCATTTGAACAAGCTATAGCTTAAAAAAAATTAATTCGAAATTTTGAGAAATATCAAATTTCGAATTTTTTATAAAAGAATATTTTTAGCTTATGTTTCAAACCAAGTTATCATTATAAACAGCTTTTTGGTCTGGTCACAGTATCTTGTGCACCAACATATTATTATCTCCTGAAGAATGTACACGAATTATCACCATGGTACAAGAAGGAAGGAGTGAGCGGAGTACTGCTAGAACAGTAGGTGTATCTTTATCCACGGTCCAAAGAGTACTCCAGCGATTTCAAGAGACCGGCATGAACATCAGAAAACCAGGGAATGGCAGGCCAAGGTGCACAACTGTACGAGAAGACCGATTCATCGTGAGCACTATGTTAAGAAATCGACATCTCACGGCTGTTCAGGTCCGAAATAGCCTTCAAGAAGTTCACCACAACAATGTGAGCTCTGACACGATCCTGCGGCGACTTCGTGAAGCTGATATAAAGCCTTATAGGCCAGCAAATGGCCCTAAACTGCTCAGAGAACATCGAGTTGCCAGGTTGCGATTTGCTCGAGAACACATCCGATGGACAGATGAAGATTGGTCCAGGGTTATGTTTTCCGATGGGTCTAGATTTTGTTTATTCACACACGATGGGAGACGAAGAGTATATAGGCGACCAGGTGAACGTTATCGTCAAGCGTGTTTTGAAGAAAAGGTGCCATTCGGTGGAGGGTCAATAATGGTATGGGCTGGGATATCTTCAGAGAGTCGTACGGAGTTAGTGATTATAGAAAACGGTTCTTTGACGGCTCTCAGATACGTAGAGGAGATTTTAAATAAGCACGTTGATCCTTTCCTGGTGAATATGGGGGCAAATTCCATTTTTATGCGCGATAATGCGCGACCACATAGTGCACATTTGGTTAACGCGTATATTCAAGACGTCGGTATCACCCGCATGGAATGGCCAGCTCGCAGCCCGGACTTAAATCCCATAGAGCATTTATGGGACGAGCTCGGGAGATGCGTTAAACAACGCTCTCCAGCTGCAGCTACCTTACGTGAGTTAAGGAGTGCGCTAGTGGAAGAATGGTCAAACATAGACCAAAACCGTATTAGAAATTTAGTTTACAGCATGCCACATCGACTTGATGAAGTGATACGAGCTCGTGGAGGAAATACAAGCTATTAAAATGTCAGAAAAGCTTTCTTTTTGCAGATTAACTGTGTTGTTTATTTTTGTTGTCAAAAGTTAGAAGTTGTTTTTTTTTATTTTTTTTAGTGTTCAAATAAAATTATTGAGTTTACAAACATGTTATGTATTTTATTTTATGTATAAGTCAGTCATTTATAACATACTACAGTTTCACGGATTAGTGTTGTGTATTTAGGAAACTATCACACTTTTTATAAGCGACCCGGAATTTTTGCGGCCCAGAGGTACCTACCTAAACTAAGTTTGACAATATTACCTACAGGTTACTGCGATAAGTACCTACCTAAAAATAGATAGTAAGTAGTACTACAAAATATTAATGCTGTACATAAAATAAAATAATATTTATTTCGAAACAGCTTATTCATAAGTTACAGGGTTCTCCTAGTACGCAAATAGAAAAATTTGCCTGTGTCAGGAGGGCCCACATTAATTCATAAAACAAAATTACTTAAGCTGGTGTATCTAAGTATGTACTTAAAGAACGAAAGGAACAAAAATATTATTTCATACTTTTTTTTTCATTCAACAAATAGCATCTATCTGTTGCTGCGAATTAAACAAAGGCAATGAAAAATAGAAACAAACATCCCAGATCCTATATTGAATACGAGATTGTATCTATTGGAGTTTCCAGTGAAATAAAAATAAATTTGCATGATAAAGGACGGCGAGTGGATTTTCAGCGAAAGCCTCTTATAAATGCAAATCGGTTTATCCGACCAGACAACAGTATTTTTTTCGATTTGTATAGGATCCGCGGTATAATCCACATAGCAATAGAATTAACGCTTTGTTCTAGAACCTATTTTTGCACTCGTCTTTGTTTGTCCACTTCAACATCTATCTGCAACAACTGTACCTGTGTAACCTTTTTTCGTTCCCTAATACTTTACTGTTGAGCTCGCTTGCGTTCCATCGTTAACTTTGGTACCACCGACGTAGTCGCCCTAGAAGTAAGGATAAGGGGATAAATGTATGAAAGGGAACGGATAGACGTATTTACTTTTGGGGCGTTTACGTGGTACCACATTTAGGGATAGAACGGCAAAATATTAGCGATTGAAATTGAATTCCATTGAAAAGGACTAAATACAGTTTAGAAAAAGGAAAATTGGCATATTCCTAAAATATAAGTTAGTTCGGATTCAGAAACACTTAAAAATTAGCACAATACATACTAATTGTGTTACCAACGCCGTTCACCACAACTTAAGTATCTTGTAATATTCCGTGTGAGTGGAACAATCCAGATTCAGAGCAACCCATTTGGGTATCATTTTGTATAACATTATAAAACATCAGATTATTTAGATGATAAACATTCATGGACATAACCAGCTCGTTCGCATAACCTGTTTCACAATTAATAATGAAATATTATTGTGCCCTTTTGTAATATAAAAACTTTTTTTTTTAAAGAGCAACCTCTCGAGTTTCTTGCTTGTTCTTCTCAGAGGAAAATTGCCTTTTGTACGAGCAGTAGCTTTAAAAATGTTAAATTTTACTATTTTAAGTGTACCCTGTGTACCTACAAAATAAAGCATTTTTGATTTGATTACTTTATCCATTTACTTAACCATCTACTTTACCCATACTTGTTTGTTGTAGAGAAAAAGACAGATAGAAAAAAAAAGTATTATACACATTACAAATCAAGGGGTTGCAATGCGAATTCATTTAGGTTAGTTTTATTTCTGATAACTTATCTATGACCAACCTCCGGAAGGCACCAATCCTTGTACTAAATATATAAATATTGTTGAAATTGCTGTTGTATGATTTGACTAGCCAGTACATGGGTGACCGAAAGCCAGCATAAGTACGGCAAGTGGGAGTCCCAAAGAGTTGATAATTACGCGACAATACGACGCGCGCATGTGTTTTCTGTTAGGCACTTGGTAATATAATTTGCGGACCAAGTCAATATGCAGTTTTAAACACAAATATTTATTTATTTTATGCACAACGGGTTAGCACTTGACCTCAATCACCCCTGATGGTAAGTGAATTGGGTCGAAGGTGGTGTACTGTATGACGCACCTCCGCCTTTCATATGTGTAGGTTCTAGTACTTAAGTAATTGTAACACCTATTTCGTGGCCATTATACGTGTGTCATCAGAGTGAAGCATTTCATTTAACGTCGCCCTTACGCCCCACACCGCATGGCGACCCTGCCAGTGCTGCTTCAGGCAGCGCTGTGCAATATTAAATAATTAGTAAGTGCGCGTATTTAAAAATAAAATATGCCAATATTTTGTTTACGGACCTTTAAATAAAGTGGACACAGTTTTCGTCGTGCGTAAGAGTTGAGCTGTGAATAGAATGATCTGTGAAGAAGATATTTCTGGCGTGGCAGCGGCGCGGCGCAATTTTGAAGAATTTTTGGATTAGACAAATGGAAATGGACTTACTGGTTTGCTGGAAAAAAAGGAGGATATTTTGCTAGGCGCAGGGAGATGATGGTGTCGGAAGGATAATGGTTTTGCTGGCTGCCAGGAGAGACTGGAGTCGGAAGTGGATGCAGCAGGGTGATATTTCTCGTTCGTTTGGTTCATCGTGAGTGAAGTGAAAATGTCAGGAAGGTTAAAGTGGATAAGTGAAGTGAGAAGGATGGCTTAAGATTTTTTTTTTATTATTATTTTATTGCCGCGGACAATATAATTTTTATGGAATTCGGATCGATCTAGGTAATTAAGCATTAGTAAGAAATATTTTTTTTGTGTGTTTGTTTATGAACTCTAAGATAAATTTAATTCAGGTCTAAATGAAACACATTGTTTGTGAAATTATAATCCGACCTTTTTATAAATCTGTGTATGCAACGCATGTTGACAATATTATTTATATTAATAGAATCATACCTCAATAATTTGTCTGGCCTATATAACATGAACATTCCATTTTTTTTTTTAAGTTTTAGCATTATGATAATCCATTTTATTTTAATAGCAAAATGCAAAGTAATTTCAAGGAGGTAAACTAAGTACTTATTGAAAGTAAACTTATAAATGTTACCCAATTGTCCAATAGGAACTTTCTAGGTCATTTATTGACATGAAAAATTAATACACAATTTTAATCAATTTCAGAAAATTAAATACACTATTAACAAGAGAATAGGTAAGTAATTTAATACCTAACTAATATACGAATGAGCACTTAAATTGAGTATATAACAGTACCAATAAAATCTTACATTTATTTTATTACAATGTTTATATATAATTTGGTTATTATACATTTTCTTATTATATCATATTTTGTAACCTCTATTTCATATTTTTGATGTAAGTAAATTAGACTAAAATATTTGTTAAAAGTAATCAATAATCGGAATCCTCATTCTAAGGAATATATAAGAGTTTTTATAAAAGTTTAAAGTTTGTTATAAATGACTTTGCACCAGTCGCAGGTTCGATTCCCGTCGAGACCAATGTTATCCAAGAATTTTTTTTTTAAGAATTCGAATTTGAACTCAATTTTTCCATTTTAAATTTGTCAAATATTGAAAAATCAAAAAGATTATTATATTTTTTTCAATTTAGCTGGACAATTATTTTCATATCGGTAGTGCATTCCTATTCGTGTTGATTATTGAACAAAACCTACAAATATATTGATGATAATTATATCTAAGTATAACTTAATTTAACACTTAATTTCCCATTTTATCGCAGATGCAGTTCTTATATTGTACTTTTATTTGAAATTTACACAAAAGCCGACTATTCGCATATCTAAATGTTGTCGTAATAAGTATCTATGGTTGTATAGACAATCATTTATTTGATATCGGAATTACACTTTCATTTTTTGCGAGCATTCTCAGAAGAGCGAAGTATCTTACATGTATCATTATTGTTATTTTATTACAGCTCAAATTGTGTGTTGTAATCAAACATGTAATCGGCGTTCGTCGATCTTTGTTATTGTTAGTGTCAACTTATTCATTGCTTGCAGTAAATAGATACCGTACCTACCGTACGAGTTGCATTTCAGTGATCTTTTATTCAAGGATAACACACTCAGATTATATTATTACATACGATTGAAATATTAGATGTCGGTGATCATAGCACATTATTTTCACCTATTGGTGTACTGAGTAGTGAGCCTGTCTGTGAAATCAACGGATCCGGGTTCGAATCCCGCTAGGGGTAAATGGTTGGGTGATGAATACGAACATTTTTCCTAAGTGATGTATGTGTATATACATAACGTTTGTCCGTTATCCAGTAACCATAGTAGAGCAGTAATATAATTTGCCTAACTTGAGACAAGATAAGAAATGCCCAAAATATTTATTTATTATTATTTAATAATTCATAATGGCATAATTCGTTTCAAAAGTATAATGATTTAATTCTTATAAGCCACAATTTTTTATATTGAACTATTACTATGTAAATTATACATACATAGCATTATTGATTATAAACTAAATTCTAATTGTTCCTAAGTCATAGCTATTATTATATTGAAAGCATGGAAGAGAAAATTGATATAGATAATATTAAGCTTAAGAGCTATTTGAAAAAGTAATAAAGAAAAATAAGAGAAAGTACGTATATTTCAGAGAGGATAGAGAAATAAATTGTTAGATTTTGGTTAGCGTGTTGTGAGAAAAATATTAAAAATCTTTTACATCTTTAGAGTGCATTAGTTATTTTTTCTCCAACAATATATTCAGAAATGTTTTGGTTAGCGTGATAGGTTTGAGAAAAGTATTAAAAAACTTATACACCATTAGAGTGCACTAGGTATTTTTCTCAAACAATAATATGTATACGTAATAGGTTTAGAATGTTTAATTTATTATAAGGATATGATTATGCAGATTTTCATTGAAACTTTGGGAATAATTTGGTACGTGAGATTTAGACATATACATTGGACTGATCACCCAGATGTGGCATATAATTCTTACTGACCAAATGATTCATTAGGAATGAGTATTATAAACAGATGATTGTATTGGTATGAAAGTGTAGTATACTATGATGCGTGAGCGCAAGCTCGGTACACAAGTTAAAGGTACATTGAGGTCACATCCTTCGTTCGATCATGGTGCAAACGAGATTTCTCTGTGAGAACTGTTGGAGACTTATGCGTCTTAAAAATGATGGCTTCAAATAATAGTGTAGGGTGTGCGCACAACCCATACTAGACACTCAGATGTCTACGTATTATTATAAAAAAAAAAAAAAGAAAAAAAAAAAGATGAGTACTCCAAATGAATTGTACCTTATGTTATGATAAATAGTGGGACCGGCCGGCCCAAATGAAGTGAAAATGCCAAAGTGGTATAAGTGTACCGAGAGCTTAAATTATGAACGATTATGAAATATGAGTTATAGAAATAATGTTATTAAGGAGAAATGTATAAATAGAGATTTGAAAAGTTTAGAGATGATAAGGTTACAGATTCAAAGATCGAATTTAAGTATTAATGGAATAAAATTGTTGATTATGTATTAGGTAGAGGTAGAATATTACAATATGCTATGTATGTTTTCTGATTACTTGTCTCTCTTTAATTATCATTAATAATGTAACTACATTTATTCTATTTACAATATATTTTTTTAAAGCTTACTGTTACTAAATTAGAAGTCTTTTATATTCTTATAACAAACTTAAAACACCTTAATTATGTTGTCAACATTGCGTGCAGATAATTAATAATATTAGATATTTCTTTTTATTAAATCATACATAGATGTAAAATAAACTATAAGAAACATTATATTATGTTATAAAGAACCTCTAATATTTGTAATTGGAAATTTATTTCTTTTTCTCAGATTTCTTAGAATAAAACTGATAAATAGAACATGGAAAGAAATTGTTCGAGTTAGAAAGTAAGATTATTTTTTTTATATACTTAATGGTTAATTAATGAATAAGTAATTAATGAATGGGCCCTAATTTAGGATTTTGACACGTTCATAAAATGTTTTTTTTTACATTCATGTCAATTACAAATATTTCTGTATTTCATTTAAATCGTAATTGGTGTTCGAAACAGTTTAATTTGTAATCAGAATTGATGATATAATTCGGATACATTAATAACATTACTTTTAGTGAAAACATTCTTCTTCCTCCAAATAGCTTCCGTTGATAAACATTAACTTTGTATTTTTTTTTGTAATATTGTTGTTCGTGGCCCAGGAATTATTTAATAATTACTGATTTACTGGTATTTTTTTTATTTGGAATATTTTCTATATTCACATAGTTTATTATTTTAATATCAAAAAAAAAAAAAGATTTTTTTTTATTTTTCAAAAAAACGGTGGAGGTGTACTGTATGACGCACCTCCGCCTTTCATATGTGTAGGTTCTAGTACTTAAGTAATTGTAACACCTATTTCGTGGCCATTATACGTGTGTCATCAGAGTGAAGCATTTCATTTAACGTCGCCCTTACGCCCCACACCGCAGTGGAAGCGTACTGACCTGGAAACCCCATCTTATTTTATTGCCAACAATATGGCACCGGCCTATCACACATTCAGTTACTTTTCCATCACAGTTCGGCCCCAAATCTAATGGGAATATGAAAAAAAAATACAAAGCAATAGGCGACAAATGCCCAAGAATTTCCATTTCTTACACATTCGCAGTCTAGATAGTGTACCTACCTGTAGTGTCTACCTACCAACAAATCGCCTCCCAAATCACGTATTCCACGAGCTGAATGAACCAGCTACTTTAGACTTTAGAAGCGAGTTCAGAATTTTTATGTTTATTCTGAGAAGTTCGGCTTGAGTTGAGGTCGGGATCGTAAATTTTTCATCTCTCTTTCAGTCGGATTTAGTACCTACCTGGGGAATGGAGACCAATTTTCAAATTGTTAGTAGATCTTAGGTACTTGACTGATTGTAACTTTAGATGTCGGAAAGGTGATATACCAACTTGCAAGAAGCAATACAACTTAGTTGGAAATAATAATAATCTCATTATTGACATACTTACTAAATTGTTACAATCTACTATGAAACCTCACAGTGGCTTTTCCAAATTTTAAAATTTAAACAAATCCCATCTGTATGACAAAGTTATTTTAGTATTAGAGATGGTTTATATTTTTGTGAATTATTATAATAAGTAGATATATAAATAAGGAAAGGGGGTAGTAAGCCGAAAGGGGTGTATTCTGCAAGTACATCTAATCGGTCACTGTTTTATTGGGAGTCAAACTTTTTGTTTTTTCGAAAAATAAATTTTGATTCCATGTGTTCTACTCGCGGCTTAAATGAACTAATGTGACACATACTCGTAAGTGCGCCATTTACAAGATATCTAAGAATAAATGTTATAAATTATATATTAGAATAAAACCTTCTGGTATCCATAATACAAGCTTGATTGCTTAGTGTGGATAGATGGCGCTGTTTGTGTAAAACAGAAGTTCAAGATATCAGATTCGATTCATCAATTCAATTTACAACATGGGCATTTACTACCTACCTTGTTATTTCCAAAAAAATCGTAGTTATTTCTATATGTGTGTTGCATTACATTGCATGGCTACAAGTAAATTAAAAACACCACAGCCTAAGTAATTATTTGTCAAAATCAAAGATATCCTAATACTAGGTATACTAATTTGGTCAAATTAAAAAAATTGGATTATTCCTCTAACCGTGTCCGATTGTACGCAGATGAATTTCATGAATTTAATCATTCACATCGAATACCTGAATATTTTTCTCCAACCAATGCCAAAACCGTTCCCCTGCATAGTGATTCAGTGAGGTTTATTGCGATGGCCATCCGAATCCTAAAAATGTGGAGAATCCGAATTGTAAATTCGCCGGGATTCAACCTTCGCATACATATACATACATTATCCCTAGAGAAGCCGAAGCCATTGTGGCAAGAAACAGCTAAGACGTAGAAAAACTAACCTTAGGTAAATAAAAACATCACATTAATCGTTTTAAGGGATACATACACTATGTAACTTCATGACCTTTATCCCAAATGGAGTGGTCAGAGATTACCCACACATAAGCGGTTTTAAGGGATAGGTTGCGACATGAAATATATGTACGAGTATGAAAATTAGAAACAAGAAAATTGGATCACTTTCGATACCTACTTTCATCCCCTACTTCATCCTCCCAATAGATGAATTTTGATTTGAAACTTTTCTTAATAAACATACTTATCATTATTTGTATTGTAGTATTTTATGCCGTCATCCCCTAATTTTACGCCGTAATTTGAGAAATGCTAAATGTATTTTAGAGTGAAATGCTAAATTACAAGTAACTAAATTTACAGAAGAAAAAAATAATTTTGCGTACCTACACTCTTTCGTCCTCTATTTTCAGTTATAGACAAATTTCCAAAAAGCCTTTCTCTTCGCTTGCTTCTTCGTGTCATTCAATAGTTTCGGCCCTAAAAATGAATCAGTCATGTTTCTCTTTATTATTTATTGATATGTAAAATAATACAATTAGGTTAGGAGTTATAAGAACACAGAATATATAATAGTACAAGTTATAATAGGATTACTCATAGAGGTTTGCACGGTTCAAGAATCAATCTTCTCCGTCTTTGGAAACTACATAGGATAAGTCACTTGAACTGGAAATACCCGACAGAATCTATTTACATCGCAGCCGATTGTAATTCAATCAGCAACACAATGGGATCCAGCAACCCGAGGCGGCAGAACTCACATTACAAGGCGTTATATTAAAAGTAATACAGCTGTGGATTGTACTACCGTTCAACACAGTTGTAGTCCTGTAGATTATATCGAACACTATTATCTAAATATTAATGAGGGAAGATTAAAAAAATTTCAAATCGGGCACCTATTTTAATAATGTGTTGGGGTTTCCGGGTCAGTACGCTTCCACCTTCGACCTCATCTTCACTTAACATCAGGTGTGATTGAGGTCAAGTACGGACCCGTCGTGCATTAAAAAAAAAATCTTGATTAACTTCAGGGTATTTGCGAATCCTTGACACAGCCAATGAGAGTGCAATAAACTAACAGAACTAGCCAATAACTGATTCGAAATGTTGTGCATCTGTTCTATTACCCTGATGACGTGTTGACATATTATGCTCCTCGCCTGTTTATATATAATATAAATTCTAATAAATAAATCCTAAAAATATTATAGCCCATAGACGGGCCGAGTTGTCGATGCCGCCAGGCAATATTCAACGGAAGAAAAGTGCAATTTTAAAACTCATTGGTGATTCAGGTGCATTGCTAAATGTATTTTGAGATTATTTCATTAAGAGGGTACACCGGGTCCATTGGTCCTCTCATTTGATAAATAAATATTTCTTTTCAAATATGACAAATATCACTGCATACTAAAAGCTTATAGAAGCTAATTCTATACAATATCTAAATTTTCGAGAATTTAAATTTATCAATGAAGGTGGCCGTTTTTGTCAATAATTTAAATTTAAATATGCAAAAATTCCCCAAAACGGCCAGAATCAAAGCAATTTTACTATGCACCTAGTGAATCCATTTTGAATTTATATTGTGTCGAAAAGAAATCTCAATTATCAAATGAGGGCGCCACTGGACCATCATATAGTCAATGCTGTTAACTATACAGTGTATACAGGGTGTAATCGTTAAGTGTGCACAGGCGATTATTCATTATAGATATCAAAAAACTTTAAACTGATATCGAAAGTACTTTACCTAATGAGTAAAATGACATTAATAACTTTTTAAAATAAAACGAGAAATATCCAAAAAAAATATATTAAACACTCCCATACATTTTATTTCTTAGTAAGTACAAAATTTTGTACCTATTCAAAGCAGATGTTCGAAGTGACGTCCTCGTTGTGCAATACAATGATCCAGCTTACGTAAATACGTACCAGAAGGAACTTCTTTATCTGGGTACTCTCTTCTGTAGGCAATAATGGCTGCCCCATTGTTACAATCATGTTTGTAGTACATTTTTAACATGTCCCTTTTTTCTGTATTGGAATATGTCATTTTTTAATTAATAAATGCAACAATCACGATTATTGACGCAAATTGAAAAAACGCAATAAATTGGCGGAAACGAGAATCCGCGATAAAGAATTTGAATTTAGAACGAACACCAAATAGTATCTTTTTTTTTGTTTTTATTTAGTATGTTGCTTTTCAGCCAGTTCAAATAAATGCGATATTGAAACAAGGTTTATTATTAATTTGAAGTGGTAAGATAATTAACCTACACGTGTATCTACTTGAAATTCATCACTATCATATCATAATACATAATTATAAAATGATAAGGGTTAAATGAATTGATACTATTCCACTTAAAATAAGGAAACTAAAATCTCTACTATCTCATGCTAAATGTATGGGAGTGTTTAATATAATTTTTTTGGATATTTCTCGTTTTATTTTTAAAAAGTTATTAGTGTCATTTTACTCATTAGGTAAAGTATTTTCGATATCAGTTTAAAGTCTTTTGATATCTATAATAGTTACGGAATAATCGCCGGTGCACACTTAACGATTACACCCTGTATAATGGCGTTATACAGAGTTCGTGTAATTCCCATTATCTGGTGACGCCACTCTTGATTACGAACAACTTTCTCCAAGGAACCAAAGTCGAATTCAGCGGAAAATTGTTGAACTTTCATACTAAAGATGAATTCTGAATGGTTTACTTTGTATGGGTAAAAGAAAGTTTTTTTATCGAATTCGTATATGGTTCCTAGTGAAAAGTTGTTCGTAATCAGGAGTGGAGTCACCAGTAAACAGGAATTACACGAATTAAATTTCACCCTGTATAAACTGTATTTTTACATATTTTGATGGTAGTAAGTCCCCAATAACTTAATTACTACAAATTACTTTACAGGTACCGTTAACGATGCTAATGAAGAGATCAGTGTTCCCGAAGATGAACGACTTCAGCATGTCTCCAAAAGAGAACGAACTGAGAGCTCTCGCTACATTTTTCAACAAGTCCTGCATTGTTGGCACATGGTCACCTGATCCGAAGACTAATTCAGAATGGAGTGAGTATTGTTTTCGAATAGATAGATATAATATATATAGATATAATACTGAACAAGCCAGTTCTTTCACTAATGTTATTAAAGAGCAATTGATCTCAAGCGGAACGGAAAATAAGCAAGCAAAATGAAAAAAAAAGAAGAATGTTGCATTCAATCACAAAGAAAAGACCTACTCGCAAAAAAAAGAGCATTATTAGATATTGGTATTTTTTAATCAAGAAAAATGAGTAAGTGAGGTGAATGCAGTGTGATGTCAAAAATGAACTCCATCTCAGCACATTATGCTGTAGCAATTGCTAGGTTTTCAGAGGAGCACAAGGTCAAGAGCCTCCGATGTGATTCGGACAGTTGTACTAGTCCGTAAATCAAACCTTTTATCCATCATGACATCATGACATCGCAAAAGTCAATGATGTTACTTTATTTTGTTACAGATTGGCACTGCTCGGCACATAACTGTCTAATCAATTAGAGTATTACCTGTAAAGTTTCATAATGTATTTTTTTTGTTTCCTCTTGTTATTTCTTTTCAGCATTATTTAAGCACGTTATGTTGACCTTTAGGTAATTGTAGATACATTCGAACTTAACAAATACCTCGAGCTTCTATATAGATTATGTATTGATGTAAATAAATAAAATGATAAAATTTATAATTAATATCTATGTATACATTAGATATGAATTAATAAAATAATCTTTATTTCGGACAATTTGGTTCATAATTTTGTTAGTAACAATTAAGAGGCACTTTATGTCTACCGTTTATATAAAATTTCGCTCTCACGGGTTTGCTGGAAGAGATCTCTTATAGAGATAAGTTCGCCCTTTGTACATTTTTCTAAAATATTTGTTAATGACCATTTCTTGTGTGTGTGTACAATAAAGTGTTAAATAAAATAAATAAATAAGAGGCTTTATCCCACACGGCATTTCATACAAACTTATATGTACGTGCTTTATGCGTATAAAGTTTCATTCATCAGCCGAGAGACGTCCACTACTGGACAAAAAAATTTAATCACACTCTTATCATAAAAACACACCTGCACATCACAGACCACCTTGTCTACGTGTACGTGAATCTACTTAGCAACATTTTATTATCGTTTTGGCAGTAAACTGCGGTGTTAAGTGTATCACGGTATCATCACTGCTCGACCTATTTATTGCTTCATAAAACAGAGTTACGAGATTTCTCTAAAGTGAAGAATGCCCGCAACGTAGGAGTCAATGTAAAAGATTAGGTTTGTAAGGCGCACTAGATACCTAATATATTTGTGTATATTCTTCACTTCTTCATTCCTCTATCATAGACTTATACATATATTGCAGCGTTTGGACCGGGTCATTGAAACAATCAAAACGGGAGTTGCTCAACTCCATAAGTTGTGAAGTGGGTCATACCCGCTGATCAACTAAAACTGCACAACTATATTTTATTGTCTAGAAATAAAATCTTTTCTGAAACAGTATTTTCTTTTCTGTTGTACAATAAAGTGTATTTGTATTGTATTGTAAAATGTCCAAATCTCATAATAAATTATATTTCACCCACTAGTCAAATGCTGATTTATGTTGTAAAAAAATGCATCACTTACCCCAGAAAAGTGAACAAAAAACATGCGAGTATCGTTTTAATAGGTATAACAAACTAATATATTACTCGTAAAACTCATATGTTTAATCAATATTGTAATATTTTCTTGCAATTTAATAGTTTGTAAACACAAACTAAAAAATTTTGTTTGTGCGCGGTTTTGGTTTTGGTATCTCTGCTGTGCTATTACATATTTACATCAATACATAATCTATATAGGAGTTGAGAGGTAGTTTAAATGTACCTACAATCATTTAAAATTCAACACAACATGCTTAAATAATGCGGAAAACAAAATAACAAGAGGGTGCAAAAAAAAATCATACTAAACTTTACAGCCAATACAATTACGTGCCAAGTAGTGCCAATATACAAAGTAACACCATCGAGTTTTGCGATGCAGGATATCATGATAGATCTAAAAGGTTTGATTACCAACTAGTACCTACAACTACTGTCCGAATCACATCGGAGGCTTTTGACATCTGGCTCATCTGAAAACCAGCGCTGTAGCAATTGCAACAGCATATGCTGAGATGGAGACCATTTTTAACACTCACTCATGTTTCTTGGTTGAAAAATACCAATATCTAATAATATGGTGTTTCTTTTTTGCGAGTAGGTAGGTCTTTTCTTTGTGATTGAATGCAACATTTTTCCTTTTTTTTTTCACTTTTCCTTGCTTATTTGTCCGTTCCGCTTGAGATAATAATTGATGTTATAAAAATAACGCTCTGCAGTTATATGTTTTGTATTAAAATAGTGTTTTACGTAATCAGTTTACCTATTTACAGAGGCCAGATACCCCCAGCTGTGTGCACTCTGCGAAGATCCTCAGAAATGCGACTACCCAGACAACTATAGCGGTTACGAGGGCGCTCTGCGTTGCCTCTCCCACAACGGGGGCGAAGTCGCCTTCACCAAAGTCATTTACGTTCGCAAGTTCTTTGGGGTGAGTGGAGAACTAAGAAAATTATCTCCTGGAGTGTTTAGAGAATGAATTTACTGCACAGTTCAAAGTCAAAGTCAAAAATCCCTTATTTTGTAGGTACAGACGGATCTCCCTAAAAGTATTATATGGACCGTATGGACCGAAGCACTCTAGCACCATCTATTAGAAAGTATTCATACAATATCAACACTCAAACCAAATCCATAATAATATGTCACATATAAATGAGTAAGAAAATTTCGTCAGCTCTGCTAATTGATATCGTGGTCTAGTGGCAAGCGACACGAGTGCTTAGGTAACGTCTTTCGAAAAGACACGGTTTTCGAATCCGGCTAAGACAATTTTTATTCGATTTTTTTCTATTTGGAATTTTTTTTTTCTTTTTATAAAGGAAAATAAACCGTAAACACTTCATTAAAATAATAAAAAGGTAAGGAAAATAAGAAAAGTAAAAATTTTTGGAGGTAACACTTTAGCCCATGTGATACTTTTAGGATGGTTCGTCTGTACACACGGTACACTTAAATTAGTCAGATTTTACATTTTTTAAGCTACTGCTGCAAATTTTCCCTGAGAACAAGCAAGAAAATCAAGAGGTTTCTCTTTTAAAAACATGTTTTTATATTACAAAAAGGCTCAATAATATTTCATTATTAATTGTGAAATAGCCTAGCATGCGAACGAGCTGGTTATGTCCAGGTATGATTATCATCTAGGTAAATAGTCTAATATTTCATATATGCTTTCACCTTATCTATAGCTTGGGTAAATTTATATAACAAGATACTGATGATGGAACTGCTAAGGGCGATTGTAAAAAGATGTAAAGTATGGTTGCTCTGATTTGATTATAAAGCTACTGAAAAGCTTTTAGATATATTGGTATAGATAGTTAGATAAATGAAAAATAAACCAATAAATAATTCCGGCAATCACACCAATTATCTAGTCCCAAAGTAGGCAAATGCCTGTATTACCCTTGCTTACTAGGAAACGGATAAACATGCATATATATATGCATGTTTATCCGTACATACATACGTTACATAGACATATAAGACTTGAAAAAAAGGAAAAGCTCATACTCATCAAAAATAGTTATGCACACACACACTCGAATATGCTCACGCACACACACAGACACACACATACACTTTTGTCTCACAATTATTACAGCAAGCTTTTATAGTTTTTGGTATAAAACAATTATCACACTTAGCCTTAATTAAATTTCCAACGCTGGAAGAGCCAGGACTCCTAACACAAGTAAATTTAAATTTAATTAAGATTTCAATTTTCATATTGTCATATATTAAAAAAGAACCTCTTAAATTCGATTATGTTTTGTGCAGCTACCAGTGGGAACAATTCCAGCTGGCCAATCATCTGAGAACCCTGACGATTTCGCGTATCTTTGCGTCGACGGATCAAAGAAGGCGATCAGAGAAAAAGCGTGTTCATGGGCGGCTCGACCTTGGCAAGGTCTTATGGGACATAACGACGTGCTGGCGAAGCTAACACCTTTGAGAGAGAAGATAAAGCAGTTGGCTGCTGCTGGTAAGTTAAATCTTTTCATTTTGGGCAATAGGACCGATGTAAAAAAAATTAACAACCCGTGGGTCAGGGACAATACACGGCCGTTTACTTAGCCATTCGGAAAGTACAAGGTGGGGTTATCATGTCAACTGAGCTTTTAGCTTCCAGCTCAGTCGTTTAGTACTGTCATTACGTGCCTAATGCTTCTAGTATCACACAGTTGAATTCAATGTCAAAAAACTGTGCTTGAATAACTCTTTCGGCTAAACATTAATATTATGTCGCGCCCTCATGAGTCAGTTGACACTGGCAAAATTCGAAGAGTTGCCAAAAAAACCAAAGAATTGATAGATCACACACGGTTGGATGCACAAAACATTAAAACAACATCCACGGTTCATCCTTCGAAATATACCGAAATGCACACGTGAGGATGAGGCCATCGCCGTTAAAATGTACTAGTCTGTAAATGATGTTTGGTATAAAGTCCCTAGTCGCCTTTTACGACTCCCATTTTGAAGAGATGGGTTGGTTTTATTCTTTTTACGTAGGTACCTAAAACACATGAGACAAAGATATTTTCATAACAACTGGATTATATAAAGCGAATGAGGCTATACGTCTAGTGAACGCAGAAGAGTTCCTGGTCGGGCTTCAACCCCTTGTTGATGTTATAAATAATAATAATAATAAAAGGTATTCTCCGCAAAGTTAATTTAACAGGTAATTAATTGAGAACAAATTAGGTCAAACTGTGATGAAAAGGTAGGGACTCGGCAGATTTGCTGATTTTCAGTCCCCCCCCCCCCCCCAAGTAGAGTAGTTGCTGCCACCAAGGAATTAATTACAATAGCTATGAATAAATTTAAACATTAACTAAAAGTAAACAAAAACAAAAACCTATATCTAAAATCAACTCAAAAACAACTGCAAGTGATAAACCATAAAAAACTAGATACGAGAAGGTATCATATAGATAGGTAGTTGGTAAATTTTCAATACTTATGTGTGATTGTGCGAGTGAATTTAATTGTTCTCAAATTATTATTACTAATTTAACAAATTTAAATCATATCCGAATCATACTGGCAGAGAAACACCCGTCCAAGTCCCGTCCCGTCCGCCAACTATTTATGTAAAAATGAACACGTTACATGGCCAGGTGTGAAGTTTTTATATATTATTATCATAGGCGACAAGACGCTAAATGCCCACTACAGCTGCGTCCCGGATAAATCCTACCCCATTTTTGCCATTTCCTTGTAAGGGTGTCGAGAGTCCCCTCCCTCGCTAACTTCTTTATCTATTATAGGTACTAACCCTGTTGTTCCTTTCATTAGCCTAAGACCCAAATACCTAGAGTAGGTAAGTATTTAGTGAACTAGATTAAGCAGACAATGTGGCGACGTTTACTACTTGCGTCAGCAAAAAGGCTTGGACATTGAGTCAACTATAAATTACAATCTGATTTAGCAAGTTACTTGGCTTTGCTCCAGGCTCTACTGGCTAAGGATATCAAAAGCTCTTATCTAAATGGAAAAAAAATAGTTCAAATTATTTATTGACTAAGTGACCGGACATAAATTATCAGCTTCATTCATGGTCGCGACATCTTAAGAATATTATCACTCCATGATTCCAATTCTTCTGTCTGTGCCTGTTATGTGATTACTTTTATAGAGAACTAATGTCCTGGGTGGTTAGTGTTCAGGAAAATCAGTTGTGACTTTTTTTTTATGCACGACGTGTTCGTACTTGACCTCAATGACACCTAATGTTAAGTGAAGATGAGGTCGAATGTGGAAGCATACTGACCCGGAAACCCCAACACATTTGGGGGACTGGCTATCTTATCTCTTGACAATCGGAACACAACAATGCTATTAACATTGCTGCTTGGCGGCAGATTTAGATAAGATGGTGGTAGCTAGACCAGCTGACATTTAATTATTTGTATTTTTAATTATTTTCTATTTTTTGTCTATGCAATATGAATGTAAGTACATAATATATAACATATTCCGTTGTCTAACCTAACCACTAAACGCTCTAAAGGCACGGAATCCAAACCAGAATGGTTCACAAAAGTCCTGGGCTTGTCCGAAAAGATCCACCACGTCGCTGACAACATCCCCATCAAACCAGTGGACTATTTGAAAAAGGCCAACTACACCGAAGTCATTGAAAGGGGTCATGGAGCACCAGAACCAATCGTCAGGTGGGTATAACTTATAGCTACAGAGGCAGCAAGTGTCGCCTTATTCTCGATATTTTTATCTGCTATTTAAATTTATTTTGTGTTCCTAAGTGTTTTTAAAAAGGAGGAGGTTACCAATTCGGCTTATTTGATCCACGATATCTCCTCCAGTTGTAAATGGATTTCAATTATTATTATTTTTATCTAAAGGGTTACCGCCAGAGCGTGTTGAAATTTGATGAAGATCTGATGATAAAGAAGCGCTGAATAAAGTAATTAAAAGTCATGTCATCAAGTTAAATAAATTTATGTTCCTTCTATTAGGTCCTTACCTATGAAATTGTATGAAGAATTTCATTATGACTGTTTTCTCCATACAAACATTTTTTTGTTTTTTTTTTTTTGGAACGGCAAATCCAAATTTAGCTAAACTTTGTGTGTATCATCGGATAACATTAAGTTAAGCAGAGACAGCGTTAATTTTTAAAAGTAACCGCTTTATAAAAGTTTCAGCGAATCTAAGAAATGATTATGGGAAGCACATGAAAAGAGCTCTGTTCAAATTTTTTTTTATTATGTGATTTAACCCAGAAATTAAAAATATTTCATGTGAAACCTTGAAATAATATTCCATTTTCCAAATAAAAAACAAATTTGGATATAGCTTTGAAAATCGCAGGAATTGGTACATATGATTAACGAAGAAAAAAAAACTCCAATTTCTACTTTAATATCCCAAATTGAGCACTCTAAACAATTTCCATTGGGTATCAAAACATCTAAATAAAAATCCAAACAGAGCACTATAACATGTCAATTCCCATGTCGTAGAGACACTAACCTATTCTGTTTGTGATATTTAGCGCCGGCTTCCAATTCACCTACAACAAGCCCCTCAGGCAGGACTGGATGAACCGTGCAAAAGGGGAGACTCTCTAGACTTTTATTGCGAGCCCCTAGTGATTTTGCATTACACTTGAAACGAGGTCGCCGATATACCTATTCAGAAAAAAATATGCAAACGTAAAACAATGATTCTTTAACAATAACTTACTCCTTTGATGGATATGATTCGAAATTAGATCCATAGTTACCTAGCCCAAAGAATCTCACCTCACATGGCAATAAGCCGGAGGCACTAAATGGGACAGATAACCTGAATAGGGTGATCAGTAGTAACTGAACATGAAAGCTAAAGATGTGCTATAGGTTGGCTCAATTCTCGCTCGCCAATTTGACCTTCTCTCATTGGTCAATGTTGTGGATGACAATAACAAGTTACGTAATGAACCCACTGAGTTGTCGCACTTTAGGAATACCTACATCCAACAGGGAACACCAACAGGCTGACAATGATGATAAATGAGGATAGATGATGATTGGTCCCCTGCAGAGAAAAAGAGGAACAACCTATCTTTTTTTTTTTTATACATAACGGGTTGGTACTTGACCTCAATCACACCTGATGTTAAGTGAAGATGAGGTCTGCTATTAACATTGCTGCATGGCGGCAGATTTAGATAAGATGGTGGTAGCTAGCCAGGCGGACAATTAAAATGCCCTACCACCAACCACACCGAGTACTTAAACATGTACCCCGCTGGGGATCGAACCCGGGACCTCCGAATCGTAAACCCAATGTTGTTTACATTGAGCTACGGAGGCGGTTAAAATCTATTCCCATTTGTTAAAAGTCCCATAAAAGGCTAGTTAAGAGTTCGTGAGCGTAACAGCATACACCAGTGATGAGCATGATCGGCTCTCAAATTTCTATAATTAGCAACCCGTCTGCCTGCCTAGTGTGGTGAACAAATCCTCCCATGCCAACCGATTACAAATCGAGGCAGGGGAGAGACTTATCTAGGGTGTTGAGGTGTACATGTGGATGTGAAACCAAGTTAAATTTGCAATAAGATACATTATCCTTCAACCTTCAGTCTGAAGAGGTACTCGTAGAAGCCAGTAAAATTGCTTTTATTGTCCACATTGAACGCCTGGGTTTTAAAAGCCTGTTATACAAATGTAAGTAAATATTTTCCGGCAGGCTTTGCGTGACCGGATTCGCTGCGCTGGCAAAGTGTCGAGCCATGTCTTTGTTCGCGTTCAGTCGTGACATACGGCCTAGGCTGGACTGCGTCCAGGAGGGCACTGGCGACTGTCTAAAGACCGTATGTATACCTTTGAAAAACTAACATTTTATATTGTTAGATAATCTGTATGTCTACGTAGATAAGATCCGGAAAATACCACGAGAACACAAGTTTATATAAAAACGTACATAGGTAAGCGGACCAGGGGAATGTCAGAGACTGTTTATCATATAGTATCGGTATTCTCAATGACACTATAATAGTGGTTTTGTCAAATTCACCATCTACTGAAGAAACATAAAAATTACACTGTAATTCAGATTCTGTCTTAATTATAGAACTTTTATGCAAAGTTAATTAGGTCTTATTATCAATAGATATGCATATACTCATGATTAAAAGCAGCTATACCAAAGAAACAATTTAATTCATTTTTTTAATAACTACAATAGTAAGGCCCAATATGAAAGCGTGCTCTTAAAAAAATTATTTTGAAAACTTGTTTTTTGGGAACGTTGTTCGTAATAATGAGTACATTTATGGGAAATTATAAAATTAGTATATGCATATATTCATGATTAGAAAGCAACTATACCAAAGAAACAATTTTAATTATTTTTTTTTAATAACTACAATAGTAAGGCCCAATATGTAGGCATGCTCTTAAAAAAAATATTTTGAAAACTTTGTTTTTTGGGAATGTTGTTAGTAATCATGACATTTATGGGAAATTATAAAATTAGTATATGCATATACTCATGATTAGAAGCAGCTATACCAAAGAAACAATTTTAATATATTTTTTTTAATAACTACAATAGTAAGGCCCAATATGAAAGCGTGCTCTTAAAAAAAATATTTTGAAAACTTGTTTTTTGGGAACGTTGTTCGTAATCACGAGTACATTTATGGGAAATTATAAAATTAGTATATGCATATACTCATGATTAGAAGCAACTATACCAAAGAAACAATTTTAATATTTTTTTTTAATAACTACAATAGTAAGGCCCAATATGAAAGCGTGCTCTTAAAAAAAATATTTTGAAAACTTGTTTTTTGGGAACGTTGTTCGTAATCACGAGTACATTTATGGGAAATTATAAAATTAGTATATGCATATATTCATGATTAGAAAGCAACTATACCAAAGAAACAATTTTAATTATTTTTTTTAATAACTACAATAGTAAGGCCCAATATGTAGGCATGCTCTTAAAAAAAATATTTTGAAAACTTTGTTTTTTGGGAACGTTGTTAGTAATCATGAGTACATTTATGGGAAATTATAAAATTAGTATATGCATATACTCATGATTAGAAGCAACTATACCAAAGAAACAATTTTAATAATTTTTTTTAATAACTACAATAGTAAGGCCCAATATGAAAGCGTGCTCTTAAAAAATATATTTTGAAAACTTGTTTTTTGGGAACGTTGTTCGTAATTACGAGTACATTTATGGGAAATTATAAAATTAGTATATGCATATACTCATGATTAGAAGCAACTATACCACAGAAACAATTTTAATATTTTTTTTTAATAACTACAATAGTAAGGCCGAATATGAAAGCGTGCTCTTAAAAAAGTTATTTTGAAAACTTATTTTTTGGAAACGTTGTTCGTAATCACGAGTACATTTATGGCAAATTATAAAATGTTTTTTATAAAGTCTGGGGCTATATAAATACCATTTAAATCTTAACAACCAGGTACAAGATAACGGTGCGGATCTGGCGGCGGTGAAAGAGAAAAGTTTGCTCAACGCAGTGGACCAATACAGCCTTCACCCAGTGTTCCACGAAGTATACGGCGATAAGAAGACGCCTCTTTATGCCGTCGCCGTTGTCAAGAAGGGATCCCAGTTCAACAATATAGAGGATCTGCGAGGGAAATCGTATGATTTTTTTTTCACTTTTATGTTTCTTCAATAGTAAGTTATCTTCAGCCTTACAAGTCCCCACTTAGAGGCAGAGGTGTGCCTAGGGTTTCAGGGTAGGGCAAGCCCGAGATATGTTAGTAAATGATTTATTGTTTTTATACAGTTAATTAAGTTAAACACATCTTGTTGCCTCTTTTCTTAAAATTTTAAATTAATATTCCTGATTGGAAGGATACACTCCCACCACCTGGAGCCCGCCGTTAGAAAGAAGGCGTCGCGGCAGATCGAAAAGGAGATGGCGGGATGAGTTGGATAAGAACCTAACCAACTAGTCGGAGGAGGTCTGGGATAGAGAGCCGTGGAGAGGAGGGAGGCCTTTGCCCAGCAGTGGGACAGTATGGGCTCCTAATAATAATAATTCCTGATTGAGTATTTTATTAAGGCAAAGGCATGCCGGGTTGTTGGGCTTATATCAAGGTATCGCCACTGCTTAGAGGCACACCCTCCTAGCACTGGTAAAGGGTATGTGTCATAGTCCATAATGCGAGCCCAGTGTAAATTAATGTACTTGCGTCAAACTAGTGAGTGGCCACTTGACAGTCAGTGTTTTTAAGCCGCCCCTAAAGCCCGAATTTATTTAACAACTGCCTTCAAAATTGAAAAAAATACGGGGAAGCTCCGAGGCAAGGAAACACTTCTATTAAAATGCCACTAGTAGTCACCCATCCACGACCTGACCGCGCCAGATATAGCCCAACTTCGCTATACATATTTTAAATTTATATACTTCCCCACACTTCTAGAGAAACTAAAACTTTAACATCTAAAATGCTCCAAGATCTCACATATGAGGAAACCAAACAACGCACATACACACACACACCCACATACATATATATATATATATATATATACATAACAAATAACAACTGTGAGTTATGTAGATACTTAAGATTTTTTTTGTAATTTTTCTTTCTTTGTTTCATTTTAGTGGTGTTGTTATACTTATTAGTTCTGTTGTGTTACAATTTTTATTTTATATAATGCTAAGTATAACAATACATTCATTGGTACGCTGTCGCTTTGGGGATGGGCGTTTATAGCTACACTACAGTTTCCAACTACAGTAGCTATCATCGCTATTTTGTACTGTGTATATTTATTTCAGCATCCAATAAAATTATTATTATATAGGTACATGTAGGTAGTTTACATTACAGCTTGACTTGATCTAACTTGAATATACATAATTAGTAAATAGTACTATTTGATTAATCTCATCCAGTATAATGAAGTTTTACATAAGCAAGTTCATTGTTGGTACGCTTTGTATTGGTATTTCATTTCCTATATGAGGTCATTCATTAGTTACAGAATTAGGTAACCTGCTTTGTTAAATTAGGAAACTATAACCTCTACGCGAAGTCACTTACGAAAGTGCGAAAATTAAATAGGTATTATCATTTACTAGCGACCCGCCCTGGCTTCGCACGGGTGCAATTATTTTCTATAAATTTAATATGTATGTTATAAGGGGTATGTTTTTCGAAATAAAACTAAAAAAACAATTTTTCCATTTCACAGGTCATGCCACGATAATTTTGGTACATTCAGTGGTCTCAACGCGCCCATCTATTACCTTATCAATAAAAATGTGATTAAGTCGGAACAGGTTAGTATACCCATGTTTAATTTTGAATATATTTTATATATTGTATACAAAAATATTAATATAAGTAGTACATGAAACAACAAATTTATGAAACACAATTAAAAATACCTATATACGCCTTCCAATTCGCTTCCGTGAGGCATAGTACCTAGTACTCTAGCGCTATTGCCCCGCTGAATGCATAAGCTCAGCTATACTGAGCAAAGTAGGCACCAGCTCTCACATCTCCAGAGGCGTGGACCAGTCTAACGGATAAATCCTTTACAAATTGTTATTGTCATATTTTATTATATGGTACAAAACTCAAAAATACCAAAAAACAAATCGGATGTCTTGTACAAAATAAATTTCCTAATGGGTAATGATTTTTTTTATGCATAACCGTTAGTGCTTGTCCTTAAGAGGGTTCTCCGTCCAATGATCATTGGATAAATTCAGATTTCTTTTTAAACACAGAATTAATTAAAAATAATCGTTCTGACCTGCACTCGAGAAGTCTAAAGCTTATTATAAATAATACTTAAATAGCTTTGATGGGCGTTATTTTTCAGAATTCACGTTTATAAAAAATGTGTCAGTGTAATGAAAGCTATTTATGTATTATTTATAATTAGCTTTTAGACTTCTCCGAGTGCAGGTCAGAGTGAATTTTTTTAAATTATTCTGTATTTAAAAAGAAATCTTGATTTATCTAAACTGGACTGACACTGGAAGTCTACTGGAAGTCTGCAAGAGCCACTGGACGGAATAAACCCTCTTAATCATATCGATGTTAACCGAAGGTAAGGTCGAAGGTGGAAGTGCACTCCCCAAACAGCCGAAGCACAATAATACTATCAACATTGCTGCTTGTCGGCAGATTTAGATAAGACGGTGGTAGGGTAAGATATTTTAAAAGTGCCTTACTACCAACTAAATAAAGTACTAAACTTATACACCCAACCAGACAGTCGACAGTGCTGCAACTCGAGTAATAAATTATTATTATTATTTTTTATGCACAAAGGGTTGGTACTTGACCTCAATCACACCTAATGTTAAGTAAAGATGAGGTCGAAGGTGGAAGCGTACTGACCCGGAAACCCCAACACATTTGGGGGACTGGCTATCTTATCTCTGACAACCGGAACACAACAATGCTATTAACATTACTGCTTGGCGGCAGATTTAGATAAGATGGTGGTAGCTAGCAAGGCGGACATTTAAAATGCCCTACCACCAACCAAACCGAGTATTAACTTACTCACACATGTAACCCGCTGGGGATCGAACCCGCGACCTCCGAATCGTAAACCAAATGTTATGTTCAATTGTTGTTGTTTAGATTTCATAGTTTTATAGTACAGCACATAGTTTTGTGTTGCTCAGATTATCCGCATTCATTAAAACGGATCACGGTGGTTTTAACGATTGTTGGTTATCTGAGTAGCACAAAACTGTTTGCAATACATTAAAATATCGGAATCTAAATCAAGTAGGTTCGATTACCCATACAAAGTAAACCATTCTGAAACCTCCTTTAATATGGAAGTCCAACAATTTTCGTCTGAATTCGGCTATGGTTCCTAGTGGTAAGTGGTTCGTAATCAGAATTGGAGTCACCAGCTGAAAATTGTTGGACTTCCATACTAAAGGTGGTGGTTCTTAAAAATTTTCAAAAAAAGAGTAAAAGAGCATTATTTGTCTTTGTGATTTCTCCTCAGCTCCTATTTACTCTCCTCACTAATTATTTACCATAATATGAGTATTGATAATGTATATACTTGTTTATACTTATATATATATATATATATGTATATTGGATAGGTTGTGTGGTATATTTATTTATATTTTTTTTTTATAAAATAATTTTCAATTGTGGTGTACACTATTTTCTGCCCAATCTAATAAACATTATGTATCTCTAAGGTTTGCTGGTAGAAAACTCTATCGGAGTTAAGCTCGCCTTTGTACATTTTATATACAATGCATATTTCTGTAATAATTTTGTGTACAATAAAGATATTAAGATTAAGATTAAGATGGTTTCTTGCGGGAAAGTTGTTCGTAATCAAGAGTGGCAGTCGCCAGTTAATGGGAGTTACACGAATTCAAATTACCCCTGTATATTATTTACTTGAGTGGCACCACCGCCGATTTTCATTTCATAGCGTACCCCCTTGAAGTTGACTTGAAGAAATTGAATACCTTGTATAGAATATAGTACTTCGGGTAACTAAGTATTTAGTAATAATCTCCGACTTCGGCTGCGCACATCGATATGACAGTGACTGCGCCAAAAGATACAATAACACCTCTTTTGCAGTGTTTGAAGAATCTCGGAGATTTCTTCTCTGGAGGTTCGTGCTTGCCTCACGTCGGCGATTTGGGGAATAATCCTAAAGGTGAGTATCAATGAACTAGACGTAGAAGGCATAATTTGCGAAATAGCTACCGAGTCTCGAAAGGAAGAAGACCCTTTTATACCCCCTAAAGATAGCGCAATTAGTGACCCTTTCAGGAGCTAAACTGTCTTTTTTTTCTTAGTCACGTTTGTGGTATCAAGCTTTCTTTTAATGAAATGAAATGGGTAATGTTTTACAGTTTATTTATTGAACTTTCAAATGACATAAATATTATTAGGGTTACTTGCGTGTTTTAAGGATTAAATTACGCTTGAAAGTTATTTCCGCGGAGGTGCAATTTTTTTGACGCCGAGTGTATTATTTATTAAGTATCTACATTATTATAACGACCGATTAGTGTAGTGGATAGTATCCCTGTCAGCGAAACCAACAGTTACGGGTTCGAATCCCGCGAGGTGTAAATGTTTGTGTAATGAATGCGAACATTTATTTGAGTCATGTTCATGATGGTCATCATGATGTTTATGCAAATAGTTATGTGTTTATCCGTTATCTAGTATCCACAGTACAAGCTTTCCTTAGTTTCAAACTAGATGATTGGTGTAAGTGTCCGAAATATAAATATATAAATAATATAAATAATAAATAACATTACATTTTTTTTTGGATTTTATAGGTGAAAACATTGACAACCTGAAAAAATTATGTCCAAGCGATCCAAATAGCTATTCTTCAGTAAAGTGTCTACAGGAGAACAATGGAGATGTCGCTTTCGTATCGAGTAAGTTTTACTATTACATCTTCATAAACTACGTACCTACTACGTTTCTATAAATAAATTCCACATACATACATAACGACACGACCTTTATCCCAAATGGGGTGGTCAGAGATGTCCCAAACATAAGCGCTTGTGTGTTCCAAACATTATGAAACATTAGCCACAGTTCACCTTACGGAATATACAGAAATCCACACGTGACATCGCTGTTAAAATGTGCAAATCTCTATAGATCTAGACAAATAGAAAAAACATCTATATGTTTTTTGGTGGAAAGTCCCCTAGTCGCCTTTTATGGTACCCACGGGAAGAGACGGGTTGGTTCTATTATTTTTACGATTTTTACGGTTATACAACTTACGGTTTTCAAATTCCAATAAACTGTAGAAATTGGAAAAATTTAAATGAATAAACAATATACTCGTAGGATAACTCGAAAAGTTTTCTCCAGTCAATGGTGTCGATTCGGATGTACACCAACTAAACTAAACCAGTTTTAAAGTAGTACTGTCTCTTTCTCCCTGGAACAGTACGATGCGACGGCACCACTCTAAACTGGTTTTAGTTTAGTTTAGGTGTACATCCGAATCGACACCACTATGTCTAGATATTATAGTCAAAATGTATTTAATATTTGCATGTCCGCTTGCGGGGTGAGTACCATGTACTATCTATTTTTAATTATTAAGATCTTGTTTATACTGTATTGTAGTATATGTAAGGGACTTTCCACCAAAAACATCTATAGATTTGCACGTTTCCACGGCGAAGGTCTCACCACCTGTCACGTGTGCATTTCTGTATATTTCTTAACGGTGAACCGTGAATGTTGTTTCAATCATTAAACTCAATGTTTGGAACATCCAAACGCTATTGTTTGGGATATCGCAGATCACCCCATTTGGGATAAAGGTCCTGACGTTATGTATATAATAACTCATTGGGCGCTAATTGCTCAGAAACGACCTTTAACATAATATTGATCGGCATAGTATATATTTGATTCCTCATTTTAAACCTCATTCCTAATACTAAATGATCAGGTGAGATTTGCTTCGATTTAACCTTTTCTACCACGTTCATGACTAAAGTAACTATGAAAGAAATAGACATTATGTATGTAATAGGTACATAATTATGTACATCAAGAAAGGAACATTGTATTTGTGGTCTAATCAGTGTCGCAAAGTGGAACCAAAAGTTGTCCAAAAACCAACTCGGCATGAAGTGTAGCTGTTGTGCTACAACCCTGGTTATCAGTGGAGCCTCCAACATTACGCACGCACTACGGTATAACTTGAATTGGCACCACGCGACCACGCTTTCTCTTATTTGTAAAACTTAAATGAAAGAGGGTTTGCGCTGAAAACCAACGCTGTCAAGTGCCATACGACATATTGGCAGCAAATGCTGACACCCAATCCCTTTGCCACAAATCTGTATTTATTGTCAATAAAAACTTTTCTTCTTTACCATTAAGTAAAACAGCCCTGTATGAATGACTATGACACCGATTATTATCGGAAAACCGCTACATAAAGGTTAACCGTTTTAAAAGATTATCGATAATAAAGTTTCTGGGAAGTTCGTAATATTACTTTAGTAACAGATAGTTCACACAGTAAACTACAAAAGAAAAAGTCCGAAGTTACGGCCGTCCGAAGCTATTTTCGTTAGAGAGTAGACCCCCTGGCTCGGGACCGATACGAATAATTATCCGACTCCACATTGCTCACACTACAACTCCTGTAGGTCAGAAAGGTAGACGGTGCCCTACATGACTTTATAGATATAACCCTAGACTAATTAAAGAAGAGTTAAAGGTAGTAGGAAAGAAGCTTGTCAGTCCTACGCGCCTAGACCTAGGCCAGTGGTTCCCAATTTTTTTTGGCCACGGAACCCGAATTATTCAAACTTTTTGGCGGATCCCCAAATTGAAAATAACAAAAATGATTGTACCTTGTAGTTTGAATATTTTTTATTTTTAACATGATAATACAAATAATTTGTAGAGTAACTTTCCATGTACTAGCACTGGAGCTGCATCCAGTATTTTTGTAAGTGTAAGGGTCGGTATAAGTAGCGGTTATGTTATGATGACTGTTTTTTATGAACGTTTTCGTTAACTTTCGAATTGAACACGGATCCCCTGTGACCCCCCCACGGAACCCGAGGGTTCCGCGGACCACCGTTTGGGAACCGCTGCCATAGGCAATTGACATTGTAGGTGATTGAATTCACAATCATTGCATCTTGATTACAGGTGAAAACTTACCCGACTATTCCGCTGACCAATACGAACTTCTCTGTCTGAACCGAGAGTCTGGCGGCCGCGATTCCCTCTCAAACTACGCCACTTGTAACATAGCGATGTCACCGTCGTACCTGACTTGGCTATCAGCCAAGGACTCAGTGGCTGACGTCTCCATAGCTCACACACCGCTAAGCTTGGCCCAGCTACTGGTCAACAGCACTGATCTATTCAACATGTATGGACAGTTCATGAAACGGGACAATGTTATCTTTACTGTAAGTATATATATCTACTTGAATTTTGAGTAAGTTTTTTAAAGGAATAAGGGCGCGTTCCCACTTTGTCGTGTCGACAGATAATCGTATAGTTTTAAGTGTCGTGGCTTATATGTTTAAATGGAGGTGTTCACATATAGAACGACACGATTTACTGTCGTCTACGACATTTTTTGCAGTGACCACAAATTGTCATGACAGTGGGAACGACTAGCATGACAGTCGTAAAACGATAAAAAATCGTTACGACTAAATCGTGACGACAAATCTATCGTAGCCAAGATAAAAATATCGTCTCGTCGTTTACACGTGTTTTCCCTTCCCCATCTCACCCGTCTTCCATTTCGTCTTCGTCCATTGAACTCAGGAGCATAAACGCACTACTGATCTCCAAGAGAACGTAGAGGCGACTGTAGATTTGTAGTTTGCTATGAAAAGACAAAGCGACTGCCGTGAAACGATAAAATGTCGTCGCGATCCAATGGGAACAGCTAGATACGATAGTCGCTAAACGATAAAAATGTTTGACGACAAACAATCGTATTAATGGGAACAGCTAGAGACGACAGTCGTCTAACGATAAATTAATCGTTACGACATAGTGAGAATGTGCCCTAAGAGTGTCCTCTCAGTATTTCAAATATACAGGCAACCAAATGTGATGATAGTACATCATTAAAATTCCCACGCAAAAGTGTCGAGCGAATTGATATCCCATTGTTGATGATTCGAAAGCAAAAACCAATTGGTATTAGTCAAGTAAAAATAAGTAATTTTTGTGGTGTGACTTCCTATAATCTTAGAGTTCCTGATTTTTTGCTGAAGGACCCATCAGTAATAGAATAAAAATGTTTTCTAACATTTTGTAGCTTGCTTTAGGTATTTAGTTATAAAACCTACATATTAAATTAAAGTTACCATTGTCTATTTCATTGTGTTGTAGAAGATGCTAAGATCTCCTAAAACAATTTTCCAAAAATTTATCAATGGCTACTTTATATTTTCTAAAAAATAGTTTATTAAGTCATGATATTTGCACTCTAGCTAGGGCAAATATCATCAGGAAGTTATTGATCGATTTTTATGAAAATAGTTACATGAGTTCTAAGTATATTCTCTGAAGCAATGAAATTCACAGTGGTAATTTTAATCTAAAATTCTTTTTTATTACTAAACACCTATACTATATCTGAAGCAATGCTACCAATTTGTTAGAAAACATTTTCATTATATCACTGTCAGGTACTCTATCCATGTGCAAAAAATCACGGCCTTTAACATTATAGGAAGATATCCTTACTAGAAAAATTGTCTGGATGTTTTACTTAATAGAAATCATCTATTATATAAAACATTATTGATAGTCAATACAATTACAACCAGACAAGCTCTAGGAATTACCCAATTACAAACACGAATATAAACACAATGTAATTGAAAAGCAGTTTTATTCCATGTTTTACTGCCGATTTAATCTATATAAAATCATTAATGTGTGACTGTTTTTGTTTACAGAACAAAGCTACAGGGTTGGAGACATCAGCAAATCTGGACCTAAACAAACTCAAATCCATACATAGCGTAATTTCAAAATGTGGTCTTTTGTAAGCTAATTTGCCATACATTATTTATATAATAAGTAAAATCTATAGATTTCTAACAAAAACAAAGTCTGATTTAATATTTTTTATTTCAATACTTATATTACAATGAGAAAAATAAATAATACCCAAATGAAATTATGGTATTTTTTTTACACTAAATCGAATAATAACTTATAATGCTGCTAGTATGAGAGTGAGAAGAACTGTTGTGCCTAACATAGCATAGCCAGTTTTGTAGACTTCTTTGAGCGTTAAGCCTCTAGCGGTGTCCCAATACAGATGTCGGATTCCATTTGTAAAATGGTAAGCCAGTGGTGAGGCCAGCACTGCTTTTGCAAGGAAAATAGTGGCAGGTGATAGGTTCAATCCCTCGATCATAGTGATATAATGAGATAAGTCATGCGGCAGCACTAAGGCTCCGATACCCAGTACAGACATGTATCCTGATAGCGCCATACCTAGGAAGAAATTTGTAAACTATTATATTTGTACATGTCACTTGGTAATAATAAAAACCATTTTATTTAAAAAAAACTAAGGATTGGATAGTTGAAAATGAATGGCCACCAAATAATGAATATTACAATGACTCATAATTAATTAAGACTTAATAAATCTTATAATTCATTGTGTAAAATTTTTGTAAATGACAATATGAAGTCAGTTTTTATAAATAGTCATGTGAAAAACATTTTCTTTTTAATTATAAACCCATAGATTTATATTAAAAGAATGATTTTAATTATTACTCTGATGTATAGAAGTCAAGAGTGGCTGTGCAGCACATAGACAGCATGGCAGAGATGGTGGAATGCCAGAACCGGTGCTTTTGTTCAACTTTGTGGGCATTTAGACATTTACATACTAAAATTTAATAATTCAAACAAGCCACTTTCTGTGTGCTGCACACTTAAAATGAAAAAGTTAAATTAATAATAAATGAAAATTACTTATCATCATTTTCTAAATAAATGAGTGTTTGGTAATTAATGACACTTTCAAAAAAAAGTAAACTGAATTTAAATTTTTCGAATTATTGAAGTGTAATCAGATAATAGGGACATGTAAAGTCCTATTGACATTGACAAGTCAGATGTCACAACTTCCAATGTAAAATAAGTTGCTTATTTGTATAAAGGCATTCTCAAACCTATGGCATGTATGTTATTGGTGTACCCCATCCTATTCTAACATAGAAGAGATCCAATAGTACTAAAATGCTATTAATTTCAATACAATCAATTACACCATGGTCTGGAATACTGTTACGGTGGAAAGTGAACAGTGGCATATAGGAACAAAATAGATTACAATATCTCCACAACCAAAATTATTGCATTCTGTATAAGAATCCAGATCTAAGTACAGATTAGCAAAAAGATGCTGTTTATACTTTAACTGGCAATACATGATCATTCTGCTAGCATCAAGTCAGTCATGGGAGTGACAACATTGCAGATTTTCCGCAAATTAGAACACGTCATTGTTAGTTAACTAGACTGTTCTAAACTGGCAATGTTTTTAAATAAAGATTTCTTTTAAATTTCAGACATTTTTAAAATTCATTTGATAAGCGCCTATTACCCAATGCGAGTTACATTCTAAAGGATCTTTACACAGTGCTCAGAATGGGACAATAAATGAAAAATAGGAAAGGTATGAATATTCACATATCCATCTCTATATGAAACATCCAAATCTGTTCAGACTTTATAGCATAATTAAGTAACAAAATCCCAAACTTTAGTATTTTCACAATTACTGGAAGATCAAAGATGGATAGGTGATATAAATATTTACGGTGGTTTAAACAAAAATGAGCAAAAGTAAACAAAAGAAAGTACTTTTGGTTTCAACAAAAGGCATTAACAGTTGATTTTGTGGTTAGGGTGTTACCCTTCAGTTAAGGACAGTTAATGAGGCACTTTTATTACGCCCCCTTATCAATACTTTGACCAAAATAGTATTAGAGTGAATTATTCTATTTGTGTCAAATTTACTTAAAAGTTCTTTGATTAAACCAATCATCATGAATGCATGAGGGCATGCCTTTGGTGATCATCTGCACTGAAAACTTGCAAGCTCTATTTCCTGTAAAGTTGAACATACATTATATTGCAATTGTTTGTAATTTACCTGCAGCACGATGGGTAATTGACAGTGTGCTTGTCAGCTGTATGGCGTATATGGAAAGATGCGGCGACAGCGGTCTATGGAGTCGTTCATTTTTTAAGTCGTAATGTTCCAACTGTGCGGGTTCAAACTTTTTGAACGTGATCTTAGGAGCTACAGCAGCGGCCTGGGCGTACTGTGCAGTACTCAGCAAAGGAAACTTCCTTATATTACTTAGTACCGATGTGCGACTCAACCTAAAATATAGCATACTTTTAGAAAGGTTGACAGGAAACAACCCGACACGATTACATAATAATAAACGTACGTACCTGCCGCAAAATAGTAGGGCCATGTTTATACTTAATTTATACGTCGTAGGCTTCTGTAACACAGGAAAAAATTAAGTTAACACAAATTATTATATGATTATTTTAACAAAACAAACAAAATTTCCTCACCACTGAGTCTGACGAACTTCAACTTTTTATTTTCTTTCTACAGATTGTTGTGACAGTGACAGCCACGGCTGTCAAAGTCGATACGCGGCAACTCGATGCGTTTAGTTCACAATTTTCGTTAGGTAGGTAGGTGTTTCTACTGTCGATGGGAGCAACATGCTCAGACGATTGTTAGTCTGAGGATGCATGCTATGCCATACTACTATGCCACTCAACTAGATACAGCCTGCATGTGAAGTCCAATTAGTACTACTGGCATACAAGTTCTACATTTTTTCCTCAATTTTTTCAGTTAGGTACTTCGAGTTTCATTCCGTCATTCATTAATAGAAAAACTAAAGACTGATTAGAAAAATGGCTGAGTGATGTGTTTGTTTTAATTTTTGCGTTCTATTTTGTCATTAAGCTTAATTACACTATGATTCACTTGCACACCATCACTGACTTTTATCGTTCAATATTCTGTCGTTATATAGTGCATAACGAAGTCGCCAAAATCTTCCGTGAAGCATTCTGCCGAATAATGCCACAGAATGGCGTCGATTGAGATGTACACCCACTAAACCGTAGACAGAGAATAAACTAAACTAAAACCAGTTTTAAAGTAGTACTGTCTCTTTCTCCCTTCTCTCTAGTTTACTTGGTGTACATCCGAATCGACACCAATAATGTTTTCGTGTTTAGGCTGATGGCCTTACTGCCAAGCCTTTTTTAATAATAAAAAAGAAATACCAGGCTTTTTGGCGGGAACTTGGCGAGTGAAGTAGCATTTTTCTTTATAAATCTTATAATTTGTGCATTCTAACTTTTGAAGCTTAATAATGGCAGAATATTGTGCAGCAAACGTTAGTGATGGTGTACAAGTGAAGAGAAGTGTAAATTAAAGTGCGTAACGGAGCTTTCGGATTCCCACAAGAAGCCGCCAAAATCTTTTGTAAAGCATTCTGCCACTTTACTGAAGAATGACTTGACCGTGACTAGACTCTGTATACGCCAAGTATACGACGAATTACTTGTTTTGACTGAGACTGACTTACAAACTGAAGAAATGAGCAGTTCTACGGAAGGGTCTTGTTTTTGACAATTCGGTGGATGAATTTATATTTGGTTTTTAAAAGTTGTTTAATAACAAAGATTGAAGTGTACTTTATCCTGAATGCATGAATGACAATGGGACCACACATTGTGCAGTGGTTTATGAGTAAAGTTAATCACCGAATTGAGAAAGCACCGAATTAAGAAAATCAATCACCGAATTGAGAAATGGCCCAGCGAATTTAGAAAATGAACCACCGAATTTAGAATCACTGTCACCTAATATAGAAATTATGTAATTAATGATGAAAAATACAAATACCTAAACTTTTTTGATTACTGACTGATAAGTTTATTAGTCAGATGATTAGTTGTAGGTTTAAGTGCCTATATTAGTGTTTCTGAAATAAAAGTAATTGATTAAAACAAAAATTAGAATCAGTGTATTTATTATTATTTTTTAATTTTTAAATAAAGAACAAAGAAAAGAATTATAAGCTTATACTTATTTTAACTTAGCTTGATCAGTCTGCTCAATTTAACCGATACACTTCTCGGAGAAAATTAAATTTCCATCCACATCACCTGGATGAGTGGGAAGTCTACCACTGTACGTTTCTCAAGAAACTTCTTACCACGTACGACCACCCTGTGGAACGGACTTCCGGCAGCGGTGTTCCCGAACGAGTACGACATTGGAACCTTCAAGAAACGAGCCTACGCCTTCCTCAAAGGCCGGCAACGCATCTGTGACACTTTTGGTGTTGCGGGTGTCCATGGGCCGCGGTGATTACTTTCCATCAGGTGACCCGCATGCTCGTTTGCCGAAGTCTTCATTTTCATATTAGTGTATATTATATATACCTCACGCTGTACCTACTTATTAATACTTGGTACTCAAACAGCTTAGTTATTAAGAATTTTCGAATCTATTAAAAATATATTAAAATAGTCCGGTTATTTATCAAAGAGACAAAGAGAAAGAGACAAAATACTACCGAACTAGTGTAACAAATGACAAACCAGAGATAACAAACTAGATATCAATAATATTGTAAAACTATGTATTAAGGCCACAGGCATAGGTATTTACTTCAAGCTTTATAACAAAATTAATATCCATTGCAATCACACATATTTACTATAAATTTTATAACAAAATACCCGTTTTAATCACAGACAAGAGATCACTTGTATTCTTATTTTTCCATAAACATATTTCAATGTTCACTCAATATATACAATACCTAATATCTTAAAATATAAATTCATCTTCATCTTCAGAAAAATCTTCTAAGTTTAGCTCAGAAAAGTTAGTATCAGCCAGTGTTGGGGTAATTAAGGTGTCTAAGTTTATCTTGGCTTTCCAAATACTATCGTTTTCAGATAGATCTATATCCGACAATTTCAATTTAAAATCACTATCCTTCTTCCAGATCTTTTTCTTTGTAATATTTCCAGTTTTCACAGGGTTTAGTTCTCCGGTTTGATAATTTAGCACCACAGACTCATGTCTAGTTGATTTGTCCATAGAACTGCTTGCCGTTGCCGGTTTAATTATTTTCGTCTTTTTGTTTATATCTCTCATATAACATCGGAGCATTTTTAATTTACTCCTTTCTCCTTCTCTCCGCAATCTTTTTCTTTTCCTTTTTTTCGGCTTCACTCAGTTTGTCCATTTGAAAAAAAAGTACATTTAAATAAAACCGCCCAAGCAACTCTCACCTTTGATCCCCAAAAAAATTATTATAAAATTTTCATTGAATCCTTACAGTTGAATTATAGAATTATAGAAGAACTTACACCGAATTGAAATTTCACAGTAATAGTATTGTGAAATTTCAATTCGGTGTAAGTTCTCTCAATTCGGTGCACCATTTTCCATGGAATTGAGATCCACCGAATTGTGAAACTTACACATTTCATCAAATAACTTGTAAGTATTACAAATTAAAGCAATTTCTACAAAATTGACTGGCAGATATCATTTAAATATTCAATTAATTTAGCACAAATCTTATTAAATACTTAATAAACAACATTAATGTGGTCCACCGATTTGAGAAATGACCCGACCCCAAAAGCACCGAATAATTTCGTACCTTCGAAAATGCTCCTTAATACAGTAGTCCCCCCCATCCATTCTTCTCGGCCGCTCGGGCGCAACTGACAGATTGCGGGAACTAGCTAGTGATGTTCGTACTGCGCGTAGTTAGTGATGTAGGTAAACAAAACTAAATTTCACCGAATTGAGGCACACGCTTCGGACAAAATTAAAATGTGTTATTGTATTAAAGCCCAAGGATTCACAATAAATTTAATTACTTATATGGCTTTACTATCTATCCCTTGTTCTGTGAATATTCGAATTATAAATAGCAAGTGATTATTTTAAAAGTTATATGATGCAAACGAGTCAATTCTGGAAACCGGACACGCCATTTTAAGCAAAATTGTGCCGTTTTTAAATTTTGGGATTTTTTTTTTGGCTTTATGTAAAAGCTGACAGTTTTCTAGATATGCTCTCCATCAGGTCAAGAATCCTGTAAATACGTGTGATTTTTTTCAAGTACGTAATTAGACGTTAAATGTACTGTTTTCGCTCCAGTAGATCAATCGGCTCTTCCCGTAGAAATGCCCAAATAAGAGAAATAAGACATGGCTGTTATGGGCTAGATCCCTTTGCCTTCTCCTAAAGGAGAGAATGAAACCAAAAAAAAAAAAAGGCTTTTTGGCGGGAACTCGGCGAGTGAAGTAGCATTTTTCTTTATAAGTCTTATAATTTGTGCATTCTAACTTTTGAAGCTTAATAATGGCAGAATATTGTGCAGCAAACGTTAGTAATAGTGTACAAGTGAAGGGAAGTGTAAATTAAAGTGCGTAACGGAGCTTTCGGGTTCCCACAAGAAGCCGCCAAAATCTTTTGTAAAGCATTCTGCCAC
The DNA here is from genome assembly GCA_949316235.1 of Oegoconia quadripuncta. Lineage (NCBI taxonomy): Eukaryota > Metazoa > Arthropoda > Insecta > Lepidoptera > Autostichidae > Oegoconia > Oegoconia quadripuncta. The sequence continues at coordinate 5,221,201 of OX438743.1, forward strand.
TTTACTGAAGAATGACCTGACCGTGACTAGACTCTGTATACGCCAAGTATACGACGAATTACTTGTTTTGACTGAGACTGACTTACAAACTGAAGAAATAAGTGAAATAAGACATGGCTGTTATGGGCTAGATCCCTTTGCCTTCTCCTAAAGGAGAGAATGAAACAAAAAAAAAAAAAAAAAATTTGACATTTGTTTTGTGTAACTTTGAGGTTGCTTTTCTAAAGGAAAAACCAAAGATCTCTTCTCATCCCTTACTTCCCAAACTCCATTTACTGTCTCAACTGGATACCTCTCAAGGGTACTGGGCCCATAAGGACCTTCCCTGCCTGCTCAAAAGCTACAAAAAATTTATTGGAATACGCTCCCCTGTCTACCAGACACCTGTGAACCCTCTCTTTGATTGTCCTTACGACGCACTTCTACACCAGCCAGAGATAATTATTGATTTTGGTATTGAAAAAGGGTCTCCCTGTGCCAATGCCAAATTTAAGAAAAAGCTAGCAGAGGGCTACAGCGACTGGTTAACTATTTACACTGATGCCTCAAAACTATCAGACAGTGGCTTTGTGGGGTCAGCGGTGTGGATCCCTCGTTATAATATCATCTTAAATTATAAATGCCCATCAGCCTCTTCGGTTTTCACAGGAGAGTCTATAGCATTACTTGAAGCTATTAAATATGTGGAATCCCATAAGCTCAATAATTCTATTATTTTTACGGATTCTCAGAGCTGCATACGGGCATTAAAATCTAACCTGTTTCATTGCAAGAATAGATACCCTGTCATTCTCAATATTAAAAAAGCTCTACATAAATGCTTTACCCAGAGCTTAAACATTAAACTTGCCTGGATCCCCGGACATAGTGGCATTCAAGGCAATGAAGCTGCAGATATTCTGGCTAAAGATGCTATCAAAAATGGGACACTAACACACTTTAAAACTTTTACCCATGACCTATGCTCTGCTGCGAAAACCGATTTGGAAACTGCATGGAATGTCCTTTGGGATAAGTCGAAGCATATTAAGGGTAAATATTACGGGGATATCCAACCGTCAATTCCTACCAGGCCCTGGTTTTTTAAGTTCCGGGATATCAACAAACAAGTCACGTCTACGATATGCCGTTTACGTCTTGGACATGTCTGCTCGCCAGTATTCCTGGCTAAACTCCGAATACGGGATTCGTCTCTATGTGAATGTGGACTGGATGAAGGGTCTCCGGACCATATTATCTTCAATTGCCCTAAATTGACCTCTTCCCTATTTGATATCCTCCCCACTGACATTCCGCGTCCCGTTAATCTTAAGTATTTATTATCCATGGTGTTTTCCCCCATTGTCCAAATTTTAGCATCCCATATTAGAATTAACAAGATTAAACTGTAGATAGTAATCCGCTGGTGTTGGGCTAACTTGTGTTGTGTTGTCTTTTGTTTTAGACTGCTCAGCTGGAAGTAACATCGCGGCTTTCATTTGGACCAAATTTATATACTGTGTCACCTTCATGACTCACTTGACACTGGCAAAATTCATAAGAGTTGCCACTAATCAAACTGGAACTGGAAGATTTCTTATTAGAAAAATCTAATGTTCCGATTATTACTTATATCTACGTTAACCAGCGTATTGAGGGTTGATTGCGGCTTCAAAACTGTTGCAACGATGACATTACATTCTACGGACTTCGAAGTTTTTGGACGAGTGCAAGGAGTATTCTTCAGAAAGGTAAATTATTATATCTCAGAATTCTGAAAAAATATGCAGAAGTATTGGCACAATCTATTTCAGCGCTGTAACTTCGCAGGCATCTTTACATGTATTTGTTTTTAAGGTTAAGTATATTTTTATCTTCAGCTCCCGGTTCAGCTTTATCAATCGTCAAATCTATTATTTTTTTTTATATCCAGCAGGCAGGTCAACGTAAAACAAAACCAGCATGCAACAATGGACTGCCGCTAAGTTTTTGCACACTTCATTTTAGGGCCTGTTTGAGTACCTATACATCTCTTTTGCTCCTTAAACTAACTAGTAAGTATCACAATAAACCCTATTGAATTTCGCTTATACAGGCTGTGCCAAACTACTGGTAGACTCTCAATTTACTCCTGCTAGTATTGTATTCTATATTTTATACTAGCGATTTAAATCACCTCTGTTTAGTCAGTTAAGTGTATATTAGTATTACATTATAAAAATAAAAGCTAAGTCCACACAACTGTGATGTTTTCAACCCTCAATGAAAATGTTATAAGTCAGAAACTTGTCTGTTTGTAGAATTGTAGTACCAAAAGTGAACATCATCAACTGAAATTGTTGTAAATTATTTCTGTTAGAAGGCCGGTGTTTACGATATTTTGCTTAGCCATATTTGATGGAGCACTAAAGTTGTTATAGTCTAAACTTTAAAATAGATAATTCATATACCATATAAAATGGTTAGGTTCACTAGCGAAATTGGGGGCTAGCGGATCCCAGTACGGCCCTGAGCCTTTCTACGGTATCTCAAAAAGCCTAATTCGCTTTACCCTAAGGAACCGGTGCACCCAAGCAGCTCTTAAACTCTGGACGAACACGCCAGGCTTAACACACTCCAAATCACTAATCAAAGCCTTCAACAAGAAGGCGGCCGGCGAAGCGCTGGCACTCAGTAGGAACAATTTACGCATTCTCACAAGGGCACTAACGGGACACTGCTGTCTGAGCAAACACATGCTCAACATAGGGCTCCGAGAAACAGGAATGTGCAGACTTTGCCTCCTCGCAGAGGAAACACCTGCACATCTGCTGTGTGAATGTGGCCCGCTAATGCGTAAACGTAATATCCACCTGGGCAGCCACTTATTACACCCGGATGAGATAAAAACCATCGGTGCCAGGAAAATTATCCAATTCCTCAAAGAGGCAAACCTGAGCAACGAACTGTAGGTTAGTGGCGATCACAATAGATCGGCAACGGTCGCAGTGATACAGGTCTCCAACGACCTGCAACAGCCACACACACATACAATACAATAGGTTCACTACTGTGCTTAGGGTCTCAAAATATAGGGCAAGCTTGACAATATTTTTGTAATTTACACGGCTAGTAAAATTAAATAGGTGAATTAAGTTTCAGTGCGATTATTTTAATCAAAGATTTCCTATACTGTTTAAATAGTTAATAGTAAGGAAGCCGGGCTTTTCGACTTATAGGAAGGTACCGCTACTGGTAAGGTTAGTAAAATATATAGTTTGCAAAAAATTAACTTAGCAGGCACTTTTGTTTAATACTGGTTCTATAATAGTTTTTGAGATGACCGATTTGTGTAGTGGATAGTGGCCCTGTCAGCCTAACCAATAGTTGCAGGTTCGAATTCCATGATTGGTAAGTGTTTGTGTGATGAATACGAAGATTTATTTTCGATTCATGAATGTTTATATCCATTATCTAGTATCCATAGTACAAGCTTTGCTTAGTTTGGAACTAGGGGATTGGTGGAAGTGGCCGAAATATTTATATTTTAGCTTACCAACAACATTTCTAATTTCCCAGGTGTGTATTATTTTTCTATTTTTTTAAGGGATTTTGTCATATATTGAGGAAGTTGCTGAAAGAGGTTGTCTCCGCCCAATAAAAAATCTTAAAAATGGATTTAATTTATTTTGACTTTAAATGTCAATAAAATTGACAATGTTTTGTATGCCAATTTGGCTGATCACAGAGATCATATTTATAATATCATAACAATCTGTACACCTGTGTATCACAAATAAATAAATGATTGATTGATTGTCAATTAGTAATATACAAAAATATAAGAAGTGAATCTAAGGTTAATATAATTTTACTACACGGAAATATTTCGAGCTCCCTCATATTGAATAGAAACAGACAAATGCTGCTTGACATGGATTTCGAGATCTACGGAATTGTCCAAGGTGTTAACTTTCGTATGGTAGGTTAGCTTTTTGCACAAACACACAATAACAGCCTTATGTTGCGGCACTCTACTCTCGTAAGAAGGCCCTGGCCATACTCCACCATGCAGGCCCTATGCAGATTGGTGGATTTATGTCGGACTAGTGACCACCTGAGAAAAGAAAAATCAAGGAATGCCGGTTACTCCACCGACAAGAGCGTAGCTCTTAAATTAGAACAAGAAGAAGTGACCACCTAACAGTCCGTGATTTCAAGTCGCCGCGTTAGACCGACTTGGCTTACCACTCGCTTCCATTGAAAACAACCTACTCCACGAAGCAATGAAAATGAAATGCCACTATTGGTCTCCCATCCAGTGACTGTGGCGCCAGTACTTGGTGAACTTAGCTGATCGATTGCGACTGCGCCACGTTTGCTTCACTTTATGCACATAACAGTTACCTACCTATGCGGTGCTACACCATTGATAGACGCTCATTAGACAATCAAACTGATGGTAATTTCAATGACTATGCTTTAAATGACGAATGAGGTGTTGTGAGTGATAGTGAACAAAAATCTTTTATTTGAAACTTTTAATGACATTGTACACACGTAAAGACATAATAACAATGTTTCTACAAAGTACATAATGGAAAATGGCTTCCATACACTGCTATTAAGGCAGTTATACACATCCGATTTGAAAAAGAAAAAGTAAAAACCATTGTTTGAGTGGTACATGGTGTTTGTAAGTATTACGCACTTGTACATGTAGGTATACATAACTATAACGGTCCATAAAATTCGTGATAACATTCAGAAAAATTGGTCAAAAATAAAACACGAACCGGTGAAAAATAAACAGAAACGAACTGATTTTCGGTCTCCATCACAACATAAGTTGCAGTGGAAAACTACAACAAAAGTGATGCTTCTTCTTGACAATGAACCCAATTATATCCGTATTGTATTATCCGTATTATATCCCAGAACTCCGTCACACCTATGGCGTTATCAGAAACCATGCAAAGGTCCTCCTTGGTGCAGGTGGAAGAACGGGCACACTGAACAGCAGAGCAAGTACGCCATATTTTGGAATAGAGTTCTACAATCGCTGTGCGTTTGTGAATGGTCTATGCTATGGAGGCCAATTTCGCTAGGTTTTATCTGCAGCGACAGACCTAGCTTCGTAAATGACTTACAAAATTTATTTACATCCAAAAATCTAGCGTCAGTCAAATTCGGCTGGTAATACACTAATCTGAATGAGCATATTATGGGCCATAGGCTACATTAAAAAAATCCATGAATGCAGTTTTTCTTATCTCTGTAAAATCAGTGAAAGTGATTACTTTGAAAGAATTTCTCTACTGCTCATAGATCCAACCCTTTCCAAATTATACCACTTCAATGAATCATATAATATTAGGCACATACTATATAATATATACACATACATACCAGGGAACCAAAGTCATCGACATCTATGAAGTGAAAATGGACAGCTAAAATCTAACACAGAGTTGACAGAAACGTAATGTAGAACCCCGCAGCTAGATGCAGCGACGATTTGCTCATGGCAACTGGAACCGACTGGATACGTAAAGTCAAAGATCGGACACTGTGACACTCCTTGTGAGAGGTCTATGTCTGGCAGTGAATTAGTGTGACCCGTGAACACTCTGTGCCCGTGAATGATACTTTTTAAGGGTTGATAGGTCGTCACAGCTCCACATCCACATTCATGTTATAAATGCCATAGTAAGTCTTGTTTGTTACCTATCACGACTAAACCTTTGATTTGGTCGTATTGAAATTTGACTTGGGACCAGCCCCCTTGTGACATTGCTAGTCGCGCTCGACGGCACATGAGAGTGGGATAGTTGTATATTTCGTTCAAACGAATGAGCATGACAAATATTATATCGCGCGACATAATCGTTTATCGCCTGTCATGCTACGTCTTGTGCTAAAAACGTAGCCTACCTTTCCTTCATCCTGAAAAATCTACGCATACGAAGCCCCGAACGGAAAACTTGTCTTTAATACAAATTATAATATTATCAATATATATATCCACTTTAGTACGGCAAGTAGCATGAGTCTTGTTTGTTTAACCATTTCATGAAATAACAGCGTCTCTTCCGAAAATAGATCCCGGCTTATCCGATTGCCGATTGGCATGAATATTGTACGGTTATATTTTCATTAGGTACTTCTGAAAAGCTCTGTATATATGTCAGGTTTGTTATTATAATCTGGGAGAATCCCGGCAAAGGTTAGGTGGTGGTCGTAAAAATTTAGTCAGATTCCGTTTGAGTTGAAAACATAACATCGTTATACAGGTCGCAATGGACACGTGTTAGCAGACCAATATAAAAAAAACTTAAATATAAAGGCGGTCTTTTCGCTTATAGAGATCTCTTCCAGACAACCGTGGCAAAGGAGTTTTAGCTACGGTTGCGTAGCGTTAACAAAACTACAAACAAATCATAGAACCTCCTTTTTTGATTGAAATCGGTTAAAATAAGTACACTGTCGTGTGTGCTTTATATAGGGCAATATAGGTACCTTTCCACCTTTGTTGTCAAAAATATTCCTTGGGGAAGTTTGCTTATTTGTCCAACTCCCTGTTTGTTATCCTGTTTTATAGGCATTATTGACTGAATAAATAAACATAAATTCTTATTTATTCTTCACCGCATTACAATTTACAAGATAGGTACGTTATGTGAAGATAAATGGCTACATTATGCGAAAGCTTGTATTTCAGGTCACGCGGACTACTTTATACTTACAGTTCTTGTACACGTAGTGTTGGTAGGGGAAGACTACGGCGAACGTACCACGATCAAATTGGGGACGTATAAAAGAAAGGTCAAGATGTTTATTGGTCTGTGGGTCAAGACAAGAGTACGTACCCTAAATCGACGAGTATGTATGAGCAACTTTTTGAGAGTGAATGAAGCAAAAGAGGTGTATCAGGATCGTAGCAAGTGAAAGTCTGTGGTATCTGCACACCTCTACGGGAAACAGGCGCGATTTTATGTATGGATATAGTTATGTAAATAATTTAACAAACTTAAAATCGGTAACGAATTGCTGTATGGACTCATTCCTTCATTGGTCTTTAGTCACTCCGTACTAAATCATTGTTTTACCCAGACAGATATATTTTCAGTGTTTTAGATAAATATTTTTGTTACAGTATACGAAGGAGCAAGCTGAAAGACTAGGGCTTCGTGGCTGGTGCAAGAATACGTCGCAAGGAACCGTGTTAGGACATATGCAAGGGCCAAATGAAAAAGTCGAAGCGATGTGAGTAAATATTGCGTTGTGTTAAAGAGGCTGATGTGAGTTGTGACCAATCGATCCAATCTCGCGAGTATTTGATTCTTTTAACGCCCGACGATAAACGGCGAGGGTTATGTGTTTGACAGCGTTGTGTGTGTGTGTGTGTGTGTGTTTGTGTGTGTGTGTGTTTGTTTGTGTGTGACCAGTCTTTCGAGGCGACTGGGTCTTAGCCGTGTTTCATGATTCAGATTTCAGTTATCAAATTATTCAGCGTTGTCAATATTTTATAAACATAATTAACATTGAGTCTATTCAATTCAGCACAATTCTATTAAATTTAATACAATAAATAAACAATTCACTCAACTCAGTCCGTATACATCCCACTACAGCTGAGCCAACGCTGACCCAATGCTGGTTGGGGACTTCACGTGCCTTTGAATTTTTATTTCCCTAGTCATGCGACTTTCCTCACAATGTTTTCCTTCACCGTTTAAGAGCAGTCGGATAAAAGCACATAAGTAATTAAATAAAATTTGAAAACTCATTGGTACATGGCCTGCCTGGGAATCGAAATCGGACCTCCCAAATAGGGACGCTCCTTTTCAAACATTTCAATATATGCAACGAATAAACAGTCCAATTATTAAGATTTACATTAGCTGGTAACACAGTTATTTAATGTATTATCACAGTCTTGCGAGGGTTTTGTAAATTAGATTTATTTTTAGATTGAAGATTAAACTCTGGGCTAGTCTATCCATGTTTAAACGATAAGCCATTTCGAATAAATTGTTTTTATTTATATGGATGATATGATCACTTGTTTTATCGGGGGTTTTCTAAATTTTCAATTTATATTATTATGTCAAGGTGTTGTAGGACCCAACTGAGTATGTTGACAGGAGCTGTCACTGGTCATTGTCCCTCTAACAAACACTTACTAATACTGTATTTTTGCCGACAGTCCTCTGTGCAGAGTATGCATGGAGGCAGAGGAGACGGCTCACCACATCCTTTTAGAATGTACTTACCTGGGTACCCTAGGATCGCTCCCCGAAGCCATCAGCAACACCAAGGGTTTCCTAGGCTTCCTATTGGAGCTTGGTTGGGTGGAGCGAGGCCTTAAGTATCCAAACTTAAATAGGCGCATTGAGATGCTGAAAATAGGCCTTTGTCTTAACAAACAAGTAAACTAAAAATCTTAATCAAAATCGATTCAAATTTACATATTTTTTATGCTGTACTCAGGTATGATTGTGGTGAAGTGCTAACCCGTTGTGGATTAGCACTTCATGATGAGATATTTTGGGGACTGGCTATCTTTTCTCTGACAACCGGAACACAACAATGTTATTAACATTGCTGCTTTGGTGGCAGACTTAGATAAGATGGTGGTAGCTATCCCGGCGGGCATTTATAATGCCCTACCACCAACCAAACTGAGTACTAAACATGTACCCGCTGGGGATCGAACCCTATATTGTTTACATTGAACCACGGAGGCGGTTAATTATATTTACGCATTAAGTAGCAGTATACATAGACATACTAACCTTCAATATCCAAAGCATATTATTAACCTTAATGAAGCTAATCTTTCCCTTGCAAATGTCAGTTCTTTGGGGGTAAAATGTCAAATTGACCTTTATAGGTGTCCTCACTTGGCCTGGTGCGATCCCAATCTATATTTATGTTCGCTATAACAGTTATCGCGGGAAACGGTGCCGCTGGACGCAATAAAGTTACACTTTTATCTAATAAAACTATCTGCGCCCACTGGCGGCTTTCCACACAAAAGATAAGAACAGTGGGAAACTTCGATGAGCCTAAACGGTTTTACTATCTACTAGAATTGCCACAAAAACACTCCGTTTGGCCAAAATTTGATAGATAAGAAAACCCCTATTCGAACTGTTATTTTTCGTTTTCGATTAGCGAATTAACTTCTGGCTGGTCACTTCTTGGATGGAGAACCACTAGTGGTTTTACAAAATAAAGAATTTTTGGATTTTTTACGGGGTCCGCTTGATGTAGCGATAGGTTTTATAATTTATTGCTTTCATGTGTTAATACAACTCAGCTTAGGTAACTGGACTAAAATGTCATGTCGCCCTTATTCTGTAGTCGTTATCAAAAAGGATTGTCCTAAGTTTAATTTTAATCATGTGCCAAGAGATCCCACGTCAATTATCATCATCATATGTCAGCCACAAATCTTAATTCCCCAACGGTCTACAGATCTAGAAGCTGTGTGCCATGCCCACCGCCACTTAACTGCTAATCCACCGGGCTTTTTCGGAGACTTTCGTGCCTTTACGTATTTCCTCGTTTCTGATTCGATCTCGTAGTGAAGTGCCGAGCATGCCCTGTCTTTAGTTCGTTGCGTGAAAGGTCACAAAGGTGCTTTCTTATGAGATCCATGTATGAGATCGCGTTTCAGGCCATAACTAATCCTGGTAACACATATTGATCGATTGATTGAATCAACACCAATGGTGGCCGTTAATTTCTATTATTTTTTTTGTTCTGACATGATCTTTGTAAACAACTTTTACTCGTGCGAAGCTCTTGTGGTGCAGTCGCTAGTCGTTTTCGATTAGCGAAGTTAAGCAATGTCTGACGTTGGCATTTTAATACGAGTGTTTCCGTGCTTCGGAAGGTACAATAAATACATGACCCACCTCTACACCGTCCCACTGCAACTCCTGTAGCCAGGATCAACAGCGGTACAGCCGAACGTGGCCTACTGAAAGTAAGCGTGTCCCGAGAAAAGACTTTACGCTACCTTGGGGCCCAAAATTTAAGAAGAAGAAAAAGGGGTTTACAGAAGGAAAAATAAAAATTATTTCCTCCTTCCCCTTTACAAATGGGAGTGTAGCCAGAGAAAAGGAGAAAACCCTCGTATGAGGTTAAAATTAAATGGGTAAAGGGGACTGAGTGAGGCTCAGTCCCTAATGAGTATAGAATAAACCACAGACGGCGCCAATGGACGCAGTGAGTTCTTGGTAAGTAGCTAATCTACTTAGTGTAGTAATGCCAGTAATACGAATGGCAGAAAGACTTAAAAGCACGGAAGCTATCATGATTTGCAACCAGATCCCCGTAGTACACTGGATGGCTATAAAGGTATAATAAATAGGCGATCCCCGTTGTTTTCAATTGAAAGCGGTCGTTAAGCCAAGTGAACTTACAGGGGCGGCTTAAAAACACCGACTGTCAGGTAACCATTGACATTATTATTATTCGCGGTAACCTTTTGCTTCCTGAACATTAACACTCACTGGTTTGTGGCACTGTCCATGGTGTATCAAAACAGGGTGTCAAGCATCACTTGATCCCCTTCCATAGGTTAAACCTTAATGCTAATTTTCAAATCATTTAGCTACACTCCCATTTGCCGAGAGGGGGTGGAAAAATTCTTTCCTATTTCACACCTTTAACTCTTCTTTAATTATACTGAGGTCCAAGTAAGCAATAGAGACACGTAGGTAACCGTCTACCTTCAGTAGGCGCCCTGCAGAGTATCACTGTTGATCCTGTTTTTCAGAAGTAGCAGTGGGAGGAGTGTGGAGGCAGGTAATGTCAGGTGACCACTAGTCCGACACAAACCCATGAGTCCGCACTGGACCCGCGTGGTGGATTATGACCCATACCCTCTTCCAAAATGAATCAATTTTAAATTATTGATATGTGTATATAAAGTTTAATTTTTATGCTCAGAGAGCCACTGAACAGTAGTACAGTTTTTAACATTTTTTAAACCTGTGACACAGAATTGACGCTACTTAATATTGTGGTTTACATTTAATGGGACCCATCCATCACTTGATGTGCGTGCCTAAAAACAGACTAAGGGATTTATTGAGTCATAAATAAGCGGGACGCGCATACGAGTAAGAACGATAATCGGTGGGTAGGCCATTTGTTACAGTAGGGTTCAAAAGTGCCTATCGATTAGAAATGTTTTAATTTATATTAAATACCCGGGAATATACCGGGAATTTCGTGTAGATTATATAAACATAATTAATATACCCATAGATTTCATACAAAAACAATAGAAATGATAGAAAGAACGCGTGAAGCGCACCGGAAAATGCTCGCGGCATCGCCATTATAACGGCTGGCGCATGACGGAAAAGAATTTTCCAATTTGCCGGCAGTATGGCGCATGGCAGTTGAACCGAACTGTTTGCTGTACTTAACTATCGACCCAGGAAACTATTTAATTAGGTGATTTAACGGTTTTAGGGTGCTGTTGGGCCTACCTCACTTCTTTAATGCTTTCAAAAATGTATGCTCAGGCGCGAACTGACGTTTCCATGGTGTCATATGCAAGAAAACAGCGTCACTAGTACGGGGCAGTACCAACAGCATCTTGAAGATCGTTGTGGAGAGATACGACTCTATCGTACTAAATCGCTTCGTTCATTTGTTGATCAAACAGATTAAATAGTCAATCTGTTTGACCGGCAAATGAAGAGGAGTTGATTAATATTTCAGCTTGTAGGCGTATCTATTGTTATTAACATCATCATATTAGCCACAGGGCGTCCACTACTGAACATAGGCCTCCCCCATACATTTCCACGGTTAGAAGCGGCCTTCGTCCAGCATTTTGCCGCGATCTTCATCAGGTCGTCCGTCATACAAAGCCATGAATCTATGTTATCAAACAAATAAGTGAATGAATGAACCTAGCGCTACGACGTCTACACGTTCTCAATACATCCGAGGTTCGTTGTATTACTCCTGTGTGCTTTGGTAACTTCATTTTTTCTTTCAGGATGCAATGGCTGCAGACCAAAGGAAGTCCGAGCAGCCAAATAGATAAGGCCGAGTTCCGAAACCGTAAGGAAATCAACGACTTCACCTTTAATGACTTCGGTATCAGAAAGGATTAACTCTTGAATCTCATTTGATACTAGCTAGTGAAATATTCTAGATGTGTAATTCTCAAATTGGGATTTTAATGTCGAGCATGTGTCGATTGTGACAATGCAATAAACATGATTATGATTGTATTTGCGACCAGTCACGCAGAAATTGTACGGAATCGCTTCAAACCACAATCAAGTGTAGCAAACTCAATATATAGCCTGCATAATGTACCTACACTAAAAAAATCTGGCGGTTTCCACCTGGAAACCTGTGTAAATAGCGTATAAAGAACTTATGGTTGGCTTAATAAGTACTCGTATTTCGGTCGACCGAATGGTGTATTGGATAGTGACCACTGTGAAAGCCATGGTGGCGAGTTCCAATCCCGCTAGTGGTAAATATTTGTGTGATGAATACTAACTTTTATTCCCGTCCCGTTTATCCGCTGTCTAGTGTCTATAGTATAGGCTCTGCTTAGTTTGGAACTAGATGATTGGTGTAAGCCGAAATGTTTATTGGTTTATTTCAAAATTTCCTAACAAATGTTTAAAAAACATGAAAGTTTCGGTTTCGAATTTTGGCCGTAAATACAGATCGACTAATTTCGTTTCCGGTAAAAAAATTTCGCTTGTACTTCAAAAATTGGGCAATATTTAAAACGTCAATGGCAATTTGAGGAATCACTTTCAAAAAGATGATCAATGTCAAGGAGGAGTCCAGAGCAGCACCAACTGCGAATAAATTCTGAGCTTAAAACTCACAAATCCTATTAGATCTAAAACATAAACTAATATTATAGTTTGTATTATAAATGTATTAACTATGTTGCTAATATTTTTTATTGGATGTATTAATTTACTCATAAAACAATAGATATAAATTATTTATTCTCTGACTGAATTAGTCTAAGGTATTAGTATTTTATGTAAGTACTTGTGTTCGTTCAATCATAATAATTAGTATAAAAAACCAAACACAAGCTGTCCCCCTAATAACATTTTTAATTGCATCGTGCTATCACGTCGGCTTCTACGTCACGGTGAAAACAAAGGGTTATTTCCCGTGGCTATAATAAACTGGCAGAGGCATTACTCTTGTAATGAGTAAAAATTTACGCTCGTATAACCCCTTTTGTATGACGATGATAATTAAAATCTGTTTTGGGGATTACGGCCGCGAGCGAATTAATTATATAAAAATATTCCATTACTCACACCGTGTTTCATAATTAAATGTTGTAAATATTCGTTAAAATTACTGCGAACTGTAGTATAATGGGGTAACATAGTCCCTCTGAATATGTTCTTTTAAAGGAGAATAACGTTACATGCTTCAAGTATACAGACCCAATCAGCATCGGGCGGCAGTGACGCCTGCTGAAGGTCTACAGACAAGACTAATACGTCACTCTTTTGTTAGTTTTGATCACAAACTACTTAGCACACTACTAGTTTAGCATAATCGAGCTAGGATACCTGTTTTACTCTTGTGAATCTGGATAGATCGGTATTCTGCACGTGACCTCCTTGGACCCCAGACTAACTGCCACCAGAATTAGGCCACCATAGGCGAGCGAGTTTACCTCTTCTCCTGCAGATCTAGATGAAGCGTACTACTTTTAGATCTTAAAAGTAAACGGTGTCCTACGTGACTCTGTTGCTATATTCGACCCTAGACTAATTACCGCCAGTAGTAGGGTACCATAAACGTGCGAGATTACCTCTTGCAGATCAGGATGAACCTGCACTGCCTACTGAAGGTAAACGATATCCTACGTGACTGTGTTGCTATATTGGAACCCAGGTTAATTACCGACAGTACTAGGCTACCCTAAACAAGCGAGGTTACCTCATGTAGATCATGATGAAAAGTATACGCTTCACAGCCAACTGAAAATAGACCGTGACCTGCGTGATTGCTACCTTGGGCCCCAGACTAATTACTGTCAGTACCGGGGTAGCATAACCAAGCAGAAGTTAACTCCATGAAGACCGGGCTATGAACACAACGGCTATACGTACGTACGAGTACTCTACACGACCCCTACTGAGGTAGACATTGCATGCCCAACATGACTATTGTTACTTGGTACCCTATACTCATAATACATAATTAAAAAAATACGGGTGCATTATAACGATGAATAGATGTATTTGAAATACAAAAAGCGACAGTTCAAAGTTTGTAAAGAAAAAGGCGAACAGGTGAAGAAGAGGTCGTACGTCTTGAAGTCATAATGAAAAAAGTTATGATCCTCTTTAGTGGCATTATGAGTTTGCAAAGACTCTCCAAGTTGCAAAGAGTCGTCTATTTTTAAAGTAAAAATAATGTCTATTGATGCCAGACAGTTATCAGCTTATTTTTTTTTTAATTTATGAACTTTCAGTTAGGGTAACTTTTCTTTGGATTTTGTGGTGGTGTAATAATAAAATGCTCGACATTTTATCTATATAGAAGTCGGGTTGTTAATGTTGGTAAACATATTAGAGCCTGTACGTTTAACAGTCCGTTTTGATAGTTTCTTTTTTGTATACGCATCAATTTTGGCTTTAGAAGAAGCCATGTAGAATTATAACAACTAAGAAATTGTCTGCCTTATTTATTTAATTATTTTTTTTTGAGACTCAGTTTACAGGGTAATAAATACTTTGTATTTTATTTTGTAGATTTAATATCTACTTAGCTGCTAAACCGTGTAAGACCTAAAGACGGCTCCAACACTCACACTCAACGCTCGATTAAAGCCCAAGGAAACTTCTCCATGCGTGATAATGTGCACGAGTTGGGGACTCCGAGGTGTAATTAAAAAGTTTCCTCTGAAATTAAGGCTTGAGAGACCTGGCACACACGTCAATGTTTAACAGAGTTTCTGAAGTGAGTAAATGAGTACCTAAACTCACGCAGAGCAACAACCGTACCATATCAAATACTCATGCATAAGTAATACTATTGTACGCCAGTGTGGAAATCCCATTTGCTGAGCACATAAAGGATGCCGCTGAAATATTAGAACACTCCGGACTATCGGGGAATAATAAACCATCTGTTAGCTAACAATAGACGTCGACCTTGAAGGCTTTTACGGAGGAGTTTTCGCTCGAAAGGGTAGGAAATAATTACGTTCGAGTCAGTAACCCGGGCGTGCGTTATTGATGGCTCGCGCGGCGCCGAGACGCGGGGTAAGTGGGTCAGGGGGGGGCGAGGCGCGCAGCCGCCGCGGCACTGCGCCCTCAGCCCCCAGCCATGGCGGACGCGCCGCCGGAGGTCCTCGAGCTGAACGTGGGCGGCGTGCACTACGCCACCACTCGCGACACGCTGCTCCGCGAGCCGGACTCGCTCCCCGCCGCCGCCCTCCGCGACCCCGAACACCCGCGCGACGCACGTGGCCGTATTTTTTTCGACCGCGACGGCGTACTCTTCCGATACGTGCTAGATTATCTTCGCGACGGTGGCCTCGTCCTACCGGAGTGCTTCAGGGAGCACAAGCGGCTGACGCGCGAAGCCCGGCATTACAGGCTACCGGGGCTGGAGAACGCTGTTCGAGACTCTGACCCGCGTCCCCCGAACCGTGAGCGAGGATGCATTACGGTAGGATACCGAGGCAGCTTCGCCTTCGGCCGCGACGGTTTAGCCGACGTCAAATTCCGGAAGCTGTCGCGGATTCTGGTCTGCGGGAAGGTTACGCTGTGCCGTGATGTGTTCGGTGAGACGCTGAACGAGTCTCGCGATCCGGATCACGGGCTCGCGGACCGGTATACGTCGAGATTCTTCCTGAAACACTCGTTTATCGAGCAGGCGTTCGACATGCTGCAAGAAAACGGGTTCAAGCTGAGCGGCAGCTGTGGCAGCGGCACCGCGGGCGGTGCGGCCGAGCTCAAGCCGGGAGTCGACTCCGAGGAGAACCGTTGGAATCACTACAACGAATTTGTGTTCGTGCGAGAATAAGTTGAACGTTAGTTTCTATTGTGATAATGGGTAAGAAGCAACCACCAATGAAAGAAGGTTGCTACGACGACGGAAAGTTGCACGTGAAAATATTTTTATTGCCAACAGGTAATGAAAGGTTGCCTTCATCTGCAGAATGTACCTATCTTGTCTAAGATTTAAAAAAACATTAGTTTATTATATGTATATTCCGCAATATTTGCGTAATAGCATGTCTAATCTAGTCAAAAGTATCCCTTCATTGAAGTATAAAGTAAACTTGAGTCATCCTCAAATAGGATTCTCTGAGTTTTAAATAAATCTATATTTATGTAGATAATGAATCAGACTATTAATAATCATGTAACAAATAGTTAGATGTACAGTAGGTATTAAAAGTTATCTCCTTTTAGGACATCTTGTGTACTGTAACACTCCTATTTATATAATTCTATTGTATTTTTCAAATTGTTTTTATACCCACTTTGATATATCTTATCTGTAATATATTTCGTAAAAAAAGTGCGAGGGCCATATTTTTTAAATAAAATATTATGCCAAATTATTATTAACAAGTCGCAGACTTTTCATTTTCAGTATAATATATAGTAATGTTGCATTTATACATTTTAAAATCTACCGGGTAACTTCCTATCTATACTAAACGATGTGTTGTGATCAAACAGATTTTTTTATTCTTCATACAACGCTAGTCATTTCTGAAAACTAGTTTTATAGTTATAAGACCAAAATATTATGTAAAATAATATGCAATAAAATGCGCGAATGAAAGGTACCTGAATAAATAGTTGACATTAGAATACAGTACGTATTTCTGTCTGGTCGTATAGTTCGTTACAACCTATGTAGCTGCTGAGTAATCGCAGAACCTTTAACATACCATTAATTAGAGCTGCCGATAATCTAAATTCTGCTTAGTTTCACTTGTCTGGTCGTCCACAAGCGACACTTTCCAAGCAGTTTTCATAAAAATGTTCTATGGGCAAGCGTAAGGGACATGAAACTTTTATCTAAATAGATAAAGACATAATTATTACTTGGGGAATATCAAAGCCATTCAGACGAAAAGTTGAAGGCAAATATTGCTGCTTCCCAAATTCCTTCAAACTTTCCACCGTTAGCATACGAATTCGCTTAACAAGTCTCTTGAACTATTTCTCCAAGCCTTCCGGAAAGCCAATACTTCCAACTTTTAATGTTATTTTTATGAGCCACTTCGAATTTACAATCGCAGCCATATCATTAGATAACCTATGTATTTAAGCTGAACTTCCATAAAAATCTTCCTGCTGATAAATAGATAAATATAGGTATCGATGGTTTAGCCAAAATTCTCATGTGATCGAATAGATAATTTATAGTTCGCATTTGTCATTCGTAAACGTGTATCAGGAGTCGTGAATACTTGGGGAAATCTGAAACAGGTGTGATTTACGACCATCTCGGGGTCGAATGCTTTCTTTTTCTAGTGTTTTCTTTTTTTACGATTGTTAGCCCTTTTATTTATGAAGCAAAGGTTCTGTATATCTCGACAATAGCAATGGCAAAGGGGAGAGCTTGGTTTGGTTATGAAGAAAAGATTATTGTGTGATCTAATTAAAAATTAAAAGTTCCTTTGCATCTCTTCCACATTTGACTTACCGATTGCAAATCTTTGTTTTTGACAGGATAATTAGCGATATATGTGATTTGATGTGTAATCAGTAATCATAATTTTAGAGGGTTTAATATTTCTTACCTTATTTGTATGCCACAGAATCAATGGGGCATGCATTTGAATGAACTGTTACATGTATTCGTGCTTTGAACGGATATAAATAGGATCTTCAGGTTCACTAGTTATTTATTGTATTATATTCATTGAGTGCCGTCTATTCGGTGACCGAGTTCGCTCTATCAGTATTGATTACCCAAGTATTTTTGCCACGAGGCAGGCCGCAGACGTATTCAGATTTTTGTGTATGTGGCCTTTTGTGATAGAATGTTAGAAGCATTGTATAAATGATTTCATTCTCAAATTTTCTGCCACTTTACAGGCAGTGGCGAAGTGTTAGATATTTGTATAAATTTGCTGCAAATTATTGTAAATGTAGAATAAAATGATACTTACCTACATTTAATTGTCGTTGGGAGAGAATTTAAATCGGATATGATGTCGTAAAACCTGTGGTATTATTATGAATTGGTAGACAGTCTACCTGTATATAATATTTGTCTTTTGTGTTAGAAACTTAATATTTTATTGTTTAGAAAAATTCTAATTTTAACTAAGTGAATGTCCGAAACTGTTGTGTGCAGAAAATGTGAAATATGTAACTTGAAAATTTTTTCCCGATGAAAAAACGGTGTATTTTTTTTTTGAGAAAAGTTATTGAATATTGTTCAATTTACAATGATACATTTTTAAACTGCCGCTCCCTGTGAAACCAATGGTTACGGGTTCAAATCCCGCAAGGGAGTTAATGTTTGTGTAATGAATACGAACATTTATTCCCGAGCTTTTCCCGAGTCCTTGATTTTTATATAAATATTTATGTAGGTATGTTTAGCCGATATCTAGTATCTATATATAGTAGTGACTGTGCTTAGTTTGGGACTGGATAATTGAAGTAAATTATATATATATATATAAAAAATTAGGTCAAAAATGTGTTTCCATGAATGAATAGATTGGAACATAAACCTATATTTCTGTTTTAAATTTAAAAAGCCATTGGCAGACGTTTACTTACATATTTCACATTTTCTAATGGATCTGCGATAATGATATAAACGTGATTGTCAAAATTACAATACCGCTGGACGCTAGTTAAAGTAACAACTCCTTAGATGTAATTTAAATTCTGTAACTGGTGTCTGGCTAAAACAGTGTTGGAACTGAACTTGATTTGATTACTATTGTAGGATTTCTAAAAGAATAGTTTTGGGAATAAATTTAGTTAAAAAATTATAAGTTGGCTTTTTAAATATTCCACTGTGATAAATTTTTTGAAAAACTCGTGGCGCAGTCGCATTCGCTATTTGTTTTCGATTTGCGAAGTTAAGCGATGTCTGGCGCGGTCAGTCCTTGGATGGGTCACCAGTAGTGGCATTTTAATATGAGTGTTTCCGTGCTTCGGAGGGCACTTTAAACTTGCCAATCTTGGTGATTTTCAATAGAAGCCAAGTCGATGGCCTACAGGGGCGGTTTAAGAACACTGACTCTTAGGTGGCCACTAGTCGGTCAAGAAGCTACCAATCCGCACTGGATTATGACCCATAACCTCTCCCAATGAGAGGAGGCTGTGCCCCAACATTGGGGACGTGTAAGGCTGTTGAATTTTTATTGGGAACAGCGTCAACTCATAACTGTGTGTATAGTTTTTGTTGCAACCACTTTTTACATATTAACAGACAGTCAGACAGTTGCAGACAGCGACAACTTTTTTTCAGATTTGTCGCGGATATGTTTCATTTATTTATCTCGCAGGAACTACTCATTTTATCGGTATAAAAGTAACCTATGTTTTAATCCAGGGTATATTCTACCTATATACCAAATTTCATCCAAATCCGTTCATCCTTTTGGCCCTGATTGAGCAACAAACAAACACCCAAACTTTCGCATTTATAATATTAGTGACTATTTCATCTCAAATAATGATGTCGATTCGGATGTAGGTACACCAACTAAACTAAAACCAGTTTTGGAGTGGTGCCGTCGCATCGTACTGTTCCAGGGAAACTGATTTTAGTTTAGTTGGTGTACATCCGAATCGACACCAATGTATAGGTAAGTAGTAAGATCAGTGAAAGGAAGACTCTTTTTTATCATTTTTATTTTCTATTAGGTACTATTATTAACTTAGAGGTGTGTTAGGATCGTATCAAGTGGAAATCTGTGGTCTCTGCCTACCCCTACGGGAAACAGGCGTGCCATTATATATGTATGTATTATTAACTTGTTAATGTTCGTTAACAAAAAAATTACCTGTTTGGTATAATAGAGATTTTTAGAAGTCGGCGGGTTCGAATCCCGTTTGGGACATTTGTATGATAAATACAATGGATGATATTTATAATAATATGTACCAAATGTGTTGGGAATTCCGGGTCAGTACGCTTCCACCTTCGACCTCATCTTCACTTGACATCAATTGTGATTGACATCAAGTACCAACCCGTTGAGCATAAAAAAACATGTACCTATATATTTACAAAAACAATTGTAAATATCACGCATCTGGTATCTGTAAGACAAGCTTATTTGCTTAGTGTAGAATTAGATGGCGCTGTGTCTATGTTCAAGGATAATAATTATTTATTTAAAATACGAATGAAAACATTGGTATGGAAATTTTACAACTTTAATATAAATACCCTTCTTTTATTAAAATAAAATAAATTTGTCCATCGACTACAAGCAGGCAATATTAGGTAAATTTAAAGTACCTAGGTGGATATACAAATTCTGACCCAGTGCGTGTCGAACCGTGTGCAGAAGGGTTTTATAGTCCGAATTACTTAATCATTTTAAAATACAAAGTTATTTTTGCATTTGATTATATAATTTTGTTATAAGTTTCTATGGACTTATAACAGACCCAACTACATGTTATAAGGTAGTCTACTAACACTCGTTAACTAGTAGAGCCTACTTATACTAATTAGTAGTAATAACAATATTCAAATTAGTAGGAGAGGGAACACGTAATTATAACAAAAATTACCTACCTATTCAACGGTACACAGTCTACAGGTTGAGGTACATTATGCAAATAAAAAAATTCACTCCCATTTATGTAATTATTCTTTATTGCACCAAAATATTACAATAACAGAGTACAAACAATAGGTCACGTACAAAGGTGGACTTATCTCTTTAAGAGATCTCTTCCTGCCAACCTGAGCCTGCCAAATAGGAAACATAGTAAATTTGGGGTTTAGCAGTAAATTGTGTGCAAAAGAAAAAATCCTATAATAATAAAACAAATAAAAAAAGAAAAGATAACTGAATAATAAACTTACACTAAATATATTACATATACCTACTGCGAAATATATACATAACAATTTAAATATATATATATACTATAAACCTACATACACATACTAATATCACGAAAGATGGGAGAGGTAATGCTCTTTTAGCCTTTTCTTAAATACTGCAATTGAAGGGCTGTCCTGAATTAATTTTGGCAGTTTATTCCACATCATGGCTGCTTGAACACTATTTGTGGTGGCTCTAGGACAGGCAAGTGTTTTTGTAATGTAGTCCTCGAACTACATACCTATCCTATATTTTTTTAGCCGTACCACCATGCCAAATTTCAATAATAAATAGCTCTAATTATCTCAACTGATATCACTGCTGTGACATACAGACGGACATTTTTTTTTATGCACAACGGGTTAGCACTTGACCTTAATCACACCTGATGTTGCCGAAGGTGGAAGCGTACTGACCCGGAAACCCAAATACTTGGGGAACTTTCTATCTTATCTCTGATAACCGGAACACAATAATGCCATTAACATTGCTGTTTGGTGGCAGATTTAGATAAGATGGTGGTAGCTAGCCAGGCGGACATTTAAAATGCCCTACCACCAACCAATGGCGAAACTATGAGGCTTTCTAGATTGACTACGGATTCTTTATATATCGTACGTGCGCATTTACTTATTACCCCAAAGCCTGTGACAGAAATAACATCTAGCTAAAGCTGAACCGTCTCATTTGCAACAACTTAGGTTTAGGTTTCATTTAAAGCCCGTATTCTCGAATATGTAGCACAAATCTTGGAATAATAGGACACAAGCTGAGTATTGTGCATGGCTTACAGGACCCAAGTAACATTGGCAACACAAATAACTTTAATACTATTATTTGCTCGACCAAACTACGCTGCTATTCAGAGCTTAGCCCGCCCGAGTTTCCATTCGCTCCACCCACAGAATCCACCCGCTTCGTTGGTCTCCAATATTCCTTTGATCATTTCTGGAAGGTTTGACCTAAAATTACTGTCGACCTTTATATGCTTACTGCTCCATAAATGTAAGGTTGTTATCCATCCAATGATGTAATTTGCGGATTCTGTGAGTTAGCTTAGCAGTCCTGATTGTAAGTACTTGGTGTGCGTACAAGTACAATGTCATTTTGGTACCTTTGTCGGGAAATGATAGCCCAATAACGATACGTACATTTTCAAATGTAACATAGGTACTACTAAGCTCGCCTTTTGTGTATTATAATTTCTGTCCTATGTTGGTTCAATGTATGTTTGTATACTTATATATATATATATATGCAATAAAGTGTTAAATAAATAAATAAAATATTATATTGAAATTATTACTTTGATCATTCAAACATACATTGATCATAGAAGATACTAAGATCTAAAACTATTCTAAAAATTATCGATAGCTACATATTTTCTAAAAAAAAAAAATTGAGTTTTACGCGCATTACGCGTACCGCTCGCCTGGGAGACTACGAGACGGTTATGTGGGACCCCCCTCCCTGTCGGGAGGGATACCCACTAAAACCCCGCGGCGACCTTCTTCGGCAGGAGGGAGTTCTACATATAATGCTTGGGAAATTTTTTCAAAATTTTCAAGACGGTAAATGATCGATGTTAGACATAGTTGCAGGTGTTACAATGACGAGGTAATTATAATTTAATATTGTAGGTTTTGTAACTCTATACCTAAAACAAGCTACCGATTTGTTAAAAAACATTTTATTCATCACTGATAGTACTCTATCCATTTGCTAATAGTCGGGTAAAAACTAGGAACTTAAAGATTATTACAAATAAACATCTTTCGCTTACTGAGTTCAATAGTACTTACTATCACAAATACACAAAATCCCTCTTTAAGGGTACCTAATAGCTGAAAATCAGTGTTTTGCTCTTGAGCAATCCGACGACCTGTTTGGTGTAATGGTTAGACACTCTGCTACTATATCAAATGGTCGCAGGTTCGAATCCCGCTAGGGGCATATTATGTTTGTATGATGAATACAGACATG
The DNA here is from genome assembly GCA_949316235.1 of Oegoconia quadripuncta. NCBI lineage: Eukaryota > Metazoa > Arthropoda > Insecta > Lepidoptera > Autostichidae > Oegoconia > Oegoconia quadripuncta. The sequence continues at coordinate 5,244,245 of OX438743.1, forward strand.
TGTTCCCGAGTTATGGATGTTTTTCATTTATACATGTGTTTATTTACAAAAAAAAATGTATTTGTGTAGTTTATCAACCATCTAGAATCCATAACATAAGCCTAGATGGCGCTGATCCAATAGATTTAAATTGACATTCAACAAAATGATGTCATGTAACTTACGTTGAAAATAAAATGGCTTGAGTTTGAGCTGTGTGTTTGTGCAAAGACATTTATTATTATTATTATTACTGAGCTATGGCCCATTTTGTGCCACTGCAGCACACACATACTTTTTATATACCTGTTTTGTTTGTACTTTTATATATTCTGTTTAAATTGCCATGTTTTGTAAAATGCTGTCTACATATTTAAACTTGCGTGCTTCCTTAGCAAAAGTGCCCACTTAGTACATACTAAGGTTAAGCTACCTTTATCTGGTTTTTATTATACTGTAGTCTAAAATTATGTGTACTACTTTTGTATTAACTACTTATAAATATTATTTAATGTATGTGTGTGGCTGGAGTAACAAATAAACGTTTATCTATCTATCAAAATATAAGTCATTGTAAATGTCCTGCTTAATACAAATTAAATTTTCTCAGTAAATCATGAATATTTTTAGATACCTAGTACTTTTTACTTATTGTTAAACTTAGCAATGGCTGTAACTATTGGGTCTTTACTTATGAAATTGGAGTTTTTTTTCTTCGTTAATCATGTGTACCAATTCCAATTATGTCCTTTGTTTTTTATTTGGAAAATGGAATATTATTTCAAGGTTTCACATGAAATATTCTTTAATTTCCGGGCTAAATCACATAATAAAAAAAAAATAACAGAGCTCTTTTCATGTGCTTCCCATAATCATTTCTTAGATTCGCTGAAACTTTTATAAAGCGGTTACTTTTAAAAATTAACGTTGCCTATACTTAACTTAATGTTATCCGATAATACACACAAAGTTTAGCTAAATTTGGACTTGCCGTTCCCAAAAAAAAAAACATAAATGTTTGTATGGAGAAAACAGTCTTAATGAGATTCTTCATACAAAACACCAATTTCATAGGTAATGACCTAATATATAAAAAACTATCGAAGTGTTCATGATTTCATGAGAAAATTTAATTTTTATAATGCGGGCCTGTAATGCTCCAAGTTTCTGACTGTACAACTATTAGGGATTGGTTGATAGATTGTTCTCTATCAGATTCCCATTCCGATTTTGTATCTATCTCCTCGTAAAATATAGGTAAAGCTGCCGTGTCACCGTGTTCAACTGCTGAAGCCTTTGTCTGTCTGTGGCAATATAAAGGCAAACCGGCTGAACCGTTTTGAAATGGTTATTTTTTCGAATGCTGGTGCTTTCGAGATGGTTCTTAACCGTGGAAATCTTTTGAACGGTTTGTAAGATATTTTATCTTTTAATACAGATGGCTTGTTAACCAAGTTCCACTCCACTAGTGGATAATTAGCACTTTGTGTATTTTGATAATGTCAAAAAAATGTTTTAAAATAGTACCCAAAGGAATAAAAATTTTGCGACTGTAGTTTAAGAGGTATTACCTTTTTTGAGTGAGCATTCTGGCGTCACGTTGTTTCACGTCACGGCGTTTTTATTACCGCCTCCGAACTGAAATGGTTGTGCTCCGGTTGTCAGAGATAAGATAGGCAGTTCCCCAAATAAGATGGGGTTTCCGGGTTAGTACGCTTCCACCCTCGGCCTGATCTTCACTTAACGGTGTGATGGTCAAGTGCTAACCCGTTGTTCATAAAACGAAAACCTGGTCCTGGAATCCTCATTCCTCATACATAGAGCCTGCTTTAATTTGTTCCAACCAGTAGAACATTTTCAATAATTTTAGTAGGTATACCTACGTCAGCCACCTTCTATTCTAGTAGAAAGAAACAACCCTTCCTTGTTTCAATATATAGCCATATTATTGAAAATCCATTTTCAGTATCGGAATGGTCCCTTCCCCAGAGAATTCCCTGCCTTTACCGCTTTGTTTTCCTTTATACTATTAAATCACGTCTATTGTCCGTAATACGAATTGGTTCAAGGTGAACCTGACCCCAGCTATCAAACCCTTTTGGAATAGGTACAATCGTGGATTAATTAATGTAGTAAACATGGACATTCCATTTGGGAAATGTTATTTATTTAGTCCTAGGCCCTGGCCTCTAGTCATGAATCTCGAATCGAAAAGGATAGATAGTCCATATTTTTGTGGCGAAGAATTTGCAACATTGATTTATAAATCTACGGGCCGTATTAGGTAATAATTCGATCTTGAGATTGAGATTGGCAACCCGACTGCCTAACTTTATTGCTTTGGGTATTGCCATCGTTTATGACTTCAATGCACTTTCCGTCCTTGTCATATCGTAACAAAATGACAAGGACGGACAGCGCTTTGCTATAGGCTATAGCTTTGAATTAGACGGTAGACCCCCAGGTTTCAGTCTCAGGACATTTTTTTTGATACTGCAACAGATTCTCAAACGTGAACTTGAGGCCATCTCAATCTTGAGAACAGTTTATTATTACGGGCCTATCACACTTGAGGTAAGTAGGTACCTAGCTAGGTAATTTAGGAAAACGATTTTTAACCGACTTCGAAGAGGAGGAGGTTCTCAATTCGGCAGATTTTTCTTAATGTTTTGTATGACTTCCTTTTCAATATAAAAAAATGGTTTTTTGCACCTGGTTTTACCCCTAGCGGAATTCGAACCCGAAAGTAGATTTCGAAGGAAGGCGATCGTTAACAAACTCTAATTTTTTCAAAAATTATTTAGGCACCTGCAAAGGGACAGGTCGTACTTATATTTTTTTAAATTTATAAACCCAGTCATGTGGATACTGTAACGGTAAGGCCTAAGGTAAGGTCTCCGATTTGAACAGGGTACAAGCTTTAGTAAAGAAGCGAATAACCTTCGTAATTAATTTATTTTCTTATATATATATTCATAATCCACATTATGCTCCCGGTTTGATTGTATCTATTTGGATCTCTCGAATTATTATATAATAAAAATATGTTTTTCTTTCTAAATTCTTCCATCCATAACCTTCGCTATAAAACAAAACTAGGTAAATACTGTACCTTTTCCACATATTTTGATTGTCAATAATTCCAATTCTAAAACAATATTTTTTTTTTCGCGACCAATGCTATAAGATCCAACTTAACAACCTTACAATACTTACCTATTGGATATGCACAGAGTCGCATAACTTTCAGTAGAAAGTTATGTACCTACAGTACAGTACAGTATGTATCTACAGAGTATGTAGATAATACCTATGAATCCGGCCTTGCTTGGATATCTAAAAACCTTTAACAAATCTTGTTCTAAATAATTTACCTTGAAAACGTTTGTTTATTACGTAAGTAGCTAAGTAGGTAGGTACTTACTACATAGGCAATTACTATCTTGATTTGCCAAATTTTTTTTAATCACATGATTAGATGGGACTTTATGTTATACCTACTTACGATACGACACATTGGTAGACATGTCTTTAGAAGCATATTATTGAAAGTTATGCATTATTTACATTAAAAAAAAAGATAAATTTAGGAACCTTCGTTTCAGACCTGTCCAAGGGAGCCCTAGGTAGGTACTTACTACATAGGCAATTACTATCTTGATTTGCCAATTTTTTTTTAATCACATGATTAGATGGGACTTTATGTTATACCTACTTACGATACGACACATTGGTAGACATGTCTTTAGAAGCATATTATTGAAAGTTATGCATTATTTACATTAAAAAAAAAAGATAAATTTAGGAACCTTCATTTCAGACCTGTCCAAGGGAGCCCCACACATGATGCAGTGCACGAAAAAAACTTCGAAACTGCTTATCATATATAGCTAAAGAATAACCCCGAATAATTTGTAAATTTAGAAAACCCTGTAGACTATAATTTCATCGAAATATCCAAAAAACTGTGTAAAAATATCTTCAAAACGGCTTAACCGGTTTTCATCAAACATGGCTAAGTATATATTAGACTAGCTTTCCTCCCGCGACTTCGTCCGCGTAGAAGATTTTATCAAAATACAAACAACAAACTTTCATCCCCTATTTTATCCCCTTGGGGGTAGAATTTATCAAAATCCTTTCTTAGCGGATGCCTACGTCATAACATCTACCTGCATGCCAAATTTCAGCCCGATCCGTCCAGTGGTTTGGGCTGGGCGTTGATAGATCACTATGTCAGTCACCTTTGAGTTATACTACTCTGTGTAAAAAGTATCGGGAATATGTCAATAAAAAGACCCGCGTAAAAGAGGTCGTTCTAATTTTTTTACTGCATGTTGGTAGCACTGTACTGATTTAGCGCGCAAAATTTGAGCGGGATCTGTCATTTAATTTGTTTTAAACTACACTTTTTGTTGGTCATAGTTTTGAGTCCTCGGCGATTTTTACAATGGAAAATATTGTTGAACAAAGAGTGTGCCTTAAATTTTGTGTTTCAAATGATATTTCATGTGGTGAATCACTAAAAATGTTGCGAAATACCTACGGCGAATCGTGTATATCGAAAACAAGGGCTTATGAATGGTATAAGGCTTTTAAAGAAGGCCGAGAAGTAGTAGTAGACTTGCCTCGTTCTGGTAGACCTTCAACCGCTACGACCAAAGAAAACATCGACAGAATCAAGAAGCTAGTGCTCGAAAATCGACGTATGAGTCTGAGAGAGTTGGCTAGTGAGGTGAACATATCTTTTAAGTCCGTCCACAACATTCTCATTGACATTTTAGGCATGAAACGCGTCGCCGCTCGACTAGTTCCAAAAGAGCTCAATTTTGTTCAAAAAGCGCAGCGAAAGCATGTCGCTGAAGACATGGTTTCCCGAGCTTCTACGGATCCGACCTTTATGAAACGTATAATAACTGGCGACGAGACATGGGTTTATGAGTACGACATGCAAACAAGCCAACAGTCTTCAGAATGGCGTCTCGAAAACGAGCCGAAACCCAAAAAACCGCGGCAAAGTCGCTCCAAAATCAAGGTGATGCTGACAGTTTTTTTTGACTACCGTGGTGTGGTTCACTCCGAATTCCTTCCAGAGGGAGAAACAGTGAATAAAGAATATTATTTAGGCGTCATGAAGCGTTTGCGTGAGAGTATTCGCCGAAAACGTCCAGATTTGTGGCAACACAACTCATGGATGCTGCACCATGATAATGCACCATCACACACAGCCATTATAGTGAAAGAGTTTTTAGCGAAAAATTCAACAAAAGTTCTCGACCAAGCACCGTATTCACCTGATATGGCTCCGTCTGACTTTTTTTTATTTCCCAAGTTAAAATTACCACTTCGAGGAAAACGTTTTGAGTCGATAGAAGCCATAAAAGAAAATTCGCTGAATGAGCTAAAGGCCATACCGCAAATAGCCTATGAAAAATGTATGGAAGACTGGGTGAAGCGGTGGAGATGTTGTATTGCAAGCGATGGGGCCTACTTTGAAGGCGATAAAATAAATTTAGATGAATAATTTGTATTTTTTGTTTTATTGACAAATTCCCGATACTTAGTACACTGAATGTATATATTTAGATAAAAGAAGTGGTCACAATACAGATGTCTTTAATTACCAAATTATATTATTTTAACAAACTATCACACATATTCAGCTTAGGCGTGTTACTAGCCCGGAGGTTCCAACAAAACTGTCCCTCTCGACCCGTACAGATTCCTTTAATTATTTCATTAAGACTGTTTTTTTTTTATGCACAACGGATTGGTACTTGACCTCAATCACACCTGATGTTAAGTGAAGATGAGGTCGAAGGTGGAAGCGTACTAACCCGGAAACCCCAACACATTTGGGGGACTGGCTATCTTATCTCTGACAACCGGAACACAATAATGCTGCTAACATTGCTGCTTGGCGGCAGATTTAGATAAGATGGTGGTAGCTAGCCAGGCGGACATTTAAAATGACCTACCACCAACCAAACCGAGTACTTAAACATGTACCCCGCTGGGGATCGTACCCGCGACCTCCGAATCGTAAACCCAATGTTGTTTACGTTGAGCCACGGAGGCGGCTTCTCCATACAAATATTTTTGATTTTTTTTGGGAACGGTAAACGGTTGTGTGTATTATCGGATAACATTAAGTTAAGTATAGGCAGCGTTAATTTTTAAAAGTAACCGCTTTATAAAAGTTTCAGCGAATCTCAGAAATGAATAATCATTTCTTAGAAATAAATTTTAACTGTTACTCTCTGTTCTGTTACAGAACTCTGTTAATTTCTTTTTATTATGTGATTTAGACCCGAAATTAAAAAATATTTCATGCGAAACCTTGAAATAATATTCCATTTTCCAAATAAAAAACAAATTTTGATATAGCTTTGAAAATCGCAGGAATTGATACATATGATTAACGAAGAAAAAAAACTCCAATTTCATAGGTAAAGACCCAATATTAAAAATGCGAAAGTTTGGATGTTTGTTTGGTTTTTGCTCAATCACGGCGAAACGGTTGAACGGATTTGGATGAAATTTGGTATATAGATAGAATATACCCTGGATTAAAACATAACGATAAAGTGAGTAGTTTTCGGGGCGATGAACAAATTTCCGCGATAAAGTTAAGCGATAACAAAATTGTCCCTCTCGACTCGTACATAAATATGCCTTTAATTAACAAATTATATTATTTTAACAAACTATCACACATATTCAGCTTAGGCATGTTACTAGCTCGAAGGCACAGGTTTAATATAATATGCCGGAGGTTCCAACAAAACTGTCCCTCTCGACTCAAAACCTCATCGGTTTTACTCGGAAAAGATCGGAACCATTCGGCTCGACGATGTTCGTTGCGAACTTTCGCGCGAAAGCAAACTTCACGGATCCAAATAATTCCTTCTTATTATTAAAAAAGAATTTACCGTTATTGAATTATTTATATATCTAAATATTTTTTTACTGAACCCTGATATGGAACGCTAATCTTCAGTTTCCTTCAATAAATTTTATTTTAATCCGATTGCTTGATAGGATCACAAAATATAAGGTGTAAAATGTAAGTTTAATCCGATTGCAATTTAAAGTATAAAATGTTGTTGGGTAGGTACTTAATTTTATCTTCTTATCTATATTATATATTTTTGTAACAACTAATTTCTATTCCTATCAAAAAGAAAATTCTTCATTTGCATCTAGATAACGACAAAAATTTTAAACTGCAAAAATGTTGCGTCATCCATCATCGCATGTGTAACCTGCAAGTACCTTGACTTGTTTGAAAATATGGTCGCATCAAATTCTCTTTTCCAATGTAGTATTAATGGAAGTTAGACATGTTTTTTAGTATTCCGAACCAAAAGTCGCAGAACAAAATACTTAAGGAATCATCTCGTTGTCTGTCTGTCCGTTTGTCACCGCTATTTATCTACACCTTTTTATGATTCTCTTTTAAATCTATTAATTAATTTCCACTTATACCACAAAGAAGGAAACATCGGATGTCGCTCACCCATTTTGATAAAATTCGGTATGAATGTATTATTAAAATAGAGAAAGTAGGGTATTTATTTATTTAATAAGACAACAGCACAAATATCTCTACTCTCACAATAACCAACAGGTTCAAGTACTACAACAATCAAGAGAGATACACAGCTCTAAACATATGTTATTACAAGTAACAATTACAAAACAGTAAATTAATTTAATTGAAAACAACACAACAATTTATAAATATTGAAGAAATTTGATCTAAATGGGTACCAAGCACTCCAGAAGTTCCATAAATCAAAGCTAGGTAATTAATTGACCTCTAAAAATTTACAACTCTACTATTTACTATGTCTATCTGTAGATTTTTTTATGATCGTCTGATTCTCACCTAGTGAAAAGTCAAGATGCGCTCGAAAATGAAGCACGCGATCTCTAATCATGACCCTACTTACATAGGTACAGATATTTTCCTATATGCAGAATAATAAAAGCGAAGAGCGGATCGTCTAATTAATTAACAGTCTATTCAACCGCAAACCGCAGCTTAGCTTTTCATTAACGTTATTATACCTAGCCACTTTAACTTTGCTATTCTATTCAACTTTAACGGCTTGTTAGCAATTCTATTACGGATATAACGAAGAGCTGTTCAAGTAGCGTCAAAGGTTTTATACCTACCTATAATTTTTCAGTCGACAGCTACCGCCATTTACCTAGTGTTCGAGTTTACTTCAAAAAGTTTAGTACATTGAGAAAATATGTGCACCTTTTTTGGCGTACAAAAGCATGTAAATGAAAGGTTGCACATTACTATGGCAGTTTAATTCTACATTTCCATCAAAGAAAGATATTCCATTGGCAGGTGGCCAGACGTCACTCGTGATCTAACAAGCTCGCTGCTCCTCCCGACCTAGCCACAGGAATCAGATATATAATAAATGGGAGATCAATCAATCAATCAATCAAATACGCTTTATTGTTTAAGTAAGGAAGGTACATTTAAATATCTTATAGAAACTACAAATTAGGCGGCCTTATCGCTTACAACGATCTCTTCCATGCAAACCTATCATCACGGAATTCAATACGAGTAATTAAGTGGGTTAGCACAAATAATTTCCTAATTGTTAAATACATCTGAAAGTTCTGCATATTGAAATCAAAAAGTGTTATCTTATAGGTATGCAAAACATTAATAAGTACTATAATATGATGAGATCATTTATGTAAACTACAAATAGAGAAGGGCCTAATGTTGAGCCCTGTGGCACGCTAATCCTCACTGGAGATCCTAGAAATCTTACCCTAATTGTTTTTTCTAAATATGATTGAATCAAGCTAAGATTGTCATTTTTGATTCCGTGATGTTTCAAGTTTATTAATAATATTTTATGATCAACGCAGTCAAACGCTTTTGAAAGATCGCATAAAACACCAATTGCATTTTGTGATCATTCTCAGGCCACGAAAATGTATTTACTTAGACTTTGGTATAGCCAAATTCGAAATGGTGAAACAAGTTATTCACATTAAAATGTGAAATGATTTGAGTTGACATATTTTCAAATATTTTAATAAACACGGAAAGTACACATACTGGTCAGAAATTACCTGGATCCTTGTTAACCTCTGTTTTAACACTGCGACTACTTTACTAATTTTCACTAGATCGGAAAAGTTATCAGAGTTTACCAACCGTACTGGCAAGCCCCAATGATCCTTAGAGTTTTTTAAATTGAGAGATCTATATATCTTAACAATAGTTTGAGGATCAAGACTTTAAAATTTAAATACCTCTGGATAACTTTTAACATTTTCCTTCAGTATAACAGACGATACAGTACGCGTTGCCGCATTATGGTCCTCAAGAATTTGATGTATTTTTGCCATCGGCCCACTAAGAAGAAGTAATTCTTCTGCTTCTGCTGGAGTAGCATTTAATTTAGCGGTTACTTTAAACAGTATAATGTTTAAAACATTTAAGCCACCCCACAGCTTGAACTTATACGAACATTTATTCACGAGTCGTGGAAATTTGTATAAATATTTAGGAATATATTTCCGTTATCTGATATTCTTAGTATATAAGCTTTGGGACAGGGGTTAGGTACTTAATTATGGACTATATAATTAGTGTAACTATTCCAAATATTTATTTGTTATTCATTTATGCTTTTTTATATAATGCTTTAATATAATGCTTTTTCATATAAAGCACCTTAAGTAATAGAGTTTGCCGCCCCGCCTTAATACGCCAACCAATAACGAGAGACCCATAACAGAATTAACGACAACCTTGACCGAAATAATGAATTTTCTTGCGATTTCCTTTGCCTATAGATTCTTATTTGCCTAATCATGAACGAAATGGAAGTTTATTTTCATTTGAGTCTTCGAAATATAAGGTAAGTTACATAACATCCAAGGCAAAAGTTCCACTGAGTAAAATTTCCCGAGTTTCAGTCGGTGGGTATATCAACAAGTGAGTGCTGCGTTATTTGGAGGGCAAACTGTTGCTGGGCTCCAGAATTATTTTCTTTTTAACACCCGACGAAAAACGACAGGTCTTATGGGTTTAACGGCGATGTATGTATGTTTCTAGTATTTCTCCGGTTGTATCTCAATAATGCGTTTTCCAATTTGAGTGCGGTTTTTAAGATGAAACTAAGAGAATTGCCAAACTTAAGGGGCAGAAAGCTTCTCGGGTGGCCACCAACAAAACGACATAAATGTGTGTGTACCTACATGCCGTATGGGAACTACTCAATTTAAAAATGTCCTATGTCTTAATCAAGGGTATTTTTTACAATACAATACAATACAAATAGTTACTCTTTATTGCGCAAAATAATTTACAATAATTTTTAATAACAACAATAGAACACAATTAGGCGGTCTTATCACTAAAAGCAATCTCTTCCAGACAACTCACAGCCATGGGACATTTGTAGGTAGAAAAACAGGTAGGGCTGCACGATACTACCAACTAAAGAAATAATTATAGATAAGTATGCATAAATATAATAATAATATCATATTAATATATCTCTAAGGTTTGCTGGTAGAAAACTCTATCGGAGTTAAGCTCGCCTTTGTACATTTTATATATAATGCATATTTCTGTAATAATTTTGTGTACAATAAAGATATTAAGATTAATAGATATATACCAAATTTCATCCTTATCCTTTCATCAGCTTCGCCGTGATTGAACAACAAACAGACAAAGATCCAAACTTTCGCATTTATTATATTAGCTAGAAGTTGGATATCGTACTACGGGTATAGGCTTTTCCTATTTTGGGACTGGATAATTGGTATTATTTATTTATTTATACTATATTTTATGAGTTTACAGTTCAATCCATTGCTTGGCAATTGTCCAAACTCAGAGTCCATCACAAATAAGTACCTACACTACATTCTAACCGCACATCAAATGAAACGTTTCAGTCGTGTATAGTTTTAGTTCAATGTTGATCTAATATTAAAGACTACTACGTGTGGTAGTGAACTTGGCCGTGTGGTTCCCGGCAGTGTAGAATAGGATCAACCATCTATGAGGGTGTGGGAGAATTCGATTACATGATCGTGAGCACACCACCAGCGATGGACAGCCGCGTCATTGTTGCGGAGGTCTCAATAAATCTGCGATCGTCAACCCGTTTGCCCAGATATTGATTAGTCTTAAATAAATAAATAAATATCTTTGCACATACACACAGCGCCATTTAGTTCCCCACTAAGCAACCAGGCTTGTATTATGGATACCAGATGGTTGATAAACTACACAAATACATTTTTTTTTGTAAATAAATACATAAATAAATGAAAAACATCCATAACTCGGGAACACATGTCTGTATTCATCATACAAACATATGCCCTAGCGGGATTCGAACCCGCAACCTTTTGGTATAGCAGTCAGAATTTTTAACCACTACACCAAACAGGTTGTCAAGCTCTTGCTTCTGAAGTTGTTTATTTTCGCCAAAAAAGTGAATAAACTAATAAAGAACGAGCGAAATTCAGATAAAAAAGACAATAATTTATACGCCAGAAAGAAATTTCTAATGCTTAGACACTAAGACGACCGATTGGTGTAGTGGATAGTGACCCTATCAGCGAAACCAACGGTTGCGGGTTCGAATCCCGCGAGGGGTAAATGTTTGTGTGATGAATACAAACATTTTTTTTTATATGAGAGGGCGGCAAACGAGCATGCGGGTCACCTGATGGAAAGCAATTACCGCCGCCCATGGACACCCGCAACACCAAAAGGGTCACAGATGCGTTGACGCCTTTGAGGAAGGTGTAGGCTCGTTTCTTGAAGGTTCCAATGTCGTACTCGTTCGGGAATACCGCTGCCGGAAGTCCGTTCCACAGGGGTGGTCGTACGTGGTAAGAAGTATTCCCGAGTCTTGGATGTTTATATAAATATTTATGTATGTTTATCTGTTATCTAGTATCCAAAGCACAAGCTTTGCTTAGGAGACATTCTTTCGGAGAAATCGCGTAAAAAATACCCGAAAGCGTATGCTTAGTTCAATGATTAGAGACTTGCCTGACTTGTCCGGATACTGTGATGCTAGCGTATATTTTAGGAATTAATTTTATACAATTCTTTGTTGTGCAGGTAAGTAGGTATACTACTCTGTGTAAAAAGTATCGGGAATATGTCAATAAAAAGACCCGCGTAAAAGAGGTCGTTCTAATTTTTTTACTGCATGTTGGTAGCACTGTACTGATTTAGCGCGCAAAATTTGAGCGGGATCTGTCATTTAATTTGTTTTAAACTACACTTTTTGTTGGTCATAGTTTTGAGTCCTCGGCGATTTTTACAATGGAAAATATTGTTGAACAAAGAGTGTGCCTTAAATTTTGTGTTTCAAATGATATTTCATGTGGTGAATCACTAAAAATGTTGCGAAATACCTACGGCGAATCGTGTATATCGAAAACAAGGGCTTATGAATGGTATAAGGCTTTTAAAGAAGGCCGAGAAGTAGTAGTAGACTTGCCTCGTTCTGGTAGACCTTCAACCGCTACGACCAAAGAAAACATCGACAGAATCAAGAAGCTAGTGCTCGAAAATCGACGTATGAGTCTGAGAGAGTTGGCTAGTGAGGTGAACATATCTTTTAAGTCCGTCCACAACATTCTCATTGACATTTTAGGCATGAAACGCGTCGCCGCTCGACTAGTTCCAAAAGAGCTCAATTTTGTTCAAAAAGCGCAGCGAAAGCATGTCGCTGAAGACATGGTTTCCCGAGCTTCTACGGATCCGACCTTTATGAAACGTATAATAACTGGCGACGAGACATGGGTTTATGAGTACGACATGCAAACAAGCCAACAGTCTTCAGAATAGCGTCTCGAAAACGAGCCGAAACCCAAAAAACCGCGGCAAAGTCGCTCCAAAATCAAGGTGATGCTGACAGTTTTTTTTGACTACCGTGGTGTGGTTCACTCCGAATTCCTTCCAGAGGGAGAAACAGTGAATAAAGAATATTATTTAGGCGTCATGAAGCGTTTGCGTGAGAGTATCCGCCGAAAACGTCCAGATTTGTGGCAACACAACTCATGGATGCTGCACCATGATAATGCACCATCACACACAGCCATTATAGTGAAAGAGTTTTTAGCGAAAAATTCAACAAAAGTTCTCGACCAAGCACCGTATTCACCTGATATGGCTCCGTCTGACTTTTTTTTATTTCCCAAGTTAAAATTACCACTTCGAGGAAAACGTTTTTAGTCGATAGAAGCCATAAAAGAAAATTCGCTGAATGAGCTAAAGGCCATACCGCAAATAGCCTATGAAAAATGTATGGAAGACTGGGTGAAGCGGTGGAGATGTTGTATTGCAAGCGATGGGGCCTACTTTGAAGGCGATAAAATAAATTTAGATGAATAATTTGTATTTTTTGTTTTATTGACAAATTCCCGATACTTAGTACACTGAATGTACAAGTTAATTCTTATTTTAACAATATTATTTTTAGATATAAAAATAGAGAGGTAGAGGTATGTATTGTGTGCGGGTGTGTGAGTGGGTGTATGTGTGTATTGTGTTTGTGTGTGTATTGTGTTTGTGAATGTGTGTATGCGAAGTCTATCGGTTTAGCAACTTTGAATGGGTAATCAATAATTTTTAATCGAATTCGGCTATGGTTCATTGGGGAAAGTGGTTCGTAATCAGGAGTGGACTCACCAGTAACAGGAATTACACGAATTCAAATTCACCCTGTATATACCAATGACAAACTACAGCTTTCTAATACTAAGAGCCTCTGAGCTAAGCCGCGGACAGACAGACGGGCATGACGAATCTAAAAAGGTTCTTTGTTGACTGCGGAACCATAATAACGATAACTTCGGCCCGTATTAATAAACAACAATCTCAATACAAGTCTTGAGGCTGTATCAACCAAGATGCGTCTTACAGTTGACGCTATATCAAGCTCCGTGCTAATTTATAAACCAATCTTGAGGTCAACTCAGCTGAGATCACTTCTCAAGTATTCGCCTCAGCGGCGAATGAATGATAGTCTTGAGTTCCGTTTATTAATACGTGAAACTCTCAAGTGAGTACTGCTTGAGTAAGCACGCGCGTTTCAGGTCTCAAGTTAGGTGTATTAATGAACACGTTTACTTGAGACCAGTCACAAGACTGTTCTCAATATTGAGAATGGCTTATTAATACGGGTCTTAGTTTAGTTTAAATAATGTACGACAGAATCAGCACTATTGTCTTGTATCTGATAAATTTTAAGTCCGCGTAGCGTAGAGAAACGGTCATGGCAGCAGGCTCTTAAAGGAGATGTACCAACCTGTATGTCAATTCAACTGAGAACCAATACAAATGCTTGATTTGCTACCTACCTAACTATTTATTAATAAGAGCTTTAGACGCCAACCGAACTTACATGCAGAATATATTCAAAGTGCACACGTTTACTTGAGACCAGTCACAAGACTGTTCTCAATCTTGAGTATGGTTTATTAATACGGGCCTTAGACGCCAACCGAACGTAGGTATATGCAGAGTATATTCAAAGTTTACCAAAACCGATGTTTTTTCACTATTCCAGTTTTTCGTAAATCCGGGATACGAATAGAGAAGCCCTAAATCCATATTATTATAGGTCTATAACGTAGTTTATCTTTGTAACAAACAACGAAGGGACCATCGCTATGTTCTTTGTGGATGGGACTACACACGACTACATATTTATGATAATATAAGATATATTTCTGCCCAATCTAATAAACGCTATGTATCTCTAAGGTTTGCTGGTAGAAAACTCTATCGGAGTTAAGCTCGCCTTTGTACATTTTATATACAATGCATATTTCGGTAACAATTTTGTGTACAATATTGTTATAAAGATATAAAGATAATTTCGATAGACACATACACCAAGTCTACTTGCTTTCGCACATTATTTTATGTATAGATATTTAAATTACGTTACATATGTACCTTTTGTAATAATTAATAAAGCGGCGGATCAGTTACAGGTTTTCGTAGGCATCTAATAGTGGAGATTCCCCTCCGTGGCTCAATGTAAACAACATTGGGTTTACGATTCGGAGGCCGCGGGTTCGATCCCCAGCGGGGTACATGTCTAAGTACTCGGTTTGGTTGGTGATAGGGCATTTTAAATGTCCGCCTGGCTAGCTACCACCATCTTATCTAAATCTGCCGGCAAGCAGTAATGTTAATAGTATTGTTGTGTTCCGGTTTGATAGATAATAATTAATAAGAGATAAGATAGCCAGTTCCCCAAATGTGTTGGGGTTTCCGGGTCAGTACGCTTCCACCTTCGACCTCATCTTGACTTAACATCAGGTTTGATTGAGGTCAAGTACTAACCCGTTATGAATTAAAAAAAAGAATGTTCAAATAATGTTCTATGGATAAATAAACCAAAAAAAAGCAGCTTTGTAAAATACAGATGTAACAACAGAGTAAATCTATTTGAGAATGTTTTGTTTTCTTTCAAATGTAATATTAGTCTTTACGTGCAAGATGAAAACCAAACACACATTCAGTCAGTAGATACGTTAGATGGTTATTCCAAGAAATAGTAAACAAGCTAGGAATCCGTCGGCATGTTTGTATCTATCTGCATATAAAAATAGTCCTAATAAAAACCTATCACCGTTCAGAGACGGAGAAGAAGATGATTCAGGTGATTCCCACTCCACTATATGTGCTATGTACAGAAACATTTACTAAATCTATGTCAATTAGGTGTCTTACTTATTTGAAAAGAGCTACCCCCGAGTTTCTTGCTCGTTCTTCTCTGGGGAGTCCGCCTTGTGAATGAATGTCATGACGTTTTGAAATGTTATTTTTAAAACTTACTAAATAAAAATAAGTAAAATCTTTGCACATACACACAGCGCTATCAAGTTCCACACTAAGCAACTAGGCTTGTATCATGTATACCAGTGGTTGATAAACTACACAAATACATATTTTTTTTGGAAATAAATATATAGGTTTTGGAAATAATATAAATGAAAAACATACATAACTCGGGAACACATGTCTGTATTGATCATACAAACATATGCCCCTAGCGGGATTAGAACCCGCGACCTTTTGGTACAGCAGTCAGAGTTTCTAACCACTACACCAAACGTACGTCAAACTAGTTTGAGTTTTGTTACCTATCTATATTTTTTCACATTTTTCCATTATTAGCCCAGTAACGATACGTAAATTATTGGGGTTATTCCAAAGTCCCTAATTTTATGCACATGGACAGAGTACTTACCTGTCATTGATAGGCTTAAAATAAAATTGTTTTTTAATAATAAAGCTGTTGACTGAATTTTTGAGTTCTGAGTATCTTCTGCGACGCAATGAAGTTCACAGTGGTAATTTTAACTGAATGTTCTACGTTTTGTAACGAAATACTCTATACCTAATGCAAACTATCGAATTGTTTTAAAAGCATTTTTATTCCATCACAATTAGGTAGTTAGTACTTTATAGGTACATGTGCAAAATATTAGGAACTAAGATTACCTATCGGAAGTAAAAATCGTTCGACTACTGGACTATATTGTTATAGTTCGGGAAATAGATTGGCTCTTCGTCTTGCTATAAATTAATGTAATTGGCTCTGAAAGGAGTCGATTGTCATGTTTTATATGGTTGCTAACAACGGGATGCGCTGGGAAGCTCCGCGGAAAGGCTGCGATTCTTGAGTCGTAAGTAGGGACGCATTTTTATAAGGTTATTATTCGCATTCTCAACGAGTGCGTCTACCTTTCGAATCCCGATAATCGTAAGTTTAAAGATACTATAAAACAGAAACTTATTAAGAAAGCATATTATAAAATATCAGATTATTTAGATGATAAACAATCATGGACATAACCAGCCCGTTCGCATAACCAGGCTATTTCACAATTAATAATGAAATATTATAATATAAAATAATAATTTTGTAATATAAAAACCTTTTTTTAAAAAGAGCGACCTCTCGAGTTTCTTGCTTGTTCTTCTCAGGGGAAAATTGCCTTTTGAACAAGCAGTAGCTTTAAAAATGTAAAATCTGACTATTTTAAGTGTACCCCGTGTACCTACAAAATAAAGCATTTTTTGATTTGATTTGATTTGATTTGACATTGCCTCATCCTACGGGTTCACCGTTCTTGTCTATACAGGGTGAAATTTAAATCGTGTAATTTCGGCTCGGAAAGAAGCATTTGTGAATAGGCATTTACTGGGTGCGCGTGATACATCTTCGGCTACATCGTCACTTTCCATCAGGTGAGATTGTAGTCAAACGCGAAACCAGTTTTTAATAAAATAAAAAAATAATAAAAAAAGAAGCTAAATTAATTAAATTCGTGTAGGTAATTTTTATTAACTGATGACACCACTCCTGATTACGAACAACTTTCCACTAGCAACTATAGCCGAATTCAGCCGAAAATTGTCGTACGCTACTTGTGGAAGTACCTACAACAATTTTCGGTTGAATTCGACCTGGTGGTTTCAGAATGGTTTACTTTGTATGGGTAGGTAATCGAAATTTTTTTGAATACATAGAATTCAACTATGGTTCCTTGAGGAAGGTAATAATATTTGTAAAACGAAAATCACTTTATTATTGTTAACAAATTGCAACTAATATACCAACCTACATTTTATTTTTATTTTTATAAAATATAAAAAATAAATATAAAATACTTCCAACATAAACGTTAGGAGTGGGAGATGAAGAAAAGTTCGATAAATTGCGCCAATTTCACGACTATTTGCCGCCATAATTCGATCTTTTGTCTCCTGATGCTGTTCCATGATGTTTCAAATTACTTCCACTGATGTCTCCGAAACATGTCTGGAAGTAATTTTTTCTAATGGATGCCATTTTCCGGTAACTGCATTCAAGCTACGTGGAGTGAATACGCTGTATATGGAGCTTCTATTTATATTGCGTTTTTGCACTAGTAGCGGCACCTACTAAGGTGTTGTAGGTAACTCAGGGCCTACCACGAAGATTTCCCGAAATTTCCAATCTGAAAACTTTCAAATAGATCTACTTGAAGCTCATATGTTTTTATTGCTTTGAGCTTTTGACGTCTAGCTCGTAAATAGAGGGGATATTTAAGTGTACAGATCCCACCTTCTCACTCCTACTAGAACTCCTAAAATTAGCTCGACAGTAGTAGTCTATGTTAAGAAGACATCCCCGCTCGGCAAATGAAATGCAAAATGCTACCAAGGCTAACCTTGTCTAAGAACAGTGTCTTATCTATATGAAAACAGGAGGTCGAATTTCATTCGACATCCTTTCCCATGAGTTTCATGATTCATAAACATCCATGACTCAGGAATAAATGTTCATATTCATCACGCAAACATTTACCCGTCGCGGGATTCGAACCCGCAACCGGTGGTTTCGCTGACAGGGTCACAATCCACTACACCAACTATTAGTGTTTGGGTATCCCAAACATTAAAAGATTAAACTTCTTAAAACAATATCCAAGGTTACCTTCCGAAATATACAGATATGCACACGTGGCAGGTGGTGAGTCTATCGCCGGTGAAACGTGAAAATCTACATTTTTCATTCTCATTTTCAGTGTACATGAATAGACTTCTCCCCTCTATTAATTTTTTTTATGAATAATCAAAAATACTTAGGTATATACTTACCTACTGATGGAAGAATAAAAGAACTTTTTATTTCTCATGTTTATTTATTTATACACACTTTAAAAGCATAGAAGTCCACTGCTGGACATAAGTCACCTCCTAAAGGGCGATCGTAGTCTCGACAAAATATCAAAACGATTGCTAGCTATGATGAGACTGCGGGCCAGGTATAGACCTAGCATAGGCTACTCATAATATAACTGTTAGATACCTTTTCACGGTTCCATGGTCAACGAGGAAACTTATAGTTTCACCATGTCAGTCCGTCCAGGGCTTAGTACTAGAAAGATGTAATTTACAATGGATATACATATTAATCACGCCGACAAAATGGTAAAATTAAATCTTGAAAAAAAAATTTATAATTTAACTGTGACCCATAATCTGGGAATATGTAATATGTTTTTATATTCAGCTCTGTATCTTTACTTTTTGGTATATTTTAGTTTAAGTATTTTAAAATATGTATTTCATTTTTTTGTGAACAGATCCCACAAATAATTACACAATTAAAACACATCACAAAATTAAGTTGTCGGCTATAATTAAATTACAATTAATTCTTAAAAATAGTTGTTCTAAAATACTTTAGTTCTTCTACACTTTCCATAATATCATTTATTGACCTGTGCTTAAACTGCTTCTGTGGTGTTCTAGAAAATTCCTTCTGAAACCACCGCTTAGCCAGTTCTTTTACAGTGCTGACATCTATAATTCTGTAGTGTAAAAATTGATCAAACTTAGGCATGTACTTTCTGAGGAATAGACGGTCCATGTATACAGTGTTGCCTCCTAAAGGGCATTTCTTCTCTGGAGCATGGGCACTGACAAAATTTAATATCTGTTTCTCAGCTTCCTCAAGAGATATGGTGGAGTTTCTACTATCCTCCGTTAATCCAGTCTGAAATTAAATTTCAATATGTATTACGATATCGCATGATTTCTTCAAGTCTAGGGTGCATTAGAGTAATATAATGAACATTATTGTATTTAAACTTGGCAATGTATAGTGGTCTCAAGAGTTTAGCCTGATCATCTGAAATTTGTCCAAAAATTCTTAGATCAAATGGAGGGTAACCATTGTACTGTAGCTGGATATTAATGTAAGCAAGTTATAAACACAATACCTCACCATGTTGAGTGACACACCACGGGTTCATATTAGCCAGTACTTCCTCCGGTTGGTGTATGACAATATCTGGACCAGTTGCCACTATATTCAAATCAGCATCAGTCACCAAGCAGGCTATCTCTAAGATATGATCCTTGTCTATATCAAGTCCTGTCATTTCCAAGTCTACCCACACAATTCTCTTCGCAGCACCTTTCACAGCTAATGTCGACATGCCTGGATCTGGAAAGAAATCCATCATGACAATATCTTTTTGTTCAGCCTAATAAATTTCTATTAGCAAGCAGGCACAGAATTTTGATTCGGACAAAAAGAATAGCAAGCACAAGTCCCTTACTGAAAGGAAGGAATTTACTAGTGCTGGCTTGCATTGTAAGCCCTGGTAAATACTTTAAGTACATGCACTGAGTGCATGTTTCTCTCCTTAAGTAATAGTATTCTGAGCAAGGACCTATTATAAGACCAAATTCAGTGTGATGAGTCAACTGTAAAAGATATATTCACATTTTAAGACTGTAGCTTCCTATTCATTGTCAATACAAAATCGGATCAGTGTCGATAAAGCCCTGTAGTTGTAGTGCCTAGTAGGGACTAGGCACTATTTGACGATTGACGTGTGTCCCTGGAGATGTTGAGTGACGTTGCCAGACTCATGGCATCGCGGACCTTGTACCTAGTCAGATTAACCATAATTACTACTACCGCTTCCGGTGACTGATAGTCGACAAAACTAATGTGGATAGAGACAAGACGTAGGTTCAACTGTGGGTGTCTGGAAATCTTCAGGCTTTCTGAAGATTTCCAGGGAAATCTCAAGCTGGTCTGGAAATACACGAACAGCCAGAGGTAAAGCGGCCATCTCCGAGCTGAATAAAATCAGAGGCCAGGATGACGTATTTTGAAGAGACTCATCTCTTCATCCATCTCAACAGATACACCCACAGTTGAACCTACGTCTTGTCTCTATCCACATCAGTTTTGTCGAATCTAGCAGCCACCGGAAAATCCTTGGAGATCTTCAGAGAGCCTGCTGTCAGAGTCTCTACGTTCTTCTCTCTTACGTTCAATAATTATTTTTGCCTTCGCTTTCAAAACCTCATACTTCTGTCTTGCCTTCTCTTCATCCTTCTCAAAATATGATAAAAATTTGTAAGTACTTACTACTGAAAGACATTGGCTTATTGAAAAGCAACCTCAAATTGAAATAATGCTGACAGAGGATGTTCATTAGCAAAAACTATTTGAGAATGAATATAAATCACAAATTTGGTACTTTATGGGAATATACATTTACTACTGTCCGCTGTAGGCGAGTACCGTATATTCATAGTACTCTATGGGTGAATATATGTTCCTTGCTAGCTACTGTCACAGATTACTCAGATAAGCTACTGTTACCTTTATTTTCTCCTCTAGGAGAAGGCAAAGGGATCTAGCCCATAACAGCCATGTCTTATTTATCTTATTTCTTCAGTTTGTAAGTCAGTCTCAGTCAAAACAAGTCATTCGTCGTATACTTGGCGTATACAGAGTCTCGTCACGGTCAAGTCATTCTTCAGTAAAGGGGCAGAATGCTTTACAAAAGATTTTGGCGGCTTCTTGTGGGAACCCGAAAGCTCCGTTACGCACTTTAATTTACACTTCCCTTCACTTGTACACCATCACTAACGTTTGCTGCACAATATTCTGCCATTATTAAGCTTCAAAAGTCAGAATGCACAAATTATAAGAATTATATAGAAAAATGCTACTTCACTCGCCGAGTTCCCGCCAAAAAGCCTTTTCTGTTTTCCGGTAAATTACCCACAGACTTTTTTCGTTTTATTCTCTCCTCTAGGAGAAGGCAAAGGGATCTAGCCCATAACAGCCATGTCTTATTTCTCTTATTTCTTCAGTTTGTAAGTCAGTCTCAGTCAAAACAAGTAATTCGTCGTATACTTGGCGTATACAGAGTCTAGACACTGTCAAGTCATTCTTCAGAAAAGTGGCAGAATGCTTTACAAAAGATTTTGGCGGCTTCTTGTGGGAACCCGAAAGCTCCGTTATGCACTTTAATTTACATTTCCCTTCACTTGTACACCGTCACTAACGTTTGTTGCACAATATTCTGCCAAATGCACAAATTATGAGAATTATAAAGAAAAATGCAACTTCACTCGCCGAGTTCCCGCCAAAAAGCTTACCCACCCATAGACTTTTTTTTTGTTTTTTTATTTTTTATGTTTCATTCTCTCCTCAAGGAGAAGGCAAAGGGATCTAGCCCATAACAGCCATGTCTTATTTCTCTTATTTCTTCAGTTTGTAAGTCAGTCTCAGTCAAAACAAGTAATTCGTCGTATACTTGGCGTATACAGTCTAGTCACGGTCAAGTCATTCTTCAGTAAAGTGGCAGAATGCTTTACAAAACATTTTGGCGGCTTCTTGTGGGAACCCGAAAGCTCCGTTACGCACTTTGATTTACACTTCCCTTCACTTGTACACCATCACTAACGTTTGCTGCACAATATTCTGCCATTATTAAGCTTCAAAAGTTAGAATGCACAAATTATAAGAATTATAAAGAAAAATACTACTTCACTCGCCGAGTTCCCGCCAAAAAGCCCTTTTTTTTTTTTTTTTTTTTTTTTTTTTTTTTGTTTCATTCTCTCCTTTAGGAGAAGGCAAAGGGATCTAGCCCATAACAGCCATGTCTTATTTCACTTATTTCTTCAGTTTGTAAGTCAGTCTCAGTCAAAACAAGTAATTCGTCGTATACTTGGCGTATACAGAGTCTAGTCACGGCCAGGTCATTCTTCAGTAAAGTGGCAGAATGCTTTACAAAAGATTTTGGCGGCTTCTTGTGGGAACCCGAAAGCTCCGTTACGCACTTTAATTTACACTTCCCTTCACTTGTACACTATCACTAACGTTTGCTGCACAATATTCTGCCATTATTAAGCTTCAAAAGTTAGAATGCACAAATTATAAGACTTATAAAGAAAAATGCTACTTCACTCGCCGAGTTCCCGCCAAAAAGCCTTGTTTTTTTTTTTAGTTTTATTTTCTCCTCTAGGAGAAGGCAAAGGGATCTAGCCCATAACAGCCATGTCTTATTTTTCTTATTTCTTCATTTTGTAAGTCAGTCTCAGTCAAAACAAGTCATTCGTCGTATACTTGGCGTATACAGAGTCTAGTCACGGTCAAGTCATTCTTCAGTAAAGTGGCAGAATGCTTTACAAAAGATTTTGGCGGCTTCTTGTGGGAACCCGAAAGCTCCGTTACGCACTTTAATTTACACTTCCCTTCACTTGTACACCATCACTAACGTTTGCTGCACAATATTCTGCCATTATTAAGCTTCAAAAGTCAGAATGCACAAATTATAAGAACTATAAAGAAAAATGCTACTTCACTCGCCGAGTTCCCGCCAAAAAGCCCTTTTTTTTTGTTTTTTTTTTTGTTTCATTCTCTCCTTTAGGAGAAGGCAAAGGGATCTAGCCCATAACAGCCATGTCTTATTTCACTTATTTCTTCAGTTTATAAGTCAGTCTCAGTCAAAACAAGTAATTCGTCGTATACTTGGCGTATACAGAGTCTAGTCACGGTCAGGTCATTCTTCAGTAAAGTGGCAGAATGCTTTACAAAAGATTTTGGCGGCTTCTTGTGGGAACCCGAAAGCTCCGTTACGCACTTTAATTTACACTTCCCTTCACTTGTACACTATCACTAACGTTTGCTGCACAATATTCTGCCATTATTAAGCTTCAAAAGCTAGAATGCACAAATTATAAGACTTATAAAGAAAAATGCTACTTCACTCGCCGAGTTCCCGCCAAAAAGCCCCCTTTTTTTTTGTTAGTCCCTTGTTTCGTTCACTTAGTGAACAGGCTAAGATCATTTGACCATGCTGCCTCGTCTTCAGTATTTTAACTTTCGTTAGTTGAAATTCGATATGAATGTTTTCAGTATTATTCTTTCTTTAGGTTCTCCAATATTAATGTCTTCAGTATTTTAGAAAAGGCAAAGGGATCTAAGCCAATACAGCCATGACTTATTTCTCTTATTTCTTCAGTTCCTAAGTCAGTCTCAGCCAAAACAAGTAATTCGCATAATAAGTCCATGGTAATTCGTCGTACAGTCTACTTTTTTTTCTTCATTTTATTCTCTCCTCTCGGAGAAAGCAAAGGGATCTAAGTCCATACATTCTTTTATTTTCAGTTTATTAGGCTCTTGGATCCCCCTATTAGATGATATAATTAGATCGGAGTTAGAAGCAATTCTAAATTGAAGTTTTTCGGAGGAAAGTTGGTTGCAAGCATCCGTATCCGTCAGACATGGTATTGGGATCCGCAAAATTTCGGCTGTTGCTCTTCCGGCCTTTTTGTCGTCCGTTCATAGAATTAAAATTAAAAAATTCTTTTACGAAAAATTCTAGGGTCTACTCCATTAAACTTTGAGATTGCCTGCCAGAACGACGCCAGAAATTCATGTGCTTGTCTTACACTTACCCGAAAACCTTAACTTACAGAGAGCCTGGGATGTTCCCTTTGCACGATTTCATTTTCTTCACTCCTTAACTATAGCTCTCCCACAGATGGGAATCTGGGTACAGGCTGCATGCTAACCCCTCTGCCAGTACAGGTTCCTATATCGAGCCAAATACCTTGCGTATTGCTATCGGCCTTCGTCTTGGTGTTGGGATCTGTTCTCCTCACAGATGCTTTTGCGGTAGTGACGTCGACTATTTGGGCCTTCACGAACTATCCTGCCAAAAGAATGCCGGGCGTTTTTCCCGCCACGCGGCCGTAACTTCCGCATGTAACGTGATTAGTCAGCGCCTGCACTAACCAATCACAGAGTTACGTCGCATATTGAAAAATGACATTATCCGCCGTTCTCTTGCCTCCGTTAACGTACATCTTGAACCGAAAGATATTTTACGCAACGAGGGAAGAGACCGACGGAATGACCTTGATTCCTTGGAGTATGGGCCGGGTCTGCAATTACTTTAAATGTTTTCTCAAGCATTCTTCCAATTGAGCAACATCTGGGGCAATTTTTTTAACTGTGATTGTATTTATTTATTTAGTTTTTGTAAATATGAACCAAGTATATTAGTATCCTATATTATTTTTAATTTTGCTACATTATAATAAATTACTTTTAAAAATTATTGTTATTCGTTCTGTTCATTCGTTCATTTTTTCTTTCACTGTCAGTCATCTGTGGGAACTGTGGGTGGCTGTGTGGTCAGACATTATCTGAGTAATCTGTGGTGTGGTCTCGATTGTCATGGTGTATTATATGCAAAGGTTGATTTTGTTTTTGTTAAATTTTTCATAATTTTTCTTATCAGAAACCTATAAAAAGTAGACATGAATAGAATTATTCTGAGCCATTGTCGGTGCTTACCAAAATCAAGTAAGTAAATAATATTTTTAAGCAAATATTCCACTTTATAACCTCCCATCATTAGATCTTGATTGATTATTTCATGACTTCATCGCGAAAAATATTTATATAACTACATATGTTCCTAATAATTTTTACGCATGAATAAACATTCCCTGTCGGATTAGTTGCATTCTACGTTGCTATAAGAGCCAATTATTCAGTCATGGTTGACGCAACATATTCAGTGTTTAGTCTAAACTCATGCAATTGTTATTACAGGCCAATTGGTGTTAGCTTTTATGTGAATTTTGGTTCTAACATTATCAAATGTATGTTATAACTTTTGTTTACAGCCTTGCTAAGGGAGACCAGACTATATCAAAATTACCCATACATAACTCTCTCAAGATCTCTGTCTTATTACACGACTCAACCACTTGGACTGCGGTATGATATCACTCAGAAGCCCCTCAATACGAGGGTTGGCCACCCACCATACGTCCGATACCTATCATTGAGCAGCTGTCATTATGAGAAAGAGCCTTTGAAACCATCCTCGAAGGTTGAAGCTGCTGTTGAAACAATAAAGAAAGGAATAGAAGAGAAGGAGAAACTTCCAAAAAAGGAACAGAAGCAAAAGAAGAGCTTAAAAGAAAAAGTTATGGATGAACTAAGGCATTATTACCATGGATTTAGATTACTCTTCCTTGAAATAAAAATATCAATCAAGTTGTTGTTCAGAATTTTGAACGGACACACACTAACACGAAGAGAACACCGACTGTTAGTAACCACTATGGGTGATCTCTTCAGAATGATTCCATTTATTGTATTCATTGTTGTACCATTTTTGGAGTTCACTCTGCCATTTGTCATTAAACTTTTTCCCAACATGTTACCATCCACTTTTGAAAGTAAAGACCAGAAGGAAGCAAAATTGAAGCAGCATCTAAAGGTTAAATTGGAAATGGCAAAATTTTTCCAAGAGACTCTAGACCAAATGGCGCCCCAGGCCAGCAACAGGCATTCTGAACTGGCCAAAGAGTTCTCACATTTTTTCCAGAGAATTAGGACATCTGGTGATGTAGCTACCAGTGAAGAAATTATGCGATTCTCAAAGTTATTTGAGGATGAAATTACTTTAGATTCCCTACAGAGACCACACTTGGTCGCTTTGTGTAAAGTTTTAAATGTATCTACTATTGGTACAAGTGCGATGTTACGTTTTAATCTTAAAATGAAGTTGAGGTCTTTAGCTGCAGATGACAAGATGATTGCAAAGGAGGGTGTGGACACTTTGAATTTCAGTGAACTACAACAAGCTTGTAGGACGAGAGGTATGAGGGCGTATGGTGTCTCAGAGGAGCGTCTGAGAAAGGAGTTGAGGAACTGGCTAGATCTATCTCTGAATGAAAGGGTGCCTCCTTCTTTGCTACTGCTCTCAAGAGCATTGATGGTGCCAGAACATGTGCCCACTACCTACAAATTGAAGGCCACAATCTCTGCATTGCCTGAACATGTAGCCACACAGACTAAGGCTGCCATTGGCGAGAAGGAAGGCAAAGTTGATTTCAAGGTACCATTATCCAAAATACAAATAATAAAATTAATCTTTGATTCAAAATTATTACCAATATCTAAGCGGGATACAGTGCTTACATGATAAATTAGCATAAATAACTGTATGTCTGTATGTCCATAATAAGCCTTAAAACATTTCTATGAAATTTGATATAGGGATAAACAACTGAATCAATCAATCAAATACTCTATTGCACAATTAACAAAAGCAGACAGTTTATTTTTTATTTGAAGCTTCAAGTAATTCACACCTAATAATAAAAATTAATCTGTAGGGGAGGCCTATTATGTCCAGCAGTGGACGTCCTGTGGCTGAAATCATGATAAATTAGTTCATTACATATGAAGCTATACACATAGGCTAGTTTAATGTAATTGTAATAATTATAAGTTCATTAAAGATTTAGATTTTATAGAACTGTTGTATGATATTATAATCACTGTATTGTTGTTATTTTCTTTGTACAAAATATGGTAATCCAATTCCAGACTAAAGCAGAGGCCATTAAGTTGGAAGAGCTGAAGATCAAGGAAGAGAAACAAGAACTACAGGAAGCAGAGTTGGAGCGGCAAAAGTTGGAAGCCATAAAGAGAGATAATGAAGAGCTCAAGGATACGGCTCCTATCATCGACTTGCAGGCATCACCAGTGCTGATTGACATTGCGCCTACAGTTGCGGTTGAAGCCCCAAAAGTGAAAGACAAGAGTGAGGAAGGGCTGTCTGGAAAGGACATTGAGGTCATTGAAGATGCTTTAGAAAGATTAGGTAAGTATTCAATATAATAAAACTTACTGTGTATTTTTGAAGCAGTTTGTTTTATGTTTATTTAAAAAAATGCAACTGCTGCTCAATTAAGCTCAAGCCTGAATTTTCGGGAAAAGTTGATTATCACTATAAGCAGATAATGGCATCCAAATGAGCATCAAATAAAATAAATAAGTAACACAAGTAGACATTAAACAATACAATTTTTATTGTAATTGCCAGAGTATTGTGCATTAAATTTAGACATTACCTCAATTACATAATATACATACAAGATACGCACGAAAAACATGTACAAATTGTTATTTAGGTCAAATGTCTATAGGTACATAATGGGTGATGGCCCATTTGTGGTACAGATACACATACAACTCTATTGTACCCTGTAACCGTTGTACTTAGTTTTTTAATTACTGTGAAATAAGGTTGCATTTCAAAAACCATAACAAGTAGAATGGTTGTGAGTCGAATATTTTTATGTTTCTATAATATGCAAATAAACGTTTTATCTGTGTCTATCAAAACATAATTGATAGCCAGAACGAATTATCCCATAACGAAATACGTGGGGTACAGACAAATGTCTTAATTGCCCCAATTACAGTCACATTACCAAAACAATAAATGTAAATTCAAAACAATTAAAAGCTATTTAAATAAGTATTGGACCCAAAATTGTTCAGTTTTAGTTTATTTTTGAAATGAACATTTTTGGGTCCATACTTAGTCATAATTAGTCAGATAATGGATGGGCGTCTATACTCCATAGGGTATGGCCGTCATTTATTGGAACGCATTCAAATCAAATGTTAAACACTTGTTTAAACAATAATGACTAGCTTTCACATATCACTAATTACTTGATATTTTAGTAATAGAATTTAATGGGGTCTGAGTGCTTTGAATGAAATTGGTTTAAAAAGTTGTTGATGAGATTATTTTGTCATTTTAATTTATGTAAAAATGAAAATGACAAAGTAATCATAATAAACGCTCAGGACACATACCAACAAATAAATTTTATCATATGATGGGAATTAAATCACTCACCACTGTGTGCAGTTTGTGATAAATCAGATGACGTGTTACACTTTTTGTTGGAGTGTGACCAGAGTGCAGATACTAGAGAACGACTTTTGATTAAATCATCAGAGCTATCCAATGGGCAGCTCAGCTGTGTATTGGCTGATATGCTCTATAGGAGTGCTGTCAGTCTGTACAAATTTGCTGGATTGTCATTGCAAAAAGAGAGTGAGGTTTAAAAAGGCTGACATAGTCACCCAGGGTGTACAAAAACCTCAAATAAAAACAAGATTAAAAAACAATCATAATAAAATATAAATTTAAACAAATCACTACATTCCCAGTAACTAGATCCTACCAACTTTAAGTTCTATTATTAAAATGCAGAAAATATGGCATAGTTTTTTACATGTGATCTATTACAGAATGTATGAACTATTGTTTACCCTAAAAGTTTTTGTGGCGAGACTGATTGTTTATTTCTTGAAGCATGTTAGTAGTAGGTAGGGATGCAGTGGCTGGCATAGGCAATGTTCCAATTTGAAAGGCAACTTAATCAGTATAAATTATCTGCATGATATAACAGCTTGTTGCCACACAACACAACGCTAATACAACAGTAATCTTCATCGCAATGCAAATTGTGAAAGATTCATATTAAGTAGGTGTTATTTCAATATAGTCATCAAGAATACATGTTTTAGCTAGTATAGTTCAATTAATAAGTTTGAGTAATATTATCCGTTATATTCGTTTTCGATTAGCGAGGTTAAGCAATGTCTGGCGCGGTTAGTCTAATGTCATTCCGTGCTTCGAATAGCACTTTAAATTGTCCCGGTTGTTTTCAAGTGAAGGTTTTTATTAAGCCAAGTGGGTGGCCCACAGGGGCGGCTTTGACTGTCCGGTGATCCCTAGTCTGACTCAAAACCCTAGTTAGCCCTAGTTTTTCAGCTTGCTCCTTTGTATATGACAAAAATATAAAAATAGATCTGTCTGGGCAAAACGAGGATTTAGCACGGAGTGACTAAAGACCAATGAAGGAATGAGTACCTACAGCAATAACTTTCGTTACCGATTTTAAGTTTATTAAATTATTTGCTTTCCGCCCGCGGCTTCGCCTGCCTGGAATAACTTTATCGCGTATATGTTTAATTTGTTTATCCGCCGGAAATTACTCACTTTACCGGGATAAAAAATATCCTAAGTCTTAATCCAGGATACCTATATTCCAAATTTCATCAAAATCCATTCATCCGTTTCGCCGTGATTGAGCAACAAACAAACATCCACACTTTCGTATTTATAATACATATATAGATGTGTTGGTCTTCCCCATGTAGCTCTCCTCGCGATGTTTAAATATCAAATCAAAATCAAAAATTTGTGTAATGCCATCCATTATTATAATATTCTTTATTGCACCAAAATATTACAATAACAGAGTACAAACAATAGGTCACGTACAAAGGTGGACTTATCTCTTTAAGGGATCTCTTCCATTCAACCTGAGCGTTGAAATAGTATTGAAATATTAACAAATTCATATTAAAACGTAAACCCTAAGTTTAGTGTTTGAGGGCAATAAAAGTGCTAATGTTATGTAAGTGAGGGAAATCAATAAAATATATGTAAAATATTGATATTAAAATATACATACTCTGCTGCTTTATATTAAGATTGCCCTTATATCAGTTCAGCAGCGATATTGTCATTAATACACTAAACAAACTGTTAACAATTAAAATTTTACTTTTATAATATAAATAATTATTGAGATAGATAGAATATAATGTAGATAGGTAAGTATGTAATACTTACTTTTTGTATACATGGGAACTGTCCAACAGTGACTTGTTACATAAATTTGCGCATAGCCATTTAGTTTGGTATGACCTAACTACTAATGATAGCAACTCCCTGTATAGCAAGTTGCAAGGTAAATCCCTATACATATATATGCTCTTCGTACACATACAGACATACTAATTGGCAACATTTCATAATATTTTGATAATTATTTTAAAAAGGCATTTAAAATGATACTGGTGATGTATTATAGTACCTACTAATGTTACTAATATACAGAAACTTTAGTTCGTTCAAAACAATATCTCATTTTGAATGCACTTGGCACGAGTGTATGCAGTGGGAATGCCTTAACTCTAAAATCTACTTTAATATCAATTAATAATAATTATAAATACGAAAGTAAGTTTGTTTGTCTTTCCTCCGCGTAGTTACGGAGTAATATAATGAAGTAATGTTTTGTGCAAAGATTGTTGAGTGTTGGAGTAGGATAAGGCTGCATTTCGTCCCAGCAAAATAAAAAAGGAAATAAACCGCGATCGGAACTAGCATTCAATATTTCTAATATTTAACGACCCGTTTGGTGTAGTACTTATTCCAATATTTGAAATCGCATATGTCAAAAAATGGTGTGTCACAAAGTGGTGCCTGATTTGAGTGGGTCCTCATATCCATAAATTGGCGAAAAGGCTCAGCTCTGCAGCGTACGCAGTCAAAAAAATTCGACAAATGTCAGACGTAAATACTTCTAGATTTTAGTTATTTCCACAGCTTGATGTCTTACGGTATCTTGCTGTGGGGAAATGCCGCGGATATAAATACAATTTTTGTTTTACAAAAACGAGCCGTTCGCGCAATTAATCAATTTAGACCTACAGTATCACTTAGGGATAGGTTAAAAGTGTATAACATTCTAACCTATTCGTCACAGTAATTTTTGAAAATCTAATGTATGTCAAAAAAAATATAGTATCATTTAGGAAAAATAATGATAAACATGATGTCAATACAAGAAATAAAGATAAACTTGCAGTTCACATAAGTCGCCTCCGCCAAGTCAGTAATTCGTTCAAACGGTTATGTATAACCTTTTTCAATAAGGTTCCAGTTGATATTCAAAATCTTCCTCTCAATAAATTTAAAGATACTATAAAACAAAAACTTATTAACAAAGCATAGTATAAAATATCAGACTATTTAGACGATAATCATCCCTATATATAGACGATAATAATCCCATAATCAGATTGTTCGCATGCCAGGCTGTTTCACAATTAACAATGAAATATAAAAACCTTTTTGTAATATAAAAACCTTAATGTAAAATCAAAGCCTGATTTTAAAAGAGCAACCTTTCGAGTTTCTTGCTTGTTCTTCTCAGGGGAAAATTGCATTTAGAAAAAGCAGTAGCTTAAAAAAATGTAAATTTTAGTATTTTAAGTGTGCTCTGTGTGCATACAAAATTATACACGGATGAGATTTTGGAAGTGCTTATTAAACTAGACAAAAAATAAATAATCTTGTTTTGTTCAAATTATTTTGTGATTATGAAATGCTGTCCATTGGCAACAGGCCAACATTTTGCTACTACTAAAGTCAGGAATATATGATCTAAGAATAAAGTCATTAGAGGTCAAGTTCGAATATATTTATCTCTCATATTTTTTTCCTAATGTTAAAATGAATTCTATTTTTCGCGAAATTCCATTCATCGCTCTTCTCCTTTCTAGTCATTCATTGCGGGCCACAGTGAGAAACATCATATCATACGTCGACCTTTCCTATGAGGCCCATAGTGAAAGCCCATGTTTCAGTGCCATGAGTGGTAGACTTTCGTCTATCAGACTTGCACTATTAGAACTACACAGCTGAAATTCGTCACGTAGGGTAGATGTCGTCTGTGAACTGACATACAGTCGTCCGAAATTAGAATAAATATACATATTAGGTATGGGTACCCTAAAGTAATAGTCAGACATTCGAAAAGGCTTTTCCGACTACATACTTCTAGCTTGCCGCCCACGTTAAATCAGGTATCGTCCTCTGGATTTTTCTTTCGACGTAAATCCAGGACATACTCCATCTCTTTACCGAATTTCATCCAAGTCTGTTCAAGCGTAATTGAGGAACAAATATTTAAACTTTCGCATTAATAATTATAAGTGGGATGGGATATCAATAAAGCGATCAGTGTGTTAATTGAAGTCGTGTAAATCATGTTAACAGTTGAATCCACTCTTGGTAACCAACAATTTTTCCCAAGTGACCGTAACCGAATTCGACCGAAAAGTGGTCTGAGTGAACAGTGTACCTACTTTGTTTCAACTCAACAACCTGTATAAACGGTACTCGTATTTGTCCATCTTTTCTAATGTTTCTGCACAACTTCATTTCCAAATTCCTTCATTATACGTGTTACTAGTTTGTTCGCGACTTCACCTTTATCGCGAGCTATTTTAGGATGAAAAGTAGCATTATGTTCTCCTCCAGTACGGATGCCGGTCCCTGGTTACTTCTCTGCCAAATTTCAATGCGATCGATACAAAGGTTTAGTCGCGAAGACGTAACAAACAGACAGAGTGACTTTACCCTTTATATGTGGATGTGGATTACCATAATGTCATAATTGTTTGTGCTGTTATATAGAAATTTTCCTTTAATCCTCAGAATGATATATATTTTTACAAATCACTGATATGACATATTGTTGTGCCGTTATTTATGGACATTGAGTCATATTTGTACGATATTAGGAGAGTATAGTTTACACATCATACTGATAAGATTGCGCTTTTTATCTAGTTACCAGACAATAGATATTAATCCAGCTTATTAGGTAATTATACGATTTTCATTGCTATATTGCACCTCTGGCCTCACTTGTTTTACTGTTACTTAACATTTAATAAAAATGAACCTTAACTCTATTAAAATAAAGTTTGTTTTACCTTAGTACTGCAGACCAATAGCAAACAAAGAAAATTGGTACATACTTGTGTCTTAAATACTAAGATTTATATGAGTACCGTGTCAGTTATTAGACTTTGGATTCTGACTGTACCTATTGCAAGTGCGGCAATAATTCGATCTTGGTGGATTCATACAATACTTTTTATGGCCATAACAGATAAAGAAATTACAGAACAGGTTGAGAATATTTGTTGCTCTTCACGGGACCAACCCTTAAGTAGCTGTGCTTGCCCGTTATTAAAGGACGGTGAATATCACTTCGAAAGTGTAAAACTGTTGAGCCGTTGATTGCAAAGGCAGTGTCACTATAAATTTAAACCGTTTTGTGTTTCAGCTGAGCAAAAGAAGTCCTTACTCCTGGAGAAGGAGAGCATTCAGGGTCTGAAGTCAGAGCTGTCGGAGTACAGCGAGGATGTGAAGGAGATGCAGGAGATAGTTAAGACCAAACAAGCTGATATTAAGCTGACTAAGGGAGCTCGCAGGTATGTGAATTATAAAATTATTATATAAATAACACCAGCGTGATATGCCGTCATAGACTGGAGACGGTCAGCAGCGTTATTTGTGCGTATCTCCCTAAAATATGCTTTATTTCGCGCCCGAAATTGACGCTGTTAAAAACCTATCGGCCTATCAACAGTAGACGTAGTCAAAACATAGAAAGTAAAAAATTCAAGCCACCTGTAGGCTGTCAAATCACAACAACCTGGACCGGCGTCTTTAATGTCCACCGAAATACAGAAACACTCGGTCTGGAAAACCCACTTGTGTCCACCCATCCAGGGCCTTGTCGCCAAACGTTGCTTACCATGAATTGTTGAAATGCTTCGGTAACCGATCAATATAATATATACATAATCAGACCTTTATGCATAATCAGAATACAGACCTTTATCCCAAATGATGTATTTTTAATGATTGATTTTGTCGTGGTTTCGAGCTTCAGCTCGGTATTGGTTTGATACTTGTTATGCACGTGTTTATGCTATCCCTGCTTAAATAACCTGAGTTCATCGACCACATAACCAAGTTCGACTAACAGTTGTCGTTGTTTTCATCAACCACGAGTAGGCGATGGGATTGAAGCTAAAGTTTATTTTATGAGGCCCTGCAGACTGACAAGGAATTCCATATCTGAGCAGTTTCATCTCAACAACCACCTGAGTAGCAGATGTGATTGTTGCAATTTGAATTAATTCGCAATTAACGACTACCATTAGTAGTCAATGTATAAATAAATTAAGTTTCTTCCCCACCGCTACTAGCTTTGATAATGGCAGTTAAGAATATTCTCCATTGAAGACAGATAAGAACTTATCTGCGTCTGCGGCTTTGCAATTGGTAGCATTTTTTCGGGTAATTAATTTTAGATTTTGCTTCAAGGTTTTACTGAGATTCCATACTTCATCTTCGATTAATCGTTACTTTCCACTACTTGAGAGTGTGGTAAGAATGCGTGTTGTAGAATCATTTGAGTTTCATGACTAGCACCAAAATGTGTCAACAGTCTAACACAAATAAATACAGTAGTAGTCCTCTGATTGCAAAAAATAATTATGTCCTTTTGTAACAGGGGTGTGTGTATTGTTAGGAAGGCTAGACAGGCACTATTTGAATTAAACGACACGTCTTGTTGAACTTTAATATAATTCTCGAAATTCCTCCAACACCAACATTCACCTTCGCTTCCAAGATTAGAATGCGCAATCGGTCGAGCGTCCCACCATTCCACCCGCCATTTTTACGTAAGACATTCGCCTTGCTGATTGGCTCCCGCCTAAAACGCCGGCCAATCAGGAACGAACACATGCTCGTACCTGAGGGCCTATTACGTAAATTTAAACGTTTCAATCGGCCATCGGCCATCGTTTACGATCATCGACCACTCGTATAAAAGTTACTGCATTACGTATGTCGTCGTTTGACACTCGTATACAATGAATGAATGATATTGGAATTGTCCAAAAGTATTGCTACTCGACACTAGACGGCGCTAGCACTAGCTTTTTTCGTTAACACTTTGGGCTAAAAGAGCGCAATAGAAAGGGATGCCCTTATACCCAGAATAACGTTATCTCACTCTATTTTTGCATTACATAATTTCTAACCTACCAAATTTGTACATGCAGTGCTGCCAATTACGAAAAAATTCCTCGATTTGTGGGAAAATAGAGAGTGAGGAATAATTTAAATCGGGAATTTATCGGGGAATCAAGGCCAATAATATTTGTATAAGAACCCATAGTATTTTTATTGCTAATCGTGTTACTACATTTTTTACGTAATAAGAACAACAAGTTTTCAAGTTAAAGTAAAACATTAAACAACATTTTACATGAAACAATATTGTACTTCTTTAATTATCAAATATTGTTTAATACATGCTTCGATCATCTACATGACTCATACATCATCATGTAATAAAAATAATTTTATAATAGTAGGTTATTTGTCGAAATATTCACTTTTTGGAAAAGGTATTTGTTCTACAAATTATTAGTAGGAGTACTAGCTTAACTATTAAACGTAAAACACGTTTTTGAAATAATATTATTTTGCAATAACAAAAGAATCATAAGAATTCTTAGTACCTATAGTGAATACGAATACGATTGGGGTAAACCCCGACTCACCTTTATCGATAACGTTTGAATCGTATACGATGTGCATAGGTAATGCCGATGTCATTACTTTTGTATGAGAGATCATTCATTCATCGTCAATCGTATCGATGACACTCGCATTCGTAATCGTTTGAAATGCGTAATAAGATTTCGCGAGTTTGACGTCGATGATCGTAATAATCGTTTACGATGGACTCATCGATTGACTTACGTAATAGATCCTCTGATTGGCCGACGGTTCAGCATTTCCGCTTTTTAATAAAATTATTAAACAGTACCAATATTATCTGCGTAATATTTTAATATCTTCATACGCTTATGAAATCAAAACCCTACAATCGACCATCCTGACATCGCGTGCGTCCCTGCACGCGACGCCCGGTGGCACCCTACAATCGGGATCATAACCAACTGCGCAATCTTAACAAATAAATTATCAATAATTAATTATAATAATATGCAAAGAGTATAATATATTCGCGAGCAAAAATATTATCATACATTGCCAAATGGCGTACACTAGATCTGCACTAATCAATTTGTACCAAAATACTATGATAATTACAATAATTCAGACAACCATACAGCTTGTCGATAAACAATAAATTATATTTGGAGACTTCAAATTAGGAAATAAACTTCACAAAAACTTAAATCAACATAAATCTCTATAGTATTTGAACTAGCATTTTGTACCTAATGTATTGAAAATATAAAATTTAAGCTTTACATAAGTAATAATGGTCTTTAATTATCAATTTTTATACAATTGCTGTCTTTTCTCTATAAAGACTTATTATCTTCGATGTGCATTTTTGGAGGACCAGGTAAAAATTACCCAAAATGTAAATCGAATCGACTTGATTGAGCGATCGATTCGCCCAAACAAATAAATATCCACCTATTATCGATTATGAGGAGCTAGCTGTCGCACACAAGACGATCGATTACTTGTGAGACGTCAGCAGTATCGAATGGGCTTCGAAATCACCAAAACACGAACCGATCGATTGTCGTGTCTGGTCTCGATAAAATAAATATCCACCAACGATCGATTATGGGGAACTAGCTGTCGCGCACAAGACGATCGATTACTTGTGAGACGTCAGCAACAGCAACTGGGCTTCGAAAGCGTCAAAACACGAACCGATCGATTGCCGTGTTTGAGCTGGAACAAAGACAATATTCTGTAGTCTTCTTACATGTTTCAATTCACTCAATTACATTCAATAGTTTAATTTTAAATCAATACATAAATAAATTAAAAAGTATATTGTTGCCTTGGTTAATAACCCAATAGGCAACCAATAGTTAATTGCTTTGGTCCTCATCTGAACTATAGGAATCTGACAAATTCTCATGGACTTGTAAAGCCGCGATATGAATCCATGGCTTCATACGGTCGGCGGCAACAGTTGTAGCGCGTTTGGTACGCGTACTACCTAAGCCGGGAACAGGTTCGACACAATATCGATCGTTACCTAAAACTTTGCTGACCCGATAAGGCCCTACGTATGAAGGCATGAGTTTCTTACTTTGACCATCATTACTAAAACAAGTTTTAGTGATCTTAACAAGATCTCCCTTATTGTATAAACGAGCAGGTTTCCTTCCTTTGTCATCAGCTAATTTTTGTTTCACTTGCTCACTGTCGACCCTATCTTTAACTTCATTTCGCATTGTATTCACGTCACAACGTTCCCGCGTCTCTTCTGCTATCTCGTTAAGGATTGGACTGACATCTCCATTCATGCTGGTACCGAACAATACCTCAGATGGTGTTCTCCCGATTGTTTTTTGGACGGTATTGTTCAGTCCCCACTGGATTGTCCCAAGATGTCTATCCCAATCCTTCTCACCATACTTGACAGCCACCGCCCTGAGGGAATCAAGGATTGTACGATTGTACCTCTCGACTTGACCGTTCGACCTCGGGCTGGCTACAGCATTGAGAATATGCTTGGTGCCTTTATCGAGACAGAAACGTTTGAACGCATGAGACGTGAAACAACTGCCACGATCACTTATGAGACGCACGGGAACTTTAAACGTACAAAATATGTCATCTAGTGCTCTGATGGCATTCTGGCTATTGGTGTTTCTTACCAGTTTAATAAGGCAGAATTTTGTGAATGCATCGACAACAATTAACAGATGAGTATATCCTCTTTTCGACCTCACGAAGGGTCCAAGGTGGTCGACGTGGAGACTATGGAAAGGCACATTAATTTTTGTAATAGGGTGGAGTAGACCCTCGCGTTTATCAGAGCTGTTTTTCGCGTAGGCACATTCAAGACATGAATTTACATACTTTTTTACAAACCTGGACATTTTAGCAAACCAATAATGTTTCTTTATCCTGTCGAGTGTCTTCTCCACCCCGAAATGTCCAATGTCGTCGTGGTTCATACGACAAACTTGCCACCTTGCACCCTTTGGAACCACCCACCGAACATTATCCTTGTCACCGTCTATATACCGATATAATTTATTGTCTCTAACAACATAACTCTCCCTCATATATTGCAACCCCTTCTCATCCAGATTACTGTTTAAGATATCACGAATCCTATTTAGTTCGCTGTCCCCAAGTTGGAGCGTGTGCAGCCAATCATCACCAGATATCGCCATCACGGTTGGAAATGAGTCTGTCTCGACTCCGTTCTCGTCTACAATAGGATTACGGGACAATGCATCCACATGACTCATTTTGACTCCGGGTCGATACTCGACGGAACAGTCAAACTCTTGAAGTAGTAGCCACCAGCGGGCTATTCTTGGGATCAAGTCCCTCTTTGTAAAGGTGGATCGAAGCGCGCTGCAGTCGGTTACTATCTTAAAGGATTTTCCCAAAACATAGACCCTGAACTTCCGCAAGGAGCAAACAACAGCCAGTGTTTCCAATTCATAAGAATGGAAATTCTTTTCTTCGGGAGATGTTTGACGACTATAGTATATTACTGGGCGGAAAGGATCAGTTACCTTTGAACGTTGTAGTAATATGCCCCCGATGCCTGCTCGACTTGCGTCGGTGTGCAACTCAGTTTCTGCCGTGGGATCGTATATGGCAAGGGTAGGTCTCTCAACCAACAGGGCTTTAAGCTTCTTAAAAGCTTCTTCCTGTTTTTCATGCCATTCCCAAGGAGTATCCTTTTTAAGCAGTTTGCTGAGTGGGAACGATACCTGAGCAAAACCGTTTATGAACTTTCTGAAGTAGCTTGCCAGTCCAAGAAATTGTCGGACATTGTGGACATTCTCGGGCCTTGGAAAATTCATTACGCTCAGTATCTTTTTCTCACTAGGTCGCACACCAGCGCTGCTGACCTCATAACCGAGATAGTCTACTGTGTCTAACAGAAAATGACATTTTGACAAATTTAACGTGAGATTAGCCTTCGACATTACTTGCAACGTCTCAACCAGCCTATCCAAACATTCTGTCTCGTCTTTGCCAAATATCAAAGTGTCATCGAAATATACTGACGATGTCTTAAATCGAGCAGTACCGAGAATTGAATTCATCATTCGTTGGAAGTTGGCAGGTGCGTTAGCCAGGCCGAACGGCATACGGTTAAACTCGTATTGGCCGTCCGGCGTGACGAATGAGGTAAGGTGCTTGCAATGTTCAGCGATTGGCACTTGGTAGTAGCCCGAAGCCAGATCGAGCGATATGAAGCAACCCTGACCATTGAGACGCGCGATCTCGTCTTCAATTACGGGCATCGGATATCTCTCTTTGACCGTAATTGAATTCAACATCCGGTAGTCAACACATAGCCTAAGAGAACCATCTTTCTTGCGCACAAGCAATATCGGGCTGGCGTATTCTGACACTGAGTCCCTAATTATACCAGCATCGAGCATTTCTTTTATCATAAGGCGCACCTTTTCTCGTTCATGATGCGACAACCGATAAGGGCGGTAGACGACTGGCCGGGTGCTATTCAGCTCTATACTCATTTGAGTCGCGTTAGTGCAACCTAATTCCTTAAGAGAAGATGCAAAGCAATGCTTGTAGGTCCTCAATAATTCGAACAAACGTCGCCTTGCATCTTCCGAAACCATCTCACCCACATGAATTTGGCTTTCATCAATATCCTTATCGTTAATGACAGGTACTTCGGATAATTGGACAGATTCCTCTACGCTAACTCGTTTAACAACATCTACGGGTTCCGCACGACAAATGATGGAATTTTCCGGAATATGACAAAAACCTGAACATGGGATAACAGATATTCCAACACTACCGTTATTTGAAGTATGTAGCCCACCACTAACGAAGTACTGCTTATTCGGTTTCCCTGCAAAACCGTTTATGGTCATGAAAGTGCCATTATGTAAAGGGTCAATTTGAGCTATAACAGATGCTGCACCATACAGCTCTACGACACCGTTGGCTTTGATGTCAATCAATTTCCCTGAGCTTATATCCTGATCAGGTTGCGGCAATTCATTACCTATGTCAAAAAACTGTAATTTAATAGAGTCTTTGTAAACTATTACATGCGCTTGCTCAGTATACGATTGGCCTATTAAAACCGGCTTCTCCAAAAAATTGTCTGCGACTATCTTACACAAAACGTTAGCATCAACTCCATCTACGCTGATGTCAATAGCTAGTTTACCCAACGACTGCACTACACTGTTACCGAAACCTCTTATTAGTGATGACACATTATCATGAGATAACCCTAAGTTATGGACGACAGATTCTCTCAAGAGGGTTACGTCACTACCAAAATCAACGAAAGCTTCAAACTGCATTCCGTTAATCCTTACCTCCTTAACAAACTTCGAACTTGGAACTTGATCATTCCGTTGACCGATCGTATTAATACACATAGTTTTCGGAAAGTTATTTGGCTTTGTGATCTTATTATCACCTTTATTTAAACAGTTTTCCATTGTATGCCCAACTCTATTACATTGTGCACATCTTATAATTGGTTTAGGACAATAAAGGAAGCTATGCCCCTTTTCCTTGCAATTATAGCAACCTTGACTGACCCTATACCCTAGTTTGTGGGTGACAGTACTATTGCTGCTAACATTAGAGACATCAACTTTGTTTTTGAATTGGTTTCGGTCAATGGAATGATTAGAATCCTTGCTGCTAATTAAATACTGCAACAGCTGATCGGGGTGTGAACAACGCAACGCTAGAGCACCAGATCGAAGAGTCCTATCGGTAATACCGTGTATTATGCAGTCTACCGCACGTTTATCAATAATGTCACACTGATTAAGAAGGGTTAACTTTTCATAAAAATAATTTTCAATGGGTTCATTGAACCTGCTCTTCCTTCTCAGCATATCCTCCAGGGCCTGCCCATAATTCAGTTCGTGGGGAAAGGCGTTAATTAATTTTGCTTGCCACTCTTGCCAACTGTAAAGAATGGAACTTAATCCTTCGTACCAGACTTTGGCCAGGCCCTGAAGTTTCTGCATTGCAAAGTGGGTGGTAGTTTGGTCATCCCATCCGTATACTGCGGCACATTCGTTAACCTTCTTTAGCCACACATCAATGCGTTGGTTTTTAGTGGATGGGTCAAAGTTCGGTAAGATATTCATGTGGTCAATTTTAGCTTGAGGTCGTGTGCCACTAGTAGGCGGATGGGCTGTCAAACTGTCTTTTAAACAAGTAATGACATCAATAAAATCCTGCTTAGATAAAGATAGACTACGTGACCTGTCATGTTTTCCCGCGTCGACACGATGCTCTGCCTCGTGGTCACGCCGTCGTCCTTCATCCCTCGGTCCACGATCTGCTGAAGTGTGACAACCATTGTCGTTGGATCGTAGTGCTGAGCGCCTGGTTTCCTCCGCAACGATGCGCTTCTCTCGCTCTTTCGATACTTGTTCTTCCAGCATCTTCACACGTTCTCGATATAGTTCCATTTCACACCGATCACGATGACTCTGACCTGGGCTGCGTGATCGTATCGGGCTGCGGCTTCGCTCTCTCCTAGAACTGCGACCTTCGTTCCTTGTCCGACTTCTTGCCCGCGAACCATCTTGGCGACCGGACATCCGCCCTGGTGTTTCGAGCCTCCGTCCGCTCGATAAGAGACTACGGCGATCCCCGTGCGGATCGGACATGGCCTGGAAACTCAGAGACGATAAAGATCGATTAGAATGAGTGAATTGAAATGAGGGTATTTTAATAATGTAATACTCGGGTACTTTTTGTTACAATTAATCAGCTAACATTCACAATATACAAGGCTACTTATAGGGAAGAAGCAAGGAGATAAAAGGAACAAAATCGAGGAGAAAAATAAATTATTCTTTAAATTCAATTAAAAAAAAAAACAAAAATGGTCATATCTCGAAAACGGCTCACTTTTGGTCGAAAATAAAGAAATTTTCCACCCCTTTGAAACCCCAATTAGGTTCGAGAGGAATATAACTAAAGTCCCTGAGACCACCATAGATGCTATGTGGCCATACCACATATTCTAATGAAGTGAAAATGTCAGTTTAAAGCGTGTAGGTACTTGCATGTTACAGCGTCATGCTCGAGACGTGTAACATAGATCCCATAGACCACCATAAAATACCATGTGGTCATACCATCAATTCCATAGAGTAAAAGTGCCACTTTGGGGCGTGTACTTACGTGTTAAAACGTTGTGATCCCACTTCTGAATTGTTAGGAAGGCTAGACAGGCACTATTTGAATTAAACGACACGTCTTGTTGAACTTTAATATAATTCTCGAAATTCCTCCAACACCAACATTCACCTTCGCTTCCAAGATTAGAATGCGCAATCGGTCGAGCGTCCCACCATTCCACCCGCCATTTTTACGTAAGACATTCGCCTTGCTGATTGGCTCCCGCCTAAAACGCCGGCCAATCAGGAACGAACACATGCTCGTACCTGATTGGCCGACGGTTCAGCATTTCCGCTTTTTAATAAAATTATTAAACAGTACCAATATTATCTGCGTAATATTTTAATATCTTCATACGCTTATGAAATCAAAACCCTACAGTATCGTGTCTCTCCAATATTCAGACAGTGCATAGTATACGTAGCGCCGAGATTACTACAGAAAAGTGCTTCGTTTTTATCGTGATTGTGTGGCGGCCAATCAAAGCGTTACCTTGTTTGTACGCAATACATATATTGCTTAAAAGCGGCGATATTAGAACACGTACTAATTTACATTGTAAACAAATGTAGTTTTTTTAGATCTCGTATTATGTAATATCATCGATATTGTCATCGATTACGAGCTGGTTTATGGTAGATGATCGATTGACTCATCGCTTGCTCGGCTCTCCGTCGACGTATTGTCACTGGTCAATGATACCAATTGAGTTACTTAATTAAACAAACAAAGGCTCTATAAATACGTGTATGGATAAGCTTTTCTGTGAAATAAATCTAAATCTAGTGCATGATAGAAGATGGCAAGTGTAATCTTCCGCCAATCAGCACTAATCTCGTGTGGCGGACGGCCTGCTGGAGGCCACTTCACAGTGGGATGTTTTGTTTATGTGGATGATGTGTCTCAAAATGATTTCTGTTCAAACAAATCCATCACCACCATCTCAGTAGCAACCATAAAATGTTGTGTGATTAAGTTTATGTCACTCTTATCTCACTTTTATCTATGTATGACTTATACTTCCTAAAGGCTGCCCGCCTACTGCGAGCGATAAGTTGGTTCCGGTAACTAATTCGTAGCCCTACAAGATGTATGTACCGCGCCAGCTATTAGGTATTATTTATTGCACAAGAAATACAAAAAAATTACAGTTATAAAATATGTACAAAGGTGGGCTTATCTCTAAAGAGATCTCTTCCACGCAACCCTAATGAAAGTATTGTACAGTCCAGCATATAATAGTACAATGCAATTGTTTCGAATATTAATGTCAATATACGTACATCCAAAGTAATAAAATTCATTAATGGGATTTCAATACAATATTGAACAAATATTAATACTCTTTGTACAATAAAA
The DNA here is from genome assembly GCA_949316235.1 of Oegoconia quadripuncta. Classification (NCBI taxonomy): domain Eukaryota; kingdom Metazoa; phylum Arthropoda; class Insecta; order Lepidoptera; family Autostichidae; genus Oegoconia; species Oegoconia quadripuncta. Next base: position 5,288,168 of record OX438743.1, read on the forward strand.
AAAATTTGTTAGCATTTGTTACGTCAATATGTCAATACATGTCATTAGAAGATAACGGTATATAATTTTTTTATGCACAACTGTTTGGTACTTGACCTCAATCACACCTGATGTTAAGTGAAGATGAGGTCGAAGGTGGAAGCGTACTGACCCGGAAACCCCAACACATTTGGGGGACTGGCTATCTTATCTCTGGATAACCGGAACACAACAATGCTATTAACATTGCTGCTTGGCGGCAGATTTAGACAAGATGGTGGTAGCTAGCCAGGCGGACATTTTAAAATGCCCTACCACCCACCTAACCGAGTACTTAAATATGTACCCCGCTGGGGATCGAACCCGCGACCTCCTAATCGTAAACCCAATGTTGTTTACATTGAGCTACGGAGGCGGTTCACAACTCTTATGATTAGGTATAACACTTAATTTCAATCGGACTCTTTTCACACGCAACATATTTAGGAAGAATTCTGACATCTCAAATGGAAATTATTTTTTTATTTACTTTTCGTAGGCACAGGCATCTACTACGGATCGAAAGTACAAAAAATAACTTCAATCGAGATGTCCGAGTTCTCTAGAAATATTTTACGCGTGAGATACGTCAATACAGTTTGATAATCGCCCCCCGATGCCAAAGATAATTCAATAGTTAACTCCTAAATAATTAATGATGCTATCTTTATCTATAATTATTGAAGCTATTAAATTGAACTTAATAGCTGCTCGCTCGCCTTGGGACGGTGGCTTAAAAACAATGTATTGTCAATAGTGATAACTCTGTAGGCAGTTTAACGCAAAACGCCTGTGCATTAGCGTAGGTCACTATCAGTCGTACGCGCACATCATCGTATTCATGAAGGTTATCATGAGATTATAAATATGTTGCATTCTTAATTACCATGAACTTTATCGGCATGTGTATAATCACTGAAATACACATGGCGCAGTCCCATTTTTTTTGTTGCCATTTACTATTCGTTTTGATTTGTGAAGTTCAGCGACTACCAACAAAGTCCAATAAATGTGGTGCATATTCAATAGTGTCTCCCAAGGAGTGGGTCTTAAAATGAATATGGCCAAGACAATTGACCATGTTGAATGCCCATATTGTACCCACCCCTCTGAAGATAGGAGACACTACCCTCAAAGTTATGGACGAGTACGTATACCTGGGACAAACAGTCCAGTTAGGTAAATCCAACTTCGAAAAGGAGGTCAATCGTCGAATCCAACTCGGCTGGGCAGCGTTTGGGAAGCTACGTAATATCTTCTCGTCCCAAATACCGCAATGTCTCAAGTCTTTGATCAGTGTGTGTTGCCAGTGATGACATATGGAATTGAAACGTGATCGCTCACTATGGGCCTCATAAGAAGGCTCAAGGTAACCCAAAGGGCAATGGAGAGAGCTATGCTCGGAGTCTCCCTGCGGGATCGAATCAGAATTGGGGAGATCCGCAGCAGAACCAAGGTGACCGATATAGCCCGAAGAATTGCCAAACTTAAGTGGCAGTGGGCGGGGCTCGTAGGACAGACGGCCGTTGGGGCGGAAAGGTTCTCGAGTGGCGACCACGCACCGGAAGATGCAGCCTGGGTAGACCCCCCCACGAGGTGGACCGACGATTTGGTAAAGATCGCGGGAAGCCGCTGGATGCGGGCAACGCAGGATCCTTGGGGGAGGCCTTTGTCCAGCAGTGGACGTCTTTCGGCTGATATGATGCTGATATTTACCGGACTGCCTCAGGGGAAATGGTAAAAAATTCAAAATGGCGCCCGGAAAATACAGTGAGTCTGCTTGCATTCCAGCGACTGACTTTACGGATTTTGAAGTAGTAGTAGTCTTTTTAAGGTTCCGTACAACAAAAGGAACCCTTGTAGTATCACTTCGTTGTCCGTCTGTCTGTAAAGACCCTTTTTCTGAGGAACGCGTGGAGGTATCAAGTTGAAATTAATAATAAATGCTTAGGTCATGAGTCCCTTGGAGCTGTTTTTTATCAGTCTTGTAACTCAACGCAATCAAATATCCAAGCAATTTTGTGAAAATACACTAGATCTAAGCAAGTATATAACCAATAATAATCCCAATTTCAGGTTATACCGCGCCGTCAACAGCATGATTAGCAAGCTCGATGCCGCTCTTGTAGACCTGGAGAATAAGGAGAAAGCTCTCAAATCAACCCTAGAGCAGACCAAGGTGGAGCCGCAGAAAGCGAAGGAGCAACTCATCCAGATCGACGAGCTGATGCATTCCATTAAGAGCCTTCAGAGGGTGCCTGATGAAGCGAAGCTGAAATTGATACAGGACGTGTTGGGACGTCTGGATGATGACTTCGACGGGCAGTTGAAAGTTGATGACGTGCTGAAGGCAAGCATTGGTTGTTTACTTTAGTTTCATATAGTAATCTGTCAGATGAAATATTAGCTGAACTAACATTCTATGCAGCTTAATAACTATGTAAACAAACCGCCATATTGAAATTGTCTCCGAATGATGAATTACTAGTGAAAGTCAAAAATGCTTTATTTTGTAAATACACAGAGTACATTTAAAATAGTCAATTTTTAAGCTACTGCTTGTTTAAAATGCTATTTTCCCCTGAGAAAAACAAGCAAGAAACTCGAAGGGTTGCGCTTCTAAAATCAGGCTTTGATTTTACATAAAGGTTTTATATTTCATTATTAATTGTGAAATAGCCTGGCATACGAACGATCTGATTGTGTCCAAGGATGATTATCATCTAAATAGTCTGATATTTTATAATATGCTTTGTTAATAAGTTTCTGTTTTATAGTATCTTTAAATTTATTGACAGGAAGGTTTTGTATATCAACTGGAACCTTATGTGATGGGCAAATGATGAGCAAGACTCTTACTGACTCCTTTACTTATGTCAAACCATATTGAATAATAAAATACCGAAAGTAAGAAACGCGAGATATCTGAGATCGTCTTTTGTTTACATAGTTAGCAAGTTCCATGTAATGACACTTTACTTACAAGTGACTGATATATTTTATCTATTCCAGCATGTGCCTGTTAATCTAAATAAATTAAAAATTCTTCCACTCACTCTATAAACAGTTACATTATGTGCCAGATTGAGTTAACTGTTACTTTATCAAGCACTTTATCTATCAGATGTAGTTGACAGACACCTGAAATAAAAATTTAACGTAACCTATTTAACGACCTGTTTGGTGTAGTGGTTAGATACCCTGACTGCTATAACAAATGGTCGCGGGTTTGAATCCCGCTAGAGGCACAAATTTGTCTGAGGAATACGTGTACTCTAGCTACTGTGTATATATTTACAACAAGAAAATATATTAATAATTTGGTATCCATAATAAATGTCTAGTAGTGGAACTAGATAGCGCTCTGTATATGTCCAACGATATTATATGGAGACCCGTATGGAACATTATTGATATGTACAGGGCGCTCGCCCGCGCCCAGCAACGCTGTAAAAGGCCTATCGGCCTGATAGCAGTAGACTTTAGTCTTGGTATGCACCAATTTTCTGTTTCAACCCCTAACAGAAAAAAGGGGTATGTGTATTATGTATGTCTGTGGCATTTGTTTATTTGTCTTATCCTTATTATCTAATTTACACTAGTTACCACACTAGGGCCCGTATTAATAAACCATTCTCAAGATTGAGAACAGTCTTGTGATTGGTCTCAAGTAAATGTATTGATTAATAAACCTAACTTGAGACGTGAAACGCACGTGAATACTCAAGCAGTTCTCATTTGAGAGGTCCGCCGAGGTTCACGTATTAATAAACGAAACTCAAGACTATCATTCATTCGCCGCTGAGGCGAATACTTGCGAAGTGATCTCAGCGAGTAGACCTTAAGATTGGTTTATAAATTAGCAAGGAGCTTGAGATAGCGTCAACTGCTTAAGCCGCATCTCGGTTGATACAGCCTCAAGACTTGTATCGAGGTTGTTTTATTAATACGGGCCTAGGATTCCCTGCATTGTAGCGTCAAAACAGCTGACCCTTAATTTTCTGATGCTGTTGCTGGCGGTATGGTTCTTAGCCATGTTTGAAATCGGTTAAACCGGTATTTAGCTTTAAAGGAGACACACCACGAAGTTATAGTCGACGGTGCTGCCAGTCAAGTAAATAATTATATCTCACTATCTTTCCGCCCGCGGCTTCGCCGGCGTGGAATAACTTTATCGCGCAAATTTGTTTATCCCGCGGGAACTACTCACGGGTTCAAAATCGGGTTAAAAAATATATTGTCTTATTCCAGGGTTTGCTCTACCTATATACCAAATTTCATCCAAATCCGTTCATCCGTTTCCCCGTAATTGAGCAAGAAACAAACAAATAAACGAGCATCCAATCTTTCGCATTTATAATATTAGTTAGGCCCTTTATTTTGGCGCGGGGAAACGAATTACGCGTACCGCTCGCCCTAATAGGCAAAACCAAGAATGTCAAGCTGTAGTTGATCGAGATTCCGATATTTTAAACACAGCAAACAGTTTTGTGCTGCTCAGATAACCTACAATCGTTATTCGGTGGGCACCGTGAGCCGTTTTAATGATGGTGGATAATCTGAGCAAGACAAAACTATATGGAGTACTTTAGAACATCGGAATCCAAATCAAACTGCAGCTCAACGCCTTTGTTTTTCCAGTTACGGTCTAAGGATATTTATTTATTTATTTTAACACAGTTGGTTTGTATATCTGGATGATATGATCAACGGCGTCGATTCTGATATTAATTCTCGAAATTAATGCCACTTTTAATACTAGTGCTGTCATTTTCATCCTGGAATAATAAGATGCGATAGAACCAGTTTAAAACTTGTTTTAGTTTACAGAAATCGCAACAGAATTGCCTCACGGGGTTTCTCTACATAATTTGTAGTTATTTTGCATTTACTTTAAACTATTAGTTAACAATGTTATTGAAAACGTTCCAGATGCTAGAGATAGTCGGCAACGAGCATGTCCATCTCTCCGAGAAGCAGATGGCTGAATTGATAGAACTACTGGACAAAGAAGAGATCCTGGAGGTCGAGAGTAAGATCCAAAAAGCGTTGGATAAGGCAGCCGTTGCTGCCAAGGAACAGGATAAGAGCGAACCTGAAGGAAAGGTAAGACTCAAGATATCTTACTACTGGCTGTAAGATCTAGAGAGCATCTCGGACACGATACTCTCTGCTAAAGCCGATCACTCATGAAACTTAACGCCACATTACTAGAATAGGATACATACATACATAACGTCACGACCTTTATCCCAAATGGTGGACAGAGATATCCCAAATAATAGTGTTTGGGTGTTTCAAACATTAAGAGTTTAATGATTGAAACAAAGTTCACGGTTCACCTTATGAAATATATAGAAATGCACACGTGACAGGGGGTGAAAGCCCATCGCCGTTGATACGTGCAAATCTATAGATGTTTTCTGGTAGAAAGTCCCTTAGTCGCCTTTTATGACACCGAGGGGAGGAGACGGGTTGGTTCTGTTCTATTTGAGTGCCCAAACCACACAACAAACTAGAACAGATTAAGCTAACCTTATCTTCAAGGTCATTCGATAGTTCCCTTGAACGTTAAGTATTAGGAAGGTCAGGTGGCAAGCTAATCTCTCTACTTAGCCACATTATATCCTAGAAGGTGTCGAGATATTTGCCGAACAAAAACGAAGTCTTTCGTCAACTAATTTGTAATTTTTTATTAATTATTATAGCCATAATACGTAGTGGACCGGCGGGGGTGGATTATGGCCCATACCCTGCCCCAGTGAGAGGACGCTGTTCCCCAACGGGGACGTATAAGGGTGACTATAGCCGTTTGACAAAGTCGACAGAATATGATTCTAGCGACAAGCTTGGCAGAATAATCAGGAAGAGTGTGTAATGAATTTTGTAGATTCCGAATAAAGTGTATGTTTAAGCTAGTGTTCTCTGCTAGAGTTTCCCAATTTGTCGAGGTCATTCGTTTAATTTTGACTTATGCAGAATACTACAGTAATCCTACATTCATGTGTTTCCGGCAAAATTCGAAGTCCGTTCTTAAAATCGAAGTAATTCTCTGAAGGCTCACGTACTAATGACGGATAAACTAAAATAAATATTTATATAATCATCCATGACTCGGGAAAATGTTCGTATACATCACACAAACGACATTTACTCCTAGCGTGATTCGAGCCGGCAACCGTTGGTTTTTATGCACAACGGGTTAGCACTGGACTTCAATCACACTTGATGTTAAGTGAAAATGAGGCCGAAGGTGGAAGCGTACTGACCCGGAAAACCCCCATCCTATTTGGGGGACTGGCTAACATTGCTGTTTGGCGGCAGAAATAGATAAGATGGTGGTAGCTAACCAGGCGGACATTTAACATACCCTACCATCAAACAGTTGGTTTTGAATATAGGATCTCTATCCACTACAAAAATCGATCGTCCTTGCAAATTTCATTGTTTAATTGTTTTCAGAGTTTATTTGACTTAATCCGGGAAGCGCAGAAGCGGCGAGAGATGAAGAAAGCAGTGGAGAAGTTTGGGGAACAACGCACCATGCCCAAGAGCGAGGACATCGTCACCAAGTCCGATGAAAGCAGTAAACGACCTGAAAGCCATTGAGCTGGAAGTCGTTAAAATATTTGTATATTATATTGTGTGGTTGCCCAACGTAGGCCTTCCTTCTGGTTTGCGATGCGAATTGGCAACGATGGCGGATATATATATAGGGAACTCCCCCTCCACCCAATGTCTAGAATACTACGTTGATGTAGATGTTATGTTTATGACAATAAGCATTTTGTAATACCGTGAAATCATCAATCACATGACCGTGTAAATAAAATTGTAATTGAATTATCTTTCCGTACCTTACAAAGTTATAATATATGAGAGTTTTCCGTTATTTTATATCTGGTTCTTTTCTTTAAGATATTTATTTATGCATTTCTGTGATCGCTGTTCAGTTGTAAGTTTTATTTTGTATTGTTTAGTTAATGACTGCACAAATTATTGATGTCTGCTTCAGTCTTCGTTGTTTTTGGGCACTCGTCAACGCCTCTGAATTGTTGAATTTGGGATATGGTTATGTAAGTATTAATGTAACTAGGAGTTACATATAAATGTGACGACATTGTATGTAATAATTAACAATTCCATTAAATAACACCTGACAGTATCGACTCTGATGCCTAAAGTACTTATTTGTACATTAGAAACATTTCATTACCGTTGCACATCTAATGTTTAATTTTATATAATTTATATGTAAGGTAATCTTTATTTTGCTAATGTAACAGATTATCCATTCTGTATAAAAAAAACTACAAGAATTTCTAAACGACAAGTTAGAGTAAAAATATTTATTTTTGTTAACCTCCAAAATAAGCTACTGAAAATGAATAAAACATTATGACTCTTGGAACCAATGTTAAATCTGTTTTGTGTTTAAAATTGTGTGTTTTTGGCATATTATATATATGCATTAGATGTGCTAGAATTGTAACATCTGACACATAATAAAGAGATCATTATTCACATCCCGGTGTTTTATTTTAATTAAATGTAGATAATGTTTTTTATGCAATAACGATTGCCTTTATTTTTCATTCAGTTTGTTGAGAATACCTACATAACGTATAATAGTCGTAGTTCCATTAGGTATTTCGTAATAAAGTACCGAGGTTCACATATAAATAAATTGGCGAAGCGCTTCTAATTCAATATAAAGCAATGTTTGCTATTAAAAAGATGCGTTATTTAACCGATATGGATACCCGAAATCGGTTATTTCAGCTATTTTTAAAGCGTGATTCACGGCATCCTGTTGTGTAGGTAAATAGTATTTTTGTTCTGCAGGAACGAATGGTTCGGGCGTTTTACAATTGAGTCCCAGGATGTGTCTTAAGAAAATCAATATAATAACATCTAATATTGTAAATGCGAAAGTTTGGATGTTTGTTTGTTGCTCAATCATGGCGAAATGAATGAACGGATTTGGATGAAATTTGGTATATAGGTAAAAAATACACTGGATTAAGACAGGATTCTTTTTATCCAGATGAAGTGAGTAATTCCCGCGCGATAAACAAATGAAACATATAGGTATCCGCGATATAGCTATTACACGCAAGCGAGGCCGCGGGCGGAAAGCTAGTTGCAATATATTTACGAAATCTTAATGTGTAACTATAAGAAAAGTAATGTAAGCATATTATTATATATGTTCCACCCAGATTTACTCCGACAACAAGGCTCTTTGTCCGCCATCTACACATATCTATTTATTATAAATGCGAAAGTTGGGATGTTTGATCACGGCGACACGGCTGAACGGATTGTGATGAAATTTGGTACATAGGTAAAATATACCCTGGATTAAGACATAGGATAGGTTTTATCCTAATAAAGTGAGTAGTTCCCGCGGAATAAACAAATTAAACATATCCGCGATAAAGCTTTTCCACGCAGGCGAAGCCGTGGGCGGAAAGCTAGTGTTCTATAAACGATTTGCGTCGGTAATTATTACTGATTACACATTGTAATTCAAAATACCTAATAGTTTCTTGTTCGTTCTTCTCTGGGACTCCCCAGACACTAACTCTAGCTTTGTGAAGGAGAGAAAGAATGTTTTAATAAAAAGTGAATTATTATTGATTTATTTTGTTGCAGTCGAAGTAGATATATGATTATTATTAAAGCCCATAGTGTCCCACTGCTGGGCAAAGGCCTCCCTCATCTGTTTCCAGTCGTTTTTGTTCTTGGCGAGCACATACCATCCCTTATTAAAACTGTCAAGCTCGTCTCTCCACCGTTTTCGCGGTCTGCCACGTTTGCGTCTGGCGGTTGCGTCCCACACCAAGGTTCTGCCATTTGACCACTGAACGAGAGTCATGCCGTCAAGTCTCTTACCATTATCACGCACGATTCCAATCGGCTCAAGGATGGCCGGTCGGTAAGAGCCCGACGGATAACATCGTTCATGAATGGCGAGAGAGGCGACTGGCACTGCGCTGACATAAGATCCCATGGTGACCGTGCCCACTGTGCATACAGATGTGTGGTTGATTAGTCCTTAGGCCCAGTCTCAGACAGATGGCCAGAGAAAGTGTTGTCCGTTCCAAAAGAGTGGCAATATTGACTGAAGGTACGGTCAATATTGGCACTGTGACGAATTGGAAAAGTAGCCTGGGACCAACTGCGTTCGTCAAAAGAACAATTTAGGATTTCCGATAAAGTTTGCCTAATCTAATCGTCTAAGGGTTTTGATTTAATTGGTTCGATACTCGATATTCGATCGGTATCAACTTGAAGAATACACTGATCAACTGGCTGGCTGTGAAAAGGGTCGTTGAGGCTCAAAGGAATCAAATCAAATCAAAAATATTTTATTTATTTATTTATTTATTCGATCATGCTTACATGCAAAGTTCTTAAAACTAGTACATGCACCCTGTCTTATAGGGTGTAGCAAATTTAATTAACCTAAAACTAATTAAAAGCGTTTATCTTATTTCTATATTAGGTATTTTACTTTTTTTATCTATTCATTCAATTATTCAATGTAGGATACAAAAATATCACTTGTTGAAAGTCAACATGTTATTTTTTTTTAACTACATCCAGCAGGTCGATGAAAGTCAGATTTATATAACCGTCATCTTCAGTTCTCTAGTATTGGTGAATTCCTTAGAATACCCGAAGTGGGCCATACGAGGAAGTAAACTCCAATATAATTCAGCTCATTATAAATTGAGTGCACTGCGCTGCAGGTGTTTTGAAATTTAGCGGTTCAAGATGGCGTCAAGGAAACTGTATCCGGAATTTGTCTATTGGAGCATACTTGAAATCACTGTCCAATAGCATGACTTGGAATTATTTAAACCAATCACAAAACAGAATGATCCCAATCACGGACTTACAGACGGCCATCTTGGTAAAATTTGAAAAAGGAAGCAATTTCATTGGTCCGTAGCAAGACGTCATTTCTGTCTTTTGACGGAGTTGCGCAAAAATAATAAAAAAATTTACTCTCGCTCACTCATTGCGGCTGCCATGTTTTTTTCATGTGGGGTGTGTGTGTTTTAAGTTGTAACATGTTAAATTAACCCCAATAAACTGATAAAGGTAAGTCTGTCAATGTTTGTAATTGTGATTACTTGCCAACGCGGAAGTCCGCCGCGCGTCCTCAGTGAAAGTGCATCATGTAATACTCTCGCCTTGTTGTGAAATTGCATCGTTTCGTTGCGATCTTACGAGTATGACTCAGTGCAAATTGAAGGTAAAACGCTAACGTGATATCATTGTTCGATGATGATAACGGATGGCGGCGGGGATACTACGCGTTCGCGTTGCCTATAGCCCGTCAATGCTATGTATTGCTCACCCTCGCTCGGTTGACGTTTTGGCGCCATCGACCTATTTAGCGCGGGGCCGACACGAGCAAACCATGCATACTATTCCACGAAATTTATTTCATTGTGGCCTTCCTGATCTCTATGACTTTTGAACAAAACAGCATGCTGATATGTTTTATGATGACAATGTTTAAACTAATAAACGATTTTCATATTTCAGAAGTAAAGGGGTGCACTAAGTGCGTCATTCGTTAGAGCTAGTGACAATGCGATTGCACGTAAACTGAACGCGAAAAACCGCTGCCTTATACGATATATCAAACCACTAGCAAAGCATAGGCCAAAGAAAATAAGGATGTATTAGTGAAGCGGGCATCTGAAAAGGATCGATTTATACCACACGGCCCAAGGCATCTGAAAAATGGACCCTCGATTTTTGAACACAATGTTGGTGTTTGATAGCGGCAAATATTCCCAAGGGCAGGATGCGTAAGCACAAGAGGGAGAGCCAGGCGTGCGCCTGCCGCCCTGCAACTTCGAGAGAACCCCAGACTCCTCGCTCTGTCATCTGATACCTACACACTTCTCACAGGTGAGCTGACTCACTGCTATTTTTATTGTAATGATAATGTAAAATATTGAAAAGCAGCTGCATAAACATATTGTTTCCTCAAGATATTCGTGGGTAAACAGGTCATTAACCCCCTGCCCTTTTGTAATATCATTGAAGTATGAGCCATAATACAAACTTTGGCTGTATTATTGACGAGAATTCCTTGGTAATCACTATTTAATATCTTCTAATGAGAAAACAAGCATTTAATGAGAGTAAACGACTTATAATAATGATTATGTTCAGAATATTGTCTCACTAATTATTGTTTTTTCTACTGTCAAGAGGATATGCAGTGCTCGGTAAAACTGGAAAGAGGGCATACCAGTGGGAATAAAATGAAGACTGTTAACAGTTATAAGAATCCTTACAGAAAGGTCTGTCTCACCCCTGTATTGCACTGATGTAGCTTCATAGGCAACATTGTAACACAAACCAGTGATATCTGTTTTATTAGGAGTGAATCCCCTAAAATTCTCATAGAATGTTTTACTAAATGGGGATTTCACAAAGGCTTGAAGAGAACTCTTAGGCCAGATGCATGATTTATGGTTTCCCCCATTGTTCCAATTGTGTATTTAAGCAGTTCATCCTTTTGGTGAAGCACTAGCCTGTGCATTTTGTTTCGTTTTTTTGTTTTATTAATAAAATTGAAAATGTTGCCTATGAAATGTTTCACTTTATAGTTTTTCTGTTCCCTTAGTTTGAATGCACACTAGTTTAAGAGTATTGTACTCCTCCTTTGTTCCATTGTTCAGTTGCCTATTATAATTTATTTACATATTCATTCTATGTTCTATGAATTTGCAGTGTGCACTGATACTGATAGCTTTTTATGATGATTATGTGTATATTTTTATCTGCCATTGGTTTTCATAAGGTTAGTTTATTCATGTGCAGTTGACCACACATCAAAACCATCCAGCATAAAGTGAACCAGTCTCAGAGGGTTCACAAAAGTCAGATTTGCAAAATTTTCTCTATATACCAATTTAGTGCAGAAACGCAGTCAAGTCATGTTAAGTGTATATGAGGCCACAAATGTGCTCGCCCAGTAACCTTAATTATAGCTGGACTTATCTCAAATAGCTGGAACACAATGCCACTATTGACGCATTTTATTAGTTAGCATGCACTTGATAATATTATTTAAATTTGTTTTGATATTAGATGTGTGTCTGTACCAGTTGTTCATTGAAGAAGTCCCGTGTTAATTGAAAGAAATGGTTTATTGTGATTCCGACTGACTGGGTTATGGCTAGTCAAATGAGCACATTATTATAAAAAGCTCCTTATCATCAGCACCCTATCATCAGCACCTTATAAAAAATCCAGTGTTCTTTCCGCGGCGTAATTGACGTTGCTTTTAATCATCACACAGGTAGGTTGATGATTGCTCATTTTTGTGACTGTTGCACCCATGATGCTTCTGCTCATCAATTGTCCATGCTATTATGCTCACAATCTCTTAGTCATCTTTTACAGCACCTACAGGAAGAGACAGACGGCTTGATCCTATTCTATTCCCTGCCAGCAAACCCTAATCAATCCATTCTAAAATGCTCAACTACTGACCAAACTGACTGAGTATCAAATGTTTTTTTCCATCAGGGACTGAACACGCAACCTCTATATTTATAGACCTATCGGTAGTAGAACCAGTAGGCCAAGGAGACAGAGAAAATATTTTCGAAGTGTGTGGCCACCTGTACCTTTAAATCTTCGTCAAAAAATTTGTCCAAACAACTTTACATTGGTTTTCTAACACTTTACGTTTTTATAATGCAGTGAAAGTAAAGCCTCATTTTAGGTAGATATGCCACTGACCCTTCAATTTATGCACATTTATAATATGCTGTGGTTGAATTTATAGTTTTTGTGTGTTTATTTTGAGCAGATGTTTGCATACACTCATTTTGTTTATTAAAGACATATATATTGCCCATCAATTACCATGGTAGTATAGGTATATGTATATATGTTACTTGTGATCATAAAATTTAATGTGGTGGATACTAATGATAATCATTATTCAACCAACTTATTAAAATTGTGCAACAATTTCCTCCAAAACTGCAACTTCATTGTACATTCTCCTTATTTTCGATGTGATGATAAGATAAGCCTGTCTTGTATACTGATTTGTTACATAGTTTGTCAATAGCTTATTCAAACAAAGTTTTGATTAGCATCTTATCTAATAGTTGAGTAAATGATAAGAAAACTAAATTAGTCTGTTAATTTTTTCCAGGAATCTAATCTTGACAACATTGTCGATCAGCTGTGCACACGATTACAAGACATCAGAGATCAAGAAAGCGCGTCCCGCGTAGGCATGCCTACGTGCACTTTAGAGCAAACTGAGGCCGTTCGTCGATATTACGCTGCGTTTCCTGCTCTGAAGAAAGGACAAGAGTCTCCACTGCAGTATTACCTGCCGCCGCCAGCGTGGTGTCGCAAATCAGCACCAGAAAATACAATCAAAATGCAAAGCGAACTGTCAATGTCAAAAGATTGGAGTATCAAAAACAAAAAGTTCTCCTCGGGTAAAGAGCGACGCAACTCCTACCACAGTTACAGAAAGATTAATAGGAAGCGCTGCAACAGTTACAGTAGGTCCTTTGATAGTAAAGAGAGTCTGCCCGAGTGGGTGACGCATGAAGGTGTATGGGACATGGAAAGTCAGGATCCAGTCAAGGAATTCATTAGAGCCATAGCACTAGACGAAGGTTACGGCACTTGCGAGAATACAGTAACTGATGAAATAAAAGAGATCACTCAAGCAAAAATCAGAATGACTGGAAATATTGTGCCGGACTGGGATGATAGTCTCGATCTCGCATCTGACTGGGTCATCACTGAAGATCTCAATCCGAGGGTCAGAACTCCGATGGAAGAAGAGTTGTACGCGAAGTTCGAAGCGAAGTTCGATCGCAGCATCGAGGCGTTGTGGTCCAAGGATCAAAATACGCCGGATGATGAGTACCAAGATCTTCCGATTGATTTCCAGGATCTTCTATCGTCGCCCTCCGATCACCTCTTTGCTGATCCGTCCGCCGAGAAATGCAGTCTGATATCTCTCACTGAAAGCATATGGTCGAATGATGGTTTCCCTGCTCCGGACCGCAACGAGTCGCCTTCTAAGATAGTGGAGGTTCTTCATGACCGTTTCAAGCCGCTGAATCTGACCGATGCCCCCGCATGCCCGCGCGAGATCGAGTCTTTCTCTCTTTACGAGGGGGAGGAAATATACGACGCGCTGTCGACTGTCGCGAAGAGCATGCGGTCGTTCACAGCTATCAATCATAGTCGGGATCGGAGCGGGTTCGTCGAGGTGCCGCCGCGTCGTCGGACTGAGGTGTCTAAAGTAGCTGCAGCGAAGATCGTTGAAGTCCCGCGGACCCCCTCTCACGATCGAGAGGATCTCCTGACCTCGTCTCGCACGCACTTCCGTCCGATTCGCCGCGAGGCCGAAACAGAGCCCGGGCGGTACGCCGACGGTGATACCTTCGACATCCGCGGCGACCTCGATCCCGTCGAATTCCATCGCAGCGACTCCGGCGGCGTCTACTTGGAGGGCTCGCTGGATAGATATCTCGAGTACCGTGCCTCGAAGAGTATCGACTACGGCCGCCTGAACTTGACTGCCGCTCAACGGTGCCCCGACCTAGACGATCCGGGGTTCCGGCTTCGATTTCCGCTTCGCCAGTTGGATGCGGGCGTGCAAACGGACACGTGGGGTTGCGAGGAATGCGGTCCCGCCAAAAAAATGCGCGGTTCGATATGGAGCGACGGTCCCTGTGGGTCTTGCGCTATACCCCAGGCTGGGGATTCGATGGCGGCGGTTAAGGATGAGTGGTCAAGGGAATGGGAGGAGTTGTTGTCCGATATAAGTGCGGCTCACGCGGAGTTTGCGGATGAAGAGGCTCCTATGGTTAGTGCGGATCGTAAGCGGCGTCACAGCGCCGCGTTGCGTTGTCCGGCTCGCTGCCTGCATCCACACGCGAGGTTCCTCCACTGCTGTGCGCTGGCTCTTGATAGGCCACTCACCCGCTAATGGGATTAACGTCCGAATACTTAAACGCTTCTTAACTTAAAGAGCCCCTTAAACGTCATTCTGTCGCTTTTAATGCCAAAGACATGAAAGTGATAACCTGATATTTAAGGGTCTCTTAAAGAGCGTTCGTGTTCGGGCGTTAGGTCGCTAGATAGGCAATTTACATAGGTCCTCTGAATTGAGACGTCAGCGATAACTAGACGCATATGTTGGCATAGAATTTCATGCACGTAGCCAGAGGCTGAAAATTCTGAAAATCGGTCTCGTGCGCAGGTATAAATTTTTAGCACGGCAACAACTGTATCATTAGTAACAGCCCCCTGCGAATAAAAATTTTGGCAATGGGGTAGTTAACTACATAACGTAGTGCTCCCTCAATCGCATCTGTATCTAGTTCTGGTCGACTCAAAGTTCCAAACCCATTCGCACCGCGGGATACGACCGCTTCTCAACCGCGAGTTTGCCTTGTGTATAAAATAGGACGTTACGCTAATGGAGAGATCTGTTGGCGCAGACCTAGCGATGAAAAACTCGAGGGTATCATGAACGCAAGAATAAATATATTCCGATATTTCTTCTCCAGTTCTGCGTTGACTGATAACCTCTACTCAGACGGCGTATGTCTGTTCTGCTCTTCAACAGTAACAAGTATATTGTGCGACGCAAAATACCTCCTCTGTGTAGGGTCCTCTGTCCTTTTAGTAGTAACACTTACGGTGCGTTGTGTTAGTTGTTAAGCCTATCTAACGATTTCTGTCTCTGTCTTGCACCATAGCATCGCCATCGCTGCCTCCAGGTTACTAGCTACTGAGAAATTTAATCACAAACAAAGATTTTTACAATTGAAGCTGTTGCAATGTTAATAATTTCTAAGAGATAATAGTGATGCTATCGCGTATTACGATAGTATACGTGTTGCATTTGTCAACGTATTGAAAAATGTATTCGCAGCGAAATTTTAACAAATGTAGCCTTTTTGGGTACTACTTTTAAATGTAGAAATCTTTGACTTATATCAAATTTAAATGGTAACATCACGTCGTCCCGTTTTGTATATCGGAATAATTGTTATTTTGAATTATGTATATCAATTACAGTTTGAGATCATAACTGTTTTATACATTTTACTATTATTATAGAATTATTTAAATCTCCATTTAATCAATTACTATTACTTATTTGCATGTCAACTTATATGTTGAAACCATTATCGTGCTTATTAAGAATGCAATATAAACATTAAATTTCTCAGTATCGGATCTGATGATGAGTGTTCTGAAATACCTTTTTAACTTGAGTTCGGTATCATTGTCAGTTGTAGCTTAGCGGATGGGGGTCAGTAGCGACTCATTACCATAATCACCGGCCATTTTGACACGGATACATAACAATGCACTACTCAGTATATATCCATTCCGAAATCATTTACCTCTTTCACGCTATCGCGTCTAAAGGAAGCTTGTGACCTCTAAAATTAATTATCATGAAACCACGATCGTTATTGCACTAATACTGTGTCAAGGTGGCCTTTATTAATTACTTCCTCTACCGAACTATCATTCTGTATTCTCTGTATATATCTCTCTCTTCGCCGAACGTATTATTGTTACTTGAAGTAATCGAAAGTATATAATAATATACTCTATACAATATTATTGTATAATGGAATCACAATGTTCGAATCGAGACGCCCGTGCCTCCGGGAACGTGCTTGCGCCTCAAATCCTTGTTTTTAACTCTTACAAGTGGCATTAGAAAGAAAAGTTGGCAATAATATTAGGATATAATTAGCAAAGCCTTAACATTGTTCTCCGGGGTTGGATTGATGAGGGGAGGCTAGGATGCTAACATATCTGAGGAGTGTAGATATTGTGGGCGGAGTATAATGTAGCATTATGTTTAGTTCAATGTTTTCTTTGTAGATTTTCATATCGATGTAAGAATGTTTGATGGAATGCTCTCACTGGCGACATTATCAACAATATTTGGTGGAGATTGATAAATGTGGAAAATGTAATGACGGCGCCATTGTAAATGAACTAAACCTTTTTCATGAAATAGAAAAATTTACAAAATTACTTTATTTTTCCCATTCAAAAATATGTACCTATTTTTTATTATTATTATTTAGTTGGAAATTGAAATATTTAGTGATATTTATTATTTTGTAACGCGAAAACAAGTGATAGCATTCCATAGCAAATACATAGGACGATTCTAATATAATTCTTACAATAATATCGTCCCGAATTGTTTAATAATTTGTTAATATAAAGTGTAGGTAGTACAGGACTTTTTATTTTTGTTAGTATTTTTCGGTTACGTTTTTTGGCAATCTAAATCTAAAATTTCATTCAAAATGTTATATCGTAAAAAATTGTTCTGTTTTCTGTTACTGAATATTGTGACGGCGTAAACCGATTCACATTCGAGATGGACTCTGGACGCATCTTGGACAACGGATATGTATTTCTGGTGAGCCCGGAAAACGTATCCGGTGTCGAAGCATTCGATCGAGGCTGGTCAAGTTGCGTTCTATTTGGTTAGGATATTTTTATTCTGAAGGCAGTGGACGGTTTGTTTTAATAGTTTGTCCGATATGTCTTTAGTTTTATACGCGGCGATTTTATTGAGTAGCCGCATAATATAGGCGTTGGCCGGCGGGCCACAGAGGGCGCGAGTGGAAGCGGAGAGGGCCCGCCGGCCGCCACTAGTGGTATTTGAAGGTGTAAAGTTTTATACGAAGTTGGACAGTGTTAGTCGGGGTGTACGCCCCCTAGTGTGTCTACGGTTGAGACGAACGATATTGTATTGTGCTCTTTGATAGAAACTCTCGTTGCTAGCGTACGATGTTCCCGCCTGCACGTGGTCGCACGTGTTCTGTGTTTTCTTTTCAAGTCTGCTTCTTCTCGTCACCTGAGGGCGGTGTGAGGGAACGTCGAACGGCAGCAGCGGATAAATTGTAACATAATTTACATCTCCATACGGATTGTAACAGTTCATATAGGCGTAACTGTTATTATAGTTTATGTAAAGCATAAGAAGTGTATATGTTATATTTTCGTATATTTTCATTTTATATTTGGGGTGCGGTTATAGCCGTCGTGGTGAGAGACGGGCGGGCACAGGCCGCGGTCCGTCGCCGCCTCCGCCTGTGGCACGAGCGCTGGCGGACCGCGCGTCGCGTGGCCCCGCCCTTCTGTACACGTCCCCTCATACTTTATTTATTTCGTTTAAAGCCTTGCCTAGTTACAATTTCATATAAAATTTTAATATTCGTGCAAACTTTGCTACTTTATGTGTCGTGTTTTATATATTTTATTTTTCTGTAGTGTGATTTACTTCTGTTTGTAATAACTGAAAACAAAAAATTATAAAAAAATGTCATTACAAAAAATTCATTGGAAAGGCTATTATTGTATATATTTAGTATATTGTGGAATTAATGTATAGACAATTTCAGTTCTTTACACATGCTATTGTTCATATTTCTGTTCGCTATTTGCGTTAATAGTTTCTTTATCTGGAATGGTTAATTTCTAATGAATATTTAGGTCTGTAGACAATCAATATCAGTACTTTACGAACCTTGCAACATTTCAGATATTGAAACAATAACTCTGTTTACATTAAAGTTACATTACATCATTCATTAGTATGGTTGGGTATTTTTAAATTCATTTCAACTAATTAATTCACTTTCATTTTTTTTGTGTAATCACGTAATCTATTGTTCATCACAGAGTCATTTTGTTTTTTGTCATAGTTTCATATTGTATTGTACTTATTCCATTAACGATATTCGCTAAAAACATATAAAAATTATTAAGAAAAAATACAAAAAAAAAATGTTATTTAGGAGTCAAGTTTGCATAAAATATTATGTTCGATTAGCGATTAATCTTATGTAATGTGCCTATGCACTTGAGTAACTCTGTGTCCGGAACACCTGTGGATAGTGAAGTTGTTTTTTGACAACTTAAAATGTTAATATTATTGGGTTTGTGGCGGTCACGAGGGGACAACTAACATACACCGGTCCGCTGCAAACTTAGGGATGCGTCGCCAATCGCCGCTAACTCACATTCATAGTGGAAAACATATCGTAAAGTTGATTAGTAAAACTTATCGACGCCCCCGACGTTAAACATGGCAAGAACTTATAAATGGGTGTAATTTCACGATTTGTAGCTTCAGTGGTCATTGGCGTCGCATTCTAACCTCTAAAGTCACTTGGACTATTTTCTGGCCGCTTATTAGTGACTTGTGTCAGAAAGATAATGCAAGTGTTTAGAGTGGTCACGCAAGTCCCCGAGATCACAATTCACTTTAGGCCACACGGTAACTGAGTGGCGCGAGCTTTTCGTCAGTAACTATTGTATTTCAATATATTTATAATAACATCTTCACCGTCAGCGAATCTTAGTGTTCTGTAAAAACTTTGTTTATCTCGAGATGAGAGCAACACGTTTTTCTGTATTTTCGACACGTAGCTATCCAGCACACGTTTAAAAAGAGAAAAAAAATAAAAACAAAAATATACGAAATATTTGCATGTAGAGGTTAAAAATTGTAATGAATCTTGTTATTGCTCTCATCTCTAGCAAGTTGGCTTGTAACCGATAGCGGACGAGCCTTGGTTACATGCGTATTTGTTTAACCTTCATATCACGTTTTCTTTTTTGGAATTTCGTAAATTCATTAGAGATAAAGAAATATCTTATACCTACACCGGGGTAGGAGCATTTTACAAGGGATTTCACGACTATTTTGTTTTGTGCCAAAAGTTCCAAATATACTCTTGAATGCACTCGAATCGTACACTAAGCAACACAGCTGGTATCTTACAAAATTTTACGCAAAGCTTCCGCGAACTAATAAACTTACAGTTATTAACAGTTGAATGACCTGTGTTGCTTACTGTAACTTGTGCTTAGGAGTTCTTTTTGCATTGTAAGATTTTGGTAACTTGTCCTAACATTGCACCTAAAAAATATTGCTGTGAACTGTATGTTGGCACGATTTGTTTAGAAAGTAGGAATTATATGTAACATCAGATTCATAGTTACATTCTTTTGAATCAAATTGTAACTAATTGAAATTCTACTCAATGTTTTTCTAGAAGTGTTTATCCCTGAAAATAGTTACCATTTTCATAATGTTAGGTTGTGCTCACTGCTCTGGTTCTTGCCACCTATGGGAAGAAAATAAAAATAAACAATCCACATTCAAGTGTTTTATTTGTACATCCTCAACCCTCGGGAGTGGTAGAAAACTGGAATACACCGTAGGGAGTCTCGAAGAAGTCGAGAATTAGAATAACAATAAAATAGTGGGCGAAGCCGCCACTCAACTCAAAAAGCCAAACTTGGTGGCGAGTCCTCGTTCCTTTTCCCACGTGCGGGCAAAAGCGAGAGAGCGCTATACAAAAACCTCGGTTTACACTTTCATCGGTTGAAATGCATGCAGTGCTCCGTCGCGGTAGAGGCTAGACACGTTGCCGGTTCGTTCGCGAACTAAGTCTTGAGCTTACGGACATAAATAATACTGGACAGGAAACTAGTCCAAGTTTACGAACTAATTTTACGTGTAATTTGTGCATCGAACGGGTTATGTGATATAGGTATCGGAACTTTCCGTGATACAAACTTACGAAGCCGGCGCCCGGCGTTTAATAAGTTGTTACTTTCTGTCGAGGTGAGTGCAGCTTTTATTTACTTTTATGACTAAAAGGTTATTTGTATTAACACACTCTCTTAGATAAAAAAAGGATATTCAAATGAAGCCACTTTCTTACCATTTCAGTGTAGGAATATTGCTGTCTGATAATCGCTTGTAACCGAAACTTGCCCGAGATTTTTGTTGAGTTTACCGAAACATTATAAAATTAAAAATAATAGGTAGTATTCAAATAACATCGGGCAAGAAAAAACGGAGAATAGGATTAAAAATCAGCCTACCGATCTACGTAGTTACCTAGCGTCACAGACCAACTACCAGGCTTCATCACACGAGGTGTGAGCACCAATACAAAATGCCTTAGCCTATTATGTTGAGAAGGTGCCTTGTTCACAGGTCACTCTGATTCGAGTTTGGACCTTTGTCCTTGTTTCACACATTCGCCATCTCCAGCTTAAATGGTTTTATGTCCACGTTGACCATAAAGTCTTGCTAAGTAGATAAGGATCTAATGATTTTCATAAGCCGTCTCAAACTACAGTTTTCCCTTGCCGGAAATCTAACTTTATTTCCACACACAAATAACAATCTAAAAAAGTTTTTGAAATCGTTAAATAGACCGATTGAATTATAATAATACCACAATTAAATGATTATATTTCAAGACACTACTGGACATAAGCCTCTCCTATGGAATTTGCATCGCTTGGCATGTGAGATTTGCCCTAATCACTACGCTGGGTACGCGGGTTGGCGATCAGAGATTTTTGGGAGCCAATGCTGTTGTTCCACTGGTCTATAACTATATTGTTAGACTATCGTTTACCGGAAGAGACTGTTTGGTCCCAAGTCTGCAGGGAACCGTCAAATTACCTACCAATAATTCATAATTATTTTGTTCTCCAGTGGACCCGTTCGTCGCCTTTTTTAAAACTATTATAGTTATGATATATCGCAGGAAGATCGCCGCCGTTTTATGAAATGTCATAGTGGATCGTAATGCAAAGACGTTTCCGCCAGTAGAAATTTGTGCTTCTCAAAGCAGATTGGTTAGGTAGTTTTGAATATCACCGACGAAGTCGCTACACTAGGCAGTGCAGTTCCCAATAATGCGAGAAAGTTGCGCCATACTTTACGATCGACTTAGGCATTCCATAAAAGGTCTAATTCAACGATCTTCCTGCGACATATAGGTACCTACATGTATGTAATTATTTAAGAAATACAAGTTACCTACCTATCATACTTAAAGGAATATATTTAAGCTGTGGTCGTCCTTATTCAATATTGCTAATTTGGAATCTTATTACAATATTACACTTATCCAATTACCTGTGTGCTAATTACATGTAGGTACTAAGTAGGTAGGTAACTACGCTGAAAGACAAGTATACCTAACAGTGTGTAAGGTGATTTTTTGTAGGTACATACATTAGGTACCTACCTAATTCGATTTAGTAGTTACGGCACAAAGGGGTGAAAATCAACTCCAATAATTTATTTAACATGGAGTGAACTTCAATCATATAGATGTGACCAATGACGAACGTGTACCTACCAAACAAATTATTGGTTTCACTATTATCCACGAAAAATAAACCAAATTCTATTGTCAAAAAATTGCGTTCACATAGAGCCCAAAGGAAAAAATATTCCACTTAGTTTAAGAGTTTTTAAATGTTGAAATCCTCATTTTCCATACGCAGATATACAGTTTGGGATACCAACTTTAATCATAGGTAAAGCAGTATCTGAGTATGAGAAAATTGGATTGAGAGGTGACGACAGAAACTTCGGTAAAAATATTGAATGGCACACTATACAGGGCGTCCCAAAGTTATGGGACATGAAGGGGAAGTACCTTAAATATTGTAGATAGTGAATTTTGCTCAAAGAAGACTTTATGTTATTTTTAAAAGTTAGTAATTCTGCATTCATAGATTTTCTAAAAATTACTTGCTTCGGCTGGGAATCGAACCGACTTAAATGTGAAAAAAAAAACACCCTACTTTTATGATGCCAATCGAAAGAATAGCTAAAAAATAATAACTCTGCCTAAGTAACATAGTATTTTAAAAGAAAGGAACAACATAAAATGATTGAGTCAAATTTCAAGAAAGTTATTTATTGCCGACGACGTTCGAAAAGTAGCGATATTATCATTCCAAAGATAGCATTGATTATTCGTAAATAAGTACCCACTTCATAAAATCAACAGGCAGCGGGCTCATTAAAAGATTGGCGATTTGCGTAAAACAAGAGGGATCACATTTTGAGCATTTAATTAATTAATTTACAAAAAAATACCTACTTAATTGACTACGGCAGTTTCATGTATGTTTTTTATTTGATTAAAATGATTAATTTCACGTTGTTCCTTTCTTTTAAAATACTATGTTACTTAGGCAGAGTTATTATTTTTTAGCTATTCTTTCGATTGGCATCATAAAAGTAGGGTGTTTTTTTTTTCACATTTGAGTCGGTTCGATTCCCAGCCGAAGCAAATAATTTTTAGAAAATCTATGAATGCAGAATTACTAACTTTTAAAAATAACATAAAGTCTTCTTTGAGCAAAATTCACTATCTACGATATTTAAGGTACTTCCCCTTCATGTCCCATAACTTTGGGACGCCCTGTATATTTTCATTTGGGGTACCTACTATTCGAGAATTTTTGATATTATCAAAATACCAGAATTCCACTGTGTGGTTTCTAGCATCATGCACGTGTCTAGGTAATCAGTGGCTAATATTATGTCCAACTTGGCGTGTGAAACATAACACTGGAAAACAATTTTCTAACGGTCATCTCTACGTTCGTTCGCTCACATAATCATGAATACAAAATCTAAATAAATACATACACAACGAGTTCTACTGATGTCAGGGGTGAGCCGCAGATCCAGTCTCGTATCCAAGGCTAGACCTAGATTACAAACGGGTCTTGGCCACGTTTATCCACACAAAACATAATGTCAGCAATCTATGTAACTAACTCTACATACATGTGCAGTTATTCTTGGGCAACTTGTTAAATTAACTCGTTTTGTGGGTAGAAATAAGAATTGGTAAATGCATTGAGACTAGTTTAATTTTTTAATTTTGTTTTCTTATTAGTTGTTTTACCAGTGTTGTATGTTTAAAATATGTACCTACCTATCATTCTAAATTATGATGACGACCTTGTCAGGATAAATAATGACTCGTGGATAATACGTGTCTGATAATTAGTCCATTTTGCAAAGATGCTAATTAAAGTAAGTAATTAATCGAGGAAGTAGTTGCTACCGTCCATCATACATTAACATGAAAAGTCGACTCTGGTCATTTCACTGGCATTCATCACAATAATGCTGACATTGGTAAGCAATCAGCCTTCCAGCAAAATGAAAGGGATCTGCCCACCTTCCATGTAGGAGGTATAACTCTTATTCACAATGGGTTCTGCAGATACCTACCTACCACAAGTACCTACATCTGATAGTTCACACGGGAGTTTAAGGGACCCTCGATAGCAGCTGAACCAATTTCTGTTGTCACACATAGTTAAAAAGCCAAGAACATTTCGCAAATATTCACTTGCAAACAAAAGAAATTATTGACATCAAATTATCTATTGTGCTACGACGGCACAGACAGACTAATTCATAACACCTCTAATATCTATACTTGGGGCATAATTAGCTCTGCTTTTCTTATCTAGACACGGCCGTGTTTATGACAGGTCCTACATAGCCGTATTTCTCTTCTATTTATTCAGCAGCTACATCATAACGTATCATTTCCAAATAAAAATACAATGCATGCAGCCAGCCATTATCTGTAAAGCAACGTATGCCTGCGCTCGCGCACTCATCGTGTTTATGGGGGAGCGTGGACAATGGGGGGTAATTATTAGGGATGCGTGGGCGGCCTCGGCTACTTTTGCGGCTATCGCCCATCTCGCTCCGCTAATAAGCTCCACTAATAGGCACCGTATTTTTCCATTGGATTTCTTTGTTCTAAGATTTATTGATAGGTTATGTAGGTATATTATGTCGAGTGAAATTACAAGAATTTCGAGCCGTGACGCTCGACGTTTGTACTTAAATTTTATCTGAAAGGGATGATTAGACCTCACGTGGTTTAGAACCAGCCTCATTTTATCAACATTCATTTTGTATAATTACACAATAAAATTCAGGACATAAAGCTAGTGATTGTGTTCCAAAAACACGATTCCACTCGACAGAAATCCGAAGTTACTTCTGAAAGTACAAATAAAAAGCTGGCATTGTGACAATACTTTACAAATATGAAAGTAACATGTGATGGGGTAAATGTAACTGAGGAGTCCCAATAAAATCAATTTATCTTTCATCTAACATCAAATAAATTAATAAGTTATGGATGCTTGGTGTACTTTTCACCCAGCGCATAACATTTATAAAATTTAATTTTTTAAAAAAGGACGAAAATGATTCTGTGGGTTTCTTGCACCGCTTCTTTCATCACAGATGATTTCCCTCTCCGAAGCGATAGTAGCTTGGACATACTGACTGACAGATAAATGCAATAAGCCCTTTTATTCTTTCCAGTGGATTTAAATTGACATTCAACCTATGATATCATGTATCTATCTTACGTTGAAATAAATGCTTCAAGTTTAATGTCTTTTATAGACGGCGGCCCTTTGGTATAGTGGGAAGAGACCCTGCCTTCGAAACAAATGGTTCCGGGTTCGAATCACGCTAGAGGTAAATGTTTGTGGGACGAATATGAACACTTATTCCCGAGTCATGATGTTTATACAAATATATAAGTATGTTTATTCGTTATCTTTGTATAGACTTTGTCTAGTTTGGGACTGGGTCCGAAATGTTTATTTATATATCCGATTATTTATATTATATTACAACCACACAAGAGATACTACAAATCCATCCCAAGGAAAGTCTGTACCACCATCAATTTCCTTGTCAAGGTAATGGAGCTTACTAGGTATTTCTTTTGTACTCATTATAATCTTGGCATTTAAACTATGATAGAAACAAAAGGTCTCTTTGTTAAAGGCGCGTGTTTTAAGTATTACAAGTCTTTAGCCTTCTAAAGGTCCTTTCACTGGAGGATTAAGTTATGCAAGAAGACGCAAGATATGGTTTCGGGTTGTAGTGAAATCGCTACAGAGAGCGCTGCAACCGTAGCTATACTTATTATGTTATCAATGAAGAAACTTCATTATGTCATTGCATTACTTCTGTAAATATGTGCAATAATAACAATGTGCATAATGGTAGTCGATGCAACTGCAAGGTAATAAGTGTCATTACAACACGAGTGCTAGACACCACGTGTGTTGTTACCTATGCATACATATAATTACGCACTTGTCTATACAATACTTTTTCTATGACAATTTGCTTATTTTGATGATAGAAGACTCAGGGCTCTAAAATAAATAGGATAACAATATCTTCTTGTTTAGTAAATAGGTTTATATCTCAATTCCCAACTTACATTTTCGGATTACTTGAAATGTTATTACTTAATTTATCGGTTAGTGAATAACACAAGTATACTAAACTACAATAATGTTGAGGGTTTTGTTAATCTAAAACTTTTTGTATAAAAAAAAACGTGAAATTAGATACACTTTAGTAAGGTATCCTTTTTTCTATAATTCTGTATCTTAAAACTAATATAAATAAAAAAAAAACATTAAAGATAGATTTTTAATATATTGTTCTTGTTATTCTTTATTGTTATTCTTTATTGCACATAAAAAACATGTTGACAATCAGTCGGAAATATTGTACAAAGGTGAGCTTATCTATAATATAGGCTTGTTATAGGTTATAGGATTTCGCGGGCTAAATTTCCGCAATATATTGCACCTATTTTGCATGGTGGGTTAGTGGTACCTACTAACTCTTGCCAGCCCTTCTCCTCATGGAGTTAGTTATTGAAAAAAAAAAACAGTAATTTGCGGCGAGACTTGCGTGCATGATCGACATAATGGCCTCCACCCGTTTAGAATGAATGTGACACTATGTTGCTGACGACTCACTTTAATAATGAACAGTGGGCGAAGGAGTTTTGTTTCGATTAAGGTTTATAACAAAAAAGTCGAGGCTTATATAATACATAATATAGTAGGTAGTAAACGTATGACG
Source organism: Oegoconia quadripuncta (assembly GCA_949316235.1). Classification (NCBI taxonomy): domain Eukaryota; kingdom Metazoa; phylum Arthropoda; class Insecta; order Lepidoptera; family Autostichidae; genus Oegoconia; species Oegoconia quadripuncta. Next base: position 5,315,031 of record OX438743.1, read on the forward strand.
ATTGGTATGAATAAAATCACACCGACCGGGACCCTAGCGAATAACAAAACAATTCACGTACCTACCCACGTGATGCTAGACATATAAGTATACACAAAGTGGAATTTAGATAATGTCAAAAAATTGTGCCAAATAGTCCTTAAAGGAAAATAGTTTCACTGTAGTTTAAAAGTTATATTCAATACTTGCTTTCCGCCCGCGGCTTCGCCTGCGTTAAATAACTTTAACGCGAAAATTTGTTTACCCCGCGGGAACTACTCACTTTATCGGGATAAAAAGTATCCTATGTTTTAATCCCGGGTATGTTCTACCTATATACCAAATTTCATCCGAATCTGTTCATCCGTTCCGCCGTGATTGAGCAACAAACAAATAAACAAACAAAGGAACATCCAAACTTTCGCATTTATAATATAGTTAGGTTAGATTTTAAGTGAGCATTCTAGCGTGCCGTGTTTCTGGGATCTTCATTTCTCATACGCAGAGACTGAAAGCAACAGCAACTGAAGGTATACCTATGGTTATAATTTATATGCCAAAAAATGTGCATATATAGTACCTAACCTACCTACCTTTTTTTTTGTTGACGGGGCGGAAATCTTTAAAAGATACCCAGACTCCTGAAGGAGAGCCTGGGATTATGTGAGATTTCCACCCACTAAAACCCCCCCGCTCCTCCTCAGCGCTTGTGGGAGAACACCGGGCACTCAATGGACCACTACCGGTGCTCCCCTAGCGCTTCGCTGAAGCCCTCCTCTGGCCGGCTAAATAGCCAAGCCAATACAAAACTCGCCGAAATCGGCCGCAGCGGGACGAGACCACGTCGTACCACCGCTGCCATCCATGGAGCCGCCATCACTCTGACCGCCCGCGACCCTGGGCATCCCTGCACAGGGGCGTTGTCGTGACGCATCGAGGTTTATCCCCCCGGCGTCTCCGTCTTCAGGCGGGATCGGACCACTCGTGGTCCCGCCGAGTTGCTCCCCAACTTCGCCACTACTGTGGCCGGTGGGGAGAAGTCCACCCCGGTGTTCCCTTTTAGTCGCCTCCTACGACTTGTCGTACCTACCTAATAGAACGTAACAATTCGCGATTGTCCCCTCGTTTACACTTTAATATAAAAAAAAAACCCCACCAAAATCTGATCACGCATTACTGAGATGTAGGTATCCGGACATAAGTCTGGAGAAACACAACGCCACCGTCAACACATAACACCCATAGTTTTTCGTCGGGAGTTAAAATCTTAGCAAAACTCGTACTTCGACCACAGCTAACATAGATATACCTACCTACTTATACTTACCTACTTCCATACAGGCAGAAGTTTCCCTCTAGTTCTTTACAAGTCGTGTGCAGCTCTGTGTACCTAATAAATATTTAGGTTTCATTGATTTTATCTTTCAGAAATCCGTCGTGATCTTGCAGTTTCTCGCTTGCCCTAGAATATAAAGTTCCTAGATATGCGCATATCAAATGGCAGGTCTGAATAGGTCACTCCAATTCTCAGTAGAGGCAGTAGACGAATAACAGGAACGTATTAAGGCGAGATTAAATGCATCGGCGAAGTCCTCTTTAAAAAATAAGGCGGTTAAGTGCGAGTAGTTTTTGAGTAATAAAATTTGAGTAAACTCAAAAACTTTTTTTTTATGTACGACGGGTTCGTACTTGACCTCAATCACACCTGATGTTAAGTGAAGATGAGGTCGAAGGTGGAAGCGTACTGACCCGGAAACCACAACAGAAACAACACATCTAGTTGAAATAAATATCGAATAAGTAAAGTCTGTGGTTTCATATTGCTGTAAAAAAATCAAATTTCTAATGTAACGCAATAAAAAGATGTGGCCTTTCAAAGCGTAATTTCATACAAAAAATCCCATTGCACCTACTAGGTACACACAATGCACAATTGCACAATGTAAAAAATATAAAGTTTAGAAAACGGAAGTAGCGGGTTCGATTCCCCGTGGGGTACATGTTTAGTATTCGATTTGGGTATTATTGGTGATTGTATTGTGGTGTTCCGGCTGTTTGAGATAAGTTAGCTAATACGCCAAAGAACCCCCAAGTTTAGATGTGCACGCTTTCAACTTCGGCCTTATCATCTGATACCAAATGAAGTGTTAACAAAACAATTATAGCATCTTATTTTCATGAAGTATGTATTATTTTTTTCTTTCAGTACCTACTTACTATTTCTGATGTTGGGCAATGAAAGAAACTGATGAAATTAGAATGCATGTGGCAGAGATGAGAATGCTAAGATGGATGTGTGGTGTGACTAGAATGGATAAGATCAGGAATGAGTATATCAGATAAGTCTAAAAGTGGCGCCAATAACAGATAAGTTGAGCCTTAAACAACTGTTTATAAGAAAAAGGGCGTTGATACACAGACAAAACAAAGATCTTTAAAAGGTTTTAACTATATCATTCCAACCCAATCTTCATTCACTCTTCATCCTTATAGCTTTACAATTAGTGCAAGTCTAATGTGTATACCGAAGGTTACTTACTAGCCAGAAACAATCAACCTCAGACACATACACGTCACGACCTTTATTCCAAATGGGGTTGTCAGAGATAATCCAAATGTGCATTTGAGTGTTCCCAACTTATAATTCCAATGCTTGAATCAACATCCACGGTTCACCTTTGTACGGTATACAGAAATGCACTCGGGACCGGGCGAGCCCATCGTCGTTAGAACGTGCAAATCTATATTTTCATAGTAGAAACCCATAGTCGCCTGTTACGTCACCGACGGGAAGAGACGGGTCGGTTCTATTCCTTTTACGTCCATTTACCATCTTATCTAAATCTGCCCCCAAGCAGCAATGTTAATAGCATTGTTGTGTTCAGAGCTGTGTGCAGAGATAAGATAGCCAGTCCTCCAAATGTGTTGGGGTTTCCGGGTCAGTAGGCTTCCACCTTCGACCTCATCTTCACTTAACATCAGGTGTGATTGAGGTCAAGTACCAAGCCGTTGTGCATTAAAAAAAAAACGTGGCGAAACCACACAGGATTTTCTTTTATATTATCTTTAGTATATTAATCATGGTATATACGATGTGATAATCTGTGTGTATTGTACATTCGTTAATAATAATAATAATAATAATTATCTAATCCCAATCTCAACTAGATAACTAATCCGAGTTTTCATCACGTCAACATTTACCCGTAGCGGTATTCGAACCCGCAACCGATGGTTTCGCAGGCACTGTCATTATCCACTACACCAATGGTCGTGTGAAATAATGTATGTAATAGTTTTTTTGCGGATTTGGAACGACCTATGTTCAGACATGCCTACGTCTTGTGGCTGATATGATGACGGTGATGGAACTCCGTAGATAGGGGGCCGGGCGGGAGCGATAATTTTTTGCACATTTTTAGTCATTAGTCAAGAACCTTTTAGCTCTGGAGTATTGATACAGTCGCATTTTGAGCCATTATTTTTATAAATTTATCCTTTTTTCTCGATATTTTCTTAAAGTAGGTATTCTATTTACACAATTTTATACATGGATATCAATTCATAAATAGGTATAATAGGTATTTTATTTATTTATTTACTTTAGGTACCTGCATTAACAGTAGTACATATATTATAATTCGATGTGACATGGTTTGTGGTACAGTTTTTATATGTCTACCAATTACAAATGTACTCAGCATTAATGATAGAAGACAACGTTTGATTTAGAAGATAAGTGAATAATGATGAATAATCAATCAGTCAACATTATTTATTTATACTGGGAGAGCGAAGTGTGTAAGTATATATTATGTAGGTATATTATATATTGTATATGTATGTAGTTGAGTTTATGTATGTAAGTATAGTTATGTATGTATATTGCATAAGTATATATTTATTTCGTGTGTATTTATTGTGGTATAAGTTAAGTTCAGTTCTAGTCAATACTTACAATTTTCACTAAACTGTGAATGTTGATTTGCTTTGTGTACGCCCAATCAATCTGTCTTTTGGCATTTACCTGGGTTGGAAGAGATCCCTATTTTTGGAATAAGTCCGCCTTTGTACTTAATTTTAATTTAGGTAGAATAACTTTGTAAATTTTATGAAGTACAATAAAGCGTTTACAAACAAAACAAACAAACCTCAAAATGTCTTCAAAATTTCGTTGTGATACCTGAGTATTTATTTATCTGTACTTAAGTTCAATTGTATCCATAATGTTCATAATTACTGCTGAAAATAATTTGTAATGACTAAGTTCATCTCTGTCTGAGTGAGATCCGTAGGTGGAGCGTTGAAATTCAGACCTGCTTTGATCAGCGGCCTTTGTGTTTGTTCCCAGTTCTAAGAACAAAATGTTTTATTGATACAATATAATCCCTTGTGCTCGTATAAGGGATATATTTGTCCCACAATTTTATATATCCCTTTCGCGAATCTTGGAAATTGATATGATATGTATGGCTAATGAAATGTCACCTATGTAGTTTAAAAATCTGTATAAGTGTACATAACTATGTATACAACTATAAATTGGAAATTTGGAAACCCCTCGAAAGACTGTCTAACTAATATTATAAATGCTAACGTTTGGATTTTTCTTTGTTTATTTGCTCAATCACGGTGAAACGGATGAACGGATTTGGATGAAATTTGGTATATCTATAAGTAGAATTTATTGGTATATTTATAAGTAGGATTACATTTTGTAGGTCGTCGTACAATACAATTCAAATACACTTTATTGCACAACAGAAAAGAAAATACAGTTTCAGTATCAGGTGTACTTGATAAAATGGCTTCAGGACCACTGCTATTATAGTGTTACTGAATATTTTCAAAATATGTATTTCAAGTAGCTTCTGGTAACACACAACATATTATTAGATAAGACATACAACTTGATGTGACGAAAAATTTTCCCACTTGCATGAAGGTTGAATACAGTGACTTTTTACAATAACACCCTGTACTTGTAAACCGTGTATTCTTGCAAATAAATGATTTGATTTGATTTTATGTATCTAGGTAGGTTCGGAGTATTACGGAGTAGTTATAAATTTTAGCATCTCTAAATTCTTTGCTATGTACACTTATCGAATTATTCTATTACTTATAAATCTTGCATATTATTGAATTTTATACTGCATAAAAGAATAACAGGCGCCCAAGCTACAGTTGCTATGACAGGACCCTACTAAAGCCTCCCCTCTTTGTTATATTCTCCGACTCGTCTTCACAACACATAGGTACTTATATCTGTACTTGTGACATTGCGAAATTGTACGACAACAGAATCACTTACGCAACTATTTTACCGAATTCCATTACCGGTTTCGCTGGACACTATCTTGGGCATTAGTTTCCCAATTTTTCCTTACAAGTTTTGAAATGTTGTCCCAATATTTATTGGTAATAATATAGACTGATGGGAAGCATGACGTCATTATTGGGGAGCTCCATACAGTCCGTGATGGTCATCGACAGTAGCAGCTGCATTTTAATCCACAACGAGTTAGCTCTTGACCTAAAGATGAAAAAGGAAACGATGTGCCAAATGCCATTATAAAATTTCTAACTATCTAGATGATAAAAATGCTTATGTACACGCAAGTCTATTGTTTTTTTTTTTGCTTTGCCGAATCATAAATTGTAAAAATACTTATTTAAAAAGAGCAACCCCTGTGTTTCTTGCTCGTTCTTCTCTGGGAAGTCTGCTTTGTGAATGAGCGATAATTGTATGCCATGACGATTTCAAATGTTATTCTTATAACTTAAAAATAAAAGCTTTTTGAATCTGCATTTGGAATGAAGTGAGACAGGCGAGAGGTAGGGTTCCACAAATATTACAGTATTATAAATATATATAATAACAAGGACTCTTGCCAGTTTACAAGAACACCTTTAGAAGCTTAGTTATCCGCCATTATTTCTAGATAATCGCCAGAGATGGACGAGTCACGAGCGATGTTAAGATACCGTCAAACTGACTCCATTTGTCAGGCCGCATAGACTGCCGCCGTGGTGACTGTATACCACAACTTACTGTTATAAATATAAGGTCCTATAGTTCAACCAAGAGGTCGATAAGGTCATGTTACTTGGTCCGCGGTAACCACCAGATATCGATAATCAGTTTTTAAAGACTTAGATTGGATTCAAAGATAAAAACTTACTCATGTCGTTCATTTAACCACCTCCGAGGCTCAATGTAACAACACAGCGTTTACGAATCGGAGGTCGCAGGTTCGATCCCCAACGGGTTAGTACTCGGTTTGGTTGGTGGTAAGTCATTTTAAATATCCGCCTGGCTAACTACCACCATGTTATCTCAGTCTGCCGCCAAACAGCAATGTTAATAGCATTGTTATGTTCAGATAGCCAGTCCCCCAAATAAGATGGGGTTTCCGGGTTAGTACGCTTCCACCTTCGGCCTCATCTTCACTTAACGTCAGGTGTGATTAAGGTCAAATGCTAACCCGTTATGCATAGAAAAATACAGAAGTTAAGATAACGTACAGCATGTAGGCAGGTCAAGGAAATGGATTCATACATAACCGACTCTATAGAATCTTATCCCAGTAAAGTCAATACGTTAGTCAAATCCGATTTGGATTAATTATCTGACTGTTTACATAGCTTTCGTTATTCCTTTACGATCAGAGAACGTCTGGCGTTGTCAGTCTTACGATCGGTGACCAGTTGACCAGTACTGGCATTTTAATAGAAGTGTCTCAGTGCTTCGGAAGTCGAAGGCCTACAGGGGTGACTTGAAAACGCTATAAGGTGGTCAGGGCCACTGGTTTGATATGAATCAACTAAGCAGCAGTAGGTTCGCGTGATGAATCATGGTTCATACAAACATGCGAACTCACATGCGAAAGGGAGACAATGAGAGAGGGGTTAAATTTATCGAGTATTGCGAAGTTTTTTTTTTTTTTTATTAAAAACTGGTTTCGCGTTTGACCACAATCTCACCTGATGGAAAGTGACGATGTAGCCGAAGATGTATCACGCGCACCCAGTAAATATAGTAATATAATATATAGTAAATATATAGTAGTAGTAGTAGTAGGAATAGTAGTAGTAGAGTAGAGTCCTAGTTCAAGAAAGTTAAGCATTTTCGTACAGTGCCGCGACGTGTGATTTTTTATTGACTTAGTTAATTTTCACTCCCTAGGCACTGTCATACTTGACTTAATAAATTCACTCGATTCGATAACGTGGAAATTGCTACTAAATTCACAACAACTTCCAATGCGTCAAGTATGATAACCTTGTGCTTTGAATATATGCACTCACTTTTTATGAGACCTAGTGTATTTGTGGTCTCTAGTCGATCTATATGGTTACTCATAGTGCGTGCACGTACGTAATTCTTTTCGACCTCTCAAATTTAAACACGCACGGTCCTTCGAGTCGGATCAAACGTGATAGACCAGGCCGCTGTTCCAAGGTCTAGGATATGTCACACATTTGAATACAGATTTTACTCGCGGCTAGAAATTTAATAGATGAAGTCACGGAATCTTAGTTATAGCGCCGTTAAACAAAACTCATGCTTACGTTAGGTATGATTTGGCAAATTTTGGACTCCGCCATTTAATAGGCGCCTTCAAAATTAGTAAGAATTCTAGGTAATAAGTTCATAAATTACTAAGAAACTACAAATAGACCAAAGTAAGAATCAATTTGTTTTTTACAATCCGAGTGAATCACGTGGCCACACGACAACCGTAAAACTTTCAGCATGGTTTCGGAGTGTTCACATTCGCGCGGCCATCTTGCACTGGTAGTGTTAAGGTGGTCATACCTTCGACTATACGTAATTCCATAGATACGATTCCAAATTACAACCCTAGACTTAATACTCACCTGTAGACCCTGCACTAGAGACTATGACGAGGAAGCCACCACTACCCTGTCATATAAAACATAGTAAAAGTTGAGAAGTCCAAGCCTGCATGATACTGATTTTTCGTTTTTTATCAAAAAAATATTCACAACTAAACTAACTCTCCATCCTAGCAATAACTTTATCACGGATATGTTTAACTACTCACTTTATTGGGATAAAAAAATATCCTATATTTTATTCCACGGTATGTTCTACTTATATTCCAAATTTCATCCAAATCCAATCCAATTGAGCAACAATCAAACATTTTAGTAAGAAGGAATTTTCGGCTGAATTCGGCATGGCTCCTAGTGGAAAATTGTTCGTAATCAGGCGTAGATTCATCATCCAAACTTTCGCATTTATTTTTATTTCTAATGCTAAAGGACCTGCTTATACTGGAAATGTTACAGTAGTCATGCGGCCGCGTGTATATGCTAACTGCACTACTTGATGCCCTATGAGCAATCCATCCCAATGCATCCCAAAAACAATCTAAGATAACATAGGGTCTACTTCTGGCGGGGAACAAAATGCAACACTTTCTCTGTGAGCGAGATTATCGCGTGGGGTCTTGGACTTATTTCTGACTCCCGGCACTGCCCACACTTCGTTTCTGATCTTACCTACAAAACTGCCTACATAGGGTACAATTTAATTCTTGTATTCCTGTTTAATAGTGAGTCCATTCGTGCGAGTTTTGTCTCGTTTTTAACTTTACCATCGCGTTCGCGTTTACGCAAAAGTATCTGTGAAAAAAAAACGTTTTGCAATCTATCCACTAGAGGCGCTGCACATTTCTTCATACAAATCGTCACGTAAACGTGAACGCCGTAGTAAAGTTAAGTCGAAACAAAACTCACACTCCGACCTCTGATTACAAACAACTTTCCACAAAGAACTTTGTCGAATTCAATCCAAAAATTTTCGATTACTAAAACTAAGTAAACCATTCAAATCAACTTTAGTATGGAAGTTCAGCAATTTTCGGTTGAATTCGGCTATGGTTCCTAGTAGAACGTTGTTCATAATTGGGAGTGGATCATCATTAAGATATTAGTATCATCAGCTTTACCTTACTGTCACTGTGAATAGAAAGATGTTGGTTACGTGAATCTTTTGAGTCTCATCTCTTTTAAACAGTTATTTATAACACACACGTGTAACTCAAGTGTTCGGCTTGAAATCAATCCCCGGTTCTCACGGGCGGCGGCGGGCGGCGCGAGCGCAGCGTGTCGATCGATCGAGATAACGATTTATTTATCACCTCTCTCGGCGACCACCGGCGACTCTAAATGACACTAGCCTATATCTGTGCCACCCTGGTCAATACTTTGTAAATGTTGGTTAAGACGGCATCAACCACACGGGCTGGAGACTTCGCAATGTATACAGCTTTTTCGAAAATTATACAATATAAAATTCCTAATTTGTAGTTTCTATAAGATATTTAAATGTACCTTCCTTATTTAAACAATAAAGCGTATTTGATTTGATTTTATTTGATAAAAAATGGGACGATAAAACTGTAATTAGGATATTTTTTTTTAAATTTTCTTGGGTACAAAAATAAATATACCCAGTACAAAATAGCGATGATACTACTGTAGTTGGAAACTGTAGTGTAGCTATAAACGCCCATCTCCAAAGCGACAGCGTACCAACGAATGTATTGTTATACTTAGCATTATATAAAATAAAAATTGTAACACAACAGAACTAATAAACTAATAAGTATAACAATACCACCAAAATGAAACAAAGAAAGAAAAGTTACAAAAAATTTCTTAAGTTTCTACATAACAAACAACAATTGTTAGTTTTATATATGTGCGTGCGTGTGGTGTGTGTGTGTGTGTGTGTGTGTGTGTGTGTGTGTGTGTGTGTGTGTGTGTGTGTGTGTGTGTGTGTGTGTGTGTGTGTGTGTGTGTGTGTGTGTGTGTGTGTGTGTGTGTGTGTGTGTGTGTGTGTGTGTGTGTGTGTGTGTGTGTGTGTGTGTGTGTGTGTGTGTGTGTGTGTGTGTGTGTGTGCGTGAGCGTGTGCGTGTGCGTGTGCGTGTGCGTGTGTGTGTGTGTGTGTGCGTGTGTGTGCGAGTGTATGTTTGTATGTATGTGTATAATACCTACATTAATTTATCTTCTAATGAAAATTTTCGGTTTCCTCATATGTGAGATCTTGGAGCCCTAGAAGTGCGGGGAAATATATTAATTGTACTAACCTACTCATACTCCCTCATATACGAGGGACGGCCTATATCCCTGCAGTATGATGTATACGGGCTGATAATGATGAAAAAAAGAAACTCTTCAACCACTTTCCAGCTCCATCAGACCTTCGTCACCGTGTGTAATGTATAGTGCTCCTCAAAACAAACCAAATGAGCCCAAATTTCAGGGATTCGAGCCATTGGAGAGTTCCACTGTTCAACTCCTGACTCCAGCATCAACCTCTATGTTATAAAATTCTTGTTTTTGTCATCCGAATTACTACACATCCCTTCCGGCGTCAGTCTTTCCTGAATCCTAAAGCCTTGGGATCTTCAAGAGCAGAGTGAATAGGCATTTACTGGGATCGCGTGCTTCATCTTCGACCATATCGTCACTTTCCATCAGGTGAGATTGTGGTCAAACGCGAATCCAGTCAATCATAAAAAAAAAACATGCAAAGTTTTGAATCAATAGGACTTCTCCTAGAACTAAAGTGATGTTTTTTTTTATGCAAATGTTACTTATTTATGTACATGTTATAGGTTACTAGTGCAAAACGCGTATTTAAATATACATATAACCTCATTATCGTGGACGTTAAGTAACTGCCTGCTTGATTATTACACGTATAATTGGCACGTATTGTAACAATTAGTTTAGAAAACTTAACGTTCATTTAATCATAATTAGACGCTAAATAGTCAATGAAAACTCTGGCTTCATTTTTCACACATGATGCATGTACGGTAGAGGCATATCGTGTTATTCATAAAAATTTACAAACGCTTTATGTTGTAATGAAAGAAAGTGACAAAACATACTTTAACTAAAACAAGCTTATAAAGCGTTTGTAAATTTTTATGAATAAGAGGGATATAATATATTACGTATTAGTTTTATTCTCTCCTCTAGGAGAAGGCAAAGGGATCTAGCCGATAACAGCCATGTCTTATTTCTCTTATTTCTTTTGATTATCTTATCTCTTATTGTTGTTGATTATTAACCGTCACAAAAAATTAGGTTCTAATATTCAGCTGTATCTATTTCTTTTTTAATGTAAGTTCACTCGTATTGTCGTATTTGATGATTATTTTTTGCTTGATAGAGTTTACCGCCAAAGTGGTCCCATAATATAACGGTTATAATATAATATAAGTACATAACGTAACGTGTTGAGACGATGTTCAGCCTAAATACTATTACGTCCTTTTAAAAATATGTATAGTAACAAAAAGTTGTTGTTTTCTTTCATAGCGTAGCAATGCATAATACCGAAGAAATTCCAGGAAATGTCGAAGTGAGATTTATTAACCTCAGGTTCAGATCAAATAAATATTATTATATCTTAAATCTCTTGGTTTGATATAATTTTTAACCAGTAGGTACTTATTATAAATTACAGTGAATAAAAATAGAGGAGCAATGGTGTCGATTCGGATGTACACCAACTAAACTAAAACCAGTTTGGGAGTGGTGCCGTCACGTCGTACTGTTCCAGGGAGAAAGAGACAGTACTACTTTAAAACTGGTTTTAATTATTTTCTTGTTTTATAAGCGAATAAAATATTTTTTCTATTTTTTTTTCTATTGTTAACTGGATACGAATATATCGACTTTTTAATCGGTTCACTTTTTTATATTAGCATACAACCTTACACACTGATTACCTCTTTAGTCATCTAAATTCTCGAAATCACAGGCATGGATAGGATAGTTCTAAATTCAAATAATATGCCGTGAAATGGATACTTTCTGCAGTTGTATTGATTCCAAATTCAAAATCACTATATTTTCTGAAGTATTCAAGCTTCTGATTGCGGAATACTGGCTTTTAATAGTAACAAACAAGCATTTAATACTCCATCATATCAAAAATAACCGTGTATGCAAAATTTCGTGCCTATGCTACCACCTCGCATGGAGACGATCCTGGCTACCGCATCAATTCATGTATTGTTATATGAACCGAAGTTGTTCTGTTGGGGATTCCGGGTCAGTACGCTTACACCTTCGACCTTATCTTCACTTAACATCAGGTGTAATTGAGGTCAATACCAACTCGTTATGAATAAAAAAAAAAGATAACGGATAAACATACATACATATTTATATAAACATCCATGACTCGGGAATAAATGTTCGTATTCATCATACAAACATTTACCCATCGCGGCATTCGAACCCGCAACCGTTGGTTTGCCTGACAGGGTCACTATCCACTACACCAATATAGTTCTAATTAGACTTGCAATTTCGAACGGACATCTATACCTATAGTATACATACCAGGTAAGTTTTCATGCTTGTGCAAAAGTTGCCTTTTAAACAAGCGTAGCCTAAAAAATGTGAAATCTGAGCTGAGTGTACCCTGTGTACCTACAAAAATAAAGATTTTTTACTTTACTGTCCTTTACTAAGCCCACCCAAGTTACTGCGTGTATAAATAACCAGCCCTGGACTTCACTTGTAATATTTCCTTCTCCTTCCAACGTTGTGCTGTTAAGAAATTCACTATTATTCATAAATAGAACAAAAAATCCTAATTCCCAGCCGATTGAGACGGTTGCCCGATAGATCCACTCCCGCGCAATTACGTACTCTGTATTTTGCTTTTTATCGGTGTATTTATAATGGCCACGCCGCCGTTGCGATCTAATGCCTTGTGCCTGTTGAAATAAAAAGTTCCAACAACTTCATGAGTCGTGCTTCGTACAGACAAAGCACCCTCCATCCGACTCTATAATTTAAAATGTTGCGCTCGCGCCGAGTTCCTTAAAATAAATTGTTTGGAATTCGGCGTCTGCTCACCTAGGGAGAGCTCCTCGTTAATTGAATTTCATTAGATTGTTGAAGAAAAGTATGTAACAATCTATTTATGATCGTGTAGGTTTTAAAAGGTTATGTTCATAACAAATATGTTATATTTATGAGTAGTAAGGGAGCGTGTTCAGTCTTTCTCCAGACGTATCTCAGTAATGCGTGGTCCGATGTGAGTGCGGTTTTACATTATAAAAAAAAAGTACTAAACGAGAGTACAAGTTCTTACCCATGTTTGATGGAAATCGGTCAAGCCGTTTCGAAGATATTTAGCTTCTAATATAGAGTTTGTTTTGTCTATAACCATTGGTTCTCGGGGGTTTTCGAAATATTCAATTTATAGGGATATAAGTAGAGATGTATATAGGTACAGTCGGCGACAGGCTTTGAATTTGAACTCATTGAATTAACGTACAGTCATTTCTACAGGATCTATAAACATAGATAGCCTACCTTATAATGTTTACTTATTTACATGGGAATTAATTTGGAACTATCCATTTCGATATCGTGTTTAGTTAATAATCTTGAGTTATATGTAAAAACAGAGACTTACTGGTCGTAAACCTATATGTGACTATTGGTAAATATTTAATAAAAATTGATCGTAAAATTATTTATTAAGCACGAAAAATTGCAGTTTGTGTAACTATTACCAATACTTTTTGTGTAACGAGATAATCGTATGATTTTATCGGACTTAAAGGTGCCGAGAAAGCAATGAATTGTGGATTATTTAACAAGAAAATAAAACGACGATCACAATGGCTTAGTTTAAATTATACAATTTTTGCGGTGGTCTGGTATAACGCTTTAAAAAAAGTCTTGTTGACAGAAAGTACTGACTGTGTAAGTGTATTTTTTTTAATCTGTAATACAGCCTACAGTCCAGTAGGTACAGCCAGATTATTTAGAAGAAGAATCAAACGGTTTAAGAAAACTTAGTACTATATTCACTATTCATTCATACGACTCGTATATCTCTGAGGATTTGATTTGTTTTTATTGATATTTATATAATAATATTATAATTAATAATGCAATAGTACCAATTTTATTGTAATTTAATTAAAACATTACCCATTCAATTTTAAGGGTAACCATTGTCAGTAACATAATAAGAATCTTTAATTGGCATAAGTTTGGTATTGGTTTTCTGTATAACAATTTGTAATAATTCTGTTGATTCTATGTAAATAAACAAAATAAAATAAAATATTAATTCTGTGGCAAAGTTTTATTTTTATCATGTAACGATATTGGTCAATAGACAAGGCTTTTTTATCGTATTTTTGGTGTCTCACAAAAACAGCTTGAAAGAAATTAAATTTATTATTTTGCAACGATTTTAGTAGTCAATAGACAAGGTTTTTTATCAGACATTATTTATTGCAAATATACACAAACGATATACTTTAATATTAGACATAAAGCGTGCTTAAATTATAAATACAACTCCTTTTTTTAATTTTCTGTTAATGTGTTTTTTTTTAAATAGGGTGCATAATTTCTGTTAATGTGTTTTTTTTTAAACATAGTGTGTAGGTACCAGTTTTAAAGAGAATTACAAAGTAAACTTGCTTTAGTCTCTAGGCATAAAATATACACTTTAGCCCATCTACATAAAGCTATAATTATACCATTAAAGAGTAATGTAAAATTTATTCATAGGTCATACCAAAATTTTTCATGAAAATTACCTACAATAAGCAATAATTTTTATACATAACATATTATGCGAACGTTGTTCTTGCAAAATCCCCGATACTTATTTGACAGAATGTAACTCCGTAATAATGTTTTGAATAATGTGAAACATCTTTTGCTGCGTTAGATTTAAAACAACTTGCTGAATAGTTACTAGATCTATAAAAGAATACGAATTTCCATCACATTACTGAGATCAAAGGTGCCTGTGTCCGTTAGACCGGTTGGCAATCAGTTGAATTATCATCTGTAACTAAAGCCCTCACTGTCAACTGTGTTACCTTGATAATTATTCAAGGCCGTCTCTTAATCTATAAGAAATTACATATGTATATGACCATAAAGGCCTCCATTTTCATCTTTAATGGAGATATTTGCCCAGATTTTTGTATAAATTATGCAGATGTTTTGATCTTAAAGGGGTAATATTCTAGTAGGGTGAAAGAGGACTTTCGTACTCGTATAAGTAATCCCTACAATGTGTGGAAGTCCATAAATACATTGGACCCAGTGCATCAATTGATCGTGAATAAATTGTTCAGGGAACAGTGTTCAGGTAAGTAAACTGGCTAATCAAAGAAATGGATGAAAATCAGGATTGCCTAATAATATTTTCATTTTATGGAACACAATATTATTAAAAGCTAAGGTCTTTTTTTAAACCCAGGTCCTCCTGAAGTAGGTCGCCACGGGGTTTTAGTAGGTATACCTCCCGTGAATGGAGGGGTGTCCCACATTTAACCGTCTCGCCGACCCTCAGGAAAGGCAGTACGCGTAAAGCAGTAAAGCATTTCCCCACGAGAAAACAAAGGTTACGGTGGCAGTGGCACATATCTCTAAGAACTGATGGTCGTTGGGGCATTAAAGTTCTAGAGTACTCCGGCATAACGCAAATAGGTCACACGAAGACGCTGGCTTCCAACCGAACGCTTTAAAAATTTATGGAAGAGGCCTATGTTCAACAGTGGACGTCCGTCTTGTGGCTGACATGATGAGTCAAGTCTATAAACTAGCTAAACAGGATCTAAGTACAAATGCTCATCAATCCGAAATACTATACGCAATACAAATATCCTTGGACACACCAACAACGGCGCCATCTAGTTCCACATTAAGCAACTAGGCTTGTTTTACGATACCAGATATAGTACACAATTTTTTTTTTTTTTTGTAAATAAATACATATTATAAATGAAACATCCATGCCGAGAATACGTACCACGTGTCCGTAACCATACAAACATTATGCAAGATTCCAACCCGCAACCTTTTGGTATAACAGTCAGGGTTTTTAACCATTACACCAAACAAATCGTCAAATAGTGAAACAGTAAGGTGTAGGTTGAAGTTCGCCTGCTTTAGAACGATATTAGACTGTTCGGTGTTTGCGGATTCGACTGACATTAGACTGTGAGGTGAACAAACGACCTCGCCACCAAAACGTGCCAAAACCGTTGGCCACTCATCTGCATACGGCTCACAATACATCCGCAATCCATTTCATATCGTGTTTTTCTTGTTTCCACTACCAAAATAACGTTAGAACGTCTGTTTCGGAGCCTATACCTGTCCAACCAAGGAATTTTCTTAAGCGATGCAGTTGTCCGACCTTGTTTCCAGCGATTTGGAAAATTGACAATTTGTTATAATCACGTTTCTAATTGAATTTGAGTGATTGATTGCTGAGACCATTAGCGCCTACAATTATGTTTTGATTGCTAAAATAAATGCCATACGTTCAAGGGCATTTGCTGGCTTCTTTATGGTGCTTTTACAACACGCAGATACAAAATGATAAAGCGTAAAGACCAAGGCACAGGCGATGTTAAAGAAAAACTTACAGGGCTATGTATCACATGACACATCGGCAATTCTTTAAAATATTTGTCATATGCCAGACGACGGCTCTACAAGGCAGAGTATAGGCATACATACTCATCCCACTATTACTGTTTTATTAGCCAGGATCACCTACCTCGGGCACCTTGAGAGTGATAACAGTATAGGAAAAGAATTTTCTTACCCCCCTCAGTAAAATGTGAATGCAGCAAATAAAATGCTAAAATAATCTAAGATAGTTGTAGAATGCTGCCTCTGCGGCTCAATGAAAACCACATAAAGGTTTACAAGAGGTCACGGGTTCGACTCCCAGCGGGGTACAAATTAGTACTCAGTTTTAATATCCGCCTGACCAGCTAGCACCATCTGATCGTAGTATCAGCAATGTCCCAAGTAAGTTGGGGGTTCTGGATGAGAGTGTGGAAGCCTTCGGCGTCATCTTCACTTAATATCAGCTGTGATTGGGGTCAAGCGGTAACCTATTGTGCATTAAGTAGTGAAATATCTCATTTAATATAGACTTTGTTTCCAGCAATGTGCGCGAACTAAGGCATGGGCCAGACAGACGAGGGGCGCCGCCCGCGGCCCAGTCCCGCTCACCGCTCCCCGGAGCTGCCTCCGCTGCCGCCGCCCATTCAGCCCTGCAGCGGCTTCCTCGGCAATGTAAGTAATAATAGTAATATTATGTATTCTGTGGTAATAGTTATGGCTATTATGAGTTTACTTAAAGCAGCTGTTGTCGTTATACACAATCTATCATTGTTACTTGTATCAATAACTAGAATAGTTTGTGTAACTGATAATCCTGAGGGGTCCTATTTGGTTTAATCGGTTCGACATTATTTGTCGAATTTACATACATAATTCGGTCGCGCGATGTGAAAAAGTCGGTCAAAGTGTAGAACAATTCTTCGGTTGTATCGTGTCTACAGTGCAGTAAAAGAGTAAAGTGACCGTTTTTGTGACCGGCATGTGTGTCCAATTAGTGAAACTCCAATTAATTAATATTTTTCTTTCGTCAACTCGACATAAAGATGTTTTCGTGTGTTCACTTCTTGTTTTCACCAACTGGACACACGTATGGTTGTTACATAAGAAGATACAGTCTTTATCACAGTGAAATGAAATAAGGGAAAATAAAAGTCTGTTATCACAACGAGAATCACAATGAAATCAAATAAATTACAATAATTACCGCAAATAGTTATATTGGAGAAGAAAACAATTAAAAAACCAAGCGTATTTAGTTGCAGAACGAAGAGGGAATTGTGACCGTACCTACATGTATGTTTTTGGCGTATCACTATCTTTTCTCCTACATTGGCAATGTCGCCCATTGATGACACCCAACTTGACAATGACGAACGTTTTAATTCCGGCTCTGTACTGTCAGATCCAGCTAAAAGTAGACCCCTAACGCACTAGATCCATTATGTTAATAATATCGTGCAAGGTAAAAGAAGCTATGGGTATCAAAATTTCATGTCCTGACAGTACTCATGCAAGGTGCATTACGCACCGGCCTGATTTTCTTCATCAACAGCCTTACACGTCTCCACTATTGGAGCAAAGTCCTCGCTCACAGGGAGAGAGTATGAACCATAATCCACCACGCGGGTCCAGTGGAGTCAGATTAGTGACCACCTGACAGTCAGTGTTTTTAAGCCGCCTTTGTAGTCCACCGACTTGGTTTAACGACTGCCTTCAATTGGAAACAACCGGGACCAACTATTTAACGTGCCCTCCGAAGCATGGAAACACTCGTATTAAAATGTCACTGGTGGTCACCCATCCAAGGACTGATCGTGCCAGACATTACTTAACTTCGCTAACCGCAAATGAATAGCGAATGCGGCTACGCCACGAGTGCACGAGTGATATAATGCAATAGATGAGGGTATACTTTTAGCTGCAGCTGACTGTACGTTTCAGTTTCTCTCTGTACTTAACACGTAAATAAGTTCGTGATGATGGCACACAGAAGACTTTCGAATCAAACATTATCGTCGGCAATCTTGTTCGAGTAGAATCGAAGGTTTCCCTTCAACAATTTGTGTTAACACCCGTACATCGAAAGCAAACTACGCGTGTGGCATCGCTCACCGAAGCGATCTAGACGAGGCATAAGTAATGCTTCCACGGAGGGCCGTCTACCATCGGTGGTATTGGCATGTTCCATTTCACACACCAGTTTAATGCTATTAACATAAAGTTAAGCAGTATCAGACCATTCGTCTTGCTTACCGACTTTGCTCTAAAAGATCGGTCGGCAGCTTGAAAGCTTTAGCACATGCGGTTTCTCAACGTTTTAAGTATTATAATTAACTAGCAAGTATTTATAGGTATATGTTTATGTAGACCCAAGACTGTAGACAGACATATTCGGTCACAGATTTTTTTTGTGCTGACTCTAAGGCCCGTATTAATAAACCATTCTCAAGATTGACAACAGCCTTGTGATCGGTCTCAAGTAAGCGTGTTGATTAATAAACCTTACTTGAGATCTGAAACGCACGTGCGTACTCAAGCATTACTTACTTGAGGTGCTTCGAGTTTCACGTATATTAATAAACGAAACTCAAGACTATCATTCATTGGCCGCTAAGGCGAATACTTGAGAAATCATCTCAGCTGAGTAGACCTCAAAATTGGTTTATAAATTAGCACGGAGCTTGAGATAGCGTCAACTTCTCAAGACGCATCTCGGCTGATACAGCCTCAAGACTTGTATTGAGATTGGTTTATTAATACGGACCTAAGTGTTTGCGAAAATAGAGAAATATTAAGTAAAATGTAATTGTTGACGTTTTACTGGTTAAATAACTATTTAAGTAGGTATATTATAAACCAAAAACCCGACAGCATATTTTGTAATTTGCGGACGCCATGTTGGATTTTTTACCATAAAACTATGTCACTCCGTATCAAGACGAATCTAATGTCACCATGGATTTCGAAATTTAAGCCGTTTAAGAGGTGCCGAAAGTTGGGTAAAAAGAAGAAGTTTCTCAATTCGACTGCATTTTTCTAATATTATGTTTTTTTTTTATTTATGCAGATGAGGTCGAAGGTGGAAGCGTACTGACTCGGAAACCCAAACACATTTGGGGGACTGGCTGACAGAGATAAGATATCTCTGACAACCGGAACACAACAATGCTATTAACATTGCTGCTTGGCGGCAGATTTAGATAAGATGGTGGTAGCTAGCCAGGCGGACATTTAAAATGCCCTACCACCAACCAAACCGAGTACTTAAACATGTACCCCGCTGGGGATCGAACCCGGGACCTCCGAATCGTAAATTCAATGTTGTTTACATTGAGCCACGGAGGCGGTTAATGTTATGTTGGGCGATATCTCCACCACTTGGCAGGCAACCCATTCTAATAATTCTTTTTTTGATGGAATAAGTCATGTATGTTTAGGATAGTATAAGTTTAGTCAAGATCTGATGATGCACCTTTTTTTATGATTAACTGGATACGCCTTTGACCACAATCTCACCTGATTGTAAGTGACGATGTGGCCGAAGATGAAGCACGCGATCTCAGTAGATGCCTATTCACCCTGCTCTTGAAAATCCTTAAAGAAGACCTTAAAGATGGAGAACGGAGTTCAGTTATTATTATAGATATCATCACTCTTGTGAATAGTCTTTATCCCCTAGATTCTTCCGTCTCTCACTCACCCACTCTTTGAGAAGCCCTGCTGTAACAAAACGACGTTGGTGACAAAAGTGACAGGCAAGTTAATCAAACCTTAACGGTTGCCGACCTTGTCGCTTTCAAATGAAACGGGTTCATAGTCGATGATGGATAGCCGGGATCGCCGTACAATCCTTTGACAGATCATAAATCTATCCCGACAAAATGGTTCACAACACAACGGGCTTCAAAATAATAGGAGTACTTCTCAGCAGGGCTGTAAATGAGTAATTAACAACAAAATTAATGATGATCACGTCTAAATAGCCAAAGTCTTAAAGGTACATAACTTGAAAGTTGAACATGAGTGAGAGAGCAGTCTTTATATTTACAACTGACAAGTAAAACAGATCTGGCTTTCACACGCGTACATAATTTCACGACCTATAACCCAAATGAGATGGTCAGAGATATCCCAATGATAAGCGTTTGGGTGGGGAAGATTAATGCTTGAAACAAGATAGATAGATAGATAAATCGTTTATTTGTGTCTCCAGTCACACACATACCATAAGTTCCAAAGCAATTGGATAAACATATTTTATAACAATTCATAAAAGTAACATCAGGATACACTAGAGTATGTGTGTGCTATAGCCGTACAAATGGGTCATAGCTCAGTGTGTATAATTGCTCAGAGAGCACAACACTGATTTTCAGCTATTGCCCACGAGCAGACACTGGTACAAAAGAGAACAACCAGACAAGCATATTTTACTGTGCGCGTCACTGAATAATGTCATGTAGGTATATGTGTATTCAAATGCAGTATAGGTACTCAAATAGATACAGATGCACTGTCGGTTCACCTTTTTAATATACAGAAATGCACATGTGATAGAAGGGTAAAAGCATCGTCGTTAAAACGTTCTATAGATGTTTTTAGCGGACCGTCCCTAGTCGCTTCTTACGACACTCAAGGAAACGGTTCTTTTTTAAGTTCCGAAAAATATACCAATATAATAGTGAATAATTTGAGAAAAATGTCTAAAACAAAATAGCTATGCCGACAAAAATTTTGTTTTGCCAGAATTGTACCACCTTTACGTACCTTCTCCAACCATTCTTCCTTTACAGCCTGTCAGTAAGTGTTCTGTTAGAGTTGTAACTGGTCCGGAGCGTATAATCTGATTCTATAATGATTTGCTAAAACCCGTGAGCTGTTTAGGTATCACAAATCGTTGCAATTTATAGGGCCGGGCTGCGCCGGCGGCGGCCGTGGTAGATTATACCGAGGTGCAATCTCCTTACATCCATAAATTGCCTGCATTGCTTCTCTCGGTGAGCTTCAAGCTCTTATTAGAACCGTTGCGATCCCATGACAGTGACTTGAGGGCACACAAACATAAAGTAAAGGGGAACGATGGCACATTTTCCGAGGCTATGCTTAAATACAATTTACTCGGAATAGGCGTTCAGGAACTAGACGCTAGATCTGACAAATGAATGGCAGCATAAACACTGTGAACATTGGATATGCTTGACGCGAAATTTATTGTTTACACGCTTTATTATTATTTAAAGAGTACCCTTTAAAGCACAGCGATAGGAAACTTTAATCGATGACATTCATACAATTTTCTGTACGGTTTTAAGAATGTAGGTTGCTTGCTTGAGGAAGTTGGTCTAATTAGTTTACGTTTTAGCACAGCAGTTTCCTATAGTGGTGTTCACACTGGGTCGTTTGGGGTCTTGTAAATAGTAAAGGAGTTTTATACACTCCGATCGTGCTAAGTTACAACATACAAGTAAACTGCTTTACGTCGTTAGCTCGGTATTTACCGAGACACTAATTGGCAAAGTCTCACTACCGTTACCAGAGTTGGCCGCACCAGGCATATTCGCTGATGCATCGCACCATCGCGACCGAGATCTGGCTCCTTATTTATTTTTAAACGCGGCCTTTACCTTAACTTTCAACGCGTCCACAGTCAGTGGTTGTTCGAATGTAAATTGTTATTGTACATAAAGAGAACTGTGAATCCATTCATGGCGAGTGGGGACGCGCGGCGTTGGTATGGTCTGTAGGGACCGCGTTTTGAATTCTACAGGGCAATAACAACAATAGTACGTAGTCAGTTGGGCCTTTGTTTATGTACCTACTTAGCACCGACGGGGCTATAAAGCGGGGAGCCTACAAGGTTGCATACAATGCTCACAACATACGTTTTACTCTCCCAGTGTCAATTTTAGAATGTAGGTCCCTTTATAGGGTACTTTGGCTGTCGCTGCGAAAGGCCAGAATGAAGCATTATTCCTCGGTTATTGGAAGACAATGCAGGGCACTGCACGCCTGACCTCTAGACGGCGCAAGATTATGCTTATTTGCCTTTTATTTTATAGAAAACGCCGATCTAGCGCGCACGGCGAGGCAGGATGTTGCGAGCAACAAGAAATACTAGATAAACCTCGGTGAACTTTTTGTGTAATAACCAGCGGATGTATTAATATTCCGCTTTGGTTATGGGAGGTTCTATCGCCCGAACGATTTTTCTTTGTCAGGGCGTTTGATGGGAAGATATGGGATGATTGGAAATAAATATATACCGAGTGGTTAATTAACACGTACCTACGATCTGATGTCAATTATTTACGAGCGAGGTTATTGAGTTATTATCGTTGGGAGTTAGGGAAGTGATTTCGTTCCACTTAGTTTTAATGTGGAGCGTGGCGTCATCCATATTTCATTTAATGTGGCCGCGATGTGCGCGCGTGGTGTGGGTGTTGGGGGCGGCGCGGCCGGCGCCTGCCTTAGCTGCCTACAATTGCAATTCGAAATGACAAACTGCTTCTAAGTCGTGCTCTAGAAAAGCTGATCTAATCTTGTGAGAAAGCAGAATATTCGTTAAGGGCGTCAGCGGCGCGGGCCATCCAGGTACCTTGAACAATAAACTAGCGTACAGTAACAGGCAGTAAAAGTATATTGTCCTAACAATACTTTACTATAATTGCCTCCCCAAAATTCTAAAGTATCGACAATCGATATTCGATTATCCATAAACAGAAACACATTCCAAATTTGAAACTTCCCGATACCGAATCGAGTATTGACTATGGAACCATTTATAATAAGAGCCTTTCTTAAGAATTCTTTATGCCAAGATAAATTATACGTAACATGGTTGTCTTGATAAATGGTATATTCGTAGAACTAAGTCTAAACCTGAACCAAAAAGGTGGTCTCTCCCAGAACCCTAAAATTGTTGAAGAAACTGACTCTATCTTATCTCAAAGGTACATAATACATTTATTCGTCGACAATATATAATTTATTTACAAAAACTCACAAATAAAAAACTAGCCCCAAGTCCTTGGTTGGTGGAATGGTACCCAGAAGGTTGGCCGTGTTGCCTAGCTGTATAGCAAGGCTGATTCTTTGACCAAAGTATTGACCAGCCTTCCGATCGTGGGATGCATCGACCAGACGCTCAGATAACTCCCTAAAAAGAGTGTGAGCACCCGGTCCCCAAGGCCTAAGCGTTTCTACACCAAACGGCGCAAATAGGTGATCTCTACTGAGACCGGCATATTTGCGTTTGCGTGCTGTGAAACATTGGAAATTTTGCGGATACCCAGCCCCCCAAACCTGATCGGTAGGGAGGCCTGGGTCCATGTATTGTTATCGAAATTCGTATTGAGCATGGTAACTAGCGACTGTTTAATGGTGTTGTCGAGTCGATAAAATAAATCATCGTGTTTAAAACATAAAAACATTATCTCAAACATTTGAAACACAAATTGTTTAGGGATGTTAACTTCCCAAAAAAAATTACATCATGGGATCGACTTGAGATACATGTAATACATAATTTTAATATTCGGTGTTATTTATTATAAATAAGTTGATGCTTTCATTTAGGTACCCATCCCACTGCTGTCAAATTAACCAAATTTGCATTATGTGTACACAGAACAGTTTAACATTTGCTTTTGAACAGTTTTGATCTGAATAGGTAAATTGCACTAACTTGGCCCGTTTCTGCAAAACAAAAATTGCATTTATATCAGCGGTATGTCCCCACACCAGGATCCCGTAAGACATTAGGCTATATAAAAACTAAAATATACTAAAGTAGCAGTATTTACGACTGATATCTAATTTTTTTACTGCATATGAAGCAGTGCGGAAAGTGCTCATTACAACACAGATTCAAGTAATTTTTGTTATCGATTTGTTGATAACACCTTCATTGCTACTTGACTTACTTAATGATTTGTAGTTCTATAAGACATACATATACATACATAATGTCACGCCTGTTTCCCGTAGGGGTAGGCAGAGACCACAAACTTCCACTTGTTACGATCCTGACACACCTCTTCTGCTTCCTTCACTCTCATAAGGTTGTTCATACATGCTCGTCGGTTTAGGGTACTCTTGACTTGGCCTTTCTTTAAGACGTTCCCGATTTGATCATGGCACGTTCGCCGTGGACTTCCCCTACCAACACTACCTTCCACATTCGCTTTGTATATCTCTTTCGTAAGTCTTCTTTCATTCATCCTCTCCACATGTCCAAACCATCTCAGCATACCTTTTTCAATCTTTGTTACTACGTCTTCATTCACACTGCTTAACTCCCTAATTACACTATTCCTGATTCTATCTTTCAAAGCCACCCCATTCATACTTCTCAATGATCTCATTGAAGAAGTTCTTTTCTTACCCTATTCATTTTGATATATTTACTTAGTGGTTATCCAATAGATCCATCCTCGATGCAGCTACTAATTAAGTTGATGAGTGCATCGGTAAGGTTCGTACCGGAGCGGTGTCTATGCAAAACACCAATTACGGCGTACCAACGTACAGACAGACCCACCTGCACGCGCGCCCATCCATCAACGTCGGTCATTGGCATGTCTTCCCTGACTCCGGAGGCACAGGGCTGTTACTCGATTTATTACATAAATAGACTTGTACATTTGAACGGTGATGGGCTCACTCAATCTCACGTGTGCAATTCCATATATGTCGAAAGACCAACCGTGGATGTTAATGCCGTGTGGATTTTGACAGTCTCTTCACGTGGGTGTCGTAAAAAGCGACTGGAACTTTACGCCAAAAATATCATTCGAAATTTTTGAGCCTCTATTCTTTTATTCTGATGTGTTGAAAGATGCCTCTCGTCTGTTATTGAGTCTACGGGCCGTTTGATCGATGGATTCCAGTTAAAAAGGATACTGTAAGATATGGAGGCCTTGCATGTATATACAAAGCCGAGTCTCCTGTTTCATCGAAAAACTACATAAAAAATTGGAACAAAGTAGCGGGGCCATACACATTCTTGTATATGCATACACAATGTTTTTGCTTTCCGTGGCGGATGGAAAACATCTAGCTCACGGGTGAAGAGGAGACATGGTTTGTTTAATTTCTTGACACCCTGCGACTACGGGTGTCGCGTCGTATTTAAATTTAAAGGTCATATTTATTTATGTTTGACGAGTTTGACCATAATCTCCACTGATAGAAATAAAGAAAAAAATAAATAGAAATAAACTCATTTTGATGTAAAAACAATGTCTTGTCCAGGAACAAAAAAATTGTAAGGAGACGGCCTGTGTATAAAAAACAAATGTTTCTGTGTTTTGCTTCAATAAAACACGTGCAGACCCGACTTAATAAAAACAGGGGACACATCCCATGCCAAGCCCAGGGTTGAGCTTTGTTATTACACCATAGCCTTTTTCGTTACACTCGCATCTACAGAACGGTTCCTGCACTATATTTATTTATTTCTAACAGACAACCCTATCCAATTTTCAATGCGCATGAGTCGTGTCTATCGTCGATCCGCCAATCATTGAGTCCTTGCGTTGTCAATGCGTTGATTTCCACCATTCTGAAGATCGGAAGTCTGTCGTGAAAGGGCCTTTCTTGTTTTTATTTATATTAATAATATTGTCGCTTTTGTAAATATGCTGGATTTGTCTTGATGAACATGATATACATTTATAGATCAATTCTTGTTTATTTCTTTTTAGTTAACAAAATCGTTTACCTAGTCAGGTTTAACATTTTCTCTAATTAAAGTTAAAACACCTCGCTTCCGCATTCCTCCCACTACTCTTACTCCTGCAAGCCAAGATCTCTGCCCGACGCTTACTGAAGGTAGACGGTATCCAATGCGACTCTTTATGCTTCTTGGCCCGCAGAAGTGGAACTTCTTCGCTATATCTGTTTTACGTGCATAGTCCATAGTTTTGAGTGATGAATGACGGATACATCCGAATTTTCAACGATTATTTTTGTGATTTAGAAATAGTGCGACGACCAATTCTTCAAATTAACTGACCGCTCATACGCCGTGGTTCGTCTATCTACCATACTTACGTTCGTCACCGTACGCCGTACTTACCGCAGGTTACCTGTCATTATATAGTTATTATTGTCATGACGTCGAGTGTCGAGGTGGTTATCGTGATGTCACATAGAGGTTGAATTCTTTTTCTTCTTCTTGTGAATGAATCCAATTGTATTTTAACCGCCCAGAACTCGATCACGGTTACGGAGTCACACAAAGAGCCTCCTTGGTGCAGGTGCACAGATCCCACCTCCGCTCTCCTTCCACTGTAACTCCTGTAAGCCAGGATCAACAGTGGTACTCTGCACGGCGCCTACTGAAGGTAGACGGTGCCCTACGTGACTCTATTGCTACCTTAGAGCCCAGACTAATTAAAGAAAGAATTTAAGGGTGAAAAGTAGAAAAGAAAGAAAGTCCCACCTCCCCCCCAGCAAATGGGAGTGTAGCTAATGTGACGCAAAAAGCAGGTGCACAGTGGACAGTACAGTAAGTGCGCCATATTTTGGGATGGGGCTCCATAATCGTAGTACATATGGGATCGGTCTATGAAGGCCCACATCGCTAGGTTTTGTCAGTAGTGAACGGCCTGGGTTCGCAGGCGATTTAGCGTCTTCCGGGTCGGCCAGGTTGTGCCAATTAACTCTAGAGGGACTGGTCATTATGTATCCCACACTTGCTCTCTTGTAGACTTTGACGGACAATGGAAAAATTATTGAGAAAGTTGATAACTATATGGTACGAAATGGGTATTCAATTAAATTAAATTATAAACGGAAATATTTGTGTCATCCCATCTCTTATTAATTATTTTATTTCCCTTGGTTTCTAAAGGTAACTCTACAGACGCCTATGTAACCACAATGTTACGCGTTAACAATGTTATGGCTGTAGATACGTAGCCACTTCTCCAAGTGGGGCAGACTACCGGCGCGGGCGCACGAACCTGCTGACATAGTTCGTGTTGGTACTTACAGCGTTTATCACCGTGTGATGGTGCCTTTGTCTAGGTAAAGGTTAAGGGCAATTTGTTTATTACCAACGAAATGATTATATTGATGAAAAAGAAAAAGGAAATTGCTGAACTAAAACTAAAAAATATGAATAGAATTCGTTTATTTGACCGATTTAACGACAAACACATGTAATAAGTGTAAGTAGACGGTGAACACAACCATATTCCATAAACTTAAGGGCCGTATTATTAAGCCGTTCTCAAGATTGAGATGACCTGGCTAGCTACCACCATCTTATCTAAATCTGCCGCTAAACAGCATTGTTGTGTTTCGGTTGTCAGAGATAAGATAGCCAGTACCCCAAATAAAATTAAGTTTCCGGGTCAGTACGCTACCACCTGCCTCATCTTCACTTAACATCAGGTGTGATTGAGGTTAAGTGGAAACCCGTTGTGCATAAAAAAAACCTGAAGATGACACTTGAGAATCTGTTGCATATTAAAACAGTATAAAAAAAAGTATTGAGATTAAGAAGCGATCTCAAGATTGATTTATTCACACTCTGGCGGTTTTAGAGCTTCCTAATATTACAAATATTCTAAATATGCTAACTAAATGATGTAGATCAAAGTTCATAGGTCATAGAGAGTGAATAACAACCATAATGGACAACACTGTAACAAAGAGAAAATTATTCCTCTTACGTACCACGACATCTTTATGTAACTGTAGCCATTCTGACCACAAATTGTGTAACAAACACATACAATAATGTACTCATATTTTGCTATTAAGAGCAGTTAATTCGGAACAAATTGAAGATGTATTGGCCTTAGAGAGACCTTTCAGATAGCCTTAGTTATGCATTGAACAATAATACTTTCGCTAGTATAATCGAATAATTCTGTCGATTCTTTCGTTAGTTATTAGGATATTTTCTTTATTGATAGGCATATCGAAAATATTTTCAGATGCTTTGCATAATGTGGATGTGCATTACCGCAAAACTTTTACTTGCACTTTGTAGCATGGATTTTATTATAATGCAATCTTAAAATACAACTCAACCTCCTAATGACATATAGCTGTTCCGGGGGGCTATATGTTAACTAAGTAACTTGACGATTCTCGCTATCAGTTACATTCAGAAGTGATTGGTTGGCTCATTTCTCGTCGGCAATTTGACATATTCTCATTGGTCAATGATAACGTAACTTGATCACTTATATATCAGTTACGCAATTGACCCTCTGACAAGGATAACATCTTTATTACATGCAATACAAATCATCGCTACCGCTCTCTCCTTCCTTCTTTGGTAATTTGGTATTGGAGAATCAATTTCTCAGGTACACGCATGTTTCTGAAGGCTTAGCTAATGAATATGAAGCGAAAGCTGCCAAGTGAAAACTCTTGGGAACAAAATGTCAAGATCCAACACAGTTCCGTAGTTGGAATAGTAATCTTACTCTCGATCTCGAAAGATAAAATTCGACAATTGCTTGTAATACTGCATCAATCAATCGAGCGCCAGTGAAAGCGGTGTATTACAAATAAGAATGCCAGCAGAGGTATCCCATTGTGTGACGTGGACGAACGAAAGTAGTCTGGTCAACAACAGGCCAGTGCTGTGTTATCGGTTACAGTGAATTCGGAACCAGTTGGCATTCGATACTTCTGAAAGTGAAGCCGTCAGTGAAAAAATATTAAAAGATCGATGACCACCTCCGTAGCTTTCCGTCAGTTGAAGACCTTTGTCTCTATACGTCCGAATACTCAGACACTTCTTAACTTAAAGAGCCCCTATCATTCCGTCGCTTTAAATGTCAATGACATGAAAGTGACGCGTTTATTCGGAAGTTAGTCTCTAAAATTGGTTCACAAAATTCCAGTTCGGATATTCGCTAGAAGATAATTTGAAAATGTATTGAATACAGAGAGTATCGACCGCAAGAGGAAACCGTAATAACATTGCAATGAAAGCAATAAATCTGTCACCCAGACTTCTGAAACCATAGTCTTAGACAACAAAATAAACCTAGATATTTTCATGGTGCCCTAGATATAGACGCAGTAAATTTCCTATAGAAAACGCAGCGATGCCGGCTGAAGACAATACCACCTTACAAATGGAATGACAAGTGGGATCGAGTGATCGTGAAAGCCCATGCGCCCGAGGCTCCGGCGCACTGTGCCACGCTACTCACAGGGTTGCTACTCATGAGCTTTTTTAATAAATGTTTGATTGACTAACTAGCTCATTTAAGTAGGTATGTTATGTATACAGGGCGTCCCAAAGTTATGGGACATGAAGGGGAAGTACCTTAAATATTGTAGATAGTGAATTTTGCTCAAAGAAGACTTTATGTTATTTTTAAAAGTTAGTAATTCTGCATTCATAGATTTTCTAAAAATTACTTGCTTCGGCTGGGAATCGAACCGACTTAAATGTGAAAAAAAAAACACCCTACTTTTATGATGCCAATCGAAAGAATAGCTAAAAAATAATAACTCTGCCTAAGTAACATAGTATTTTAAAAGAAAGGAACAACATAAAATGATTGAGTCAAATTTCAAGAAAGTTATTTATTGCCGACGACGTTCGAAAAGTAGCGATATTATCATTCCAAAGATAGCATTGATTATTCGTAAATAAGTACCCACTTCATAAAATAGGTACTAACATAGTTTTCCTTATTATAAGTGCACGTGTAGATGAAATGATAAAACTTGTATTTCAATACGTCCTCTGTAAGCTAGACAGAAGGCAAATTAAAAACAAAAATAAATAATTTATAATTTGAGCATTTAATTAATTAATTTACAAAAAAATACCTACTTAATTGACTACGGCAGTTTCATGTATGTTTTTTATTTGATTAAAATGATTAATTTCACGTTGTTCCTTTCTTTTAAAATACTATGTTACTTAGGCAGAGTTATTATATTTTAGCTATTCTTTCGATTGGCATCATAAAAGTAGGGTGTTTTTTTTTTCACATTTGAGTCGGTTCGATTCCCAGCCGAAGCAAATAATTTTTAGAAAATCTATGAATGCAGAATTACTAACTTTTAAAAATAACATAAAGTCTTCTTTGAGCAAAATTCACTATCTACGATATTTAAGGTACTTCCCCTTCATGTCCCATAACTTTGGGACGCCCTGTATAAGGTAAGTTATTATGTATGCTATGCATGACATCAGTGCTAGTCAACAATATACTTTTAATAAGCATTGTGTTTTGGCAATTGTCTCCAATGTTCTTTAAAAAATCTATATACCTATTCGGCAGCCTTCTAATCTCAATTTACTGATGAATCAACATCCTATTTTTTTTTTCAAAATTAAATCACATTATATTTCGAGGCCGCGTGTCGCCATTTTACTTTAATTGGTCTGGGTCCAGGGTTGCAATAGAGCCACGTAAGTGACGTGGAGCACCATCTACCTTCAGTAGACGCTGTGAAAAACACTATTGATCCTGGCTTATAATAACAATGATAGTGTTTAATTATATGGTTTTCGAATCTTACCTTACTTACCTTACCTTACTTATTGTTCCTGTTCTTATCTTTCTAGGAAGAAAGAAAAGGCGCCGCTTTAAAATAAATGTAGCATAGAAAAGTGTTATCAGAATCGACATCAGTACCTAGCCTATAATATACTCTGCCATATAAACATGACAATGTTGTAATAACGACTTGTTAGTTTATCGTCTTTTATTGGGAGCAGAAAGGAACTCTTTATTAGTTACACTTTTAAATTTTATAAAAGCTTTTTGCGGGTAGTCCATAAAACATCGAGCCATGTGGCAACCCTGCCGAGTGACAACCGGCGGCGATGAAGGTCACACTGCATACCGCGGCCAGCGAAAGTTTATGGAATAATTGTCGATGCACGTCTCGGTCAAGTGCAAGGAAAGTATTGAAGAGGGTGAAAGAAAAGAGATCTCCAGTCTGGTGTGGTCATTGGTATCTTCTTAACATCTCTTTAAAACTTATCTAGGCTTTATCAGCTTACCATTAATAATAATAATAAATATCTTTGCATATACACACAACGCCATCTAGTTCCACACTAAGCAACTAGGCTTGTATTATGGATACCAGATGGTTGATAAACTACACAAATAATTTTTTTTTGTAAATAAATACATAAATAAA
Source organism: Oegoconia quadripuncta (assembly GCA_949316235.1). Taxonomy (NCBI): domain Eukaryota; kingdom Metazoa; phylum Arthropoda; class Insecta; order Lepidoptera; family Autostichidae; genus Oegoconia; species Oegoconia quadripuncta. The sequence goes on from OX438743.1 coordinate 5,346,618, forward strand.
TGAAAAACATCCATAACTCGGGAACACATGTCTGTATTCATCATACAAACAAACATATGCCCCTAGCGGGATTCGAATCCGCGACCTTTTGGTATAGCAGTCAGATTTTTTAACTACTACACCAAACAGGTTGTCTAAACCATTAGACCCGACAACAGAATTATGAGTTAGTAGTCCTGAGATATTTTATAAAAAATTTCACGACATTATGCCTTGAGCGCCAAACAGGTAGGTAGCCTTTTCTTTTCAACACAACAAATAAATTAACTCACTAAAAGCGAATTACAAATAATAGGTACCCAAATGTCTCTGAGTCTGCTATTTTCGAGAATTATGCGCTTTTTTATTAACAACTAGTTTTCCGCCCGCGGCTTCGCCTCCGTGGAATAACTTTGAAGTTAAAATTTGTTTGTCCCGCGGGAACTACTCACTTTATCGGGATAAAAGTATCTTATGTCATAATCCAGGGTATCTTCTACGTATATACCAAATTTCATCCAAATCCGTTCAGCCGTTTCGCCATGATTGAGCAACAAACAAACATCCAAACATTCGCATTTATAATATTAGATTTTGAGTTCTTGATATAGAATCAAAATTACGTATTGTTTATAATTAGCTTCTAATAAGTACTTTTTTGACCGACTCTCAAAAAGGAGAAGGCACTATGTTCGTTTGAATATATTTAGTTTTTTAAATGTACGGTCACTCATATTTTCATTAATTGTTAACCATAACCTTACTGAAATCACTTGTTTATTTTTGGCGGTTTAATTACTATGTACTTACCTTTTTTTTTTCGCGGGGAATTGCTTTATGCGTACCGCTCGCCCGGGGGACGGCGAGACGGTTATGTGGGACTCCCCTCCCTGACGGGAGGGATACCCAGTAAAACCTCGCGGCGACCTTCTTCGGCAGTAGGGACTATTTACTTACCTATGTTGTATTTGAAAAGAATTCTTAATTTATTGAAAGAAGGCGCCACTGGACCAGATGCACACAATAAATAATCTCTTAAGTCTCCTCGTACGATATTATTAATTTTTGTAGGGTTAGGATTTTTTGCGTAGTCAACAAGGAGCTCTTATAATTTCGCCATATCCGTCCGTTTGTCCGATGTTTAACTCAGAGGCTCTTAGTATACTAGAAAGCAAACATACAAAAGTAAACAAAAACAAAGTGGTAACATAAAATCTTGAAATAGTTTTATTTAGGGTACAGTGAGGATTAATTATATTTTATTTGTACCTCATCGTGGTGTCGTTGGATAGGTCGTTCAAAATATTAGAGGTTAACTTAACCTGTGTTTTCTAATTAGGAATACATATATTTTGACGACCTGTTTGGTGTAGTGGTTAGAAACTCTGCTACTATACCAAATGGTCGCGGGTTCGAATCCCGCTAGGGGCATATGTTTGTATGATGAATACAGACATGTGTTCCCGAGTTATGGTTGTTTTTCATTTATACATGTATTTATTTACAAAAAAAAAACGTATTTGTGTAGTTTATCAACCATCTGGTATCCATAACACAAGCCTAGATGCTTAATGTGGACCTAGATGGCGCTGTGTGTTTGTGCAGACATTTATTATTATTATTATATATGTATATATCGCAGTTAAAAAGAAATATATCACGGCGAAGATAAAGATTGGTTCACTAATCCAGGAAGTTTTGAATTTTTCGATTTTTTTCCAAAGGTCGTATTGCGTATATGCCAGTCGTGATTCTTTGTTCCACATAAAAATGGCTATTAATATAATTGAGGAAATCTATTAGGAGAATCGGCCAACCGCGACAAAACTTAGATTATGCGTAGAATTCGCATTATACACACAACATAACTTAAGTAATACTATAATTAAATTACAACACGAAACTTTGAATGCCTCATTGGGTCATTAAACATCGCGTCTGGGGTCCTGGGTACGGTTCCCAATAGGATAATATTTTTTAAAGGACAAATTATAAAATTGTTGTGACGGCGCCACTCCAAAACTGGTTTTAGTTTAGTTTAGTTGGTGTACATCCGAATCGACACCATTATTTGTCCTGCTCATTCGCTTGGACGAAATACACAACTATCCTATGTCGCGAGCGACAAACGTTGTAATGCTACGGGGGCAGATGTATCTTAATAAACTTAATTCCATTCTAAGCCTCAGCCTATAACTTCGCCTGGTAACTTCGTTAACCAGCCATTGTCCCATCCCAACCAATTATCCGTTAACTGTAACATAGAGGCGACAGGCCAGCTCCGTTAATTATTATAATACAATTTAATTGGAGTATGTACCTAATTGGATCGAGATTTTGTCCCACGGAGTTGTAGTCCAGCAAAAATACGTAATTTTTGTGGTGTAACTTCCTATAATTTTAAAGTTCCTGATATTTGTAAAAGTATCCATCATTAATGAAATAAACATATTTTCTAACAATTCTGTGCTTGCTTTAGGTATAGTAAAATAAAGTATAAAAATAGTATATAAGTATAATATAGTATTAAAACAATTTCCTAAAAAATTAACCAATGGCTACTTTATATTTTCTAAAAATAGTTTGTTGAGGTGAGATATATTTGCCCTCAGTGAAATTTTTCATAAATGTAAAGAAATTTGGATCAATTTATTTTGTAGGTACACAGAGTACACTTAAAATAGTCAATTTTACATTTTTTAAGCTACTGCTTGTTCAAAATGCAATTTTCCCCTGAGAAGAACAAGCAAGAAACTCGAAGGGTTGCTCTTTTAAAATCAGGCTTTGATTTTACATAAAGGTTTTTATATTTCATTATTAATCGTGAAATAGTCTGGCATGCGAACAATCTGATTATGTCCAGGGATGATTATCATCTAAATAGTCTGATATTTTATATACGATAGATAGTTACAGGAGTTCTCAGTATATTCTTCGACGCATTGAAATATCTATTATTTCTAAATCAAGCTACCATTTATTAGATTTTTTTTATTCTATCACTGACAGATACTCTATATATGTATGTGACGACCGATTGGTGTAGTGGATAGTGACCCTGTCAGCGAAACCAACGGTTGCGGGTTCGAATCCCACGACGGGTAAATGTTTGTGTGATGAATATGAACATTTATTCCTGAGTCATGGATGTTTATGTAAATATTTATGTATGTTTATCCGTTATCTAGTATCCATAGTACAAGCTTTGCTTAGTTTGGGACTAGATGATTGGTGTAAGTGTTCGAAATATTTATTATTTATTATTATTATATACATGTGCAAAAAATCACGACCTTTATAATTATAGGAACTTAAAAGCATATCCTTACTGGAGTAGATTCTCGCATTTCTAGCACGGAATAACTATTTATTGCGTTAGCCTCCTGTTATAGTACCAACGTTTTGTGTCTTTATAAATAGATAAATATTCGTATATCAATTAGACAAACACAGTTGCACACACAGTTAAAATAAGCATAAGTATACACTAAAACCAATAAAGTAAACACTTACAACAACATCATGTATGTGTGCCGCGATAATACATAACCATAAATTGAAATTAAAATAAAATTAAATTCAGAAATCCCCCGAAAGATCATCCAAATATACCAAAAAACTGTGTTGTAAACTAAATATGTTCGTAACTACTAAACCAATTTTCATTAAAATTGGCTAATAACCTGTCCTCTCATTCAAATCAAATCAAATCAAAAATGTTTTATTTCGTAAGTTATAAGAATAACATTTGAAATCAGTTATCGCTCATTCACTAGACTGTCTCCCCAGAGAAGAACGAGCAAGAAACTCAGGGGTTGCTCTTTTTAAATAAGTCAATACAAATACAATTTGAAATATTTGTTAAATTTATGATTCGACAAAGAAAAATAAGAATAAAATATACTGGATATTGCCGAGCCATTTAGTCTGTAATATATTTTTTTTTATGCATATCGGGTTCGTACTTGACCTCAATCACACCTGATGTTAAGTGAAGATGAGGTCGAAGGTGGAAGCGTACTGACCCGGAAACCCGGAAAATATAAAAGAAACAGCACCCAAATTGGACCACGTACCCGTGGGTGTACCCACGAGAGTCATGCCGTCAGGTCTCTTACAATCATCACGCACGATTCCCATCGGCCCAAGGATGGCCTGTGCGTTGAGGGTGGTAAGAGCCTGACCGATAACATCGTAATGGCTTGAATGACGAGAGAGGCGACCGGCACTGCGCTGACATGAGAGCCTATGGTGACCGAGCTCATTAACAGCCACACCACACCTACAGATGTATGGTTGATAAGTCTTTAGGCCTAGTCTCAGATAGACGGCCAGAGAAAGAGTTGTCCGTTCCAGAAGAGTGCTAAGAGTGCCAATATTGATTCATAATTCATATATTTATTGCATTACACATGTCCATAGTTACAATACATAGATAAGTACTAACATACACATGTAACTTATCTATCAGGCATGGCAATATGGAGGAAAGGGATATCTATGTTATTAATGTCGTTTCGATTACCAATACCAATTTTATTGATTGAAGGTACTGCATGCAACAGTAGGTACTTTATTGTAATTACGTACTTTATGTCCAAATAATACGACAAATAGTTCAGTTTAAAAGCTAAATACACACTTACCTATAATATGACCAACCACTGAAATAAGTTACCACACATAAGTGTATGATTCGAGAACAAAAATGGACTTACGCATTGTAACAATCTCCCTGTCCAGTTCCAGATTTATATCTTAGGCGCTTCCTATTTCTACAAAGTTGCAAAGAATGCTTTCATAAATAAACGCAGTCCCATGGCCTTTCAACGGAACGTTCATAGTCCCTGATGTGCATAAATTCACGCAAAGATATAAAAAAGTTAACAATGTGTATTGTCTAGAAATGACTTGGACGTATTGTCACTAGATGAGACACGAGGGCGCTGACTGTCAGTAGTTTCTTGTTATTGCTCATTCGCCATTCGGTTGACAGTTATTGCGTCTCGTCGTAGTTTTTGCGTGTGACATTTATAGTTAGTAGTATTTATCTGAAATATGTAGATACCTACGAATTAAAATTTCTGAAAGTTGAACCAAATGAATTATCAGCAATAAAATTATCATATATTGGAATTAACGGATAAAGGACCTACTAAGATCTAAAAGCTGTAAATCAGTTGAATGTTGATATTTCAAATTCAGAATTCAAATTTGGCTGCATACATATTTTGTACGCACTATGTACACTAGAGGAAAGAAATGGTTAACCATCATAAAGATCGATGTCCTTTGCATTTGTCAAAATCATAAAAATTACTTGTCCTACGATATTGACCATGAATGAACTTATATTGCTTTTTGATTGACAAGGAATCTGTCGTCAAAATTGGTTCACTTTTCCTTCCCCAATTGTGTATACAAATAGTCGGTATCTAGATAATAAATAAAAATGACAAATTGGTTATAAATGCAACTAAATTCTTGAACGAACTGCCCTCCGATGTTAAAATTAAGCGTAACATGAACCTACTACATACATTCTAGGGTCGCAAGCAAAAATGTGAATGTTTAGGACACTACATAAATTGAAAAAAAATACAATTTTTATGATGAATGAATGAAAGAAGCTTTATTCATATCTTAAACAAAAGGAATACATTACTATCGTAAACTAACAGCTTGTGGAGTGGCAGTACGATATTGAAAAGGGTGGCCAGCTTAGCATTGTGCTATGGCGTAGACAGCGCTGATTTTTATCTGGCTGGTCCATATTTACACATTACTCTACCTACATTATAACCATCAGTCAGTCAAGTGAAATATATACACTCAATATTATCAATTCATTAATCATTATTACTTTTAGTATTCGCATTCATATTAGTATAATAATCGCATCGTTGAAAGCTAATATCGATGTGAAATTTCTGCATCTCGAATTCATATATTCATACTATTATACTGACCACTGTCTATTCGGTCAGTCCATAATTCTCACCCAAAAAATAGTAGTAAGCATAATATGACAATAAAAGAAATATGGTAAATAAGTTGTCTCTTCTAGTCTTTCACGACACCTTTACGAACTTGAACCTGCGCCTGCCGACGCCTTCCGCCTTCCGTGCGCACACGCTCTAACATCTGGAAAAATGTTAGCAATTTAAACAGGTTATGTTAAATGTGTGATTCCTGACAAACAGAATAGGATTTTGCTAAATCGATCCGTCTCCTCGCAAGGGGGAGATTCTTCGTAAGTACAAAAGTTTGTTGGACAACAGTGTCAAGGGTAGGCAACAGCGTCATACTCGTAGTTGGGCAACAGCAACATTCGTGGGTAATAACATCATAGGTGGACAACAGCAAATAGGGTCATTATTGATGTTTTTAATAGGATTGATTATATTGTCTCCTCTCGAGGATCTGTGACGTAGAAATCTGGAGAAATGTTAGCATCTTAAACGAGTTATATTTAATGCGTGATTCTGGTAGATTGGACCAAGATCCACCCATCTCTTAGCAAGGGGGAAGATTCATCGTAAGTATAAATAAATAATAATAAATATTTGGTGCACTTACACCAATCATGTAGTCCCAAACTAAGCAAAGCTTGTACTATGGATACTAGATAACGGATAAACATACATAAATATTCATATAAACATTAATGACTCGGGAATAAATGTTCGTATTCATCACACAAACATTTACCCCTCGCGGGATTCGAACCCGCAACCGTTGATTTAACTGACAGGGTCACTATCCACTACACCAATCGGGCGTCAAACCGTTAGTCACGTTATGTGAAGATGAGGCCGAAGGTGGAAGGGCACTCACTCGGAAGAACGGATCACCTTAACCCCCCCACTTAAACCCATTGGTAAACATACATGATCGGTACCTTCCATCAACTGGTCCTGTACGTTCCGGCTCGTAACTGATGGCAGTCAGTTAGAATTAAACGTCGACATCAAGGCAATTTAAACTGCTCGTTCAGTAAAGCGACATCCGTAACTCTAAATAGATTGTACCCTGTTTGAAACAAACAGTACTTAGGTACTTATAAGACTCGTGTGACGTGAATTGATAAATCAGAAATTTGCCACAAGCTTTTGGAGGTAGCTGGTTCGATGACCAGCGGAGTACATCATCAGACTAAGACTATGACTGGGTGAGAGTTAAGTAGAAGATAAAATAGAACATTTGGAAAACCTTCGAGGAATCATATAAATAAATAAATAAATAAATAATATCGTCGAACCGATTTTGATAAAACATGTCTAAGAACCACCGCTAGAATACCTAGAAACGGGTTAAGAGCTACGGTGCCACAGACATAGTGGTCAAACTTTTTTCTCTCTGTTTTTAGTCGGGGGTTAACAACATACAATTTAAAACATTATCGACCAAATTTAAGAGGGTGTTCTGACTAAGTGACTGTGACTGTTTAAGAGGGTGACTAAGTATAGGTAGGTACATAAACTACTACATACTCTGCTACTATATAGCCATCACCCGCGACAGTGCCCACGTTTGATTCGCAGTTGATCGTCACGATTTATGTCATCAAAAATGTATTTCGTCCCTGTATTTCATGATTTTTGTGTGGTTTCGGGACTCAAAAATATATGCCTATTTCGTAAACATTCTGATAATCATAATTTGAATACTAGAAACAAAAATAACATTGAAATTCCAAAATTTTAACTTAGCAAGGTTAGCACATCCTTTGTGGGACACAGCATACGCTTTTACAATAAAATACCAAAACTTGTATTGAGTTTAACAGAGCAGAAATTTAAACGCCACATTAAAGAAACTCTATGTAAGATTTACAGGATAGATGATTATTTACGCGATAAGGAGGTCTGGTGTTAGCTGGTCGTTATGTTAATTGCTTTAGTTTTGTAATATAAAATGTAATATTATTGTAAAGATGGAAACCAATTGAAAAGATGTGTTGTTGCGGAGTTTCTTGTCGCTTCTTCTCCGTAACTATAACACATTGTGAAGCGATGTAGTTTAAAAAAAAAATAACATGTTGACTTACAATAAGTGATATTTTTGTATCCTACATTGAATAAAATATTTTTTATTTTGATTTTCAAATAGAATAGAACCAACCCGTCTCTTACCGTGGGTGTCGTAAATGGCGACTAAGGGACTTTCCACCAAAAAACATCTATAGTTTTGCACATTTCAACGGCGATTGGCTCACCCCCTATCACGTGTGAATTTCTGTATATTTCATAAGGTGAACCGTGGATGTTATTTCAATCATTAAAGTTTTAATTTTCGGAACACCCAAACACTTGGGATATCTCTGACCACCCCATTTGGGATAAATCGTGACGTTATGTATGTATGTTTATTAGGAAGTGTAAGTAAGTAACTGGAAACGATTAGCATCAATAAGGTGAAATTGAAGACAAAGGACACAGTCTTATCATTAAAACTACTTTATGGTTAACGCTGACACATTAATTTCATCGAAACACAGATACGTTACTTTAAAACAGAATCGTTATGCGTAGGTAGGTACGTACATACTTAAGGGGAAAGGATAGTGACCAGTTTTCATGCAGACTGTAATATACCAGCTAACAAAATTAAGCCATATTTTAGTCATAGAAATAAAGATGGCAGGGTCTAGTGAATGAAATACGTTTAAGAGAGTTTATTCCGTCCAGTGACGCACTCATTGGATAGATTAAGATTTCTTTTTAAATCCAGAATAAAACAAATTTAGTATATAGGTAGAATATACCCTGGATTAAGACATAGGATAAACAAAGGCGGAAAGATAGTTTTCTATAATTTTAATAATAACATTAAAGATGTTATAAATAAATTTATAAATGTTTTTTTTTATGATTGGTTTCGCGTTTGACCACAATCTCACCTGATGGAAAGTGACGATGTGGTCCAAGATGAAGCAGGCGATCCCAGTAAAGATCTTTTAAAATTGTTTATTTTACTCTGTCGATAATATTTGAATTATTTGCAAGCTCAGAAGTGTACCCCGCATATTTAATTTTGTACGACTAGGCATTCTGTCAATGCTTGTGTCAAATTGTTCTATGTTATTGTGTATCTTTATGGTGGTTACTATGGTTCAAAATTACGTAAGCAACCGTACGAGACATTTGATTATTTGGTCCATTTGAACAAATCGGGCTATTAGAGTTAAACAATAGGGAAACATGTCTGTAGAAATGTAAGTCACATTTCTTGCAGTCAGTCCGTTACATTATTTGATGTTATCAGTGAATGTTCCCATCGTTCCTTTGTTGGAATGGGAAATCCAATTTTTTCAATCGGGCCATCTGCGCTGTCATCTGTATCGCCATTTTCAATTAACTGGTGCTTTGACTTGAACAGAAGATGGCCATTTTGTTTTTAGGGAATGAAATACCTATATTGGCTTTTTCTGTGTGTAAGTAAGTTAGATAGTTGTTAGTTAGGGAGCATTTGCCCTAATTTCCACGCCTGCTGCACGGGTTGGCTTTCATAGAAATTTGAGAGCTGACCAATGACGCTGCCCATTGCTGGTGTATGCCGTGACGATCACCATCCCTTAAATCGCCTTTGACGACACCCACGGGAAGAGACCACACGGTCAATGATCAGGTTGACTGGAAGAAATACCTTTGTACGTGACCAGTCATTTGTACCAAACTAATTTATAAACCATGTAAATAACAATTATTGTTACCGTTACTGTTTCGATGTAATAAAGAATATAAAGAACAGAAGTAATATATATGTCAATGATAAAGAATATAAATAAATATTTCGGACTCTTACCTACCCCAATTACCGCCTCCGTGGCTCAATGCAAATAATATTGAGTTTACGATTCGGAGGTCGCAGGTTCGATCCCCAGCGGGGTACATGTTTAAGTACTCGGTTTGGTTGGTGGTAGGGCATTTTAAATGTCCGCCTGGCTAGCTACCACCATCTTATCTAAATCTGACGCCAAGCAGCAATGATCAAATAGCCACTCGAACATGCGAATATCTTAAGATAATTTAATTAACGGGTAGGTGAAAATGAACCCCAAATAGATTGAGCTAGCTAACTTATCTCACAATGGCTTAAACAAGTGCTAATTGCTAGTTTCCAACATTAGTCTGTCGGCTTTTCAGTTAAAGCCTTCTAAAATTCTATTCCTCTTCTAAAAACGCCTACTTTGCATAAAACTAGAATTTTTGTCAATCCTTTCACCAGCGCTTAAACAAAGGCAAACAACAACTATAAAGATCAACAAACTTTAAGTTCCCAGAAACCATATACTAAAATGTATCTCACACAATAACGGTAGGAGTAATATCAATAAAGGGTACAATATACAAGAGACGCGTGCTCCGCGGTCGGCCAGGGGGCTCTTGAGAACCCTGGCACACTTACGAGACCGTTATGTTGTTGTCGGATCGAGGATAGAACTGATTTGGCACCAATATCACGGTAATGCCAGGGAAACTCATAATAACAATGCAATAAAATTTATAGAATATTTCGATCACGATCTTCTGCAATAACAGATTATACGTAAGATCCTTTTTTAAATGTAAAACCATTTATCTGAAATAGTGAAGTCATAGTTCAATAGCATTGAAATCCACTGAGCTTCAACCTCTCCCATAGCGTGGAATTAACCATTCCCATGAGAGAAGCACTTTTGGCGTAGTCATATTTGCTGGTCTGTCATCAGCTCATTACATCACCTAATACACACTAGTAAAATGACGTGGCGTCCGTGCGTCACTGGCCATTTGGGGGCACTGAAAACCAGCGCTGTGATTCGTCGCAGCATGAGCTGAGTGCTAACCCATTTGTGCACGCCGCAACACGTGACAGCATTGTCGGGATCTTCTTCATATTATATTTCTGTTTTAGCTATAATTTACTACTTCTTTGTTTTTGCATCGTGTTGTGGCGTTCATAATAAACTATTCTTATTCTTATTCTTACTATATAAATTGTGAAGAGCACTGACTCCTATTATACTACGGGAGTCCTGTAACGGGACCATCAATATTTAGAAAACATTCTACATTTTTTTTATATTATTTTAAAAAGAAACCTTTCGTCCAGTAAGGATACACTTTTAACTTCCTATAATTATAAAGGCCGTGATTTTTTGCACATGGATAAGAGTACCTGTCAGTGATAGAATAAAAAAAAAATCAAACAAATCGGTAGCTTGCTTTAGTTATAATATACATATTTAGATTACCACTGTGAATTACATTGCGCCGGAGCAATAACTTCTTTAAAATATGAAAAATTTCACCGAGGGCAAATATCACGATTCAATAAACTATTGTTAGAAAATATAAAGTAGCTATTGATTATTTTTTTAGAAAACAGTTTTAGAAGATCTTACCGTCTTCTACAACGCAATGAAGTGCACGGTGGTAACTTTAATTTAATATTGTAGGTTTTATAGTTAAATACCTACACTATACCTAAAGCAAACTCCTGATCCGTTAGAAAATATTTTTTATAATATCACTGATAGGTACTCTGTCTATGTACAAAAAATCAGGGCCTTTAAGATTATAGGAAGTTACACCCCTAAATATGCATATCTTGACTAGACTAATTATAGCTTTAAAAGGTAAATGAAACAGTCTTTTTTTCTATAGTACGTTTTGCATATTATTGAACTCTTTATTTGCTTTTTTTTATGCACAACGGGTTAGCACTTGACCTCAATCACACCTGATTTTAAGTGGAAGCGTAACTGACCCGGAAACCCCATCTTATTTCGGGGACTGACTATCTTATCTCTGACAACCAAAACATTACAATGCTATTAACGTTGCTTGTTTTGCGGCAGACTTAGATAGGTAAGATGGTGGTAGCTAGCCAGGCAGATATTTAAAATACCCTACCACCAACCAAACTTAGTACTAAATATATACTCCGCTGGGGATCGAATCCGCGACCTCCGATTCGTAAATCCTATGTTGTTCACATTGAGCCACGGAGGCGATTGCTGTAAATAAATGAAAAATTATCGAAAAACGTTTACGATTTCCTAAGAAAATTTATTTTTTAAATGTAGGCCTATTAAATTTAATTTGTAAATGCAGGTCGTTGATAATGCATAATGCAGATTTTTTACTAAAACTTTTCGTTTTGTGTTAGCCCTCGAGCCCCACATGACATCTCAGGGATAGGGAAAATCAGCGATGTACGGAATTTTGTTTCTGATCGAGAACAAGCTCAGTCATGTCTTCTTGACCAATATTTAAGTAGTTTCTAAGTATAAATATAAATAAATATATCTATGCACATACACACAGCGCCATCTAGTTCCACACTAAGCAACTAGGCTTGTATTATAGATACCAGATGGTTGATAAACTACAAAAATACATTATTTTTTTTAATAAATACATATATAAATGAAAAACATCGAAAACTCGGGAACACATATCTGTATTTATCATACAAACATGCCCCTAGCGAGATTCGAACCCTCGACTTTTTAGTATAGCAGCAGAGTTTCTAACCACTACACCAAACAGTATGTATCCTATTATTCACAAAATTATTAATTATTTATATATATTAATAATTTTGTAACATAAAAACCTTTTTTTTTAAAGAGCAACCTCTCGAGTTTCTTGCTTGTTTGAGGGGAAAATTGCTTTTAAACAAGCAGTAGCTTAAAAAATGTAAAATCTGACTATTTTAAGTGTACCCTGTGTACCTACAAAATAAAGCATTTTTTGATTTTGATTTTGATACATTTGAGGCAATATAACATTTTTTTTTCTTATTCTTATTACGCTACGAGTATAATATTTCTATATTGGAAATGAAATCTTTCAATAATCAATTAGCATCACTGAAGAAAAGATTTTTACATGAGAAACGCTGTAAAGTATAGGGTTAAGTACCGTTTAGGTTTAGTAAAATCATGCAAGGTTTATTATCCAAAAGTACTTATCACCGTTCACTTTATCGCCTTTCTGGGAATGGGACGTTTTGAAACCGTTCAACGTATTGGAAATTGGACATTCTAAAGCTATATTTTGTCACTATAGAACTTGATAACGGTATATGTTAATATACTTTTTTTTTTTTTTATGATTAACTGGATTCGCGTTTGACCACAATCTCACCTGATGGAAAGTGACGATGTGGTCGGAGATGAAGCACGCGATCTCAGTAAATGCCTATTCACTCTGCTCTTGAAGATCCCAAGGTTGTAGGATTCAGGAAAGACTGACGCCGGAAGGGAGTTCCATGCCTTGGCTTTTCGGATGATGAATGAAGAATCCACTATTTCATAACTAGGTATATGACTAAGTATCTCTGTACGACAGCCGAAAAACGTCCGCTGCTGGACAAAGGCCTCCCCCAAAGATCTCCACAACGATAAATAAATATATACTTGGCACCTACACACAGCACCATCTAGTTCCACATCAAGCAACTATAGGCTTGTACTATGGATATCAGATGGTTAATATAATACATAAATACATTTTTTTTGGAAATAAATACATATATAATGTATCTGTATGTTTTTTTCTTGTGTGCAATAAATCATAAATAAATAAATAAATATAAATGAAAAGTATCCATAACTCGGGTACACTTGTCCGCATTCATCACACAAATATGCCCCTAGCGGGTTTCGAATCCGCGGCCTTTCAGTGTAGCAGTCAGAGTTTCTAACCACTAAACCAAACAGAGGATCTATTACGTAAGTCAATCGATGAGTCCATCGTAAACGATTATTACGATCATCGACGTCAAACTCGCGAAATCTTATTACGCATTTCAAACGATTACGAATGCGAGTGTCATCGATACGATTGACGATGAATGAATGATCTCTCATACAAAAGTAATGACATCGGCATTACCTATGCACATCGTATACGATTCAAACGTTATCGATAAAGGTGAGTCGGGGTTTACCCCAATCGTATTCGTATTCACTATAGGTACTAAGAATTCTTATGATTCTTTTGTTATTGCAAAAAAATATTATTTCAAAAACGTGTTTTACGTTTATTAGTTAAGCTAGTACTCCTACTAATAATTTGTAGAATAAATACCTTTTCCAAAAAGTGAATATTTCGACAAATAACCTACTATTATAAAATTATTTTTATTACATGATGATGTATGAGTCATGTAGATGATCGAAGCATGTATTAAACAATATTTTTATTGGTTCCTACGTAATTTTCCAGAAATTTCTCCGAAATGATAATTAAAGAAGTACAATATTGTTTCATGTAAAATGTTGTTTAATGTTTTACTTTAACTTGAAAACTTGTTGTTCTTATTACGTAAAAAATGTAGTAACACGATTAGCAATAAAAATACTATGGGTTCTTTTACAAATTTTATTGGCCTTGATTCCCCGATAAATTCCCGATTTAAATTATTCCCCACTCTCTATTTTCCCACAAATCGAGGAATTTTTTCGTAATTGGCAGCACTGCATGTACAAATTTGGTAGGTTAGAAATTATGTAATGCAAAAATAGAGTGAGATAACGTTATTCTGGGTATAAGGGCATCCCTTTCTATTGCGCTCTTTTAGCCCAAGGTGTTAACGAAAAAAGTACACAATAGCGCCGTCTAGTGTCGAGTAGCAATACTTTTGGACAATTACAATATCATTCATTCATTGTATACGAGTGTCAAACGACGACATACGTAATGCAGTAAGTTTTATACGAGTGGTCGATGATCGTAAACGATGGCCGATGGCCGATTGAAACGTTTAGATTTACGTAATAGGCCCTCTGGTCGTCATGGTTCCTGGGCTGCCCGTATCCAACGGCTTCCCGCGATCTTTACTGCGGCTGCAGGATTTTGTTCTTTTCTATGACGACCACGCATCGGAAGGCGCGTGGTCGTCATATAAAAGAACAAAAGCCTGCAGCCGCAGTAGGGGTGGTCATTTGACTGATATAATTGTCCACATTTAATGGCAACATATCAGTCTTAATACTATGTAATAAATATTAATGTGAATAAACTTTTTCTAATTTCCATTCGAATTTAAATGGCATAAGTGATGGAAGCCTACACACATATGTACACGTATACACTCACCTACGAACCATATACGTGTGCACACACCTACATACATATACACACCCACACACACCCCCATACACACACACAAGTGCTCATGCTTAAGCATAATGTAAAGTGATATTATCTACCTAACGCTAATTTTCACTGTTATGTATTTGTGATACATACATACATAATGTCACACCTCTTTCTTTGTGATAGTGACCACTAATCATGCAACATGTTTATTCACTGAGGAGGAACTGTCTCCTATAGCACATGTTAAACCTAGTTTAGGAGGCAGGAATCCCTACTGTTGTTTTACACTATTCAAATTAAAAAAAAAATATTTGGCGTTCAATTTGGCACACCCTTTATATTGAGATGTTAGTATTTATGTGTAATATTGAACAGGTAATTTGTATTACACCGACAAATAAATATATAAATAAGCAGGTTTGTAGAACTGACCATAAATACAGCCGATGGACGCAATTACTTCGTGCAATGATAAAAATAAATTAATGATATCCCGGACAAATGCAATTTGTTTCGAAAGATTACATTCCACGTTAGAAACAAGACTATATTAAAGGCAACTCTGTTCATAGTTATCTAGTGCCATTTGTTTAAGAGTCATTATCTAGGAAAATAAATGTATTTTGTGCGTACAATCTAACTTTTAGAACACAGTCGTGATTATTCAGAAGCGGTACTCGTAAAGAGAACTAGAGCATTAACGATTTAGTAATTTTAATTAATTATTTACGGTATAATAAAATATTATTAAAATTATAAATAGCCAACTATTTTGACAGACATTTCATAGGCATTTTCAAGTATTTTTCCTAGGGGTGGCAGCCTACATTATAATTCCGATGACATGTATGATTAAAAGTGGTTTGATATGGATTACTGCTTACGTCCATGGATATCATAATTTTTTACAATTATTCCAATCTCTTACAGTTTTTAAACAAGTACAAGAGGTATACAAAAAATAAAATAAGGTGTTATAAGAGTAGTAGGTACCTGTATAATACAATTTACAAGTATGAGACCGGAAGAGGGATTTCTCTCAGTAACCTCAACTCTAGTAATTACAGGTGTCAAACAATATGTCACTCGAAACGAAAGTTATACTTATTCGTGCACCAATAGTTCCCCTCCCCTGAACACAGGTCTTGCTAAAAGGCGCTCGTGACCAGGTGTCACGAATTTTTAAACATTTTAAACAACCAATACGTGCCACATACATCAACTGTGACGTGTCACACAAATCTGAGTTAAATTATATTTTTGTTGTGCACTAGAACTGAGAAGCATCATGAAGTACACTGCACAAAATATATCATCATCAGTTTTACACATCCCATGGTTGGGGCACAGCCTCCTCACACTGGGAGAGGGTCTTCTTTTTCAATTTAAGAGCTATGCTCTTGTCGTTAGAGTAACGACCATGTCTCTCTACTTTCCGCCCTCGTTTTAACCTCTTGGTACGACACGACATTCACCTTTTCTTTCACTTGGTCAAAGTAATTACGCCTAGGTCTTCCCCTTCCTCTCTTTCCTTCAATCTTTCCCTCAATTATGTTCTTCAAAAAATATCGTGTCGTATCATGTGACCTTGTCATCTTTCCTCTTCGGTTCTCAACTGTATAAATTGGTGGATTTTTGTGTCAGACTAGTGGCCACTTGTCAGTCAATGTTTTTAAGCGGGCTTGATAGGCCATCGACTTGGCTTAACACTGCCTTCAATTGAAAGCAACCGAGGGCGATTATTTAACGTATCCTTCGAATCAGGAAACGCTCGTATTAAAGCCACTAGTGGTCACCCATCAAAGAACTGATCGCGCCAGACCTGTGTGCCAGACAGACATTGCTTATCGAAAATGAATAGCGAATGCGACTGCGCCACGAGTAATGCCAAAGATTGTGTGTGTGTGTGTGTGTGTGTGTGTGTGTACCCGTGTACATGTATTTGTTACCTCTTCACGCCTAAAGGGCTGGACGGATTTGTATGAAATGCGGTTGGTAGACCCATTAGGGCCTGACTTATCATATATGCAATTTTTTAGCCAAATCGATTTACAAATGTCCCGCACGAACGAAGTCGTGGGCAACAGCTATAGTTTTATTCTTAGTATTATCCTTTTTTCTTCCCACTATAATAATGCCTATGCGGACATTTCTGCCAGTGTCGGATGTAATAATAATTATAGTATGTAAATTATTAAAAGTAAAAAAAACTAACCTTTCGGCGAAAAACAGATTTTTTTTATGCACGATGGATTCGTACTTGACCTCAATCACACCTAGTTTGGTTGGTGGTAGGGCATTTTAAATGTCCGCCTGGCTAGCTACCACCATCTTATCTAAATCTGCCGCCAAGCAGCAATGTTAATAGCATTGTTGTGTTCCGGTTCTCAGAGATAAGATAGCCAGTCCACCAAATGTGTTGGGGTTTCCGGGCCAGTAGGCTTCCACCTTCGAACTCATCTTTACTTAACATCAGGTGTGATTGAGGTCAAGTATAAACCTGTTGTGCATAAAAAAAAAGAAGTATCGGACAATAAATTAAGATCTTGCATTTTCAATGGTCTTCAGTTAGGTTAGGTTATACGTTTTAAGGGCTCCTTGTGGGAATACGATAGCTCAGTCGTACATTACAGAGTTTTGCTGCACATTTAATTCAAATTGCAGGAAATGTAAAGAAAATATAATGCTTTCGAAGATTGTAAATTTGATGAAGATGATCATAAGATTGTAAATTTTGTTTTGCTTTAGGGCACTTAGTAGCAATATCAGTTTAATTTGACACCTGTAAATATATTTTTGTTACATTTTAGGTAAATAAAATAAATAAATACAATTAAAAAAAATTAAGGTCCATCTGTGTTAGTGAAGTAACTCCTATCTATGTTAGAACATTACGAATAATTTTTTATTATTAAAAAAAAATATTGCATACACAAAAAAGAATTACAGTGATACTTAGTTATTAATAAGTAAGAATACAAAAGGCTTTTATATTACTTTAATTGTAAGTATTATTTTGTTATGGAAATGCATTTACCTTCGATGGATCCTCGTTTCTTGACCATGGAAAATGCCGAAATGTGACTAGTGCGTTGTTTTTAATTCTAAAAGGTAATTTCGACCGACTTTCTACAACCATTGGACTATTGTTGCTTTAAGAAATTTAGTACGATAATAAAATTTTTAGGATCTTATCTTGTGGAAACTTCTTCTCCACTGCTGGCCACATATTTACTTTTTTTTTTTAGTTTTATTTTCTCCTCTAGGAGAAGGCAAAGGGATCTAGCCCATAACAGCCATGTCTTATTTATCTTATTTCTTCAGTTTGTAAGTCAGTCTCAGTCAAATCAAGTAATTCGTCGTATACTTGGCGCATACAGAGTCTAGTCACGGTCAAGTCATTCTTCAGTAAAGTGGCAGAATGCTTTACAAAAGATTTTGGCGGCTTCTTGTGGGAACCCGAAAGCTCCGTTACGCACTTTAATTTACACTTCCCTTCACTTGTACACCATCACTAACGTTTGCTTCACAATATTCTGCCATTATTAAGCTTCAAAAGTCAGAATGCACAAATTATAAGAATTGTAAAGAAAAATGCTACTTCACTCACCGAGTTCCCGCCAAAAAGCCCCACATATTTACTTTTCCACTCATAAGTATCGCCTTTTATTCCTAATGATGACAGATTAAAAACATCGTAGGCGCGAGTTTACATAGCCCTAGTCGTCGTGTGTGATTTTCGTTGAACTTAAATCTACATGTAATATATCTTCATAATTGTATAATTTATATCTGTGTGTAGGCATACAACGACATCCTAAAAATTCAATAAATATGAAATATTATTTTACAACAAGCATGAGAATGGAACACATTCCCATTTATCAAATTGAACAGCAGTTTTGACCAGTTTACATATTTACTTTGTTAAGTTATTTATTTGCGGCTACTGACTATCTCACTTCATAATATTGAAGAAGTATAATGTCATTTAATGAATAAACGGAACAAAAGAAAACAATGTATCTAATGAAAAAAAGGGGGGGTGGCAAATATTTGGACTCTTACAACCGCCAGCCGCCAGACGCAAACGTGGCAGACCGCGAAAACGGTGGAGAGACGAGCTTGACAGTTTCAATAAGGGATGCTTTGTGCTCGCCAAGTACAAAAACGACTGGAAACAGATAAGGGAGGCCTTTGTCCAGCAGTGGGACGCTGTGGGCTCTTAATAGTAATAATAATAGTGAAAAAAGAACACGGTAACAGACCCGAACACGCCCTCCACTCTCCATTATCTATGAAAGGTAAAAAAGTGTTCAAGGTCCGTGCCGGGAGGGTGCCCAAAAGAATGACAGTATTACCCCGTTGAATGGCAAGGTTAATTCGCTGTCCGCCGCAGCTGCCAACTCTTTCGTCACTCGATATCATACAAGCGACCGTACGCTTCCGGACCCCATGAGCCTTCGTAATAGTTCTGTGAAATATCTATCAATGACCCTATACCTAAAGATTTAACTAATTATACTAAATATCCAAATATCAAACATAAATGACGACCGATTGGTGTAGTGGATAGTGACCCTGTCAGCGAAACCAACAGTTGTGGCGTCGAATCCCGCGAGGGGTAAATGTTTGTGTGATGAATACGAACATTTATTGCAGGGTCATGGATGTTTATAGAAATATTTATACCGGTGTATAAAACACAGAGAAATAGATTTAAAATTATTTATTTGTTAATTTGCACTTCACATACACACGTTACAATACGGCGACCATTTTGGAAGAGAGCGAGACGCTAGCATTCATAGGCAACCTTTGTTCGTATTGAACAACCGGATTAGTTTTTTTTACCGTAAAGAAAAGAATATTAGGTAGGTGAAATAGAAGGTATTGGCATAGGTAGTTTATTTTTTTTCCAAAACCATCCTCGAATAAAGCTTTAATTGTGTCATTTGACGGTCGCGTTTGTAGCCCATTGCACATAATTACATAATTAAATTAAATAAATAAAGAAATCTTGGAGAAAATATGAGTTCCAAATAAATTTCGCATGATAGGAACCGTACGAATCCCGCCAGTCGCATGTGTTTTTGAAAAAAAAAAAAAAAGCTACCTATGGCAATACCTTCTATTTCACTTACCTAATATGCCCTATTTTTTTCCTCTACGGTAAAAAAACTCATCCGGTATATGTTTATCCGTTATCTAGTATCCATAGTACAAGCTTTACATAATTTGGGACTAGATGATTGGTGTAAGTGTCCGAAATATATATATATTTATTATTTAAACTATAATAATTTATATCATAATAATCATTCTGACTTAACCTAATTTAACCAACTCATTTTTTAGTACACAACATTATAAACACAAAAAAAATATGTAAAACAAGAAACTCGACTATATACTTAAAAAAATTAAAAGAAAAAAAAGAAGCCTAGAAATCTGGAATTCTGTTAAACAATATCTAGTATATCTGGAATATCCCCATCATCCTAGTTTCTTGTTGATTCGGAATAGTGAATAACATTCGAGACCCATTAAAAATCTAGACTGCCTCAATAATGTGTCCCGTCGTTTCTTGTCAGAATATCAAAAATGAACTTTAAAGTGGTTCACATTATGACAAATTATTGTGTAATAAAACGCACATTTCCTAACCACACAGACACTTCGAAATTTGAACAAAAGAAAAAGTTGTCATCAATTCATCATCACCCTCAAGCACTATCATACAATTGAGATAAACCCATAAAAAGTGCCAACAATATATGACTTTGTTCGGAATTTATCACTTAGTATAATAAAATCCATTAGCACTTTTAGGGATTATGTGGGAATCTCTAGAAAGTTGTCACAAAAACCAGTCGCGGTTGCACGCCACCCTACAGAAGCATGAACATCTGTGTGGGTGGGGGCTATCGATCAAACTTCGAGACGAGATCAAAATCCAAAATATATCGGTGTTTTTTTTATGATTAACTGGGCACGAGTTTGACCACAATCTCACCTGATGGAAAGTGATGATGTGGTCGAAGATGAAGCACGCGATTCTAGTAAATGCTTATTCACACTTGAAGATCCTATAAGGTTGTAGGATTCAGGAAAGATTGACTAATCCCCTATACACCCTAACTTCGGCTGGGTTGAAATACCACCCTGTTCTTGAGTTCCATCGATTTTGTACATTTTAGAAAAACGGAACCCTTGTACTTTCTCTTTGTTGGTTAACTGTCTGTGGGTTAAAGGCCCTGGTAGAAGTATCAAGTTCTATACTGCTGTAAAAAATTAAAGTTTCTATTGGAACGTAATTAGGAGATATTACGGCCTTTCAAAGCGTATTTTCATTCTAAAAGTCCCACTCGTTATTAGTCGATACGCTATTTTTACCCGACTGCCCAAGAAAGGAGGGTTTTTATAGTTATCAAAGTAAGTGTCTAGTCAGCATATGTTTGACTGTAGATGTGCTTGTACAATACAAATCTACGTCCAGGTCTATGCAAATACTGTAAAAGTTGCTACTAGCCGGAATTAATTAAGTTATTGGGTAAGTATATCTAAAGGAGGTGAATGTATGTAAATAAATAAATAAAATTAAATAAATAATAAATAAATATTCTTGGACATACACACAGCGCCATCTAGTTCCACTTTTCGATGATATTTAGCTTTTAAAACAGTTAGATTGGTTTGTCTAGATAACATTTTCGCCTGTTTTTTCAGAGGTTTTATAAGATGGACCAGGCCAAGAAGATGATGTAACTAATAAATAAATAATAAATAAATATTTCGGACACTTATACCAATCATCTAGTCCCAAATTAAGCAAAGCTTGTACTATTGATACTAGATAACGGATAAACATACATAAATATTTATATAAACATCCATGACTCAGGAATAAATGTTCATATTCATCACACAAACATTTACCCGTCGCGGGATTCGAACCCGCAACCGTTGGTTTCGCTGACAGGGTCACTATCCACTACACCAATCGTCCAAAAACCAAACTAATATTACAAATGTTTGTTTATTTGTAGCTCAATCACGGCGAAACGGATGAAATTTGGTATATAGTTAGAACGTATCCTGGATTAAGACGTAGGATATTTTTTATCCCGATTAAGTTAGTAGTTCCCGCGGGATAACGAATTTCCGCGATAAAGTTATTCCATGCAGCCGCAGACGGAAAGCTAGTATAGCCAAAAGCTGGTCAGATAAGGTTTTATAGTTTGAAGTTTCTTATAACCCGTCATTGCTTGTCCCCAGGTTCTTAGCCATGTTTGATGAAAATCTGTTAAGCCGTTTCGAAGTTTAATTTTTTGTGAATTTCCTATTATTCTCTCTCGAGGATTTTGTAATTAAAAAAAATCATTTGACTTTGACTTTTTTTTTATGCACAACGGTTTAGCACTTGACCTCAATCACACCTCATGTTAATTGATGATGAGGCCGAAGGTGGAAACGTACTGACCCGGAAAAACTCCATCTTATTTGGGGGACTGGCTATCTTATCTCTGACAACCGGAACACAACAATGCTATTAACATTGCTGTTTGGCGGCAGATTTAGATAAGATGGTGGTAACTAGTCAGGCGGATATTTAAAATGCCCTATCAGCAACCAAACCGAGTACTAAATATCTACCCCGCTGGGGATCGAACCCGCGACCTCCGAATCGTAAGCCCAATGTTGTTTATATTGAGCCACGGAGGTGGTTAAAATACTATGTATAATTTATTTGTTTCCGCGGTTTTCTTTTTCAATTTACGTGGGACACTCAGAAAATTTTGCGAAACAGAAAAAAATTGTTCTATGGGCAAATATATTTTTATTAAATCTTTTCAAAGTACTCTCCACTAGCATCTATACAAAGTTTCATGCGTCTGAACCAATTTTCGAAACACTTTTTCCAGTCCGCCGCAGACACCTCGTTTACGGCCTGCTCGAACGCTGACAGCGCATCTTCCGGCGATGAAAATTGTATCCCTTTGAGCTGATTTTTTATTTTTGGGAATAAAAAGAAGTCACACGGTGCTAGGTCCGGGCTGTAAGGAGGGTGACCTAGGAGTTTGACCGGCGTGCTGTCCAGGAAGTCCCTCGTTTTGAGCGCGGTGTGCGCGAGCGCGTTGTTATGGTGGAGCAGTAGCCCACGGAGCCCTGTGTTTGGTCGCTTGTTGCTCACAACAGAGAAAACTTCTGGCAAGCATTTATTAATATACCATTCGGCGTTGATGCTTCTTTGGGTTTGTAAAGGAATTGACACCAAGTAGCCAGTCAAATTGAAAAAGCTCGCGATCAAAATTTTCCCCCCGCTTCTAGATCGCTTCACTTTGGTGGGCGTTGCTTCGTTTTGAAACACCCAAACTGTCGACTGGCGCTTCGTTTCTGGATCGTATTGATATATCCAGGACTCGTCACCTGTAATGATGTCATAAACACGCCGAGACGAACCTGCTTCAAATTTGTTAAGCATATCACGGCACCATTCCACCCGGGCCTGTTTCTGAGCATCGGTGAGGTTGTGCGGCACCCAGCGTGAAACTATCCTCCTCACGCGAAGATGCACGTGCAGAATCTTATGAAGGCTTCCCGATCCAATCTGCGCAATGTGCTGAATCTCTTGGTATGTTACTCGCCTATGTCTTGGATTAAATTTTTCACTGCTAACACGTTTTCTTCCGTAACAGCCGTCGAAGGGCGACCACTTCTTTCTTCATCCCCCAAAGTTAGTCGATCGCGCCTAAATTCATTATACCAACGATACACGGTTGCCTTAGAAGGGCCTTCATCCATGAATGCCTTTTGAAGTCTTTCGTACGATTCTTCCGGTTTCAGGCGGCACTTGAAATCGTATAAAATCATAGCGCGATAATGTTCCCGGTGCAGATCCATTTTTCACTGAGACACGATAATTTAAATTAGCTTGTGAGCAAAAAATGTGGAGGGAAAATTTGAAATTGGAATGTGGCTATTTTTACTTATAAATAATCATATTTTTAAAATAGATTTTAACTGGCCAGTCTCTCATTCATAAAAACTTTTTTTCGCAAAATTTTCTGAGTGGCCTGGTATAGTTATTATTAATTTTAAATGAAATTGACCCAGCGAGAGACATAACCATGATCATTCAGTACAATTTGTTAATGCGTTCTGTATGGATATTCTGTATGTTGTTGAAATTAACCAATAATATCCTAGATAAATAAATTGCTTTCCAATGATTTTAAATAATCTTCGTTTAAACCCTCAATAGGACACTTCGTTTGATCTGTTGATCGACATCCTGTTGACGTAATGATTGGTCTCTTCAGTAAATATGAATGGTTAGTTATTTGCGTCAGCCGCGTTTGTGAATTGCAAATATCTTTGTGATTATAGTCAAGTGAGTCGTTTTTGAACGTCGACACTTCGAGTCCAATTACTTTGAGTGCTAAGTAATTGAGAACGAACAGGAAATTTGCATAAAGTCGTAATAATAAAACTATGCCTAATTGGCGTTGGTATTTATTTGAGTTCTGAATTGTGGTTTCCCCTTCCGCTTCATCATCACTTAACATCAACCGTAGTTGAGGTCACGTTGAGGTTAGAGTAACATGTAGATTAAATTTTTTTCCCCAAATATTCTCCACGCTGTTCCTAGTAGGAACTTCTGTAAGCCAAGATCAACGATGGTACTCTACATAAGATCTTCAGACTGTATTTTTTTTTAAATATCATTTTGTGTCATCTCTATCTATATGAACCAATTTATTTTATATTTATTTATTTTGAAGGGTTTAGGCTATTTAATTTTTTTAGCGATTCAATTATATTTTTAACTTAACCTTTACAATGGTAACTAAATGGAATGAGTGTTTATTTAAGTAATATTTTATTACTCGTGGCGTTTTGTTTAGGGAAATTCACGGTCGCTGAGGCTCAATGTAAACAACATTGGGTTTACGATTCGGAGGTTGCGAGTTCGATCCCCAGCGGGGTTCATTTTAAATGTCTTATATAAATCTATTCGGAGGTTGCGAGTTCGATCCCCAGCGGGGTTTATTTTAAATGTCTTATATAAATCTGCCGCTAAGCAGCAATGTTAATAGCATTGTTGTGTTACGGTTGCCAAAGATAAGATAGCCAGGCGCCCAAATGTGTTGGGGTTTCCGGGTCAATACGCTTCCACCTTCGCCCTCGTGTTCACTTAACATCAGGTGTGATTGAGGTCAAGTACAAACCCGTTGTGCATAAAAATAAATGTCTAGCGCGGTCAACCCATGTAGTTACCACAAGTGGCTTTTTAGTACCGAGCTTCGTAGGGCCCATTTATTTTCATTTGAAGGTAGTGATAAGCTAATTGATGGTCTATAAGGGTGGCTTAAGAATACTAACTGTTAGATGGGTACTAGTCTGACACAAATCCACCAATCCGCAATGGACCCGCGTGGTAGATTAGGCCCATATCGTCTCCCAGCGACAAGGGTCTGTGCCCCAACAGTGGGGACAGGAAAGGCTGTGCTAAACACAAACAACACAAAAATAACAAAATCGTGGAAAAAAACCATATTGTATCGTTTCGAACATACATATCTAGGTGTTCATATTAAATTTAAAAAATTTCAAACAACCATTAAACGGAAACTATGTGCCAAAGGCTATTATAAAATTTGTGACTATCTGGGTGATAAGAATGCGTGACATGAACCGCTCGGCAATATCCAGTATGTTTTATTCTTATTTTTCTTTGTCGAATCATAAATTTAACAATTATTCCAAATTGTATTTGTATTGACTTATTTAAAAACAGCAACCCCTGAGTTTCTTGCTCGTTCTTATCTGGTGAGACTGCCTAGTGAATGAGCGATAACTGTATGTCATGACGATTTCAAATGTTATTCTTATAACTTACGAAATAAAACATTTTTTATTTTAGATTGTAACCGCCAAAATCTCAAAATATAGCTAAAAAATTGATGTACGACGTGCCGTTGTACTCCTATGCAACAAGACGTAAAACAAACAAGCAAGAAAACAAAAAAAAGTGAAATAATATAAGTGTATAATTTTTTACAAATACTTCTTGAACTAAATAAAGTTAAAAGTAATTAAGAAATTGATTTATATTGACACGTTCTTTGCAACCAATACCCCCATTATATCAACTTTAGAGCTTCACACAATAGTAAATAAATAATTACTCTGACCTTTCAATATGAAGCCATGTAGAGCGAATGCTAGCCGACTGCTGACTTGGCAGTGTTGAGTATTGTGTTACAAGCTACAGAAGCACTGACAGGTTATAAGGTCATGTTCACACACATCCAACTATAAAACTATATCTGACAATTAGCAAAAGGCTATTATAAAAAAATCACTGACTATTTGAGTGATAAGCAAGCATGGACATAGCTGTCTGATTGGTCATACATACATACATAATGTCACGCCTGTTTCCCGTAGGGGTAGGCAGAGACCACAGACTTCCACTTGCTACGATCCTGACACACCTCTTCTGTTTCCTTCACTCTCATAAGGTTGTTCATACATGCTCGTCGGTTTAGGGTACTCTTGACTTGGCCTTTCTTTAAGACGTCCCCGATTTGATCATGGTACGTTCGCCGTGGTCTTCCCCTACCAACACTACCTCTCTGATTAGTCTAATTAGTCATATAGTTATCAAATCACAAATTGTAACCCATAATCTGTTTAAAAGAGCAACCCTAGAGTTTCTTGGTCGTTCTGCTCTGGGGAGTTAGTTTTGTGAATGAGCAGTAAATTTAAATGTAATATCAATATTAATAGTGACGTTTTCAATTGATAATTTTATCCTATGAAATAAAATAATTTGATTTCATTTGATTTGACAAGCGTTTGGCGTATCCTGTTTTAGGATTTAATTACTTATACTTGGTCAAAAGTTCATTTAATGTTCACTGGTGACTCCACTCCTGATTACGAACAATTTTCCACAAGGAACCATAGCCGATTCCGAACAAAAAATTTTCGATTACCCATAGAAAGTAAACCATTCTGGGACCACCACCATTTTTTGGCTATACCATCGAGCTTAACCGATTTTCATAAAACTTGAAGAACCTTACTCGTTTAGTCTTTAATATAAAAAACCGCAATCAAATCGGACCACTCATTACTGAGATATATCCGGACAAAGACGGGACACACACACACACACACACACACAAGGCCGACATATGAGGGGTAACAATTTACAATCATTTGGGATACAGTATCACCAGTACCAAAGGTTAGTGGTTCGATTCCCAATAGTTTAACCGCCTCCGTGGCTCAATGTAAACAACATTGGGTTTACGATTCGGAGGACGCGGGTTCGATCCCCAGCGGGGTACATGTTTAAGTACTCGGGTTGGTTGGTGGTAGGGCATTTTAAATGTCCGCCTGGCTAGCTACCACCATCTTATCTAACTCTGCTGCCAAGCAGCAATGTTAATAGCACTGTTGCGTTCCGGTTGTCAGAGATAAGATAGCCAGTCCCCCAAATGTGTTGGGGTTTCTGGGTCAGTACGCTTCCACCTTCGATCTCATCTTCACTTAACATCAGATGTGACTGAGGTCAAGTAACAACCCGTTCTGCATAAAATAAAAAAGTTTCAGGTATTTCTATACCTTCTACCGTTTTTATTACCACAGTGCTCGGAAAACAAATTAATTATAAATTTGTTTATGTGATATAACTACAAACTAACGATATTCAGATTTCTTTTTTAACTTGTGCTGAGAGAGCTTCTTAGTCAGTGGGAAGTATATATATATTTTTTTTATGAGTGTTTTTATGAATTGTCGTATTTTTTTATTGTATCGACTTAGAAGTTTTTTTACCAAGTTAATTAATCATTACTTTCCAGAATTCGTTCCTTACTAGCGACACTATCGAATGCTGTAATAATACGGTGTATATTTTTATTTTCAAAGTCAGCGGATTCAATTCTTGGATTGGAATATTGATTTTTCAAAAATCCAATGATGCAGTTTTAGTTTCCATCAAAATTGGGCCGAGACTCCTTTGAGTGCTTTTTAGTTTCGGATTTGTCCATGCACGACCACTTGAAAATTCATCCAGTATATTAAAAACATATAAATATAACAAATAAATGAATATAAACACCTACATAGAATAAAAGAGTCCTTATGGTATTTATGGTATTTATAATAATAATGAAATACACATACAATCCATAAATACCATAAGGACTCTTTTATTCTTCCATATGGTTTCCTCTTCTCTTTTTGTGATACAGAATCCTAATTAATGCGAACTCCCTTGCCCTTGAGTACTGATAACCTCTGCTCAAGGAGTGTTCGAAAATCAAGACTTAATACTGGTTTATGACTTGAGTATGGCTTTGTAATACGAGATAAATTTTAAAATAAAAAACAACAGACTCGAGAACGACTGCTCCAAAAATGATCCTTTTTTTTACACAACCTTATCTAGGGGTTGTTTCGAGGCTTAAGGTATAGTTGTCACAATCCAACGAGCCCAGCTGCTATCTCGGCTGTTATTAATGAATCGCTTGTTTAAGATAATGACTTGTTTTTTTTTTCTAAGCAAGTGATTTAGAACGGTCGCTCGATGTGGCGCCATATTGCTCTGAGATGTACCGATACTAGGTATGCGCACGCGCTGCCTTGCGCGGATGCCTTTACGTTGGCTAGTCGGTTCCATTATGTTAGTGAAGTTTAAAATATGCGTTATAAATATCGATAAATAAGTTTTTAATAAAATCAATATTCTTACATTTTATTGTACAACATAAATATTGCACCTGCTATAAACTAAGTAGATATGTGGCTAAAAATATAACTTAGACGATTCCAAATATTGGATCATCATCATCTTCTTGCCCCAGAGGGCGGAGTGTGAGTTTTGTTTCGACTTAACTTTACTACCGCGTTCACGTGACAATTTGTATGAAGAAATATACGGCGCCTCTAGCGGTTAGTTTGCAAAACAATTTTTTCAGATACTTTTTGCGTAAACGCCAACGCGATGGTAAAGTTAAAAACGAGACAAAACTCGCACTTCGCACACTGGTCCAAATTTATTTGGGGTCGGCGCAGTACGTCCTTTTCTTCCAATCTCCTCTATCAGCCGTTACCTCATCATTCACGCCCTTTTCGTTCATATCTATTGTACCCGTATATAAAACATAATATCGATATATGTATAAGTTAAAGCTTTCAAAATGTATTAAAAACAAATCAAAATATAATTTATTGCGCAACATAAATACTGCATTTGTTTTATACTAACTAAATAATAATATGACTAAAATATGAGTTCGATTCCACCGATTAATTGTTTTCCTTTAATGTATACTTTTTTTTATTTAAATTATACATTTAGTTAGGATGTATTCAGTTATGTTGTCAAATAAAAAAAAAAAAAAAAAATGTAAAAAAATCCATTAATAAAACATAATCAAATCAAAATACCCTTTATTGCACAACATGAAACACAAATTAAATATACTTAAGTATTATTTATTATGCAGCTAAAAGCATTGTAAAATATTAACAGAAAAAAGAAGTTAACAGACAGTTTAACAGTAAAATTTTATTTCTAAGCCAATAATCAAATCTTGAACTATCGTATAGAGGTATATTACAGATGTAATTTTGAATAATTAAACCCTATTTTTTATTTGAATCTTAATAACAAGAAATACTAGCTGATATTTAGTAAGGTAGACTTTTGTTAAACACAGTTAACTTATTGATGGATAAAAAACTAAGCATGTTTTATAGTCAGTGCATAGTTTTAGCTAACCATGTCGTCGAGCTGCATTGCTTAAGAAATAAAAATGAGAACTAATATTTTGTAAAGATAATTTCCCTAAATGTTTTGAATCTAAAGAAATACCTAGCAATTGAGCATTTGTTTTTAAAGAAACACATTTTTCATCTTTAGCCTGTTTAGATACTTACTTAGTACTTGCGTTTCTTACAAATGCTTAATTTTTAACAATTGTTTAGTAACAATGTAGTCATTTACAACACTTTATTAAATGTTTCAAGAAAATCGCAGTTATTCGTTTTTCCGAGGTCAAGCGGTATTTTCCCTGGGCTACTAAGTGTATATTGTGCCACAGATGTCGAATGTAATTGACAACTTTTACACGTCACAGGTAATAGGTACAAATTTGGACAACTTTTCAAGCTATTTGATATCATAATCCGTAATCGTAGGTACTGCAAGGAATCGTTATTCCAATAATGTACCAGAGACGTTTATTTGATTTATAGACTAAGTAGCTGTTGCCCATGATTTCATTATCAAAAAAATAAAATAACTTTTAACTTCTTTATTAATGTTGCATAAAATTAGTAGTTAGTTTTCATACCGTATATGGTTATCGATAACGAGCGTCCCGTCCCTAGCCGTCTGGCGCCAATATAATCTATCCATCAAGATTTCTATCACCAATTCAGATGGGCAGTACGTTCTCCGCGTTTATATGGATATCAGGCGACATTGGCAATAAACAGCGGCGTCTTTGTGCACGTTCCCACGTCTGATAACGCGGTTTAAAGTTTAAATCCTATTGTGGGAATAGAGGAATGTTCACCGATTGACGATAATCAATGTTTGTTTTCTTCGTTTATTAATAAATTGTTAAACGGAGTTAAGCGTTTTCCTGAAGTCATCATCGCCTTACAGGTCACTATTACGGCACAGCCTCCTCTAACTGGAGGGCATATAGGCTATTTGTAGGCCACCTACTTGGGTATGACTAGAAAGGAAACTGAACGTTCACGAAAATCTCTTTCTGTTTTACAAACTGTAAATATACGAATTTAAAAACTGTGTGACATAATCTCTAACAATTTTCAGAAACTGACGTTTAGATGCCTTGATCGTGTACTATGTTCACAATATGAACAGTTTTTGCTCTACTTCTGCTCTGTTGCGATTGTTGCAGTAGATTAAAACAATGGTGTAGCGTAACATAATGTACGAGAATAACGTAATGCGCAGTAACATAACAAAATCTGTTGCAATAACGGAACGTCCCGTGCAGAACCAACTAAGCGTTGAACATAACCGCCCTCCGTAGCTAAGATTAGATTTTATGGTGCAATATGTTGTGGCTCCGAGAACAGGTGTTAACATTACTTACTATGAAATGAAAGGTAAAATGAATAATTAATTCGCAAATCCGGGAGTCGCCGTAAGGGTTAACAATTGATGTAGAATAGATGAAAGTAGAGTGCAAAACCAATCAATTGTAATACATAAATTTTTATTAATTTAGAAATCAATTGTCTGCAACCATAAATACACCGCAAGAAACCACACGAAATCGTCTTGGCAGATCCAAATACCGGTTCTATGACAAAATAATAAGTTGAATGATTACTGTCGACGAACTCCGAACGTCTGTTCACAAAAACTTCTCGATCGCTAAAAGAGCTAGAATCGGGTCGATAGCCAGGAGAGGCAACTTTTTATTCGGAACATTTTTACAGACGCGTTCATTTATTTGCAGCTTTCCGCTGTCTTGGTTCAGTTCTATAGATTTGTACACCTATAATTTTATTAACGTCATCATCAGTTTGATTGTGTTGTAGGTTTGTAGGGTAATAGAGAAACTTGGAGCTGAACTGCTTGGGGTCAAGATGATCGGTGACCTCCGAACTCGAATGGTTCATTGAACATACCAGCTGAGCGCCACCGCACCCGTCATCCATTCAGCCGTTCGCCACCGCGCTCAGTGCCTCCTAAACACGGAACGCGTCACACGCGCCTGAACTGGCTGCGTAAACGTGTACCTTTGCCTTTTAATTTTTTCGCACGCACAACTGCCGGCGCGAGCTTTGACAGTTAATTTTTTTTAAATCCCTATTACTTCAAACTTCTGACTGACTTCAAAACAAAGACGGTTTATTTTACTATCGTTAATAGTGAAATGAGTGTTTATTAGATTGTGATTGCTCCCGTTTAACGAAACGTATTACCGGGGAACTCCTAAGATGATGTCTGTGTACAGTGAGGTGAGTGCTCGACATTTTCCCTGGCATTTATGTTTTTGTTGAGTAATTTACTCCGTAAACTGGACCCTACCGTTATTGTTTCTGACTCGTTAACCTTTTTACGAATTTCCACTGAGAAAACCTGCGAGTCCAAATTACGCAGGCATTTTAAATATTAAATTTGGGTCAAAAGATTTACAGCTCCGAATAAATCCAAGTAAAGATGGCTATAAAATTGATAAAGCGGGCTTTAATAAGCAACTTGAGTTACCTGTACGACTTTCGTTCGCTTCACCCACTTTTCCGATGGCAACATTAAGAAGGTTACACACGGCCAATAAAACTAGATGTACCCAATGAAATGGTTAATAAGTTTGATGTGTTACAAGCATACCCAAAGGTTTTATACGATTGCAACCGCATAATCTAGAACTCTAGGTTCCCTACATTTTTGATTTCGTAATATTTATTATTGGATTTGGAAAATATTGTTGTCATGTCAATGTGTGTCACGTCACGGTTAAGTCCTAACACTCCTAATAGGAAGATTTGTTTTATTTGTTGTACGAACTATAGGGACCCAGTGTACAGCTCATCTCCATTTATGGATCTCAAACCACGTCTGCATCAAGGTAAACTAAGAACCTTTACTACAGCCGTAGGAGATGGGCCGACAATCGCTCAGTACGTTTCTATGTC
Source organism: Oegoconia quadripuncta (assembly GCA_949316235.1). Lineage (NCBI taxonomy): Eukaryota > Metazoa > Arthropoda > Insecta > Lepidoptera > Autostichidae > Oegoconia > Oegoconia quadripuncta. The sequence goes on from OX438743.1 coordinate 5,379,401, forward strand.
AACGACTTGTATTTCCTGTGACATCGTCATCAGTCCGATAGTGAATGGTTGTGTAAATATTTAACGTCGACGGCCTACCGAAGGAGACAAGTTCAAGATCGAACAGCACGCGTAACTCCCCCCACACCTAACACACATGTGCTTCGTATCTATAGACAGGCATTAAACACAGACCGCTCCATGATCAGACAGCAATTGTCATCTTTATCTTCTTTAACTCATCTGTTTTACGATGTGGTTGTGCAGAAATCAATTTACAAATTGAGACTTCTGTCATTACTGTCTAGTAACATTTTACTTTGACAATTCTTCAGTGGGTCAGAAATCTGTGTGGGTCAGAAAATGTTTCCGAGAGTATCGATAATACTTGTGACCTTTGTTTTAAACGCAGTATATAATCTGATCTTCACGCTCTGCTATAATGTTACTGCTCAACCACTGGTCTATACTATCTTCAAATTACGACCCCTTAGTTGCCTTTTACGAGACCCTACCAGTAAGAAACAGGTTGGCCCTATTCTGCTACGATGAAAAACTACATGACCTCATGGCAAATGTATAACAAAACTTTGGAACGTATTCAAAGCAGCCACACCATTAGTGTTGTCGATACTAAGGGGATAACTTGAGTCGTACATTTTGTTTGCAATGTGACATTCGAAACGAGCATGTTACAATAGATACATTACAGTGTAGGATATTCAACACAGTCTCCATTTGAGACCCAGCTCAAAGCACCAGTGGAACATCCGTTAGAGAAACAAGCGCTAACATTTGAATTTTATGTCTCGTCTAAATCGTTGTTTGCTTGTGTCACATACATAATATGATATGAGTTATGTAAGTGGGGTGCACCGTACATTAACAGATAGGCTAATATTAAAGCCCAAGCAGTAGGGCTTCAACACGCTATGCTGTTGTAAAAGGCGACGAAGGGACCATGAACATAGCCACAAACCAGTGGCAGCAAAGTCATTTGTGCAGAGCCCTTAAAATCTGCTGAATGTTTGATTATTCTGTCAACTAAGGCGAGGTACCGCATTGTGATTGACCCTACTAATTTACGTGACCTTGACAGAGCCAATCAGCGTGCAATAGTGCAATAGGGTGACAGGAGTGGTCAATAACTGATGCGAAGTTTTTAGACATATGTTCGATTATCCTGTGTTGATAGTTGCCCCTCACGCGTTATTAGGAGTTTATGGACTGTGTGTTCAATGGGGAATATCCTCCCATGAAAAGTAAAGCTAGTTTAGAGTCTGCTTGAGTACTTAGACCTAGAGAAACTAGAGACTGTCTTAGGTTTTATTTATAGACTGTTGATGATATTGGATCATATTAAAAGTTTGCACCTATTCATTGATGTTAATGAAACGAATTGTTGTATTCTAAACTTAGACGTAAAACAGAACAAGGTTATTTTGAAATACGAGTAACTGCTAAGCTTCTAATTGATGTTAACTGTAAAGGTTAAGTACCAACCAATTCTATTATGCCTAAAACCTTAACTGACGTTGACTTGTTTAATTTTGGAACGGCTCCCCCTTGAACGACATGGTACTGGAAAAATGTACGACTAAATATAACATGACAGGAGATTTGTATATTCATTGTTTATACTCGTAGTAAACTATTTTTGGTCTGGCTCGTGGTTTTTAACACGTCCACACGTTTTTAGTTGTTTGGGGAACGAATTATCAATAGTGTTGGTACATTGGTGTTTATCCTAGAAACGAAAAGTAAAGAAAGCAAGGTGCTATCGCCTAACTTGTTACTAATATTTACTTTTACTGTTTGCTTACAATCGAATATTCCTCCTTGTGAAGTTATATTTGAGAAAAGTTTCGGTTGTTATCATCCACGTATGTTATTTCATTTTTCGGACGAAGATCCTTTGATAGCATCGGATTTCATTATGTTAGAAAGGTATATTTTTACCATGAGGATGTCTAAGTATTGATCTAGCAAATTAAAATTTATATAACTGAGTATCTATATAATAAGCGATCATACCTTCAAAATTAGATATCGCCAATATATTACGATAATACAATTACATTTATTTAGTTTACACCAAGTTCCCTTTTACCTTATCGATAATATCATTGCTTTATCAATTCTCAATAAGTACATATAAATGGGTCAGTCGTTGTTATCACGACGTCCGTTAGACTTTCACGGTATTTTTTAACAAATATTGACTTGATACACGTGTTTGATGATCGTTATTTTTATAGGGGCTAACCGTGTAGCATTGTAAAGCCATGCAAATAATAAAATTGAAGTGTCTGTTTGTGATTTGTGCATAAAGAAACTGTTAATAGAATACTCTCTAGATGCTAGAGTTGTAGAACTCCATAGGAATGGCTTGCACAAGCTAGCGCTACTAAAGATTTGGTTATCATGATGCCAGGTTTATGGAGTTTATTTTGTTCATGAAGCTCTATATGCTGAAATATAGCAAAAGCAAGCCACCCCATCTACGCCATTCAAATTGCTACCGCTATTTACATGTTCTATTCGATTGATAAATAAACATTTTCCACTGGTCCCTCAGCGGCAGTCACTGGGGATTCCTGTTTGTTTATGCTGTTGAAAAATCGAATAATTTCCATTAAATCAAGCCGGTTCTAATCATAATCATAAATTGTCGGTTGTGACTTCACTAGATCTCTTGTCACATTGAAAACGTCGACTATTTGATGAATGATTTTAGTTCTTTCCTAAAGTGACTTTCTCCTCTTTCAAAATTGCGATAATATGTGCGATACCCCTCATTATTCGTTGTTTGAAAGCTCATTGGTTACTTTCACTACCATTATTTTGATGCTGACCATTATTTTCGTATCATTGGATAACATGTAAACAGTTTCTACACAAAAAAAATCATACAATCAATAGCACGCTCTATTGTGAATTATATGTACATGTGTTTAGTCTATTCTATTCTTTGTGCAAATTGAATAGGTAAGTCGAAAAATTATTCTTGGTAATTTCGAATTTGAGGAATCCGCTATATGATAATCATAATGCGTAATTGCTTGGTGTTGCCTTGCCTTCGAAGCTGCTATGTTAGTTCGTAAGCCCACAGGTACAACTCGCATCGGAATTCACGGTGAGATCCCAAAGGATTATGACCGTATGACCTTGGCCACGCAAATCTTACTGCAAATTCGGACAAGAGTCGCACAAATAAGCTTACATAATCAATTGAGGATGCAGACTGCCCACTATCCTGCAAATCCCAAAAGCTATGAAAATTGTGACTAATGAAATGACTTACCGACTACCGAGTTAAAGTTTATTGCGATAACGGTTTTAATTGTTTCTCCAAAATGAACGAGTTTATTGCGGAACCACTTTAAACCGAAATTACTATATCCTTGCTTCTTGATAGCCGTGGGACGATTACTACTATTACCATGAACTGTAAGGGCAGGGCGGAGTACGTCGATGGCTTACGGACCCGTATGACAGCCTAAGCGTTTGATTGGTCGACCAATTAAAACTATTTAAGTTAATGTTACAACTTTCAAAGAAGCATTTCATAAAGTTATCTGAAATCAGGCAAGACGGTTTCTTTTGCTAACAAAAAATGTAAGTGTAATAATATCTAGAGGTGTAGTATTTAAATCATATGGTTATACAAGGTTATCTGTGATTCCCAATCTTAGAAATATTTTCGTGCATGTCAACTTATTAACATCATTAAAATAAATTCTCCGTCGATGATTCCTTCATTGCATTCTGCACTGACTATAATTCAAATTAACCTTAAATTAACGGCGTGGTCGACTCGATTCGGTTGTTCTCTGTACTACTGGATTGAACTTGCCTGACCATGGCATACGGAAGGAATGACGTCATCATGTTGACTCACCGCTAACCGTCTGGGATCCTTCGATCCCTTTCTTTTTTAAGGATTTGCAAACCTACGTCCCTAAAATGAAATTGCATTATATTTTTATGTTAGAAGTGTCTAGCTTATATCTTACTTCTTAAAGCTATTGTAAGAACTCGTTTTTAAATTAAATTACTTCCATCTTATTCTCGACAGGGCGTATCAAATATTTTTTATTGGATATTATTCAAATATTGTAGTCCAACTGCCCTCAGACCTGTTTTTATTGAACACTCAAAGCAACAAAAACAAGAAATTAATTAATAAGATAGTAAACGTTTACCGATCTAATGTTGACCAATAAATGTTTCTCATTCATGTTTGTAGCACGAATCTCTACACCATCAGAGGCAGTATTTAGTTCAGCCGGTTTCTATTATAAAAGTTTATAGTTCCAGGTCAGTAGGGTTTCATTACAACTGATGTTTAATCGAATATAAAATACATCACTGGGTCACATGAAAGTTTTGGTCCATTTTTAAAGTAGTTCGTCACTGCTTTGCTTAGCAGGAACAACTAATTTGGCCCTTGTCTTTGTTCCACCATAATAAAGAAACCTACTTTTCCTCTTGTTGTTATTAGCGTGGCTATCTACACTGTCTTTACTCTTTTGATTCTGAACTGTCAGGATTCAGTGAGGTGGTGTTGGCGCTGGTGTATTTACTAAAATGACTGATGATGCTGGAAAGCAAACTGGAAGTAGGTAAATCAAAATGATCAAATTGCATTACCTCTTGAATGTTAAAAGTGAATAGTTTCTTACCGGGCGCCATTATTGTCATTTTCATAATCTTTACGTTATATTTTAAAAATAACTTCTTTTTATCGTATTATTGTAAAGTTCTCTCACTCTTCTCACATTTGTCTCTTCGACTTTTTGCTGCTTTGTGCGTCCTTTCGTCACGCCTTTAGACTCTGCGAGGTCGAGAGGCCCGTGAATAGTCTACCTTCACATTGGTATCAGTTACAATATTATTAATCTTACCCATAACGATGGGAATAGCTTTTTGCAGCTATGCTATTGACTTCCGTGTGATTCTTGTAGCATAGTTCAGCGAAAAAGTAAGCAATCATTATAATTACGATCGCAAAGGAAAAAATATTAAATGACCACAAAAAGCCTACGAAATTGGCCTAGCAATTTACAATTAGAGCAGAGCATACATGACTCAATGGAGTAAAAAACAACCTTGTGCCTGTATAGGACTGTAATGAATCTGCGTTAAGTAGTGACTCCAACTAAACTCAGACATCTATTTATCTGACTTTAAAAGTTGGCACGATTTAAGGACCTGTACAAACCGCGTCCCTGACTTTTAGTTTTTCGACACTGTTTACTAAGAATAATCCGAGTATTGTTTGCGCATAGATCGGTCGTGGGAGTGATTCTTCACTTGACGGTTGACTGATGTTACCGATCACAAACAAATTAATGACTTGGGCACCGTGAAGCAATCGGCTTTAAGAAAAACGACGGAATGAATAAACAATGGGCAATCATTTAAGTAATTGGAAGGAAATTCGGTCTGTTAACGTCTGAGAATTGACTGATAAAAATATGTGGGTTAATCGTGACCGAAATCGAGCGCAAGAGTTTATTTATTGACTACAAGACCACATAAATTTAAGGAAAAGGAAGATGTCAAAATAATTGATTCAAAATGGCCTAAGATAAAAATCTAATAAGACTACCAGTTGGTTTTATCGGTTTCATATAGAATACCGGTGAGAATCTTCGCGCCTACCTACTTCGCCTACGAGTGGATATCGATCACCAAAATTGATAGGCGAGAAATTTTATGGGCACCCAAAACCGATTGACCTCGCCTCCGCTTATTAAAGATTTTGGGCGCATCATTCTTCCGGATGACCGACGCCCACAAATTTAGTGATACAGATGGTATGATCTCAAAATTCCAAACGATTAGCTTAAATAGATTCAGATTCCAGCGAAGTGGCAAGGGAAATTTTATTGCTACGGTCATTAGACTCTAAAATTGCGAGCAATCTAGTGCACTTGACCTTGATGTTACATCACGAATTAGTTCAACAGTGAACATAAGAGTGTCATAACATGTCAGGTCATTGAATTTCATCAACTAGAAGACCAGTAGCTTAAATAGATTCAGATTCCAGCACAGTGGCAAGGGAAATTTTATTGCTACGGTCATTAGACTTTAAAATTGCGAGCAATCTAATGCACTTGACCTTGATGTTACATCACGAATTACTTCAACAGTGAACATAAGAGTGTCGTAACATGTCAGTGTCATTGAATTTCATCAACTAGAAGACCTGTCAACAATTGTACTTATAACACTTAAAAATATTTTGCAAAAATGTCAAATTAAATCCATTAAGATGGCCTAGATTACTCAATAATTCCTTGAATAGCTATTAAATTACTCCATCCATGCGATAAGAATCTAGAACAATAAAGTGAATTAGCTAGTCAGTTAGGTGGATAATGGCGTCTAAAATGTAGTCACAAATACTTTCCCATTGACCTTTGTCGGCTTCGATACAAAGGTGCATTTATATAGTCCAAGGGTAGCCGGTGGTGGCGGATTCGGATCTGGTGGTCACGAACGATTCGTATTAGGTACATTCTGACCACCCTAACAATAAATACCTTTCCGTTTAAAGTTTCCTTATCTTTCTGGAGTGGTTTCAATTTTAACTATCACATTAGCTTCTGTATTACCTTCATATCACATTTTTGAAAGGGTTAAAATTATTATCCTGAGTGGAAGTCTAGTATTCCACTAAGAATGTATCTAGGCACCAGGATCAAACATCTCCACTCCTTCAGTAGCGCGAACGAAATAGTTCCACAGGTGAAACCTGTCCACGAAGCGTTGGTTACTTGCAACGTCACTAAATCGCCCTCGGATCACTAACGTGTCTCAGCAGTCTCTTTACAATGACAAGAGATAAAAGCTTTGCGTGTCTCTTACTCGCACAAAGCATTAAGGTGATAACAGGTTTCTATCTCGTGTCGACTTAGAAACTACGGATTATGCTAGCCGTATGACCATTGCGCCGTGGAATTTCGGCAGGTCGTTTGTGTGGGACGCCACGTGTGTAGACACGTTGGCTCCGTCTCTCATGCAAGCAACCTCAGCGACTGAGAGCCTCACACGGCGCAAATATGCAGTTTTAAGCCAGGTTAATTATTTGCGCAATTAGTGATATACAGATCATGACGCCCTGCTCATTTAAAACCTTTCGACGCGCTTGGTAGAAATATTTGCTGACCAGAAGAGAGCAGGATATTACCTTCCTTAGCGTACCTATATCAGCCTGGTTATAAATATAGAGATATCTGTTTTTCTGCTGAAGTATTTGAAAATACCCTTTTTGTGGTATTCTGTTTTTGTACTACTAACCTAGATTGATATTCCGTTATAACTTGTTTCTTCTAACTGAAACAAAACAAAAACCATCTTATTAAATATCAGAATCATTGTCAAACACTACAAAAACTATTTAAAAAGAAATTCTTGATTTAGAGAGTGGAAATACTTCCAGAGATAGATATGTTTCTATAACTTAGTGTAACAGTTATGTTATACAACACTACTCCATTGTTATTTGAAAAGTTTTACAAATCTACCCTTCGTTTCAACCCCATTCAAAAATCAGATGTGATCGAGGACAAACGCGGATTTGTATGTCAGTAATTCATAAAGAGTCTGCACGAATGGTTCAACAACAAAGTGCGTTACATACTTACCTATGTAGTGGCAACATGCCTTTGACTTCGTTTTACCAAAGTAATTTCTTATGGCTACCATAATAAAAATTAAAATTCAAGTTGCTATATGAGAATCGCGATCCAGAAGCTATAAGCACATTCGGCGACCGATTCGTGAGTAGTGACCCTGCCTTCTAAACTAACCCTTGCGAGTTCGAATTTCGCTAGGAGCAAATTGATGTCTGACGAATATGAATATTTATTCCCGAGTTTTGTATGATTATATTTATATATGTTTATCCGTTATCTAGTATCCATAGTATATGTTTTGCTTTTGCTTTATCATGATCATCATCGTATCATCCGAAAGACTCCCACTGCTGGACAAAAGCCTTCCCCAAAGATCTCCACAACGATCGGTCCTGCTTTGCTTTGTTTGTTTTTCTTAGTAAAAGATAATTGGTGTATCTGTCTCAATTTTTTATTTATTTGTAAACAATTTACTTATGTCTCTAGTTGTCTTGTCCGCTATAAACCTGAATCAAATCATAACCACAGCCTTTAGAAACGGTGGAACATTCCTGGGTATATTGTAATAATTTGGCATCAAATTCACGGATACTGACACTGTGCGGGGCGTTCATGCGGCCACGGTCACGAACTAGACGGAGCTGGACCAGCCGTTCACCGTAACAGATCTCGATTTTATGGAATTGCATCTTGTGGGTGAAGATTTGCTCCACAATTTCCTTCATTGCTACGTAAGTTAATATAAGACAACTATAAGAAACTATAATATAAGAAAGAAGATCATAAACATCCCACTGCAGGGATATAGGCCTTCCCTCGTACAATGAGGGAGTATGGACCATAGTCCACCACGCTGGCCTAATGCGGGTTAGGGACTTCACATGGCTTAGAATTTTTATTTCTGCAGGCAGGTTTCCTCACGATGTTTTCCTTCACCGTTTAAGAGCGGTCGGATAAATGCACATAAGTAATTAAATTTAAAAACTCATTGGTACATGGCCTGCCTGGGAATCGAACCCGGACCTCCCAAATTAGGACACCGCGTCTTAATCGCTAAGCCACCGACATTATTAATATGTATGTATAAGATAAATTAATTCGAGTTGAAACGTATGTATTGTTCTTTTATAGATGTTGTGGCAAATTAATAATAATATAAATAAAATAGTCTCAATCATATTATATAATTGAGACTATTTTACTTATATATTATTCCGTATTTTAACCGCCTCCGTGGCTCAATGGGTTCGATCCCCAGCGGGGTACATATTTAAGTACTCGGTTTGGTAGGTGATAGGTAGGTCATTTTAAATGCCCGCCTGGCTAGCTACCTAAATCCTTATCTAAATCTGCCGCCAAGCTGCAATTTTAATGGCATTGTTATGTTCCGGTTGTCAGAGATAAGATGCCAGTCCCCCAAAGGTGTTGGGGTTTCCGGGTCAGTACGTTTACACCTTCGACCTCATCTTCACTTAACATCAGGTGTAATTGAATCATTTTGCCACAATATCTTTGCCACAATTGTATATACAATTCAGTCGTAATTTAATTCACTTTGCGACAAAAAATTTTTTTTTTTTAAATCTTTATTTATGTTTAGGGACTTTCGTCCACATTTAGACATGTCAGTCCCATTGTCACCCTAGTTTGCATACATTTATTTAGCTGGACAAAGTTACGGAGGGGTACCCCGAAGTGCAACTAAATTGCAAATCAATCTCGCCGCCTCTGAATGTGGGTCTGCTAAAATGCTATGAATAATGCCAATATCGAAAAGATTGATTTGCAATTTGCTCACCAGAGCATCCCTTTCCCTCTGGTTCTTGACACATTCCATCAGCAGATGTTGCACATCATCGACCGTACCACAAACATCGCAATTGGGAGAGTCCGCTTTCCTCATTAGATGTGCAAACCAGCCAGAGGGATAGACAAAAAATATTGTGGAACGACAGCACGTTGAATGTTCGGTTTGAAATAATATATAATTAGTATAGTCTGGAAAGACCGAAGTACCTGAGGATTTTTGTAAGTTTCTAAATTCACTTTTAGATTCTTTAGATCTTGAAAATATAGACTACCTATATCACAAACATACAATTTTCGATCTACTCTAAAAGTAACCAAGCCCTTTTTGCCTTTTTGAGAAACATTTCAAATGTTTGTAGGAACACGAAAATTGGTACCAAGAATTCACAATAACTACTATCACTTCGTGTTGTTACTGGTAATTTAATATTCTCCCCAATTTTGTTTACGTGACTGCCTGTATATGTCCTCGTATTTTCTTGATATGCAGATATCTGAAAGCTGTCCGTATGACCCACAAAGGGACTGAAAGCGCACGCGTCGCTAAAGGCAATCGCACGACAACGGACACGACAGGCACCTCGATGTTTTATTTATTAATCAACCCTATTGTGCTTTAAAACATTTCCATAATACAGATCAACGCAAATTATACACTCTTATCAGAATTCTAAGAAATATGTAGAAAATTTATTCGTTTAAATCGTTGTACATAAGCGAAAACACTGCCGCACACGCTATATCATTACTGACGAGTGAAACTACGCATTAGTACCATGTGTATCATTATCTAGTTTGATTCAAAATTGCGACATATAGTAGGCGGAGATTGAACTTATAGGTATTTCGATAAGTATAGGTCTGTCACTAATTTGTTATGTCTTCAAGTGTGCAAATCAAGAGCTTATTCCGATCGGTGTGTTATAATGAGCGAAGCATTAACGCATTTGAATTATTATCTCATTTCAAGGTAGTTTTAATAGACCTTGACTATGTTACAATGTGCCACGAATTGGTTCAAATTAAAGATTAAAAAATCGGTGGGTAGGTATTTGGATACTGATGGAATCATAAATGTCATATTTGTCTCGACTGTGTAATACTTGTTCCTTATTGTGTGTCATAAATAAATAAATAAATGCCTTTGCACATACACATAGCGCCATCTAGTTCCACACTAAGCCACTACGCTTGTATTATAGATACCAGATGGTTGACAAATTACACACATATTTTGTTTTGTAAATAAATGCATATATAAATGAAAAACATCCATAACTCGGGAACACATGTCTGTATTCATACAAATATATGCCCCTAGCGGGATTCGAACCCGCGACCTATTGGTATAGCAACAGAGTTTCTAACCACTACACCAAACAGGTCGTCAGGTGAGATGAGTTTAAATAAATTATACTTTATTTCTTTCTAAATCTGCATTGGTGATGTGATGTGCGATATTTCTGTCTTTCTGCGTGTAATCCACACCTGTACTCGTAAATCTAGGAGTTCCTTAATTTTCCAATAAATCCTCGACAGCGCTTTACTTACCTTTGTTTCCGGCATATCAATCCCAATAAATAGGTACTTATATGTCGTAGATGATGGGTTCGGGTGGGCGTTGCTAGCGACCGGGACGGTGCCAGTCGCGCGGTAAAGGGTGGCTCGGGCAATGGCAATATTATTGCAAGCTACTATAGGCGAATCGACAACGTATTCACATTCGATTATAATCATGAAACCTGAGATGCTTTCAGTTGAAGAGAAAACATGTGCACGCCCCTCGTGCCATACAACTTGGCCCCCGGGTGCACTCTGTGGAACTGAGCCGTACCTTGTCTATAGTTCCTCCTTGCTCAAAGTCTTATTCAATAACGACTCACCGGATTCCTCAAGCGTCGACGGTAGTAGGTAATCAGAGTCCCTCATTGTCGCCTATGTCCAGTGGTGGTCCGACTCCTTCGACGGCTGGTAGCAAAGTGTGTCCCATTTTCGATGTGAAGACCTAATATAACTGTTAACGTCGTCACCGCGCCATTTCCGGCGATACCAGCGCCACCAGGTTTACTTCACATTAACCGCGTACTAAGATAGTCAGTTGACCGCTCGAATAATGAATTCTATCGCTAATTTATCGCTATCTGCGACATATATTAGAATTTGAGAAGTCAGTGACACATTTTTTATTGATTATTTATACAAATGCATTCCATGGCTTCACGGTTTAACCACCCTGTGTATAAAGAGATCAGGGATAATGTTGGCTAGTTGGTATCTCTCTGCGCATCGAGGACCACCGGCCGAGCGCATTTGCATATCGTGGACCTGCTGTGCCATGCGTTTTCTTGTACCTGGCGTCTATGCACCGTTACCTACCTACCTTTTACTAGGTTACAATTTCTACTACAGGTTCCTAGCTTTTGTTGCTTTTTGTATCAGTTTAACGTCAAATGGTAATGTCTGGCTCATAATGATGGTAAGGCAATTTCAAACGACTATGCATTGCAATTACAATTATGCATATTTCTAACCCCCTATGAAAAACGACGGGTGTTATGCGTTTGACGGTGTGCTTTGTGTGTCCAGTCTTCCGATGTATCTCAGTAATGCTTGATTCGATTTGAGTGCGGATTTTTTTATATTAAAAAGTAAACGAATCGACAGGTTCTTAGCCATGTTTGATGTTAAGCTATTTCGGAGATAACACAATTTTTTGGTGTGTTTCGATGATATCATTTCGAGGGTTTTCTTAATATTTATATATATTCATTTATTTATATATATTTATTTATTTATATATATTTATTTATTTATATATATTTATTTATTTATATATATTTATATTATTAAATAAGTCTATTAATATGATATTATTATTATAATTATGCATATAATTATGTTTTCTTAATATTTATATATATTTATTTATTTATATATATTTATTTATTTATATATATTTATTTATTTATATATATTTATTTATTTATATATATTTATTTATTTATATATATTTATTTATTTATATATATTTATTTATTTATATATATTTATATTATTAAATAAGTCTATTAATATGATATTATTATTATAATTATGCATACTTGTCTATAATTATTTCTTTAGTTGGTATAGTATCGTGCACCCGTGCACCCGTTGGTAGTGTCTCAGTAATGCTTGATTCGATTTGAGTGCGGATTTTTTTATATTAAAAAGTAAACGAATCGACAGGTTCTTAGCCATGTTTGATGTTAAGCTATTTCGGAGATAACACAATTTTTTGGTGTGTTTCGATGATATCATTTCGAGGGTTTTCTTAATATTTATATATATTTATTTATTTATATATATTTATATTATTAAATAAGTCTATTAATATGATATTATTATTATAATTATGCATACTTATCTATAATTATTTCTTTAGTTGGTAGTATCGTGCACCCTACCTGTTTTTCTACCTACAAAATTGTCCCATAGCTGTGAGTTGTCTGTCTGTCTTTTAGTGATAAGACCGCCTAATTGTGTTCTATTGTTATCACCAAAAAATATCGTAAATTATTTTGCGCAATAAAGAGTATTTGTATTGTTTTTTTTTTTCATACTCGGGTATAGGTTCTCCATGTTTGATAGAAATCTGTTAAGCCGTTTCGAAGATATTTAGTTTTAACAGTTGGTTTGGTCTATATGGATGATATAATCGTCTGTTTGCTCGTGGATTTCCAAAATTTCAAATTATAGGTATATGTACGTTACGAATTATTGTGCAATGTTATTCGCATTGCATTGATATAAAAAGACGTTTTCAAGTGCACTTATGTGGAAATGAAAATAAACGTTAATTCTAATAATAGATTAACTCCAGATAATCACTTCTATAGTAATATCTAAAGATTTACTATAATTCATTGTAGGTCCTATATCTTTATATTTAATCTCTGTGAGAGTTAATGTGCAACCCAACATGATTTACGTACCGATATTCGAGAGATTGTCGATAATTACTACGTGCGGTCCTCACAGTATTTATTACTAGCAGTCAATGCACATTATTAGTGCATATTAGTATTAGTTGTATCACGATATATTCACGTTGTCGCAATATTTGTAGGTATTAGGGCTGCTTGTGATTGCGTTCCTTATTGCCACTTCGTACAGACTGATCAATCACAATAATTAATTGGAATTGACTTTGTGCCTTGTGGATTTCTCTTTTTTCATACCGGCATTTCAATATCTTCTCATTATAAAGCAGTGTAACTATATCCCATTAGATATTTACTGCCAGCCCTGTGGCCAAGGAATACATTCGCTAATGTGTGTAACGATGTGGATTATTCACGCCTGTCTGATAGCTAGGCCGTTGACGGCTGTGCTTAGATTGCATCGCCTACGTCTTCCAGATTAACAGTCTAGCCGACAACTCCATTTGTGTGTACGGGACATTTATGGGAATGTCTGAGGTTAACCATCGTGAATAATAGATGTTATTCTGTAAATGATATACATATAAACATTATTTTATTGAAGTGTAACGTTAATACCAGTATTGTCATTGATAGATTACCTTTCGTAGATACACTTCACCGCATTCAATCAATTCATTTTAGATATTCATTTCATGTCTATGCATCTCTAGTTTTCGTTGCACTAATTTCATGTTATAAAATTAATCTGTTTTAGCATAAAACAGAAGCAATTGATTTGTTAAGAACTATAACTTCCTTAACGACAGATTCATTATCAAAATATTATCTCTCCATCTCTATTAAAACGTTTCACTAAACCACAACATGGTCAAACGGATATCTAAAGCACGCAATAAACAAGTCTAGGTTTTGTTTCGGTATTCTACAAGCTATTCCATTACAATTATGTTTAACAGATTCGTTCCATCACTCTCACTTTCTCCTGTGATTAAAATTCTGTCTGCCGCCATGTTCGGTATGTACAATGGTATACGAAGCGATGTTGACAATTCAATCCACCTTATGGCATTGCAGACATCCTCCAGCTGGCTGCCGTGGTGTATAGTAATATAAAATCTGCCCACATCAACATTAGAGACATGTTGATATAGATTTTTGTCACATAGACTTCTTGCGATTTTGCACAAGGAGATAGGTAAGGTAGGTTACTAATCACTATAATAAGAAATTAAATAGGCTTGCATGTTTATCTGACTTTCTATTTTTGATATCACTCTAGAACATTTATGATTGCTGTAGAAAACGTATTCCGTTTAAGCAATGAAAACCTACGTCTACGTCGATTTATTACTAATTCTACATTGTAATTTGTAAATATATTTAATCATGACGTTGTACAATAATGTATCGTTCTTAACTTTACGATCTTTATGAACTCTTATACTATGCAAGGCCGTGTTGCTAAATTATCGTCCATTACTATATTCCGCTTGTTATTAACATTAATTACAACGTCTGCTATTATAATTCTTGTCTCTTCAATCAATTAATGGTCGATTGTTTGAATTGACTTTCTCAATGCATGATTATTTAATTGTATCTTCATGTTTATCTATGCGAACTATTGTGTTTGTTGCCATATCTATTGGACTGCCCACTTGTGATATTTTCGCTTATTGTTTTTTAAACAAAGTAACCAATGGCGGTGCATTGTCGTTTGGTTGCGAGAGGTTTTGTAGTCGAAATTATTTCTTCGGTGTGCGATGATAGGCATGGGTTGTGCAGATCTGTCCTTTTACAAACAGCATTTGTCTGTGATACAAGTGAATTTGCCTTCGCGGGTGTCTAAAGGAGCTGAATTGCTGGTGAATATTAGCGGATTGGTAAGATATCTATCGTTTACTTTATTTTTGTTGATCATGACATCATGTTCGTGATAGTTATTCACAGAGTTACTGTCATTCTCAGATTATTAAGTTATCTGATTGCCGTCTTATATTGCGATTATAAAAGGCCCACTTAGTTTAATTTGAACAAACGAATTTATGATTTTACTAAAGATGATAGTCATCTTAAACGCCCACAGTGTCAAAACAATACAACGAGGTGTTGTGCAAACGTACCTGTGTGGGTAATCGCACTTGTTTACTGTATAATTGCCTACGATGATTGATAGCGATTACTAAGATGATCGCAAAATTGAAGAACCTTTCGACATCCGCCATAAAAGGCACATATAAATCTATTTTGTAATCCCTCGATCGTAGTTTATTGCTGTTATTATTCAAATAAGGAAACAATAGAGGATCGTATTTGCGTGTGTAATGGAACTCTTCCTGGTAGCAAGCAATACTTTCACTTATCTTGGACGATCAAGTGAACGCATAGATAAACAACTAGAGATAATCATCTACGTAATTCAGTTCAGCTAGCTATAACTAACATTTGAAATTGAGAATTTATTGGTTCACCTATTTGCCTGGTTCTCATGGTAGACGCAGTCCTATTTGAAGCTACGTAATTGGTGTATTTGCCTGGCACGTTTTATTTGAAAAAACAATTGAGGCACTCAGAGCAATAATTGTGTAACCCTTAATTTTTCTATAGTTTATTTTATCCGATACAAACCAAAGAAATAATGTAAGCTTTCGAAGAAAGAAAGACTCGGGTATCTTGTATTGTTTGGATCGCTGTCATGCTTTCAAAAATAGGGTACCTTTAAGTTATCACAAGTTTTCCTCTTCTTTATACGTCTTTACTGAACATTCCTACTACTGTCTCGCTGATATGAATGCTAATGACAATAGTTGACTCATTGTTGTGGTCCTGTATGTGATTATCTTTGTCGTGGAAACGTTTACTATCAACAAACCTTTCGTTTATTACCTGAGTATCTACATTTAAGATGCTCATTTTCTATCGTTTTTAATTTCTACATTTACACTTTTGCAAATAATATTTTTTATTATATTTTCTATCAGTCTCTCCGTCACCAATTTAGCTAGCTATATAAAATTTAGCAATAGCCTTAATAAGCTGCGTCCTGTATGCAAATGTTTAGTTTGTAACGGTTCTAATTTTTGCAACAATAGAACTAAATTGTCTATGTGCTATTGTACTCGGTCACTATTGCCTAAAACGTCAGTTTTCGTCGTGAGTGCCTTTAATCCGATTATTTGTGCTCTCGTCACGACACTACATCGGTGCCAAGGTCTGTGGTGTTTCACTAATAAACTATTTATGTTATACATATGTGTTACGGCTTCAAAATTGATAATGTTTTTTTTTTGTCGGGACATATACAGACTGCGCCATCTAGTTCCACACTAAACAACTAGGCTTTTGTTGTGGATACCAGATGGTTGATACACTACACAAATACATATTTTTTTTGTAAATAAATAAATACATATATAAATGAAACACATCCATAACTCGGGAACACATGTCTGCATTCATCATACAAACATTATGCCCCTAGCGGGATTGGAATCCGCGACCTTTTGGAATAGCAGCAGAGTTTCTAACCCATTCTAACTCATTGATGACTAAAACAATTTTTTGATTAAGTACACTTCTCTTGAGGTCTTCGTTGTCTCAATTATGAAAAACAAATTATTATGGATTGACCACATTAACAGGTTTTGACAATATTGTAGTAGGTACCTATTGTTTAGGATTCATATTCTTTAGGATTATCAATATTTATGCTATTGTATATACAGATTGTGTTGTGAATAAATATTTTAGTATGTTTTCAAAACCAGTGAAAGAAACATCACCTTGTTAGACACTAATCGCACTTTTATTTTATATTTCGGGTCAACTGTCCCATGTTTGTTGGTTTTTAGTCCACCGTGTATGGCACATGGCATAGCAGGCTCCCAAATACACAATTCTTGAGATTTTGTAACGGCATTCTCGTCTCTATCGACTGGTACCTACAATAAATCTGTCGATAATCTCAGTTGTCGATACCTCTCTCCGTAGTGTCGGCTTATATCGGCGATTTGGCAGCTTTCTCCAGCCTACAAAAAGTTGATATGCAAGTTACCTGTTCTTTGATTGTGTATAGTGCTTATTCGATTGTGTATAGTGCTTATTCGATTGCATACACCTTGTAATACGTGGTTTGAACCGAATTATCTGTTTATTTTTTGTTTAATTTTAACATTTCGCTATCGTCGTTCTTATTTTAGAAATAAATACAAATAGATATTACATTAATAGCATATTCAGAATAAAATAAATTACTTTCAGCTAAACAAATTACCTTTACTCCAAATAAAAAATCTACATAGATAGCCCAAGCTGGATGGATTCACATCATCTGTCAAATTTTTATTCCTTAAACATGTTCTTTACACTGGCCTGTGTTATTTTAAATTGAAGTTTAGTGACTATTTTGTGCCTATACTTGTTTTGTGATCAATATTACAAAAGCAAAGCTATCTAGGTAACTAACTCTCTCTTAAAGAATCTCTATTACATTTACAAGCAGTCGTGAAGACCTGTAAACACCAAACGGCCTTCACTGACCTCGATGCTAAAAAACATTTCTCCTTACCTAGCAAGTAGTTTTTCTTTTTACAGCCTCTTGTATTTCCATTTCATTGGATTACTTAAATAGAAACTGGTATATGAATGTTGTTTATTTTAAATTTGTTTGTTTTTACTTTATTGGTGCTCAGTACTAAAATTGGCAAAAACGTAATACTTATAATCACGGTGTTTGTCCGCCTATCCGTCTGTCACAGCCATTTATTCGAGAAACTGATTTTGTATATGAATTTTTTAAATGTCTATACTAAATAGTATAGACATTTATAAAAGTACCACAAATATCATTAAAAAAAAAACACAGTCTCCTAATTTATGATGTGCTTTTTTTAGCGAGTCGGTGCCAAAAACATCTAATTCTTGGGGACCAGAATGTGGCCACGCGTCTGTACAATGCTGTCATTGTCTGAGGCATGAGTCTTATACCATTCACTCACTATTGCCCAATGCCTTTTAA
This sequence comes from Oegoconia quadripuncta, assembly GCA_949316235.1. Taxonomy (NCBI): domain Eukaryota; kingdom Metazoa; phylum Arthropoda; class Insecta; order Lepidoptera; family Autostichidae; genus Oegoconia; species Oegoconia quadripuncta. The sequence goes on from OX438743.1 coordinate 5,397,781, forward strand.
AAAAACATAGTTTTTATTAGCTTCATCTGTATGTTGAAGGAATGATAACTAATTTAAACAAAAGTATCCAGGACTCAACTAGGTGGCGGCCGAAGCCTGCAACCGTTGGTATCCTGACCCCAGCCTCTCCAAATTATAATATTATGACGTTTTATTGTCGTCTGTAATAAAATATAAAAATTTACACCTACTCCTTGTAGGTGTATCGTTTTGGAAATAGTACCATCATCGAGGTGATTTGATGATGTAGCCAGGAGGTGAAGAAGATGATCTTCAATGGCTGTCAGTAAATCTTTCGGGCTCATTTGGTTTGTATTGATTAATTAATGAATAACATTGACATTCTTATTTAGTAAATATAATTACCCAGGTAATTGTACCGACTTCCAATTGGTCGGCTTTTATTACCGATACACTTTTATATGCACATTATAGCCAAATAAAAAAAAAAAATCTAAAAGAAATAAATAAAGAGCACAAAGAAAAATGCAACATCACTTGTTCAAATCCCAAGCCGACCAAAAAGTCATAATACAACTCATTCATAACATTCTTGCTTCATTTACGATTTACGTAACATCTGTATGGTCGTACAAATGTTAGCATTTGCTCTCGATAGGAAAAAGTTTTTATTCGCCACTCACTATGAGATCGATTGCTTTGAACCCGAGGTCTGGTTTTTGTGCAGATTTTAGAGCGAAAGTTATATTAGTTCGGGAGTTCCGGTTGCTAAATGATGGTGATCTATCACTGTCGTGAGAGTAGATATTGTTGTGTGTATACTTTCTTTGTTACGTCTGAGGGTTTGTTTATAAGCCCAGGCTATTTTCTGCCTAAGCCAAGGGCTCAGCCCACAGAGCGTTCTAGAATGATGAAGGTCGCTGGATGCAGACCGCTTTAAACAGGTCGCTCTGAATAGGCCTATGTGCAGCAATGGCCTTCCTGTGCGCTAATATGATGATGATAATTCCAAATGGATATATCAGTAAATTTTTTTGGTCTTTCTTCTACATATCATGATCATTCTAGTGATAATGTAAATTGCTATTGGAGGCGGTATACCAGACCCCATAACCTGCTTCCTGCATAAACCCATAACCTTCATTGCTATGCGGACGACAGTACTGGAGATGCCTCTTACTCCGGCCGTGCTAATAACTCTCAGCAACACGTCGATGAGCATCGGAACAAGCTCGTGTCTGAAATCGAGATTACTTTAGACCAAGTCTCCGATTGGGGCCGTCGGAATCTTGTGCAATTTAACCCCAATAAGACACAAGTGTGCGCGTTTACCACTAAAAGAAAACCCTTTGAAGTATCCCCTCAATTTGAGAACACTCGTTTATCTAATTCCTCCAAAATTGGAATCCTCGGCGTCGATATTTCCAACAGCATCCAGTTTTGTGGTCATTTGGAAGAAAAGGCGAAGACAGCCTCCAAAAAACTGGGCGTTTTGAGTAGAGCGAGACGGTATTTCACCTCTGCACACTGCTTGCAGCTTTATAAGGCTCAGGTTCGGCCTCACATGGAATACTGTTCTCATATCTGGGCCGGAGCGCCTAAATACCAGCTTCTTCCACTAGATCGCATCCAACGTAGAGCAGTTCGCGTCATCAATGATCTAGCTCTCACCAATCGCCTTGATTCGCTTAGGGTCGTAGCATCTCTTGCTGTTTTCTATCGGATTTACCATGGCGAGTGTTCCGAGGAATTGTTCGGTTTGATTCCTGCTGCTGAGTTCCATCATCGCACTACTAGGCATAAACTTAAATTCCACCAACACCACCTAGACAGTTGGAAATCCACCACGGTGCGGTTCAGTAGACATTTCCTTCCACGTACCGTTACTTTTTGGAATAAGCTCCCGGCGGATGTCTTTCCGAACCGATACGATCTGGGAACCTTCAAGAAGCGAGCATATTCCTTCCTTAAAGGCCGGCAACGCCACTGCGGATCTTCCGTTTCCGTAGATGGTTATGGGCAGCGGTGACACTTACCATCAGGTGCGCCTCTTGCTCGTTTGCCCACCTCTTCAATAAAAAAAAAAAAAACAAAAAACCCGTCCAAAATGAGTCCTTAAGGTCATGATGATAAAGGAAATATTTGAGTGTTTTGTCGATTCAACTAGTAAGTAGACAAAGTTACCGTAATACTCTGACGAACACCAATACAAACACCAACGAAAGAGTGTCCTAAAATTTTGTACGGAATACCTATGAATTTTGAAAACTATACAGTATTAACTACTACAAAAGTTACCTTCTTACGACACGCACGGGAAGAGACGGTTTAGTCCTAATCCTATTTTACTCTTCCCATGGCCTATTAAACTAATTAATTAAACTAATGTTTGTGTGTGTATGTATGTATGTTATCTCTTCACACCTAAACGAGTGGACAGATTTTGTTGGTAGACAAATTAGGACATGGATTAACATATAGGCTGCTTTTTATCCCGGAAAAGTGACTGGTTCTTGTAGGTTAGGTATTATTAATGAGATTGGTTTGGAGTCTTTAGAATAGGTATTGTTAGTGGCGGATTGCTTTGGAGTCATAGAGTGATTATCATTATTAGTAAAACGAATTCTACGCGGACGAAACTCAAACTCAAACTCAAAGTATTTATTGCCTATCACAGTGGTTCATATATACATACAGTTGTTAGGTATATTAAGTAGTATCATGTGACACCCTGTTAGGGCACAAGCAATTTGAGAGAGCACTATAAAGTACGTGACAATCTTAGGCTTATTCTTATTATGTATTTACTTTACTTAGGTTTTATTGTTTGTATTTATATTTATACACCTACTTTTTTATTTATTTATTACGAAGTCGCGGGTAAGAGATAGTATTGAATAAAAATAAAATAACTATGTACCATCTTAATGTAGTGCCATCTAGTATTACGTAAATTACTTACCTTATAATTTTAAACGTTGGGTAAGACTGAAAATATTTTGAATTATATCCAGTATTGTGAACCATAAAAAAAAATTTATTAACAATAGATAAATCTCCTCGATTTCATTGTGACCTTATAATTGATTGTAGTTTCTTTTTTGACGAGCTCTGGGCTGGCAGATGTATCACAATGCATTTTTAACGCATCTGCTTGTCACGTGCGAGCTTTTGACCCCATTTAAATAGTTAGAGCCCCTATTTCGGTCGTGTGCACAGATGCGCTATTTTTAATGTGATGTGTGTGGATAATTTTGATTTGGGCACAAAAACAAGAGTTCGTTGCTGCATGCGACTGTTTATTAATTTATGTAAATTTAATTATTGCAGTTTTTTTGTTGTAGATTATACACAATATTAAGAGGGTTTATTCCGTCCAGTGGCGCCCTCATAGGATACATTAAGATTTCTTTTTAAAAACAGAATAATTTAAAAAAATTCTCGAGAAGCCTAAAAAATAAATAGTTTTCATTGAGGTTATTTTCCAGAATTCACGACTATAAATAAAGTGATCGTTTTTATCGATAATTTGAAATTCTCGAAAATAATCGTAGTTAAACATATTTAAGTATTATTTATAATTAAATTTTAATAATAATTAACTCGCAGGTTAGGGCCCTTTTTTAATTTATTCTGTATTTAAAAGGAAATCTTTATTTATTCAATGAGGACACCACTGGACGGAAAGAGCCCACTTGGGTAAATGACAATTAAAATGGACAAAAATAATTTTAAAGGAAGGTACTGCCATATATCATCTATACTTATGGGTAGAAAATTGGGCTCGGGAGTATTACCAATATACAGCTACATAAACTGGATTCCGCATGTTTCAACTACCTAATATATTAGGTCCTTACCTATGAAATTGGCGTTTTTCATGCAGAATTTCTTTAAGACTGTTTTCTCCATACAAACATTTTTGATTTTTTTTTTGGAACGGCATATCCAAATTTAGCTAAACTTTGTGTGTACTATCGGATAACATTAAGTTAAGTATAGGCACCGTTAATTTTTAAAAGTAACCGCTTTATAAAAGTTTCTGCGAATCTAAGAAATGATTATGGGAAGCACATGAAAAGAGCTCTGTTCAAATTTTTTTTATTATGTGATTTAGCCTAGAAATAAAAAAATATTTCATGTGAAATAATATTGTATGTTCCAAATAAAAAACAAATTTGGATATAGCTTTGAAAATGGCAGGAATTGGTACATATGATTAACGAAGAAAAAAAAACTCCAATTTCATAGGTAAAGACCCAATATATAGCCACTGGAGTGTTCTTTAAATAAATAAAATGCTTATAATATTCTTGGGTCTAAAATTCTTTAATCAATGCGTTCTGCACGTGACGCCGGAACCGAAACGTGGGCAGTCTCCATTTAAGTCGCTTAGCGTACTACGAAAAAGGTTATATTCTGAGGTTCCCTGATGGACATGATCCATAACGAAGTGATCGTCCAACTATGATCTTCAAGATTAGCAGGCTGGTCAGAATCGACAAGCAGAATTCTAGAGTGGAGTGACGACTGGAGGTCACTGAATTCGTAAAGATAGCATTTCGAATCCTGACGGCGCCTCTTAGATGAAGTTTATATTGAACGTAGCACAATGATACACAGTGAAGGTATCCTGATTAAAAAATTAAATATTTTTTATATTGTTGCCTCAACAGAAATACTTCAAGATCAAACTAAACATCCTAAACCTACACTTGGTGAGAGTTCAAAAGCTAACAATGTACAAATTATACGAGTGCATAAACCGTTTGACAGATGATACTGCCAATCGTAATCGTAAAGGACGAAACAACAGCGCCGCGTTTGATTGTAGAACAGAACACGATCGTAAATTAAGGGATTACGATCAGCACGACGGTTTACAAGGCCACGGAGCATCTCTTGAGATAGATGGCCCTTGGACAACGGTGCTCGTACGGTACCTGCAGGACTGCAATAAGTTTGAATTATTGCCGGCGGATTTAGTTAGCGGGAAGTTTAAAGGTGAAACGAATTCATTTATGAAAGAAAGTTTTTCATCATTCCGCAGACTCGACGTGGACGAGGAAGTTGTTACTTTAAAGATTCAGTTTATTTTGGTTACTTACAGACTTTTAGTAACTTAATCAATCCTGTAGTTTACCCAAGGTAGTAAATGTGCTCAGGGCAAATTTTCTCATAATGATAGTGGAATTTTTAAACTTAGACGATCGCATGACGATGTTAACTTTTATTTTCATCCTTGGTAAACGTTGGTACCTACCCCTCTCGTGATGAATTCACAACATTCGGCTATGGAACGCAAATCACCTCCGGCCCCCGGCTAACCGTCCCAAATGTGGCATGCAGCCAAAATAATTAAGCAAAAATGAACAGAAATTATTCATAACTGCGCATAATTCGGAACACAACGGCCTGGGATATAGCCGGCGGCGATTTCAAATCATTCCAATGCAGCGATGGCGCGTCCCTCTCTTGTGTTATAGTGTTAGAAAGGAACAGCTGACCGGTTTATGACTCGACACACGTGGTCCTAGCCGACGCGGCAGAGCGTGGGAGAACGCCTGGGGTTTCGCAAATCTGTTATTTGTTGTTACCGATACTCTCATTGTGACATGCAAATTTGGATTTCTGCAATGACTGATTAATAGTGGGCGAGAGCTTGGTATTCTTTTCATAGGGTAATGTTGGTATGCATGATGTAAGTTGGATGAATATTTATTATTATATAGAATAATGATGCTTGGTGGTACTTATATTTAGAGCTACGTCATCAGCTTATCCGCTCGTCGTAGATTCTCCGCTTCCAGTTACTGTCAGGCGCTATGTATGCTTTGCCGAAACGTGGTCTCCTCTCACATTCTCCAGTACTCGTTTTCCCCAACAGCTACCGGTACTACGACAAATGTGGTCAACCCATTACTACTTCAGCTTACCAATTCTCTGCAGCAACTCTCGTTCTCTGAGGAAGCAAGGAAATTCCAACCTCGCTAAGCGACTTTGAACTTATGGACTATCCGCACCACAACATAGCGTAGCATAGTATTTTACCTTTATCCCAAATTGAGTATCCTTTATCCCAGATTGATTTCCAAAAACTATCCCAAACATTAGCGTTTGCGTGTTCCAAATATTATGCTTGAAACAACATCGATGGTTCTCTTGTCCAAAACAGAAATGCACATGTGATTGGAGGTGAGCCGATCGCTGTTTGAACGTACAACTCTATTTATTCTTTTTGGTGGAAAATATCATAATCGCCTTTTACGACACCCACGTGAAAAGATGATTGGTGTGCCGAAACCACTCGGCACAGACTGTCCTCAAGTTGGTTGATATAAGTAATTTTCTAAATACTCTTAGTCATTCATCACATCCAGACATCACATTCGAACTAATATATTAGGTCCTTACCTATGAAATTGGCGTTTTGTACGAAGAATTTCATTAAGACTGTTTTCTCCATACAAACATTTTTGTTTTTTTTTTGGGAACGGCAAATCCAAATTTAGCTAAACTTTGTGTGTATTATCGGATAACTTTAAGTTAAGTATAGGCAGTGTTAATTTTTAAAAGTAACCGCTTCATAAAAGTTTCAGCGAATCTAAGAAATGATTTGAACAGAGCTCTGTTCAAATTTTTTTTATTATGTGATTTAGCCCAGAAATTAAAAAATATTTCATGTGAAACCTTGAAACAATATTCCATTTTCTAAAAAAAAAACAAATTTGGATATAGCTTTGAAAATCGCAGGAATTGGTGCATATGATTAACGAAGAAAAAAAACTCCAATTTCATAGGTAAATACCCAATATTAATGCTAAAATAATTCTTGTCTATTTGTTACCTCTTTCATAAACTCTGAACCGATCGTATTGAAATTTGGCAAACAGGTAGCCTGTACTTGTACTTTTTATCCTGAAAAAAGTCCGCGATAAAGTATTTGCGTAGGTACGGGCGAAGCCGCGGGCAGAAAGTAGTTCTAAATAATAACAGACCTAAATCGCTACGCCTGTACTTCTGCCATTAAAGCACCGAGTAATCATTACCGCGAGCGTCATGATAAAATCATTAACCCCTACCTTGTGATGTGGCTGCAGAGTTTAAATTGCTATGACAACTAGGCCTATTTACAATATATCAAGGGAGTAACACATACCACGTTCGCCACCCAGCTAGATGTGGGTCTACCACAAACAGGTGCGTATACAACTCGTTATTATTACGTGCTTATGTTAATGGTAAAGCATGAAGCTTTCAATTTGTTGTTATTTACTTTAGTGTCTGGATTTATTAGAGATCATCACCTGGATGAGTGGAAGTCTACCACTGTACGTTTCTCAAGAAACTTCTTACCACGTACAACCACCCTGTGGCACGGACTTCCGGCAGCGGTATTCCCGAACGAGTACGACATTGGAACCTTCAATAAACGAGCCTACACCTTCCTCAAAGGCCGACAACGCATCTGTGACCCTTTTGGTGTTGCGGGTGTCCATGGGCGGCGGTGATTGCTGTCCATCAGGTGACCCGCATGCTCGTTTGCCGCCCTCATATAAAAAAAAAAATCCACTGTAAGGGTTATCTAAAAAAAATTAAAACTCCCCATGTCCGTTTGTATGTAACAGGCATTTTACTCAGAAATTATTGATGCTACGGAACTTAAATTTGGTATGGATGATAGTTAGAAACGACGACAAAGTTTTGAAATGAAATCTTGAAAAAAACGTTGCCAACATATTTGGTAGACAAAGAAAAAATAAAAATGATTGAATAATTATAATTAATGTATTGATTAGGTTCAGTACGTTATCATTGCAACAAAAATAAACATCAAAATAAGAAGTTTAAAATAGAGGTTGATTCTTCTTCCTTGAGGATTGAGAGTCTTCAAAAACATTGGCGCAGGATGTCAGAAAGTTTACTGAAAAATCAGCAAATCTCATGTAAGAATTTGGTATGTTTAAGCAAATAGCATCTCAGGAGAGGTTATCCTAGAGGGCCCCATCTAAACAGAGGCATTACTTAGGGAGACACGATAAGGGAACGCAATTGGGGAAAAATCATTTTAAAATTTTACTAATGTTATAAATGCGAAAGTATGGATGTTTGTTTGTTGCTCAATCACGGCGAAACGAATGAACGGATTTGGACGAAATTTGGTATATAGGTAGAAAATAGAATACTTTTTATCCCGATAAAGTGAGTTTATCCCGCGGGATAAACTAATTAAACATATCCGCGATAAAGTTATTCCACGCAGGCGAAACCGCGGGCGGAAAGCTAGTTTTAATATTTAATTAAATTAATTGATATTTTAGTGTGGCACCCAGGGTCAACGCACGTACAGATTCCCTCACTATGGCGAAATTGTCACATATTAACATAAGTGTCCGATAGATGTCACTACAGGCGCTCAGTTTGCCCTAGCCGAGATTAATGTTGAACGAAACATCGCCTTTCCATGTTACATAAGTTATTGGCCGATTTTTATTTTTATTTTACGTTTTAAATTCTGTAATCTATGTCATAATCACTTCCTGAAAGGATTCTTTGTTTCAAATATATGCCTGTATACAAGCTTGCGTAGGTTGTTACATAATTAGATTTTATTGAAGATTTTCCTCTATTACGTAAAACCGGAAAGCGCCAACAACTTTTATTACTTTAGTGCTCCAATCAAACTAAATCTATTGATAACTAATAACGATATACTGTCCAGTTGTAGCACAACCGCTGTGCTCGTTAATGTGCCGGCACCATTACATTAAACGACTAGGCTACAGCCTAGCGATCTTATTAAACCACTTTGCCTACGCGTCCACCGTAAGCTAAATAAGTGCGTCTATATTAGTCGAGGAAAAACATCGAAAATTAGATCTAGACCAAGGGTTTTCAACTTTTTGTTTATTATTACTAATTACTTTAATATATTATTTTATTAAGATAAGATAAGATACCTAAGTGTTACAATTACGATAAGTGGACTGTAAATGCAAAAATAAATTATTTTTGACTACCGCCTGTGCGGGAACTTTCGACTGATGAGAACCACTCACCTTCCAGTTATTCTGCCCTTTTTCTTGAGCAGTAGTCGGCTCCAGAGGTAGAAGGCTTCCCTGATATCCTTCGTTTGCCGAACTTACCGCGCTAACAAGTATACCGACTATCTTCTGTCTGCTGATATAACACTGCAAGGATGGTGCTCCCTTCAGTCGACAGGACGTGACGAAGATTTCAATTATATGTTTCACAACATCGATATTAATAGTATAATTTTATGAAGATCAGGATTTTTTGAATAACAACGAGAATTTCACGACTACTTTCGTTTACAGAGTACTCAACAATCTTTCTTGACTGACAATGTTGCCAGTGCGACAAAGCTATATATTACCAAACTTGAACACTAAGTAAGTAAGTATTTTGTATAAGTAAATGAAAGAAAGACTATCAAGAGCAAGTAGGACTCGAGCAACATTCAATAACATTTTTCGGATTCTTTCCTTTAGTTCTAGTATAAGACCTTTCTTCGCATGAAACTCCAAGATTTAATTAACGGGTATAGGTATGTTATCTCTATTTTGTAAGAGTGGATAGAGTAAGATCCTACATAGATACATATACTGTAAGGGCATACATATACTCTATGTTCGTTTGTATGAACGATTTCACGCGACCATCGTTTGTCGCGCGCGAAGTAGAACGATACTGGGATAGTTGTATATTTCGTCCAATTTAATGAGCAGGATAAGTATTATATATATATAAACGTTTATGACGCCTGTCATACTACAGAGGCAGGAGGCGGCTCCGTCCTATTGTCTATTGAATGAATAGGATAGGGTATCCAAGGCTACTTGGGTTTTGTACAACAAAAACATTCAAAATTTCGGAAGAGCAATCTACCTACCTGACCGAGCTGAGATTTGGAAGGTATAGAAAAATCGATGTTTGCAATTATAAACTCCAGTTAAAAGAAAAGAATTGAGTAGTACAAGACGTAAGTTAAGAAAATACAATACTTAAGAGATAATAAATAATATATATATTATATTTACATAACTAAAAAAAGTGTATCGCCTCCGTCCCCAGCACGCTAGCCACGTTGCCCCGCTGCACCGCCAGGCTTAGTAATATCTTTTATAATGTACCTAAACAAATAGTATAATTTTGTCACAGACGTAAGCAGAAAAGAACAAGATGCACCAAGATTTGAACGATAAAGAAAGAAAAAGAAACAAAGGAGTAGTTCCGGACACGTTTGCCCCACAAATAAATCTGCCACTCAAAAAATCTATTCCAAATATTTTGGACTAGAATTCAACTTAAATTTTGTGCAAATCGAATTGTAATACGGCTTTGTTTTAAATGTGGCATGCAAAAAAGAAATGAACTGAACCTAAATTTGCTTTGTGCTGCACTAATTCCTCAAACTTCAAGCATTTATTTTAACGTAAGATACATGATATTATTTATTCGCTGTCAATTTAAATGTATGGAAATAATTGCATTTATCTGTCAGTCGTCGCTATTCCCAAAAAGAATCGCCTCAGAAAGGGAAATCATCTGTGGAAAAAGTAGCGGAGCGCAAGAAAAACAGGAGGATCATTGTTCTGTTCACTTTTCTTTTTTACTAAAAGTATTTTGGGAGTTTTTAGACCAAGCGAATGAATCATTCAGGTACCAAGGCACTAATTTCGAAATAAATTTTGTTTTATTCTGAGATCATCTTTAAATATTTTCTTAACTTAATCCCGCCCAAATACCACTTTAACCGGCAGTAGATTCTAGAAACCGTCGAGGCGAAATGACATGTTGCACCGGTAGCATAAAAGAAGGCTCCTGTAGTAGCGGTCGCAGCGATTAGCGGTCTCATGCAGACACTTTTTGTGGATACATTCCCAGCCAGCCTGTTCGACATCGATGGTCATTTGGTATTTCTTTTTTACGAGTCTACGGCTCGTCATTCCGCTTGATTGATCTGTCGACGACCACTTGTTGGCGGCAAGTTGAATTTTTGTTCATAATTGGCATTGTTTGATTTCTCGTTATTCGTAAAAAGGTTCAAATGTTACAGGGTTCTTCATCGACTGCTTTTATATTAAAAATATACAGCACATTTTAGAGCTCTGAATAAATGAATGGAAGTTCGTACGTCCTATTCAGAGCGCTAAAATGTGCTACACATATTATTATTTCATTTACGCAATTATCCATAATTTATCATGAAAAATCCTATGAACTTAATCTATATTAACCTTAATCTCATACCTTTCGATCACTAATAAAATTTCTACAAAAGGCAAGTAGGCATATAGTTAATTAAATACTGTATTTAATCCCGCAATTATACTTACAATTTGTATTGCCGCGCTTGATTGGCGCAGGTAGACTTTCGCAAATAAGGTTACTTACGCTACTATGCTGGGAGAACGGACGGACCATATTCCGGAATGTTGCTTGGTGGATGTTATTTCTGTGATTGAAACCATACAGCACTATTTGCTGTTGTTATTTGTCTGTGGGTGAAAGGATAGACCAATTCGCACAGCCTCAAGGACGTAGGAAGTTTACATTGTTTTGACACTTGTATATGTAACGTGACAGGTCATCGGATGTATCTATCGCACGACATGTCGCAACCATACGCGTGTGACCTTTGTCGTGGCATTTTGGTGCGTGTTGCGTACAAAATGCCAATTCCGTGCGCCACCGAACAAGATAACAACATTAGGACCACCATTAGTAGAAATCTTTGCAGCAAACGTGCTTAAAAATGTTACTCAAAACCTGAGCATCAATTATACATGTAATAACTGAACGCCAATGAAAAAATGTATATAATCATTGTGTTCAAAAGAAGAGAAGTTTATTATACCCTGTTTTTCTAGATTCTTAATCTAAAACGTGTAATATTTATAGAGGTAGATAGGTAATTAAAATTGTAATAGACTGTAGGCATATTTTCTGTGTACGTAATTAAGTTTGTGGCCTGCGTCTTTTTTATTGCTTTTGCCTAAACCTTATAGTTAGATATAATCCAATTTCAATATTAGGGTTCTGTACTACCCAAAGTTTACAAGAGAAAGCTGAAAGTTATTTACCTAATTTGTATAGTGCTGTTTGTGATGTCGTGTTTACAGACCTTCCTTTATGTAGAATATTAATCTTTATATTCAATCAACTTATTTGACATGTTTTGCACAACGGGTTGGTACTTGACCTCAATCACACCTGATGTTAAGTGAAGATGAGGTCGAAGGTGGAAGCGTACTGACCCGGAAACCCCAACACATTTGGGGGACTGACTATTTTATCTCTGACAACCGGAACACAACAATGCTATTAATATGGCTGCTTGGCGGCAGATTTAGATAAGATGGTGGTAGCTTGCCAGGCGGACATTTAAAATTCCCTACCACCAACCAAACTGAGTGCCTAAACATGTACCCCGCTGGGGATCGAACCCGCGACCTCCGAATCGTAAACCCAATGTTGTTTACATTGAGCCACGGAGGCGGTTAGATGAGATTAGATGTAGAGACTAAAATTGGGGAAATTATTTTTGTGAATGTCCTAAAGGCTTATAATAGGTACTTTACGACTTTATTCATATTACCTATATTCTACAGTAAAACAATAAATGCCAAATAAGTAACGCGCTTGAATAATTTCTTAAATATTCGCCATTTTCATTTAATTGAAATTTTCCCCTGAGAAGAACAAGCAAGAAACTCGAGGAGTTGCTCTTTTAAAAAGTTTTATAAGTGTTACAAAAAGGTTTTTATATTTCATTATTAATTGTGAATATTTCAGGTACCTACTTTCCCTTACTAGCTCATGAAATTGGACAACCTGTACACTACATGAACATATACATACATTACTTACTTTGGTTACATTACATTTGCTATGAATTTATGAGCATCTTTGAATCTGTCACGCTCGTTGAATGAAAAAATTGCGTGTGGTGGTAAATGGTGTGACTACAGTGCCTAAGTCAGCGGGTTTAAAAAATGTTGTAGATTCTGATGACACTGCTTTAATAAGTCTTTATTTTACATGGAGAAAGACCACTTTAAAGTCGTTCATGCTCGTTTGCCGCCCTCTCATATAAAAAAAACATAATTCGTCGTTATGTGATATGGGTGAATTTAGCACACATACTTACTGAAAATTAATTAGGATGAGACTAATTGTATACCTAGTTTTCTAGTAATCTATGAAGTCAATTTTAAATTAATTATTTAAATTGACTGTTGTTCCAGGGCAAGTCTGTGATCCGGCCGATCGCATTCAAGCCGCTTGGGGGCCGACTATCAGCGGGTGGCGAGCGATATGGCTCCACTCCAGCGCTCGCCAGCCGACCGCCTTCGCACATGACGCTCTATGGCAGTAAGGATATCCATTTTTAACTAACTAATATAGAATGATACAAGTTGTTAGATAATATATAAAAAAAAAACATTAACTCTTTAGCACATACATGATTACGTTAGTAATGAAATGAAATCACTTTATTAAATAAAATATTCTGTGACAGAATGTCCTTCTTTCAAGCCAAGTACGTTAACAGTATGCGTGACGGCCTGTGTCAATACATATTGTAATCTGTATTAAATTTTTCTAAGAACTAAACAATACGCTTAGATAGTCAACTTTAATATAAATGTTACTTAGTTACAACAAGAGAGCTAGTAGAATTACTTACATGTATTACGTGTCATAAGATGCTTTACCGCGGTGGGACCCTGGGACCTTGTTGCAGAGTATGTACAGCCTAACACGTCAGTAATATTGATCATCCGAGTGTTATCACTTTAAGAGGTTATTCAGAATTTCATCTTTATATTTTTATTGTATTCAGGTTCGTCAGACGTCCGCGAAGCGCGCTGGTGCGGTTCACCACAGCCCGCGTCGCTCTCCGCGCTGCCACCCGCCACACTCTCCGGTCCGCTCCATCACAGGCACCACTCCGCTATCGTGTGAGTAATTTCTACTATGGTAAAAATATATAGAAATACGATATAGAGTCCCTTCGTGTTCATACGTATTAGAAACCTACGCTACTCAGCTATATCTATTTCAAAATCGGTACTTATATTATATATCTTTCGGTCATACGTAAGTGAAGAAATTTGCGGTGTCACGTTTTTTGTTGTTTATTTCGTAGGGTGCAGACTTCGCCACCATGATTACATTCTGTTTCGTTTATAATCTATCTGACAATCGACCACGGGTGTTCCGCTCCGCTCCACACGTCGCTCCCCGCTCTGCTCACCACCAACATCGCTATACCACCGCGTCAGTACAGTCCATGACCGCTACACTTGTAATTTACTTTCCTTCGTAAAAAATAACCAACTTAATTATGATGGATGCGAATAGCATAATTGACTTAATATGTTAGATCGCCAAGAAGTAATTGGTTTTAATTGAAGTTTTTAATAATCCTTTTGTTTCAATTCAAGAATTAACGTTAATTAATTGTCTACATCAAGCAATTGTTCTTCGACCATAACTCAACCCAAATGGCATAGATACCGGCTTAATGTTTCAATACAATGTACAGAAAAAATTGCAATAGGTCTATAATTCTTACACATAATATTCTATTCTTTTTAAAGCAAATATCTGTTATGTATGCACGAAAGGTCATATTTACTGACGTGATGAGAAATTGTCGTGCTGTGTCCCCTTGAATAATTTCAGTTTAAACAACAACAGCTTGCATACAATAGGCAGTATTATGAATTTTATTGAATAAATAAACACTATTGTTTGTTATGCCATTATATTTCAAGGATATGTGGCATACATACGTTCAATGAAAATATACATGATAGAAAAATTATGTTTTTACCACCAGACCTCTTCGCAATGAAGAGCGAAATATTCTAATATCGTACACGGTTATTTGAATTTCCATAGTAGTCTACATACATATTTTCGTTTTGCTAGAACCAAGGACGGTTTCCGTGATATTAAATTTAGTCGGAAATTTTGGTCACTTTAAGAGTGACAATTAAATTCTTTCTTTGTGCGCCTTTTAATTCACCTAATAACGCGTTTAAATTTATTTATATAGATAATGGTATGGTTCTACGGGATCTAAAAATAATAGACTCTTCCTGTTAGTGTCGTGCGTAAAAAGCGACTAAGAAACTGTACACCAAGAACATAGACTTGTACATTTCAATAACCATGGTCTCACAACCTCACGTGTGCATTTCTGTATATAATTCGAAAAGTGAACCGTGGATGTTTTAGGCATTAAACCTGTAATGTTTGGAACACCTGTACGCTTATATTTGGGATATTTCTGACCACCCCGTTTGGGCTATAACTCGGAAGTTAATGATAATAATGCTCGTAGCGCGTAGGTCCGATCACGCGGAGGTTTTGTGTCACCAGTGCTGTGCGTACAAGATATAGATAAAGACATCTGAGTTTTCTAATCATAACCATGGTAGTCAATTAGTCACTATCTTTTTCCTCTAACAGCGGAAATAAAGAACAAACTTAACCGTAACCAAACGATTACAGCGTAAACGATGGTAACTCGCGGAACCAAAGCAACGCCAACAATGCTAACAATGCCAATCACCAGAAGCAGTTAGCGTAGGTCAGTAACCTAGGTTAGTGACGAGAACTAATTAACTAGTAGGTTAGTTAGGTTACTTTCACAATTAACTAAAATGACGTCTGATGAGATGACTGCGGTCTCTCTAGTTCCCTTTATTCAGTGCCGGATTAGTCTATACACAAAGTAGGCAACAGGGCATCACGTTGTGAAGGATTTGATTTTTATTAAATAGGTACTTCCTTTTTACGTTTTAAGTAGATCATTACGTATATTTGTAATATAACCGTCTTATTCATAAAAAAATATAAACGCTTTATAAGCCTGTTTTAGTTAAAATATGTTTTGTCTCTGTCGTTCACAAGGAAATGTTGTAATGAAAGAAAGTGATAAAATATACTTTAACTAAAACAGGTTTATAAAGCGTTTGTAAATGTTTATGAATAAGACGGTTATATTACAAATAAACGTGGGTAATGATCTACTTAAAACGTAAAAAGGGGGTACCTATTTAGCTATTTCGGGTAAGTATACAGAAAATAGACAGCTTACAGGACAGTGGACAGATACCAGATATTGTTTTTTGATTGATATTGGTAGAGAACGCTTATCATAAGGATTCAAAGCACAAAGCTTATCCAGTAATCATGATCCAGTACCGCCTTTATTATCGACTTGTTCAGATGAGATAACGGTGGAACTACGGACAAACTAAAAAGCGCTCATTCTCCTGGCTTACTACTCGCACGGGAAGAGACGGGTGCCGGAAACTACACGACGCTGTTAGTATTTAGAGTGGTGATTACGTCTAATTAGAAACTAGGTCTTGACCACGACTTCCCACCAAAGCGGTATCCTCTTCGCTCATTTTTAACCAGCTATTGGTCATGCTATTTATCCGTTTCGAATTTGAATAGTTACACAATCTGTGGTTTTGGAAAGGAATAAATCTAAATCAAGGCGTCACGGCTGGTCAAAGAAATGAATCAAATTAGTTCCAGCCCCGAACCTCAAAGCGATGTGAACGTTGCGTCCTCTTCTCTTCTAGATCTGATTATCTAAAACCCTCGAACTACCATTAGGAACATGTTAGGTCTTGTATTGTACGGTTGACAACAAAACTCAATCAATCTAGAAGTTGTAGTCTTTTACAGGATGCATTTTGATGGGTGTGCGTTGGAATAATCTTCCACCCTTGCCTTTCCATCTTTGAACTACTAGGCATGAGGAGCGATTATACCGAACAATTACGCTAAGAGGTTGGACTCTTCATTCGTAATTCGAGCAGCCAAGGCAAGGTACACTCTTCCAGCGTGAGTCTTTCCCGAATCCTACAACCTTGGAATCTTTAAGAGTAGTGTGATGTGAATATATAGATCTATTGGGATCGCGTGCTTCATCGTCGACCACATCGTCATTTTCCATCAAGTGAGATTGTGGTCAAACGCGGATCCAGTTAATCATAAAAAAGCGGTCTTGCGCGTAGCACAGAAAACATAACAGTACAGTCGGCGTCATAGTTGTCCATATAGGCATAGACTACTCAGTGGTCTGTGCATTCAGGGCTGTTCTACATGTTTGATGGTACCGTGATACCTCTATTCAAGCTATACAAACTGCAGTTCTCTCAAACGACACTCTTGTCTATAGAACTACGGATGATGTACGAGTAGCTTAAACCAGCAATCATTCAAACCATTCATCTTTTAAAATAACCCTGTATGACTAATTATGGAGGTGTACAACTCGTAGTCCAATTACCTGGAGGTACCACGTATTGGCCCTGTGGTTCCCAGCAGAGTAGAATAAGACCAATCCGTCTCTTCCCGTGGGTGTAAGGGCGACTAAGGGATCGTGTCTGGGCAGGAATAATGGGCAGCAGCGTTATTAGTGCAGAGTTGCCCAAAAAAGAGACAGGCGACTTTGCGACGGTGTTCAAGGCTCTGCAATTTAGCAGTCATGGAATTATCACCTACGAGTCTCATGGCACGTCGTTCCACAGAATCGAGTGCAGCTAGTTGGTACTTGGCTGAACCATCCCAGAGGTAACAGCAGTATTCCATACACGAGCGGACTTGAGCCTGGTAAATAAAAGGGTATATAAAGATTTTTAAAGTTCTGAGTTAATGAGTCATGTGGTATATGTAGGGAAATATATGGAGATGGAATATTTTTTGTTTGTAGATACATACAGTTTAGTAGAGGTAAATCTGTCGCTACAAGAGTGCCCAAAGAGCTGAGTACCTAATATAGAAAAAAACAATAGATACTCTGACACAGTTGCTTGTGGTTGCCAAAGACAATAGCCGCGGCTTTAGCTTTAGTAGACCTTACCGCCACAATCAGGCGGTTGTTTGGAGATGTTGCAGTTACGTCTGTTTTGTACAGTTGATTGATGATTGATCAATCAACTGTACAGTTATTTATTACTTTACAAACTTATGGGCTTTTTCTGTGGTTTCTTCAAATGATTTCCTTTTCCGAAGCGGTAGCTCAATTAGTTGTTTTTACACATTTTAATATTTCCAATAGATTACCACTATCATATTCTTACGTTTGCAAATTTGAAATCACACCTCTTCATGAGATGCTTGAAGTTAGTGAAGATGGTAATGACTTCTCATGTGATTACGGACAAAGCTTTCTTAATGAAATCTATGATTAAGGACTTAACCGGCCGCTCGAGACGTTCTCACAATATAGTTATTGTGTTTGGTGAATGTAGGTATTTATGTCATTATACCCAATGGTTGCCTGGAAGAGATCGCTGTTAGTGATAAGGTCATAATGTTATTCAAATTGATTACTTACATATATTATTATTTTCCATTTTTTATTTGGGAAACTAACATTATCTTTATAACCAATTACAATAAAATAGCTGTAGATAAAGTAAAGTAGCTATTGATGGATATGCAGGGTGAATTTGAATACGTGTAATTCCCATTAACTTGTCACACCACTCTTAATTACGACCAACTTTCCCCAAGGAACCATAGTCGAATTCAATAAAAAAAAAACGGTTACCCGTACAAAGTAGCCATTCTGAAATCACCTTTAGTATGCAAGTTCAACAATTTTCGGCTGGTGACTCCACTCCTATGATTACGAAGAGAACAACCGAATTCATAAATTGTTGAACTTCCATAGTAAAGGTGGTTTCAGAATGGTTTACATTGTATGGGCAGGTAATCGAAATTTTTTGATCGAATTCGACTATGGTTACTTTGGTTGTACGTAATCAAGAGTGGCATCACCAGTAATTCCCTGTATAATATCATTATAACGTTTTATTGCTATGCGTCTTGATAATCAATTTGTTTTAGAAGACAAATTTTACTGTATTTTACTGACATTATAAAAGTTGGATAAATAAAATCTAAAAACTTTTGTAAGAGCAATAAGGCTCATCGTCAGGTTTTCATAATAATTGCAATGTCGATGACTCAAGACACGTGCTATATTGCCTTCCATCGGCAGCAATTAAAACATTTAACGGGTGTACCCATCTGAGAGGTTTGCTCGCGTGACGCGCCGTCGATTTGTGAATGAGTGCTTGAACTGCCAGTAAAATGACGCTTTTCGTCGACGTTTCTTTGACGGTATTCAACCTTAAACATTCCACGTCAGGACATTGCTTCATTAAGGGAAAGTGGACATGTGTTTATAGATTTTGCAAGTGTTCACTATCTCATTTATCTAATTGGTTGTCTAACCACCTCAACGTCTCATGACAAAACTAAGGGCTCCGTTTTTGCCACTTGACTACGGAACCATAAATGTTCTACTCTTATTGCATTTTATGGTGTATTATGCGAGAGGTGATCCGTATCCTTGTTAGTTACGGATCATGGTCAACGGTAATAGACAGCTTAGATTAAATTATAATGTTTTTTTTTTTATAAATTCCTCAGCAGTTACTTAAGCAGGTGCTTAATGTCGAATTAGGTACTGTTAAAATTGTTGTAAACTCCGATTTACAACGTGTATTATTGTTTGCAATAAATAAGTTTTTTTCCCAAGAGGGCATTATCTGCTAATTTCAGTATAACTCTACCTAAATGTTTATAGTCGCTCATAGTCTTGAAATCTCGTCCTACACAATTTCGATATCAAATATAGGAAGCCACGGATACGTTGTTAGTCTGAAGCTGATTTGGGGGACTGGCTATTTTATCTCAAGCAACACGACAATATTATCAACATTGCTGCTTGGCGACAGACTTAGATAAGATAGTGGTGGCTGGTCAGGCGGTAATTTAAACGCCCTACCACCCACAATAGGGTAGTAAACATGTTCCATGACTCGTCAAGTAAGATGGTTCAAAAATAGAAATATTATTTTCAAGTTCGCTGGTTATCGACCCAGTTAAAAGTACTATAAACATTTTGTTGCAAACACTTTGCAAGTCTGGTTCAACTGTGTTTACGACTGGATCTGCAGCATTTTAGCGGCACGCGCGGCATGTCCGGCGCTAGATCACACATCGCGAGACGCGCGCCGGGACGTCGCGTGTGTGCACTCCTTTATTAGCGATTGATTGATGTAAAAAAAAATGTTATCTGTGCATTTAAGTGACAAGTTGTGTGTTCCAAATGAGTGATTTGTTTTTTTTTTTGTGAAATGGTTTAATGGATAAAAACAGCCTTATGTATAGGTGAGCGGATTTATTTCATTATCACAAAATAAATGTACGTTTACGGTATTTTTTAGTAATAAAAAGGTCTAGTTTACGTGAATGAAATAAGTATAAATTTATTACTTATTGATGGAATTATATCGCCACTTTTGTATTTTCATACATAAAATTAAAAATTCAATACAGTTATAATAAAATATATTTTTTAACACATCACCATATTCACGCAAACAAGACCCTACCATCTAAAAATTAAAATTTTTAATATTAAAATACAGAAAATAACGCATAAATTTTTATTTGAAATCTATTGAATTTTGTATGAAAACTGGTAACTATTATTACCGTTAGGTATCTACCTACCCATTAGTTTTGGCGGCACAATTTAATAAAGAAAAAGGCTGAGATGATGACAGAAAAAGGACACACATGCTAATGTAGATAGATGTATTCCTCTAAAAATTTATTTTCGAATATTTTTTTGCCACGCTGTTCACTTCGATAACGCAGTGTTATCGTCATGTTTACCAGAAAATTACCTAAATACAAAATGATACCACTGATAACTCGCTGAGAGATTGCAAAACTTTAAACTGATGAGTTCATGGTAGGTACTTTAACCCGGTCAATGCATTTCCTTTGATTTCGTTATCGGCTTCACTGGACGCAATTTACTGTGTTTCCGTTTCCTTTCCAACTACGATTAGTTTCTATGATAATAGTCTATATATAGGTACTCTTAACTACCTGTAGGTACAATATATCTAGATAATTGCAATAGGTAAGTATTATTATTAGAAACAAGCGTCCCCCAAGAAAGCAAGTAGTCAATGTAGAGTCAATTGAGATTTGTTAAAATCAAACTCTATATTGTGTTCTGTGAATCTTTCTGATTTCTAGATGCGTGGATTTGAATAATATTCAATTCCATATTAGCCTAATGAATAGGGTTGTCTATTGTAAATTTCTGTCAACTGGAAGAGATCACTCATGGGACAAATCCGCCTTTGAACATTATTTTGATTTAATGTATTACGTGTGTTACGTTGTACAATAAAGCGTTTATAAACAATCAAACAGGGAAATTCTTTAGAAAGCGACGGAAATTGACGGAGGAATTTATGTATTGGTACAGTCAGAAACGGATAAACCTTTACTGGCCTGCATAATACAAATTAAATTTTCTTCAGAAATCTTCAACATTCTTTTTTATTTAACTAAGACAAATTGTTAAGCAACAATATGATAAAGTCCTATAGAAACTTAATTTGTTTAGTTCATTGTTGGACATCTAGTAGTATACCTACTAGTGTAAAAAACTTATACGTTTCTCTGTTCCAGACTGTACCTAAATCTCCCCGTTGAGTGGACTAGAAGTTCCACAATGTACTTCAATAGTGCGTTTAGACTAATAAAATTATGTAACGTTTGTACAGTCGCCTGCGTGGCGCGCATCACTTTAGGTCAAGTTCAAACCTAAGCACCACTCAATACGTACTACCAGTATTACGCTAGCCTGCGGCCTATTGTACCTACACTGAATGTTATCAGATAGAGCCTTCGTGGAGGCTGCAACAATGCGGAGATGTGCGGAAGCACGCTCTGTTGCGCGTACAAGTCGATTTGCATACTCATGCATAATTATACTATTAAAAAGCAGACCGAGGTGTTTCGCAATGCTGATTGTCTGTTATATTTCATAACTATAGCAATATTAACAAGTTTACAATAGATGTGAATGAAAGTCAAAATTATACAAGTGATACTTAGTTGTAGGAATCTCACCATTCTATATAAAGTTGTTTTCCGTCTAATATAGAATAAACTTGATCATTATAATTAGGTACTGGTACAATAAAATGCGGAAATTCAGTTATAAAGTGAAAGCATTAGGAAACAAGGAATTTTAAAGTATAGGAGACTTGAAAGGATCTTTTATTTCACGCAGGCAACTACATAATATGAGGAATAGTGGTAATAAGCAAAAAATTGCCAAAAACTTATCTTGTTTTATAATATAAGATAATATACTAGGTATACGTATACCGTCACATTGAAAATTGCAGTCATAGTTCATGAAACAAATATTTTTTTTTCCAACATCTCTGTATTTCTAAAGAAATAGTATTGATTACTAATCTTATGTGTACCTAGTACTTTTAACAGCATAGGCATTTAAAATGAAATTCAAACGAATTCTTAAAAAGTCTTAATCGCATGAGCTGGTACTGGATATGCACTTTCAACCGTCCTGTACCTAGGTACTTACTTGAATGAAAACCATTAATATGCCTAAATAATTTTAGCACCAGTCGATTCACAGAATGTGTGTCATGCGATAGCT
This sequence comes from Oegoconia quadripuncta, assembly GCA_949316235.1. NCBI lineage: Eukaryota > Metazoa > Arthropoda > Insecta > Lepidoptera > Autostichidae > Oegoconia > Oegoconia quadripuncta. The sequence continues at coordinate 5,420,312 of OX438743.1, forward strand.
ATCCCGATTCCATATTTCCGTTACGTTATGTTTTTGCCAGGTCATGCGCACATGTGCCGACCATTTTGTCCATATGCGACTAATTAATGTCAACTATAGAGTCCCAAATATTTGCTATAAATATAGGTCTGTCGGACACATTTAATAACTTAGTCACATATGGTTCGGTCGGACAGAATTATACAGAATTATACAAGTCCAGTTCACCACTGTTACAACAGGGGCATTCCATTTTTAACCGCCTCCGTGGCTCAATTTAAACAACATTGATTTAGATAAAACCGAGTACTTAAACATGTACCCCGCTGGGGATCGAACCCGCGACCTCCGAATCGTAAACCCAATGTTGTTTACATAGCCACGGAGGCGGATCATTTCTTAGTTCTGTGTACGAAGAGCTGCCGTTGTTTTTTTTTAAATAATTTTATTCCACAAAAGTTTTTATCTATCGATATCACTGTTCAGATGAGACTTCTGAGTTTTATAGATGCAAAATGCGCATTGACAATCCTATAAAATGGGAAGTAGAGTCTCGCTCAGGTGCGTGGAAGATGTGTCGTGACGCTTTGAACTAGCTATAACATTTCTTTGGAGATTTGACATCAAATGCATTATAATGTAACCTCGAATTCTGGTGGGAAACCTTAATTAAAATTTGGGAGAGCTTTTATTAGCTTTATTATAAGTCATAATTACACTTCACGTAAGGTATCGCCATTCATTCACTTCTTATCGCTCCGTCTTATCGCCCAGTATCGCCATTTTGCGATCGGCTTATTGTAAGTTGTATAAAATCGCGATTGGCTTAAAACGGTAAACAGTTGAAGCTGTTTATTATTCAGTTTGCAATTGCGGACTTTATCACAGCTATAGAGGCGGGGTAATTATAAGAAATTAGGTCTTAACTTCATTTATGTCGTTGTATGCTAATTTTGCGGTTCGTAAGTTATTATATGAGATATTCTTTTGCGGAATTGATAAAATATAAACGACGATATCCAAGAGTAGTCTAATCAAGCAATGTCTGGTGTGGTCAGCCTTTGGATGGGTGAACACTTGTGGCATTTTCACAGGTATATGTATTTTCATGCTTCAGAGGGTGTGCTCTGTTAAACTGTCAGTTGTTTTATTTTTGTGGAAATATTTTTTTTTTGTTTTGTTTTTGTTACTGATATAAATTAAGTGGTAGTTCAGTCAAAACTCGACAGAAATTTTATAAATAGATTGAACGCGTCAATGACAATGCTATTCACGTGGCTAATTACTAGGCGCCAAAAATGTAACCGGCTACCGCTATTGACAGGAAAAGAAGGTGAAGAATAAATAGATTAAGTTTCATACTCCTAAAATACCGGTAAAGTTATTAAAATATTTTATGATAAAATGAAAAGAAGTAACTATAGGGCAACGACAAATCTTTCGTATGAAGTTCAACTTTTGTTCTGATTTTTTTTTAAATTCTGCATTCTCTTTTTTTAGTTGTTCCGTACAAAACGTACAATGTCCCGAAGACAATATGTCTGGACACAAACAAAAATTCAGAATAAAAAAAAAACTTGAAATAAAAGTCGTTAGTTTTCCTGACACCAATTCCATATAAAGAGGTTCCAGTTATTTTCCAATAACTCTGTAAAAATAAGTAGTTTTAACATCCATTCTCCTAATCTGATACAGTTGTTTACTTCATACGGATATTTATTGTATACATGACATAAGTACAATAGTTTAATTATCTTTTGCATGCTGTGCGGTGCCTATCTAATGATTGTCACATTTAGACTTAAGCTTCTCTCTTTTTTTTTGTTTTAGTTTGCTACTGTATTAATGTAGACATTCGTTGACAAGATAAAATAAACAAATTAAGAGTTTCCAGTGATTTACCAATAACCTTGTAAAACATAAGTAGCCTTAACTAAGTACCATTACACAATTAACAATCAAAGAGGGTACAGTCAGAGCGGTCAGGTAAACTTGGTAAACATCTATTGCTTTAGCAATTTGGACAATTTCGTAGCTAGTCACTTTAGTGACTAGCTACGAAATTGTCCAAATAAGGGTAACTTAAGCGACGTTTATTTAACCACCAAACTGTCGCTTACCCATATTCTTCAAAAAATTTGTGCCAAATTTTGAATGACTTAAATCCCAAAATGCTCAGATAGATACGACATAGACGGTTTAGTCTACATTTGACTGATTCTCTAAATTACTACATAGTCTATAAATGAGCAATTGCAATTCTTCAATTAACCGATTCCACAAATGACCGATTCTACAAATGATCGATTCTACAAATAACCGATTTTACATATGACCGATTCTACAAAGGATCGATTCTTCAAAGGACCGATACTGCAAATGACCGATTCGATAAATAACCGATTCAACTTCAATAAATAACCGATTCTACAAATGACCAATTCTACAAATGACCGATTTTTTTATTTGTCTACCCTTTTATTAACAAGTAGTAATATAATGATTTATCCCTGGTTGTTACCTAATAGGAATAATAAGGAATATCAGGTGATATTGTAGCCAAACGCGAAACCAGTTTTTAATAAATAAAAAAAAAAAAAATATCTAAATAAAATGCAACGTATACCTAGTCAAGTGAGACTCATCGATACAGAAAAATTCCAGTCAAATTATATACATTAAGTACTTGTTTTTAAATTTACTCTGCCGTCGTACATATCAAGGCTCATTATCATAAATATTGCTTAAAAACTTGATAAAACAACTAATGAACTTCATACATACCAAGAGTATAGAATCAACATTAAATGCATTTTAGATTTTAAAAGTTTCACTAAGAGTTTCCACATGGCGTCCCAAGCGCAAGATACTAAAAACACGGTAACTGGTACTCAAGAGGTAGTTGTGTGGAAGACGTCGCGGTCGGCAGCCTGTCTTGCTCCAGCGACGAAGCGTGGCATGCAGCTCCTCATTGTACATAATGTATAGGTATGCATCAAGTTTAAACTATATGTATAGGAACGTGTTAAAAATATTCCAAGAAAAACATGAATGTGAAAAAATGAACCAAGTTCTCTTTGTAATATTCCGTTGATAAAAAAGTCAAGTCGCTTTCTAACAGGTAAACCATACTTCACACATCACATCACTTGTTAAAAGTCGATTTAAATCTATTGGCAATAATAATACATAGTTATGACTTGTGCACTGTCAGTATTAGTTTTAATAATTAAAAGACATAGGTATGCCTTTCATCAATAATTAAACTATATTTTTTATTAATATTTTACGCTCTAAATACTATGAAACTAAAAAGACCTTATCATTATAAAATATTAGCGTATAAAAAATATAAAAGTAGGACAATTTACGGTCAGTTCACACGTTTATTTGCTCGTTCTGTGATGACGAGTTGCGATCTCCTTGGGCTGCCGTCAAGAGGTTTGCTCTAATGATCACTTACCTTGACTTCGTAATGTGCAGTGATTACAGGCTGAATATTTGGTACTTACCTAATTACTGGTGCATGTAAAACCAGGGCTAGCCTCGTAACGTGACCGTTTAATTTTTCCCTCGAAACTGAGCACCCACAGACGGTGTTTTTTTTACGCACATCGGGGTTAGCACTTGACCTCAATCACATCTGATGTTAAGTGAAGATGAGGCCGAAGGTGGAAGCGTACTGACCCGGAAACCCCAACACATTTGGGGGACTGGCTATCTTAATTCACAGTGGTAATTTTAATCATATATAGTATAGTCTATGTTTTATTACTAAATACGTATATTATATATAACTAAAGCAAGCTGCCGATTTGTTAGATTTCTTTTTTTTAATTTTTTTTATGCATAACGCGTTGGTACGTGACCTCAATCACACCTGATGTTAAGTGAAGATGAGGTCGAAGGTGGAAGCGTACTGACCCGGAAACTCCAACACATTTGGGGAACTGGCTATCTTATCTTTGACAACAGGACCACAACAATGCTATTAACATTGCTGTTTGGCAGCAGATTTAGATAAGATGGTCTTATCTAAATCTGCCGCCAAGCACCAATGTTAATAGCATTGTTGTGTTCCGGTTGTCAGAGATAAGATAGCCAGTCCTCCAAATGTGTTGAAGTTTCCGGGTCAGTTCGCTTCCACCTTCGACCTCATCTTCACTTAACATCAGGTGTGATTGAGATCAAGTACGAAAGCGTCGTGCATAAAAAAAAATAAGGACAATTATATCGTGTCGATATCCTTGGACAGGTTTTTAAAGAAGAAATTTCCTAAGTAGCTAACTTCTTTTGTCAAATGTAACCCAATATTTTATACTTAAATAACTATAATTGGCTCTGTAGTTGCCGGCAAAGTAGATTAATCACCCGTCTTTCCCGTGTCGTAAAAGTCGAGTAAAGGATCGTGGGCATAATAGTGATGGGCAGTAGCGTCATTGGTCAACTCCCACAAGATCTGCTATCGGCAAGTGTGGCGATAAGGGCAAATCCTCCCATGGAAAGCGATGCAAATCGCGGCATGTTATGGGAGAAGTTTGTGTTTAGTAGTGAACTTTTATAGCCAGTTAATATAATCAAATCTTTGATCGTTCAAAACAATCGGTATGTCTACCCATGAGGTTACGCGGACGATTCTCAATATCGAAATCTGTCGGTGATGCTGCTCGTTGCCAAAGCAAATGACAATGAGAGAACGGTAGTTTACTATAACGAGAGCAGTTTGCATGAACTCAAGGCAGCTCTACAGAAGTCCCTAAGTAATCTATAAACACAACACGCCATCTGCCGGTATTTTCGAATTTCTGTCGGAACAATTTTCTTTCCTTCAATCTTTCCCTCGATTATATTCTCCAAAAAAATGTAGTGCAATATCAAGTGACCTATCATCTTTCCTCTTCGGTTTTCAACTGTGGCCAACAGGCAGAGAGGCCAAGAGAGGAAGAGGAAGACCTAGGCGCAATTACCAAGTGAAAGAAAAGGTGAATGTCGTGTCGTACCATGAGGTCTTACGTGGTCATTACGCCACCGACAAGAGCTAGCTCCTAAATTGAAGAATAAGAATCAATTTTCAACATGGCTCCTTCTGTGTCATATCCGGTAGTGCTATGGATCAAGACATTCACATCTCACCACCATATCTCATGTTTAAACGACAACAAAATAGGCGTCTTGGAAATCTTTAGGCTCGTTAAGTTTCAATTGCGTACATCACAGCATTATCCGCAAGTTATTATGCGCGTGAGCACGTTATGTATTGCCTCAAGGCGACACTTACCACGCCGATGTTAATTGTTCTGCGACAATAAAACCGACGTAAATCTTTGTTTTATCGTAGCGAATTGCGCACGATTTAAAGGTTGATTGAAGATCTTCGATTTTTATTTTATGACTACGCTTTATTGTTTGGTCTTTTCCGTTGTCCATGGTTGGTCTAATGTTTCTTAAAACTTACTTGCTTATTATTATAGATCATGACAATTTTTGAATCTTTTACATATTAATCACAGCAGCTGTTGCAAAATTCGACTAATCAATCTTGAAAACATAGAAATTGAGTTTTTTTTTATGCATAACGGGTCGGTACTTGACCTCAATCACACCTGATTTTAAGTGAAGATGAGGTCTTTCCGGGTCAGTACGGGATTGGGGTTTCCGGGTCAGTACGCTTCCACCTTCGACCTTATCTTCACTTAACATCAGGTGTGATTGAGGTCAAGTACGAACCTGTCGTGCATAAAAAAAAACTGTTGGTGCTGCCGCACACTCTACGCATCAACGAGCAAAATTTGACTTGTTTAAGTTAATAAAATCATTAAGAGCATCTTGAAAACATAGAAAGAAATTGAGTATTCCTAGTGTTTATATAGATAGCACGTCTACGTCTGAAAAGGCATATTACAACACTTTTTATAAATAACATCTGTAAATTATAACTGTCGCTAAAACAATAAAAGATTTGAATCTTGAATGAGTACCTAAAGCATAATGTAGCTGATGATTTTGAGATTTGTTTGAGAGATTTTTTGTGAACCACTTTATAAAGATGATCGATCATATGATTGGTCAACGCAGTGCCCAAAGATATAATCAAGAGGCCCCTTGTCGTATTTATGATACGATTTCCTTTTAGACGCCTGTGACGAATGAAACAAATCAACCATCTATTGATCAATTCCAATTTCATTATTTTGAAAATGACGTTATAATTTGTTTAATTTCAGAACGAAGTCGAGTACGGGTCTGAGCGGCGCGGAGAACAAAGAACCTGCGCCAGCGCCGTCTCCGGCCGACTCGGGCGTTTCGGAGCTGGAGAGAGATCACCATGATTATAGGTGAGTTGTGTTTCGAAACCTTTTTCTGACATTAACATCCATAATCTGATCTTGATTTCGATTTTAAGATAACTGTTAAACGATTGTTAATAGTACTTACTTTAATGAATCGTTTAAAATGTCTCAATCATTTCTTTAAAAATCACACTTAATCCTTATCGATGTCAGTTGCTCTGAATTTACAAAAGTATACCGGTCTATTGATTAGCAAAACAGATATAGTTATAAAGAAGTACTTACTTAGCATTTAATTTAAGAACCTATTCATTAGTACCTACGCCTTTTCTGTTCCCCAGTTGTTCCAACTTTGCTTTGATTTCATGTAGGTAACAAAAGACTCAAAAAAAGAGATCAAAAAGTATCTTCAGTCCGTTAGAGTTTAGGGTGTATTTTCCGATGCTCTTCATTTCCTCCACATGGATAGAGTAATCAGTAATAGTATAAAACTGTTTACAAAAAATCAGTAGTAGGTCCTGTAGGTATTTAGTTATGAAACTCACAATATTAAATTACTACTGTAAACTTCATTGCACCGCTGAAGGTTCAAAAGAACTGAAATCATGTGCAATTGGGAACATTAAATTATCGAAAATTTGGAATAAGTAACCAAGTTGTAGCAGAATATTTTAACTAATTATTACATTCCTTCTTATGAGAAACAAAACGTGTCAAACCTGTCGTGCACATATTTTAAAATAGGTGGCCGAGGAGTAAGGATGTTGATAAAGTAGACTGGAACCTCTCATTCTTTCCCATCGTAAACAGCGACTAAGTAATAACAGAATAGACATGAAAGGTACACAGCAGTCCATTGGTGTGATCCTCCCAAAAATTCAGCTGCTTTCCCAGCGTGGCGATTAAGAAAAATCTAAGGAAATATCACGCTTTATAGAAAGGCTCTTCACACGAATTGTGTAAACCTTTCAGTACAACAGACAGGCTACGAAACCACGAGGTGCGACTTCGGGCGCCTCGTGGTCTGATGCTTCAGAACTACGGCAACCGACGCGACGAGAGGGACGCTGAGTTGGCGAGGATTAGAAGGGATAGGGCGCTGCTGAGACAGAGGCTTGAGGACACAGAATGGAGTCTGTGTCAGCGGGCGGGCGAGATTGCGCTGTTGAAGACCCAATTAAAAGATGCTCAGGTTAGAAATTATAACTTTGCTGGCAGGCTGTATGTGATACGGTTCCACCTTTGGCTTCACCTTCACTTATCAATGACGGTCAAGCACACGTAGTGCATAAAAGAATTGTTGCGGCAATCAAGAATTTCGAGGATACATTGCGCCATTTGTACTCGCTATTCGTTTTCGATTACCGAAGTTAAACAACCTCTGGCGCGGTCAGTCCTTGGATGGGTTTTTTATACGAGTGTTACGGAGGAGATTATTAGGAGATACAGTCGTTAAACCTAGCCGGTCTCTTATACATATATATGGTGTGGATGAATGCCAGTAAATATTATTAGCATCAAGATTGTCAGGACAGTTGGATAATTGATAAATCCTGGGAAAACCTGCAGAGATCGTTGCGAGAAAATAAGTTGGTGTTTACACTAACGAAAGAATGAATGTTTAGAGATATTAGGAAGGGAACCAGTTAGATTTACATAATGCTATTATGTTCTACTATAGTAAGTATATACAGTCAGCTTCAGAATAACATGACCCCCCTTCACGTACACGACGACTCATATTTCTCAGCAACTTATTATATCTACTAGGTTTTTTTTATGCACAACGTGTTAGCACTTGGCCACAATCACACCTGATGTTAATTATTAAAAATTATTCTTGCCCTTGCGCAGGACCGATCCTTGTGGAGATCTTTGGGGAGGCCTTTGTCCAGCAGTGGACGTCTTTCGGCTGATATGATGATGATGATGATGCAAATTATACGATAGAGTGTCTAATATATTAATATTTTCATTTCCAGAACGACCAAACCGCGAAAGGCCACGAGTATCTCACGTTGAAAGCAGATTGCCGCCAACTCAGAGAAGCACTCGACAAGAAGGAGAAAGAGATAATGAGACTCCGAGCCGAGTCAGAAGAGAAAGAAAAATCCGTTAATCGACTACAGACTGAAGTGGACCGTCTGACCAACGACCTAAGAGACAATGTTGCTGAATTGTCCAAAACTAAAGAAAGCAACAAAAATGAAATAGAAAAACTAAAAACCGAACTCAAGGAGCTGAGACAGGAGCTCTCAGACGTTTCTCTAAGCGGTTACGAAGGTATCGAATGTGGAAGAACAATGAGAGGCATATACGATGTCTGTAAAACGAACGAGTACCATTGGAACTCGAATGATAGTGCCTTAGAAGATGCAGAGGTTCAAAGACTGAACGGGGAACTACCGGATTCCTGTGGGGATTCATGTCCTGCTGGTACGATGGTTGAAAGACTTAAATGTGAGTTGGGAACAAAGGAGACTCAGTTTAACACAGAAAGGAGAAAATGGTCAGAGGAGAAAGACAAAGTACTAAGGTACCAGAAGCAGTTACAAATGAATTACGTTCAGATGTTCAAACGATCTCGCACTTTAGAGGCAGAAGTGGACGGACTGCGGCTTGAGCTGGAGTTGTGTAACAAGAATATGAAAAATTTAAACAAGCACGGAAAGGCAATAGAGTTGTAATTACATTACCAAATTCTATATAGATTTAAATATTTTTTCTACTCCCATATCGTTATTTCATTAGTATGAAACCAAAAACCGTTTTAATTGTGACACTTTGAACCCAAATGCGCTGTTATGTTCATTACAGTGCACTTGGTTTACGTTACACCTATTATTCTCAAAAAGTTGGTACCTTTTAAGTGTAATTGTGTTCTAAATATCCTAGTGGATGGCTGAAGCTATTTTCATTACATTATTTTTATATCTTATTTAAATTATTGTATGGTTGTAGAAAAAGGAATGTATGCAACTGCGTAAATAGGCATTACAACATTACAGTAATGCCCCTCTTTACCAGGCAGTTGCAAAGATATACGGGATGTACAGAAATTCGTGCTTTTCCCGGAATCACTGAGATGACCAATGATATTAGCCATGCTTGCCATTTATTTTTTGATTTCTTTAAAAATTTATTGTATACGAGTACACATGAAAACGTATAAACGCTGCTAACTTTTCTCTAAAAAGAGATTTCATCCAGCAATATCCTGTTATAAGAAGGAGAGATAGATTCGATAAAATGGACATACATACATTTTTCCAAAATAATAATTTATATGGAAATGTTTGGTAAAAGCTTAACTTATAAAATGTAAAAAAAAAATTAGTAATTTTTCTTATTACTATTAACACAAAAAATATTTTTTAAACAGTAATTATCTTAATCTATATCAGTATGGTTTCAGGGAAAGAGGAATTTGCATACACCCAGTTTAGGTATACATAAACAGTGCTATTTTTCTATTGTAAATATTTCCTACGATGAGTTTTTCTTGCCGATTGTGGTCTGTCTGGATGATAGTTGTCAGTATTTGTTTGAAAATTTCAGTGGATAAAATTAAGTTTGTTCAACATAATACTCAACTGGCGAAGACGTCTAATCACATAACATTTAAATTATTGTACATTCTACTAGTTCTTAAGATAATCATCGTAAGGATGTTATTGTATTGGTATAGACATGAAAATTTTTATAAGATATTTATAAGTTATTGTAGATAATAAAAATATTTTGAAATATCGCCGGATTTCTTTTAAGAATGAAACTAGATTTTTTGTGCAATTTGTTTATTGCAGACACTCTTGCATACAAACATACTGGAGCAGAAACTATATTATACCTTAAAATTACTTAAATTAATAGATTGAGAATATAAATTGAACACATGAAAAATACCTCTGCCTTTTCTGTACAGAAAAGTTAAAACATCCTCGGTCATATCGACTGTCAATTTCACTGCTATGTCAAAATTATCTTTTATTAGTTGGTAAATAATTCAATTAAATATTGCGTGATAGGAAAGATACAGATGAGGCCTAAGACAAGATGATTTGCCTTTTTTTAGCAAACTTTTTATAAAGTTTAAAGTAAACACGTAAATAGGTACCTACATACAAAAAATACCCTTCGTTATTAGACAGTCGGGTAGCACTATTTTCACCAAATATTTATTCTAATTATTAAAACATGCGTCATGTTTTCAGCAAATAAGTATAAATAAATGCAATTAACTATGAGTATGTTTGACTTACTGTCCATAGATTGATTACAAAAATGTCAGGTACATAACCTATTTTGCAAAAAATAAAACAACCATTAAATATGACGCAGTCGTGATTAATCGATAGAATACAATATTTTGGCGAAATAGTGATAATTGAGATTACGCTGTGAACGGAAACTTATGCGGTTTGGATATGTCCTCTGCCATTTTGTTAAAATATCGCAAATACGTCAATATGTTCATATAATATTGACGAAACCACACATCAATTGGTTCTTTTCTGTGTTTTGGTCAACACTATGGATCAAATTTAGTTTTATTATTGGTTCCAGCAGACATCTATGCTATAACTCCAGATAATATTACAAAAACAAAATATATTGTCTTTGACGCCTTAATGAAAGTAAACATTTTATTATATGTTTTGTCTTATTTTGTATATAAAATTAACTATCTTATACAATTAATAAATACATAGGAACTTATTTATTACTTGCCTCTTTCATAGCTATATATTTTTTCTAATGTTATCTGGAATTAGTATTACATACGGTATCATTAAATCTTTGAATCTGAAGGAGTTGCGATATGTAAATGGACCTTGAAACCAATGGTCAAGTCACCTGAATCTGAGATTAGCGTTGAATATTTTTGTTTTAACTTGGTTATTTAAAACTTCGGTTTTAAATCGGATAGTCCGAGGTTTCTCGAACGGAATGAGAACCCATCACCGAACTTCTTTGTGACAAAGTTGTCAATGTTGTTCCGAGTCGTTTTAGCTGGTTCCACCTGAAATAAGAGAATACATGCTTTATTTGTGGACTCAAATGGTAGGTAGTAGGTACGTATGTCGATTTAGAGTGACCTGTAATATGAAATCTTTGCCACGAACGTCGCTGCGGCAAGTGCTTTGCGTGACAATAGTTTGATACAATGTTGTGATAACAATGGCCTTTTGAATTTGACAGTCATGTCAAATACATAAGTTTAACCCACCCCTAGACAGGTGAGATTTACCGACCGATTGGCCCAAATGTGACCTTAAGTTGACGTTTGAGAATCTGTTGCATATTAAAACAGTGTCAAAAAAATAAAATATATTGAGACTACCCGATCTCGACGCGATCAATCTCAAAAACGGTTTATTAGTAGGGGCCTAAATATAGGTACATTTTATTGAACTTATAACTGAAAGAAATTTAAAAATAAATTTTAAATCAAAAATTTACTAGGTACATGTTTTGCTATGTAAGCTTTCTTCGGCTTTGAATATATTTCTAAAAATGTAGTGGTGCAGTTTCTTTAGAAATTTTTGCTGTAATATAATATAAGTACCTAAGTATTTAAAACTAAATAACCAGACTACATGAAAAAAACAGGATCTAATAAATGTGCTTCTCATTTTGCATTTTGCGGACGTCATGTTAGATTTTTAACCGAATTCAAAAAGGTTTTCAATTCAGCCGTTTGTATGTTTTTTTTATACGATGAAATGTACCTATCTGAGACACTGGTTTTCAAGTGGTATATCAAGCTTGACAATGACACCTTCAAAATGGTTAAGTAAGGACACCCTTTGCTCCATCTTTGTACGTAAGGAACGTACCTGTGTGACGTCACCGATAGTTGGCCGTTTCCGCCATTTGTACCACCAGTACTCCACCCCCAGCGTGATGCAAGCCAATCCTATTCCCATGAATATCACAATGAACACTCCGCCGATGTTCTGGATCGAGATGCCGTCTGATTGATCGTCCTGTTTCTCACACTTCATTGCTTTCGGGTTGTTGTTCCACCATATCTCCTTGAGTTTCTCCAGCTTGCGTTTGTTCAGGAGTTGGAGTATGCTGAAATAGGTGTATAATAGCGTTACACTCTATGATAGTATATGCGGAATAAAGAATAAATTTTAAATTTAGAAAAATACTGAAGAATTAAACATAATATCATCCAAGTAAACCACATGCTGAAATCGGTTCAGACTTTTTTTTTTATTTGAGAGGGCGGCAACGAGCATGCGGGTCACCTCATGGAAAGCAATCACCGCCGCCCATGGACACCCGCAACACCAAAAGGGTCACAGATGCGTTGCCGGCCACGTTTCGAAGATATTGAACCAATTTTCATCAAATACAAACGCCAGCTCATGTACAAAGGTTGACTAATCTGTATCAGAGATCTCTTCCATTCAACCTGAGAATTGAATTAATTAGGTAAATTAGGACCTAATTATAAATGAAGAAACCGCACTCAATCGGACCACGCATATAGTTGGTTCCGGATACTGTACACACGCACACGACGCCGTCAAACACAAATAACCCGTCATTTTTCGTCTAGGATTAAAAGGGGGGTTTCACGGCCCTAGTACGAATAAAACCAGCGTGTGATGTACTTGTTCATTTTACGCTCCCTAGATGGCGCTGACAGTGTACAAAATGGCTAGTATACGCTAACATCATTCATTGACCTCCATGGCTCAATGTAAACAACATAGGGTTTACGAATTGGAGGTCGCCGGTTCGATCCGGTTATATGTTTAGCATTCGGTTTGGTTGGTATTACAGCATTTTAAATGTCCGCCTGGCTAGCTACCACCATCTTATCTAAATCTGCCGCCAAACAGCAATGTTAATAGCACTGTTGTGTTCCGGTTGTGAGAGATAAGATAGCCAGTTCCCCAAATATTTGGGTTTCCGGGTCAGTACGCTTCCACCTTCGGCCTCATCTTCACTTAACATCAAGTGTGATTGAGATCAAGTGCTAACCCGGTGTGCTTAAAAAAAAATTACAGTTTTTGAACAAGTTTGTTGACTCGTGAGTAAAAGCTTGCGAAATCTGATTTAGCAGTGAACAGGCATAATTAAAAAAAAAACAATGCTTAGATATAAGTATTCCTATATTTTCTTTGAATTTCATGGAGCTTATAGAACAGATTTTAGCATTAAATTTACGCCTTTGGTAGGATATTTTTACTTCTTTTTTCCGATACAAAACCCAAAGAAGCATATGACTAAGATCGTTCGGGTATAAACATCAAATAAACACGAAGGCAAACTCAAACGGCCGCGTAATTGGTGGTACAAACATCGACATCTAGTTTGTTATAGCCGGCCATCTACAAACAAGCAAACAAGAGGTAATTCTGCCTCTGACGGCATACATACAAAGTCTTGTAGCATAAAAAATCATAACAAGACGAAATAACACGATTGATTTAGGTTTAAGTTGTTTCTCTTGGTTCATCGTGTGCTATTGCAATTCGTTCTACTGATTGGTGTAGATATTACGAAGGTACTGCAAAGGTGAAAATATAAGTTTTTTTTTTATGCACAACGGGTTGGTACTTGACCTCAATCACACCTGATGTTAAGTGAAGATAAGGTCGAAGGGGGAAGCGTACTGACCCGGAAACCCCAACACATTTGGGGGACTGGTTACCTTATCTCTGACAACCGGAACACAACAATGCTATTAACATTGCTGCTTGGCGGCAGATTTAGATAAGATGGTGGTAGCTAACCAGGCGGACATTTAAAATGCCCTACCACCAACCAAACCCAGTACTTAAATATGTACCCCGCTGGGGATCGAACCCGCGACCTCCGAATCGTAAACCCAATGTTGTTTACATTGAGCCACGGAGGCGGTTAAGTCACGGTTATTTTTAAGTCACTTGTGCTATGCGCTGAATTAATTAAATACATTAAAAGAACTTTTTTAGGCTAGCCTTAGTAGATAATGGCGTCGATTCGGATGTACACCAACTAAACTAAACTAAAACCAGTTTTAAAGTGGTACTGTCTCTTTCTCCCTGGAACAGTACGATGCGACGGCACCACTCCAAAACTGGTTTTAGTTTAGTTTAATTTAGTTGGTGTACATCCGAATCGACACCAATGTCTCTGCGTTCAGGCTACTCGGTAAAGTTAGTGTTCACGTACGGGCCGCCGCTCGGCTCGCTAATACCTAAACATGCTCTTAAGGACTAATGCGGTCTCCGTCCTCTTTCGCATTTCTTCATTTCTCTACTTCATTCTCATGGGAGTCAAACCGTTCAGTCTGTTTGCACTCCTTGTTCGCAAGCAGTTTTTCAGTCTCCTTAGACTTGAAAAAGTCCTTTCTGGGGTAGCAGTGGAAACAGGCACGCTAGCCAGAATTTGTAGTAATATGTAGGTAAATGTTTGGATATCTTACCTAGTTGTTAATCGCACCTATTTAGGCGTTCCAAAGCCGATTTTGAAGTAGTGGAGATGCTTCTCATCACTGCTTTCCTGCATATAATGTAACTAATATTTTGGACTTTTCGGGGTGGATTTGAACCCCCAAAATGGCTACGCCCGTGATACACATTCCTCCTTTTGGTTTCGCGGCAGACGGGTAAAAAGAACTAACTCTATTTAAAACATAGGCCACTGAGCTATTCTTGGACGGCAGGTATCATCACAGTTATGAATTCCTAATATTTGAAACTGGTTTGTATCCGTTGCGCTCATTGGGTAACTAATTAATTAGTGTGCATCTATTATTGCTACTTTGTTGCAATACCTACAACATCAACATCATTACCTAAATGAAAAAGAAATCTATTTAGACTTTCCACAACTCAGAAAAAAACTCTACAAGCCCAATTCTAAAAAAGTTAGTTTAGTTAGTAAGTAAGGTTTAGTATTTTAGAATTGGGCTTGTAGATTTTTTCTCTGAGTTGTGGAAAGTCTAAATAGATTTCTTTTTCATTTAGGTAATGATGTTGATGTTGTAGGTATTGCTTTTGTTGCTCAATCACGGCGAAACGGATGAATGTATTTGGATGAAATTTGGTACACACTCGTAGGTAGAATTGAATATACCCTTAAATATACATACACACATTTTATCTCCTCCTCCACATTTATTTTAGATTTCATAAATTTACGAAACTGTATGTATGACATGATATTGTAAAAGTGAACTAAATAAATCTAATCTAATCTAATCTAATCTATCATACATATCCGCGATAAAGTTATTCTAACGCAGGCGAAGCCGCGGGCGGAAAACTAGTAATATTATAAATTTTGTTTGTTTATATAATAAGGGCGGTGAACGAATTTGGATGAAATTTGGTAAATAGGTAGAACATCTTCTTCAATTTAAGAGCTACGCTCTTGTCGGTGGAGTAACGACCATGTCTCTCTACTTTCCGCCCTCGTTCTAACCTCCCGGTAGGTAGTACATACCCTGGATTAAAACATAGTATATTTTTTATCCGATAAATTTACTAATTCCCGCAGAATAAACAAATTGAACATATCCGCGATAAAGTTATTCCAAGCAGGCGAAGCCGCTGGTGCAAAGCTAGTTTAAAATAAATACAGGTACAATTAACGGCACGACGAAAGTACCACATACCAGTGTAAACTGGTCGCGCGACGCTACCAGAAATATTAACGCAGCGAGATCCGCATAAACTGGAAATGTTACGGTAGTCGTGTGACAAATAAAAAAAATTAAAAAAAAAAAATACAGCCGCCTCTTTCCTTGGCTCGTATTAATGAAACGATCTCAAGATTGAGATGAACATAATTGTATAAAGTATCAAAAAATACAATTGAGGGTGAGTGTCATTGAACAAAAAACAAACAAACGTCCAAACTTTTGCAGATATAACATTAGTTAGATGCGAAATTTTGCATGTTTGTTTGTTTTTTTCAATGACACACAATCACAGTGAAACGGATTTGGATGAAATTTGATATACACGTAGAATAGACCCTGAATTAAGACATAGGATACTTTTATCGCGTTAAAGTGAATAGTTCCCTCGGGATAAAGAAATTAAACATATCAGCGATATATTGTCGCGGTTCTGCGAACGCTCAGCTGCTGGAGGTATTACTTAGGAATTGGGCGCCGTAGACGAGGATGAGGTTCAGGGTCGTAGGTTTCAGGCCCCTACCAGGACTGCAGCCACTGATGAACGGTGAAGAAGGTGAAGGACAGGAAGAAGGTATAGGCACTTGTAAACTAATAAATGATGGAATAATTAAAAGGTATAAAAGAAAGAACGGAAAGAACAGTCTCAGTTCGCAAGCTGCGTCAAGACTGATTCGTTTTTGAAAATAATTTAGAATTCAGAATTTTGAATAATGTTCCAAAAAAGAAAACGCCAAAGAGATTACCGAAAAGAAGACTGAATTTAGAAGAGGTTGTACACCTCGTTACAATATTCCACGCAGGCGAAGCAGCGGGCGAAAAACTAGTTTATAATATTAGCTAGAATAGATGCCGTTTATTGTAGGTATAGGATATTCATTCACAAGTAGCAATATTATGTGAGTGTTTCGACGAAATGTACAGTTGACAAAGCGAAATATAGCGCCGCGGCTATCGCGTTTAAACAGGATACCCAGTTAGAATTAGAACCCAGTGAATTTTACTTACCTACCTATGTAGGTATGCCTATGCATTTTGTGATATAATTTAAACACCGATACCTAGAGTAGAGTCCTAGATACTTAAGGCTTAATCCGTCCTGTGGCGCCTTCATTGGATAAATTAAGATTTCTTTTTAAATACATCGAAAAGACTTGAAGCTAATAATAAAATAATACCTAACACGTTTAATTCCGGTTATTTTCGAGAATTTTAAATTATTGATAAAAACGGCCACTTTTTTAAAATCGTGAATTCTGGATAATATAATAACCCCCATCAAAGCTGTTTAGGTTTTATTTATAATCATCTTCTTGGCTTCTCGACTGCAGGGTCAAAGCGATTTAAAAAAATACAGAATAAATCAAAAGATTTTGTTTTTAAAACAAATCTTAATTTACCCAATAAGGCCGCCAGTGGATGGAATAAACCCTCTTAATTGTGGTTGTTTAATAAGAAAAATCATATTTCATTCACTGTACAACGCCAGCCACCTATGACAGAAAGCAGGTCAATCCTTACGCTCCAAAAATTCCCTTTGCAAACAATTTTCTCTCTTTTCCTTTGCTAAGAGACCCTATACAGGGCACAAAGCATACGATGCCCGGACTGTTTACGTGTGAAGAAGTTCATACTTCTTACGTATTACGTACTTACGTACGTACGTAAACAATCCGGGCATCGTATGCTCGCCCTGTATAGGGTCTCTAGATATCCTCTAGGGTCTCCTGTATAGGAGAACTATGAAGTTTTCAGGGTGACAACGCATGCCACAACAGGTGCCAGCCCTGCATTTCGGGTCGGAAGTAAGAATCTCATCTCTGGGAGGTAACCGATCTACCTGGTGACCTGCTTGCGCTTTTGTCATACAAAGAAAACATTCCTCTATATTAATTGCGTCATGCATGACTTTATCCCAATCGGGGTGTTTGAAATATATCAAACATAAGTGTTCCTGAAGTTTGGCTAGCAAATTTGTCTATCAGATAGTCGGATCCAATAGTTAACATAACATTCAATACACGTCCGATCGGACGGATCGGAGTCGGATCGGACTTCCGAGTCGGAAAGAGCGCCAAGGTGTTCACAATTTTATTACCGGTTTTTTCTTCTTCCGCGTCAATACGAGCAAATATTTCCCATTTTTTTTTTTTTTTTGCAATAAGTAATTCGTCGTCCATTTTTTCTTTCTGTTCCGCATGCAAGCACTCGGGATAATAGCTTCAGAACGACTGAGTTCAGAAAAAGTCTGGCGTAACATTCGGACGTGTATTGAGTAAATACCATCAGATAGTGATCAGACAATCGGAAACCAAATCTGACGTATATTGCCGCCCTTATACTTCAAACACCATCCACGCTCCTTCTTTCGAAATACTATTACAGAAATGCACACGTAATACGGGGTGAGGCCCTAGCCATTGACACATACAAGCCTATAGATGATTTTTTGTGTAGCGACACCCAAAGGAAGACGAGTTTATTCTTTTTACTAGCCGGAAATCACACGACACAAAAAGCTAAAAAATAACTTACGCATTATTAAACTGATCTTTCAACGGCGACCCTTGCTGCACCGCAATCGCGTAAGGCTTCCTCGAGAATTCATCTCCGACCATTTGGAGGTCACAACTAGTCAGGACTTGGTATCTAACGTCAGTTGCGTCTCCAAGCCAAGCGAACCCTTCACTGGAACTCTTCGAGTCGCGCACCCTCTGGATAGCCTCCTCTATAGAGTTGGGGAGACCAGCTTCTTTCATGGCCTGCCACATCTTACTGTATTTGTCGCTCACTGGGTAGTCCCACACGGCTAGTTTTGCACGTTCGACGTCGCTTAAGCTGTCGTTTAAACTCATCTCTTTCCATATCCTGAAAGAAACACATGCAGCTTAAATAGTCAATGCTTCTGTTTTGAGATCAAAAAGTTCCTTCTTTTACAATAATACAATAAAGGATTTGGATCGCCGAGTTCTCTGATATCCACTTATGTTCCTGTCCTGGGAAGAGGCTGATTTCATTAGAGACCTTTTATATATAAGTATATGTAGGTCGGAGTAGGTAGACCGATTTTCCATACAAGCTAATTGAACCGAAGTTCTCGTTATGATATCTCGTATAATCAAGATTAATAAAAAAGTACCAATTTTATTGTAATATAATTTAAAACGTTACCCATTCAATTTTAACGACAACCATTGTCAGTAACATGATAAGAATCTATAATTGGCATAAGTTCGGTTCGGTTTTCTGTATAAGAATTTATAATAATGCTCTTTATTTATTTAAAAACAGTAACAAATAAAGAGATGGAATTTAAATATAAACTAGAACAAATGTAAAAAATTGGGGCCGCGAGGCAAGATACCCAAAAAGCGGGCAGCGTTTCCTCGGCGTTGAGCGAGGAAACAACCAGTTCTCGGGTCACCAGTAACATCGACTGAGCGCTTTGAAATATTAAAGAAAAATTGAAGAGCGACCGGCCCCCAAAGACCTAAAGTTTCGACTTAAAGGCTCTTGATTCTATATGTATAAATAAATACTCAACATTTTACGGCGATTTACATCTTCTTGAAACTGAGGAAAAAATTACCCGCGCATGAAACTATTGTAGTAAACTTCAATACTGACTCGTAAAACCTGACTTCAATATGCGCCATCCTCTCGAAATATGTCATGGAGGATGATCCGTTGAGCGGTGCGTACTGTATCTTGTATTGCTTAGAAAGGTCGTCCAAGGATTCTATGGGCGTATCCAGTCGGGATACCGTGAGGAAGGCAGCTAAGTTGGCAGTGTAAGATGCTATGATGATGAATCTGGCGAAAGAAAACAGGTATTAGGTGAATAAGTAAGTAAAACGCAACTATAACATTGGTGAACAACATACGAGTAGAGTTTAAGAATTGGAGGCGCGGGTTCGAACCCCGGCGGGTTACATGTTTAGTTACTTGGTTTGGTTGGTGGTGAGATATTTTAAATGTCCGCCTGGCTAGCTACCACCATCTTATCTAAGTCTGCCGCCAAACCGCAATGTTAATAGAATTGTTGTGTTCCGTTTGTCAGAGATAGGATAGCCAGTTCCCCAAATTTGATGGGGTTTCCGGGTCAGTACAATCAGCTGCAGCTAAAAGTACACCCTTAACGCACTAGATCTATTGTGTTAATAATATCGTGCAAGGCAAAAAAATCTGTGGGTATCAAAATTCTATGTCCTGACCAGTACTCATGCAAGCTGCATTACGCACCGGCTTGATTTTCTTCATCAACAGCCTTACACGTCTCCACTATTGGGGCACAGTCCCCGCTCACAAGGAGAGGGTATGAGCCATAATCCACCACGCGGGCCCAGGGTATTTCTGTCAGACTAGTGACCATTTATTTATTATTTATTTATTTATTGTTATTGTGTGGTGTCAAATAAATACATATATGTCTATGTATAAATGTAAGAATAATAAATATATCTGACGTTCTTAGCGAATACGTATGTTTGGCATCAGTTGGGCGCGCGTGGAGGATTATACCCATACTCTCTCCTAGTGAGAGGAGGCTGTGGCCCAATATTGTGGGTGTAAGGCTGTTGATGTATAATATAAGTTATAAATTAATAAAAAAACAAAAGGAAATATAAAATAAAAATATATAAATAAACAACAAGCAAAAAACAATTAAGAACTAATTTGGCGGGGAGCTGGAGGGAATTCCACAAACAAGCTAAACAACATAAACACATGGAGCAAACATAGAACTAATTTTTTGCATGGCGGTAAAAACAACGAACCCAAACAGCCACCAAGTGGCAGCAAGTAGTCGTCCAGAAAGGTTCTTAGGCGCCTCCCCGCCTCCCTGCGGCGTAAGTGACGTCATACAGAACCAAAGGCACTCCTTCAGTGTAAACTCTCGTTTCTCCTCATCGTCCTTGTATTTGTCGCGGTTGTTTTGGTAGCTATAAGGGCTCCATTTGTCGAAAACCCACATAAGGAAGCTGAGAATAAAAAACATGTTACGTTAATTTACTACAACATTTATTGACAGTCGATTACTGTAATGGGTGGTGGCGCCTTCGAAGCCTACTCTTACGAATTCGAGTCATTTTTTTTTTTGAAAATACATTTGAACAAAGTTTACATAGGTGTTCAAATATTTTTCTTTTAATTTTGGTGGCAACAAGCTTTCCTTTCTATGACTGCTTTTCCGCCTCTTGAATTTCAGGTGGCGTCAAAGTATGTTCATAACGCTCACTTTCTTCGCTTGAACTCATTTTGTCAAATTATCAACACAATTATTAAATTCCAAAAAAAATCAATGACGAACAACGTAATTTTTTTACGCTCCAAAATATTCGTTTGTTTTTTATCAAACAGCTTTCTGTTCGCAAGCCAGTTCGAAATTTAAATAAAACCTTCGTTAAGTTACCTCCACGGTTGCCAGTTTCGGAGTAAAAAGACTAGGTAGTTCCATTTTTAAATTACACGGCAAATATGAATTATCTTTCATAGTAATTTATTCGGTCGCTAAACACGACAGATAAAAATTTCTGTACAACTTTGCCGGTCGCTGCTCGCATATAACCTATTAGACAAACAGCATTTTCGATTTATCTCGAAGCAAGTTGTCAATATAATGCTCAAGTTTGTTGTTTGAGAAAAAACTATTTTATTTACCCATCCACATAATATAACAGTGACATAAGCGACAGCATCATATATTTCTATACCTATACATATAAGTATGTACACAACCTTATAAAATCAGTAACAAATTGTTAGGTACTTACAAAACGATTTAGAAGGAACTTGACTTGTATTAGGGTGACTCTAAGAAATAAGTCACGGTCAAGGTTACCTTGTCCTCGAGAGTGAATGAACAGATTAAGCATTCTAACGATGATCTAACAATAGGTAAGCCAACCCTCTTTTTAAACGTAACCAGGGTCACCTGGGCGCCGCAGATGTTCACACCATCTGCGTCTCAATCAACAATGGTTGGTTAGCTACGAATAAACGAGAAGATCGTAGTTACATTAATTCCTCCCTCCGTGTAACTTTTAGTAGGTAGGTTAAAAAGATGGAGTTTACAAATTTACTAGAGAGACCCGCTCTGGCTTTGCACGGATGCATTTACTATATCTATAAAATATAATGCAAGTAGGTATTGTCTACAAACTCACTAGTACCTATTATACACACAAGAAGCACTCGTGGCGCAGGCGCATTCGCTTTCGATTAGGGAAGTGAAGTAATGTCTGGCGCGGTCAATCCTTGGATGGATGACCGCTGCGAGTGTTTCCGTGATTCGGGGAGCACTTTATACTATAGTCAGTCCTGGTTGATTTCAATTGAGGGCACGTTAAGCCAAGTCGGTGGCTTAAAGCGGCTTATAACCGCCCGTATGGTGGATTATGGTAGTGATAGGAGTATATGTATGTATCGGTACAGATGTTCTTTCTAAAATCGCAACGATCATAGTTTTCAA
Source organism: Oegoconia quadripuncta (assembly GCA_949316235.1). NCBI lineage: Eukaryota > Metazoa > Arthropoda > Insecta > Lepidoptera > Autostichidae > Oegoconia > Oegoconia quadripuncta. Next base: position 5,442,702 of record OX438743.1, read on the forward strand.
TTTTGATAAATTAGGTGTCGTTGACCAATTTTACATGGGTTATAAAATTAACATAAGAAAGCCATGGCGCCATGATGAATCAAAATGTAAAATCAATTAGGTAGGTAGGCTAGGCGTATTTTCATCCTGAGGGTCCCATTCACTGACAAATCATGAAAGGGTGTGTGAATGAAATTGTCTTGAATTAAAAAATCAAAATCAAAAAAAGCTTTATTTTGTAGGTACACAGGGTACACTTAAAATAGTCAGATCTTACATTTTTAAAGCTACTGCTTGTTCAAATGGCAATTTTCCCCTGAGAAGAACAAGCAAAAAACTCGAGAGGTCGCTCTTTTAAAATAGGGTTTTTATATTACAAAATTATTATTTTATATTATAATATTTCATTATTAATTGTGAAATAGCCTGGTTATGCGAACGGGCTGGTTATGTCCATGATTGTTTATCATCTAAATAATCTGATATTTTATAATATGCTTTCTTAATAAGTTTCTGTTTTATAGTATCTTTAAATTTATTGAAAGGAAGATTTTGTATATCAACAGGAACTTTATTGAAAAAGCGTATACATAACCCTTTGAATGAATTACTGACATTGTGGACTAAGATATTGTGTATATTTAAAATACGAAAATTGATAATTTCGAATTGTATTTGAAATGACTACATATTTAAGTTTGTTAGTTTAAAAAGTTCTTAGAACCGCAGTTCTACTGGTGCTATATGTATAAATATATAATTTTGAAGGTAACTATAGAGTTAGGTACGTTTGTGGATATGCAGTAGGTATGTACCAATATGCTTTGTTCACACCTCTGCTTTACTGCAATCGGTGCGGAAACGGAAACCTACGTTGTGCCGACAATACATCAAATAACACCGACCGGCCAGCCAATAGTAGAACGAATACACTGTGGCCTCAGCATGAATCACTACATTATCGTATGGGGTGAATTTTGTAAAGAAAAGTGACAATGCAGCGCCATGCGCCACCTACAACAAAATCACTGTCCTACTAGTAACGTCAGTACGAAAACGGAGTAGATAGGTAGATTCGTGTTAGGGCGCGAGTAGCACGTGACAGTATAAAGTATAGATATATGTATAAGAATATATAGGTAATTTTGTGTATGACCAATAACGTCAATGATCATATGAGTCATGAGCTTGTTAAATTATATTGTGCTAATTTTGCTAGAGTGATGCGAATAAGCAACATGTAAATTAGAATACTACGTACATACTGCCGTAATTATTAGGTACAGTCGACAGCACGACGACTGTAACATTACCATTAGGAAGATGGCCGCGCGTCACGCTATCGGGCATGTGAATTATTGCGAACGCACGCTTAGGATGGACATTTCACTGTCAATAGACATCAACAGGTTTGTCAACTTTACACTCGCATGTAAATGTGAAAGAGATATTTTATTTTATTAAGGACAACAAACACCTGCACAATTTATGTACCTACTTAATCTAGTTTTACAAAATGATGTGGATCATTGTACAACCAGCAACGTTATCCACATGTTTTCCACTATTTCGAAGATATAGACAGGTAGTACAAAATTGGTATAATTTTACGCCAAAAGTTGAATATACGTTACCACCTTCGGCCTCATCTTCACTTAACATCAGGTGTGATTGAGGTCAAGTGCTAACCCGTTGTGGATAAAAGAAAAAAAAAACCTAAACTAAGTTTAACAATATTACCTACAGTTATTACAATAAGTATCTAAATATAGTTAGTGGCATTACAAAATAATTTATCCTAAAAATATATTAATTAATGCTATATATTATATTTAGTACACGATTTACTCGTTATAAAAAATACCAAAATAAAATTATACCAATTTTGACAATGAAGTTAGAAACCTTAATCAAGCGCGTGGTGAGATAGGTAGATATGCCAAGGTCTCTCGACAGTGAAAAGTCGAATGCGCGAGATTCGGGATCCCGTACCACGTAAAATTCTTACGTTCGATGGTCGCTAGAAGCCAAGCTAAGCCCTCTAAAAGTAAATCAGAGTAAAGTAAGGTAAATTGTGCGCGTGGCCGTGTTCTGGTCTTCAAGAATTTAATGTGTTTGCCATCGACTTGCTAAGAAGAAGTAAATTATGATAACTCGATACGTCTATCCATTACACGTTTATCCGCTTATCCTTACTTCTAACCGCTTTGTGGTACAGCAATTTAACGCAAGCGAGCTAAACGGCAAATAATTGTCAATCGAACGCAAAACTTTTACGTGGTAGGTATGACGGCGGCCACATGATGCGGTGCGGCATCGCTGTGTCGCTGATATAGGTACGTAGTTCATTGCCGCGTAAAGCCCCTCGCTAACGTCGGTGAAACCAATGCGGGCGACAATGAACTACGTATACGCTACGCAACATGTGGCATCACGCTTAGCGAGAATTGCGGCCGTGTGTACAATGGACCACTCAATTTTCCTTGGAATGTGATGGTCTTTACCTCTCCTCAATATACATAATTGGCATTAATGGATCTATACCAACATGAAACACGTTTGAGATCTTGTCTGCGCCCGCGCGGACTCGACCTCCTCATTTTTAGAAGTCGGATAAAATTAACCCATGTCCATGTCAATCTCCAGGTATTTCAGTACGATCGGTTCAACAGTTTAGGGTATGTAACCGGACAGTCAGGCAAACTTTCGAAATAATATCACTGAGATCCTATATCGAAATAATATACCTAACTTAAATTATATTTCTTTTTTTAATTAATGTGAAATTACTGCTGTCGAATATTTTTGTATGTGTTTCTGTAACATGCAAAAATCTGTCTATGAATTGTGACTACATACGACAGATAATACCTATCTATGTACCTAATGTATTTATGTTTTTCATAAAGCAACAACAACGGTAGCCATGGCAAGTGGAAATGTTTCAGACCCATCGTTTGACCTCGTCACTAAATCAGATAAGTAATAATCGACACAGGGGCGGTTACAGTGGAGAAAGGGGGCGGTAAAACATTTGAGGTTTCAGCGGATAATGGTGTCGATTCGGATGTACACCAACTAAACTAAACTAAACTAAACTAAACTAAAACCAGTTTTGGAGTGGTTCCGTCGCATCGTACTGTTCCAGGAAGAAAGAGACAGTTAATAGCATTGTCGTGTTCCGGTTGTCAGAGATAAGATAGCCAGTCCCCCAAATGTGTTGGGCTTTCCGGGTCAGTACGCTTCCATCTTCGACCTCATCTTCACTTAACATCAGGTGTGATTGAGGTCAAGTACCAACCCGTTATGCATTAAAAAAAAAAAGTACTACTTTAAAACTGGTTTTAGTTTAGTTTAGTTGGTGTACATCCGAATCGACACCAGTATTATTTCATGCACATAAAAAGCAGGCAGCGGCCTATTTTTGGTCTTATCGTCCGTCCAGTTGAATCCATTGGATAAATTAAGGTTTCCTTTTAAATACAGCATAAATCAAAACTGTAGCTGATCTGCACTCGGAATATATTTATGATAGTTATGAAAAGACTCCGCTAACCCTAAATATCCTATGTTTTAATATATTCGATAATATAATATGTTTTAATATATAATAGACGACCGATTGGTGTAGTGGATAGTGACCCTATCAGTGAAACCAACGGTTGCGGGTTCGAATCCCGCGAGGGGTAAATGTTTGTGTGATGAATACGAACATTTATTCTCGAGTCTTGGATGTTATTATAAATATTTATGTATGTTTATCCGTTATCTAGTATCCAATAGCACAAGCTTTGCTTAATTTGGGACTAGATGATTGGTGTAAGTGTCCGAAATATTTATTATTTATTTATTTATTCTATTCATATAATATACCAAATTTCACCCAAATCCGTTTATCCGTTTCGCCGTGATTAAGCAACAACATCCGTATTTTCGCATTTATAATATCGGTACCTAGGTACCTAGCTTTCCTTTAAATACTAGCTTTACGCCAGCGGCTACGCCTGCGTGGAATGCATTTATCCCGCGGGAACTACTTGCCTGTACAGGGTGTAATCGTTAAGTGTGCACAGGCGATTATTCCATAACTATTATAGATATAACCTAATGAGTAAAATGACATTAATAACTTTTTAAAAATAAAACGAGAAATATGCAAAAAAAAATATATTAAACACTCCCATACATTTTATTTCTTAGTAAGTACAAAATTTTGTACCTATTCAAGGCAGATGTTCGAAGTGACGTCCTCGTTGTGCAATACAATGACGAGCTCTATTTACAGTTTCTAAATGAACTTTCCTTAACATTTGCGGAGTAATTAAAGCAATTGCACGACGTACACAATTCTGTAACTCTTCTAGGCTGTGTACTTGCTCAGCGTACACGTGGTCTTTGACAAATCCCCATAAGAAGAAATCACAAGGCGTGAGATCCGGTGATCTGACAGGCCAAGGGGTTGCACTATTATTAGCTATTAAGCCATCAAAATTGTTTCGTAAGAAATTCATTACAACATTTGTATTATGTCCAGGTGCTCCATCTTGTTGAAAAATTATCGATCTTCTTTCATCGTCTGTAATTGGTTCTTAGAGACTTAGCATATCGTTTTGTACAAAGGTGAGATATCTCTGTCCAGTTAAGGTTCCATTGCGGTTAATTATAAAATGATAAGGGTAAAATGAGTTGATACTATTCCACTTAAAATAAGGAAACTAAAATCTCTACTATCTCATGCTAAATGTATGGGAGTGTTTAATGTATTTTTTTTGGATATTTCTCGTTTTATTTTAAAAAAGTTATTAATGTCACTTTACTCATTAGGTTTCGATATCAGTTTAAAGTCTTTTGATATCTATAATAGTTACGGAATAATCGCCTGTGCACACTTAACGATTACACCCTGTATACCAAATTTCATCTAAATACGTTCATCCGTTTCGTTCATACCGTTTGATTGTGCAACAAACAAACAAACATCCAAACTTACTTGGGATACGGTCCCAGAGGCGACTGATATCACAGTGCTGTCTCCGTGCATAACTTGGAGGCTTTCTTACAAATAATAGTAGGTGGCTATAGCTACTCTGAAATATCACAGATGCGCACTCTAATGTTCTTGAATGATAAAATCTGGGACACAGAGTAAACTGAGCGCTGCACAGACTGCGCGGCAGCACCAGCAGCCTGACAGTCATTGCTGATAGGCTGGACAGTTGCTACACAAAGCACTGGATGTCACAGCATCGAAGTCTGCGCATTTTTGTAAAATGAAAAATAAAAACTAACATGGGTTAAGGGTAAATTGTTACTAACAAAATATGGACCCAAAGTCTGAATTAAAGAAGTTTTATTTTATTTATTTTATTTAAAAATCCTACATTAATTAAGCCGCAAACTTTGTAACGCTGCCGTAATATGCAATTATAGTTGTGTGTGGTAAAATGATTAAGTAATTTGTGGTAACGTGAAATAATTTCCACTAGAGCAAAAGACTTCAGCAGAGTCAAAAAAATCGGTATAATGTATAATAAATGTAGCAATAAGTTATAGTTATATATGTATATATATTATAAAAAATATTAATAAGTTATAGTTAGGTAATAGCAATATAAGCAAAATAATAGCAATATAATTAATAAGGCGGCGGGTCAGTGACCTCATCCGCACTAAACACAAACCTTTACAGGTTTTCGTAGGCGTCTTATAGTGAAGATTGTTTAAATAATGTTCCATGGATAAATAAAGAAAAAAAGAACCCTAAACACCACTTCCTATATACATATACCTATATATAAATATTTCAGACACTTAACCAATCATCTAGTCCCAAACTAAGCAAAGCTTGTACTATGGATACTAGATAACGGATAAACATACATAAATATTTATATAAACATCCATGACTCAGGAATAAATATTCATATTCTTCATACAAACATTTACCCGTCGCGGGATTCGAACCCGAGTAGTGAAAGTGTGAAAAAAATTACCAGAGTCGGTGATCAGTGCACCCTCGCTCGGTGAACTCTTTCAAAAACAGACTGGAGAAATATTTAAAAAAATAATTAGACCAAACATAAGTGCAGTGATACACACGCATCAGCTTAAAGCTGCTGGTGTATTATTATTAATAATAATAGAATATATATTTTTCATCAACATACCTAATCATTATTTTCTGCAGGCTGAAAATTTGTAAAGTTTCCCCTGGTTCTAATCAAATTGGTTCGCCAAACGACCCGTTTTAATTAAAATATTTATTAGTTTAGTACATAGGTACCTGGGTCGATCAACTATTCTTTGTACCTAAACATGTCCTCACGACAAAAAAATAGAAAAATCCAAAGTTTGCAACGCATTTTAATATTTGATTACTGCATGGTGAAGCTAGAATAGATATGTATATATCCAATATATAAAAATATGACTGAAACCATAAAAAATACTTTTTTTATTGGTAACTAAGGGGACCTCATCACTCTCTTCATATAAAATCTCAGTGTCCCCGCAGCCTGTTCTGTAAATCTTTATCACTTTGTTTCAGAATTTTTGTATATAAGCATGCCATTAACGGCTAATATTAATATTCTACAATATTTTCCCGTTTAATATTCAATAAATTCTAATATAATTATACGAAATAAAATATTTTTATTGATTTTCCAAATATTGTCCCCAACTTGATACTAAAATCAATGTCCCTTTAGTAACTGTTCTTGTATAACGTAAATCTACTCGTAGATGTCTCTAGTTGTGGTTAATCGAAGCATTAACTTTCTGATACTCGTGTCACAGGATTCCGCCATTTTGATTGTTTAGCCAATCACCGCTACTTGCCCCCGTGGTTTGTGATACGTAAGTTGTGTTTATTCAGTGTCCCCAAAGTTTCGACTTTAAAGTTGGTAAATATTCTTTAATACAGTATAATTATTGGTATGGATTACTTTAATTACGTCTGCCATTCATTTGTGATAATCGATTCTGTATTATATTTGAGAAAAGGGGATGCTTTTGAATTTTAACCTATAAATATCTCCTCCGTTACCGGTCCCTTGAGTGACTGTAAATGGTAACTTAGGAGACATAATGGTAACTCAGAAGACATCCTATCGTGGTATTAATCGAAACTTTCTATTTTAAAGAAAAAACTTTGTAAAATAAAAGATTTTTTAGTATCTGGGAAATACTCTTTGAATAACAAGTTATTAGTTGTTATATTTTTTCGTTTCTTATTTTATTTACACTGATATTATAATGACGTAAGTTTGTATGTTTGACTTTGGATATGGCCCTGCTATGTAAAAGTACCATCAGTCGATGGGCGTGTGATGTGCCTGTGCAAAATTCATTCAACTTATTATACAAGACAATCGCATTACATATATATCAGCCTGCTGTAATTTGGGCACACTTGCATCCTATTTTGCGAAATATCAAACTGAGGTTCCCTGAAGTAAAAACTCTTCATTTCTTTCGTGATGGTCCTTTCACACAATTTAGACAAAAACTAAATTTTTATTTAGCTTGTACAGCACCCTTCGAATATGGTTTTGAAGCAGTGATCTGGTCATTTTTTGAAGCCGGACACGGGAAAGGGCCTTCTGACGGCATTGGTGGATTTCTAAAATGAATAGCAGACAATATTGCAGACAATATTGATGCCAGAGGGAAGACATTGATGACACAACCTTGAACAATACATTGATGATTTACAGGAAACGAGCCAGATTGTACTGTATGTAATAACCAAAGAAGACATCGCAAAGATTTTAAAAGAACTACCAACATTACAAGATTCCAAGGTACTTTGCACGTGCACCAAGTGTTCACTTCTAAATACGGTGAATTAATGAACCATACTTTGAGTTGTTTTTGTGAACGAGGTTTTGTACGTGCTTAGAACCTAAAATTTACCATCCTATTCCTTTGGCAACAACTGCTGACGCATCAGTCGACGATAACACTGCCATGATGATTCATTCATTGTCTCCTACGCATTCAGTAGATGCTGGTGTTGCATATGCTGATAATATCGTGAACACTCGTTTTTCTTCTATGTCTCCTCGTCTTTCTTAACAGAAACAAGTCAAGGTATTCCAGAGCCGCAGAAACTACTGTTAGCAAACCACTAGCTGAAATTAACTAAACAGACTTAGCCAAAGACAGAGGTAAACGAGGAGCTGTTTACAATATGATTTAGGTATCTGATGAAGAAAATCAGCCTACGTCTTCTGGGAATATTATAATGATACCAAGTAAAGGAAATTTCCTTTTAGTAAAAGTTCACGCTGGTAACAATAATAATTATACTTATGCAAGTCTTGCACAAAGCGATTTCGAAGATGATGGTGAGATTAAAGTGATATTTCTCCGGGCTTTCAATGGTGCGACTAAGTTCAAATAAGATGAAAAAGATATAGCGTTTGTTGAATTTAATGATACCATAAAAATTCTATCTGAACCAAAACAGGTAATTAAAAATCGAAAAGTTTGATATGTATTTCTAGAACAATCAGACATTTTTCAAATATAATTTTAATTTGTATCCTTATTTATTAATAATAATTTAAAATTACTTGTTTGTACTTATAGACTCATTAGATATTGAGACTAAATAGCAATTATTGATTAATATTATAGTGAGCTTACTTGTTATTTTGTTTTTATGAGAAAGGTTGATTGATAACCGTAATTATTTTTTATTTATCTCGTTACTGAAGTAAAGAAATGAGTGAGATGCTTAAGTAGTACAAAGATAAAGTGTAAAATGTAAGTAAAAAATTACTCGGTTCTTCAATATATTACAAGATAATAGTTTTGTTTTATAATGTTTCTTCAAATTATTGTTTTTGAAGTTCATTGTCGTCTTTAATAGATCTATATTAATGTTGGTGATAGATAAACTAATTTTTGAAGATATTTATGTCTCTTACGTTTCCAAAATGTCTCTCAAGTTACTGGTTTGTCCCCAAAATTATAATAGGTTCATTGCAAATGAATCATATGAAAAAGAGTTTTCTTGCGTTAAAATTGTATTAATGAGTATTGTCAAAGTAATCACTTCACACATCTTGAAAAGCTAGTTTAGTACATTAGTGGTTTTAGATTTTTATTAAAAATGATGACACAAAACGTTCAAAAGTAACTTAAGAGACACAATAACATGTTTTAAATTTATTATTGTCTTAAATATTCTTGCGATAACTAATTTATTGAGTCTATGTTTCTTACAACTACATAATAATCTGATTTTCTAACAGAATTGAATTGTTTTATTCGAATGAAAACAATTTATCTGCAAGTAACTCAGGGGACGAAAAACGTGACTTCAACATTGCAAATTCCCAAAAAAATGCTATATTATTAAAAACTTGCACTGCTAATAGTTTGGTTTTAATTTTCAATAATCTTGCTATAGATTACTTAAGTAGAATTTTCGATTAGTTTACATTTTAATTTTGTATTTTTTTTTTGAAATTGATTGGTTTGCGTACAAAGAATAGTTGATTGACCCACCTACTACATATTGTTCCCCGACGTACCTATATTAAAACTATGCGAAAAATCAGGTCACGTTCAATCATAAAAAAACGTACATTTCCAATACGCCTTCGATGTTTGGGTCGTCTACGCATGGTATAGGTACGTACCTACATACGAATACGATTTGGCAGGTACAGAGTAAAAGGGGCTGCATCACTACCACAGAGGTAATAGGTACGATGACAAAAAAAGTTGCAGAAAATCGACCCGCATACTGCCTATTTGGTATTGTTGGTTTACAAGGTTATCTCCACATGGGTAAAGTTACCTACTGGGGGCTATGTGAACCATACTTTATCAGTTATTATTATAACAGTAAATACCTAAATACCTATATCTAGTTACTATTGTTATTACCTACTGTATGAATAGTGTTTAGGAACGACAAGGTTCAAAGATAACCTGTTTTGGTATGCCTACCTACCAAGTGGTTTAAAACCCTGATTGCTATTGTAAAAGGTCGCTACGGGCACGTTCGAAAGATGAATACGGACACGTATACCCTAGTTATGGATGTTTTATACAAAAAAATGTATTTGTGTAGTATTTCAACCACATGGTACATATCCATAATACAAAATAGGTACCAGTCTAGTTGCTTATTGAGGTACTAGATGGCGCTGTGTGTATGTCCAAAGGTATTTACGTCTAAATATACATATAGTTACTAGCTTTCCGTTCGCGGCTTCGCCTGCGTGGAAAAGCTTTATCGGGATAAAAAGTATCCTATGTCTTAATCTAGGGTATGTTCTACCTATATACCAAATTGCATCCAAATCCATTTATCCGTTTCGCCGTGATTGAGCAAGAAACGAACAGACAAATGAAAATATCAATGGAAATAAAGTGATTTCATTTCAATTCATTTCAAATAAACAAGCAAACATCAAAGCTTTCGCATTTATAAATAATAAATATCCTTGGACGTACACACAATGCCATCTAGTTCCACATTAAGCAACTATATGCTTGTGTTGAGGATACCAGATGGTTGATGCACTACTTATATGAAAACATCCATAACTCGGGTACACATGTCAGTATTCATCATACAAACATATGCCCTTAGCGGGATACGAACCCGCGACCTTTTGGTACAGTGGTCAGAGTTTCTAACCACTACACCAAACAGGTCGTCGATTTATAATATTAGTTAGATAGCGTTTTCTACGTAGACAACCGAACAAAGACCCAGATTTAGGGACCATAAGTCAGCAACCCTATGCCGCTTGCACAGTAATAAAATTGCACCTCGCAAACGCCCCAGAAATATAAATTTTTTATTAGATTGGGGCGCAATTAGAGCGGCCCTGGCTGGTCTCATCGATCGGTATGTAGGTACCTTTGTAATAAAATGTCATAATGTCATGGATGGACGCCTTTGCCTGATTACACCACATATAAGTTGATCGATGGATCTAAATCGAATATGAGTGAGTATGATGGACTATGCTCGACCTCTTTTCGAATGAGTTTTATGTTATGCATAAATAAATCATGTAATTAGTTCATAGAACTAGATTTGAAATAACTTCTAATATAAACGGTGTAGGTACTCACCCTTTAGGTAGGTAGGTATAGCGGGATATCATTAAAAAATGCAAGTCATAAATAAACGAATGGAAAACATTGAAGTAGGTACTTACCTACCTACCTCACATCCTATAAAACGACGACGAATATCCTTGACGACCTGTTTGGTGTAGTAGTTAGCAACTCTGACCACTATATCAAAGGTTGCGGGTTCGAATCTCGCTAGGGGCATATGTTTGTGTGATGAATACGGACATGTGTACACGAGTTATGGATATTTTCATTTATAATAAGTATTACAAAAAAGAAATATGTATGTAGCATATCAACCATGGTTTCCACAACACAAGCCTATAGTTGCTTACTGTGGAACTAGATGGCGCTGTGTGTATGTCTAAGGATATTAATTATTTGTTATTATTATTTAATATAAAAGTCCTGAACATGGTGCGATTTGTATCCCTCCATGGCAGGATTTGCCCTAATCGAAGGTTAAAAGTATTTAAATCCCTGACATATAAAATTCGCACGAATACATCACAGGGGTAACCCGTTAAAATATAGGTAGGTATCTACTTGTACATCTATCTAACCAATATTATAAATGCGAATGTTTAGATGTTTGTTTGTTGCCCAATCTCGGCGAAACGGATTACGGATTTGGATGAAATTTGGTATATAGGTAGAACATACCCATGAGTAAAACATAGTAGGTATATATTTAATCCCGATAAAGTGAGTAGTAGTAAACAAATTAAATATATCAGCGATAAAGTTATTCCACGCAGGCGAAACCGCGGGCGGAAAGCTAGTTAAGTATAAACCTAGATAGATAGATAGATAAGCATTTATTTGCATCTATGTACACACACATAAAAAAATTTACATATGAAAAATACAACTAAAAAAATAAAACACAAGTACAGAAACAACAAATATTATGTGTGTGCCGCAGTATACAAAACGGCTACAGCTCAGTGTATGGATTTGCCCGAGGCGGGCAAAACACTGGTATTCTGCTGAAACCTGAGGGTTGGTCGTGGGACAAATGGAATTTTGAAATGTGTTTGGTGTTATCAAATTAAAACTAACGTTATTGGTAAATGAATATTGTGTAAGATTAAGATCATATATAAAGTAGATTACTTACGTTTTAGATAAATAAATAAATGCAAAATACAAATACCTACTTACTATGAATGAACGATGGGGAATCATAGCGGTGCGCCAGTGAACTTGTTGAAGTTGATATATGACCCAAATTCCCGTTAGGTGTGTTAAACAGTAACTACCGCTCGAAATGTCTCACTTTACGACTTAACCCAAGGACATGCAATTGCGAATGCACTCATGAAATGCATTAGATATAGGTATTACGGTACCAACACTGCGAGTCAAAATGCGTTAAATGCTAATTTTCTAGTGCGTAGCGTAAAGTCAGGCTCCTAACTATGCAAAATTACGTGTACAAATATAATGTTAACAGAATAACGATAGTTAACACGTTTATAAGTGTAGTTGTTTGCTGAATAGTTTAGGAACGTTTACTGTTATGGGTCTTTCACATGAGCGCTGTGAGCGTGGCGTTTGTGACGCCAAAAGCGAAAATGACAAACTCGAGCAAGTGCGTGTCAGTGTCAGTACCTACTCTTTATTTTGCCATTGGACATACCTACACATCAATTATTTTATATACCAGTAACAGATAATAAGAAAGAAGTTATCATGTACAATCATATCATGTCACTATAAGTATAGTATTGATTCATCAGTTCGCACTTACCTAGTAAAGAAGTATGCCGCCAGTATCGACAGCCACACGTCATTCTCCAAAACAGTCAGAAATTTAAACAATGAAGTCGGCGTTCTGGGAAGTTTCATTAGTATTGTTATTCCAACTAAATCGTAGTACGGCACTGTGAAATCCACTACGTTCTCTCTCTCCGCCATTACAGATAGCGAGGTGAGACCTATATCTGCCCTCTTCTCTATGAGCTCCTTTATAATGCCATTCCAGTTTCCATTTTCATCCATAGTTCCGAAATTGTTATCGGGCGCTAATGTTATTTCATAGTCAAACTTGACGATTTGTCGAATTTCTTCAATGAGGTCGATACAATATCCTTTGAAGCCTTTTGGTGCTTCGTCATCACGTATAATGAACGGTTCTTGCTACAACATAATAGGTTAATTAGAATTACATTTGTACATTTGTCGACATAAAAGAACAAAATACTGATAGAAATATTGTTAGGGAGTACTGACCTTTCGGTCGGGTGACGACGTTGCAATTTCTGTTCCTAGACTTTCCATCTGTTATTGATTTTTTTTTAAAGGCTCAGATTAACTTTTCATTTGTAATCTGCTTCTTACTTTAATGTTACTACCTACTTGTAAATGTTGAACAATTTCAGTACTTCTAAAACGCGGCGATTTAATAGAAGTGGGAGAAATGACAGAAATTGCGATGTTGCCAGCCTGTGCGGTCGATGATAGACAGGAGATATAATGTAGGTACCTATTTAAATAGATGTATAAATATGGTACGACACTGTAAAAGTGAGATAAAATAAATCCTAATCCATGTCCTTCGGTCCTATTGGATTGCGTAAAGAAAGTGTAAAAAAATTTAGTCTGTGGTAGAAACGTAAGAGATGCACGGTTGTTTCGAGCCTGCCTTTTCCAATTAATGGAAATGGAAAGAAGAGATCCAAAAAATAAGGGTATCACAATAATTAATTCGTTTATTATTCCGCTGGAATTTATTTCAAATTTCATTACGATGAGGTAGATTGCAATGCAATGAAGACACTGTTATAATTTAAAGCAAATCGGGTAACTATACAGGTGGGTTGAGACGGGGCAACATAGGGCAACGCGGATCCACGCGGCAGGGCGTGCCGCGGGATAGAAACCCATTTTCCCAAAAATTTTTTCTATAGGTACTGGTTTCATATATAAGGCTCAAAGGTGACCAACTATCAAGTACCTACTAATGCCGGATATTGCAAAATAGGTTCATCATATTTATTCAGAGTTGTGAATAATAAACTTTTAGAAGAGAAAAACTTTCAAGCCGATCAAAATTGGATGGCGATAATGATGATGGCTGTAACGACTTCGAAGATTGGAAGTGAACCACGATTAATTTATAAATATATAAAAACATTCCGTCGTCTAGAAATTCAGGAATAACATTATTGTTTAAACAGTTGCTGATAAGCAAACCGCTGACAGGGGTGAGCAAAGTACGGCCCGTGTCACCCGCGTGCTTACTGCCGTCGCCTGCCGCGGCCCACTAATATGTGGGCCTCGGACACATAGGTACTTTGACAGCCGCGTCGACACATAAAACTTAATATGCCCAGAAAATTATAGTAGTGCATTGTCGTATGTGTGCGAACAGACGTCCTCCACTATGAAGAATCTATTTCTTGACATATATTTTATTATTTGACATCTATTATAACAAGGCCCCCGAAAAATTAATATCGGGGTCATATTTAGAAATAAATTAAAAAAAAACTATGAGATACGGAAGAACTACCTAAAACAGAATACATTTCTTTGTTGCAGTTATAACCCGTAACCCCGTTAAACGTTTTGCTGGCCTCTCAAGAAAAAGTTTGCCCACACCTGGCTTAAATTATCATGTTACCTACCGAATTTGTACAAAGAAAGAGTTTATTCACCCACCTCGACAGTGACGACTCTGTAAACAAGTTGGGCAGAGTAATCACTCATATTATCAGGGTCGGTCAATGACAACGGATTGGCCAGACCAGCCTTCCAGGAACCCAGAGATTTGCTGCCGATAGAAGCACCGTCTTTCACGGTAACTGCTGATAGGTCAGTACTAAACTCCATGTAGCTGCGGCCGTTCATTGGATCATCTTCGGGAATGTAGAATGGAGCATATGCTGGGGGTTCTTTTACCTACAAGGTAATTTTTGTAACATAAGTAAGTAAAAACTGTCCAGGAGTAGGTAAATGTGTGTATATACCCTGTATAGGTACAGTCAGCTCCATGATTAATCATACAGTGCTGTATAGCATGAATCATGGTGGTGCGACGTCGTCTCTTCAGTTATATAAATCCCAGGCCTTTAAATGTTATATACTTCTAATGACGACCGATTGGTGAAGCAGTGACCCTGTCTTCGAAATCATGGTTGCAGATTCGAATCCTCCAAAGGATACATTTATGTGTGATATTTCGAACATTCATCCCGTATTATGGATGTAAATATTTAAGACACAAGTCTTTAATCAACGTGTTTTATCAGTGATAACTTATGTGACCCTGAACAGTGGTCTCTCACTATGGGTCTTATAAGAAAGCACTGGTGAAGACGTCCGTAGACGAACGAATGTCACCGACATAGTCCAGCGGATTATTACGTTGAATTAAGTGGCAGTAGGCAGGGCACATAGTTCATGCCCGGTGGAGAATTAAAGTTCTCGATTCGGGAACCTGATGAAGGTCGTGGGAAGCCGCTGGATGCAGGATGCTTACAATCGGTCGTTTTGGAAATCTAGATGGAAATCTGGATGATGCTGGAGAGTTATCTGTTATCCATAGTACTCACACTGTGTCCTATAAAATAGAACTTCGTGTGAGAACAGAGATCGCATCTCTACTTACACGAGACGATTTGTGGAATTCTATTGTAAGAATACAATCGGCTAAGATGTCTTCTTCTCAAAACTAACCTTCCCGATAA
The DNA here is from genome assembly GCA_949316235.1 of Oegoconia quadripuncta. Lineage (NCBI taxonomy): Eukaryota > Metazoa > Arthropoda > Insecta > Lepidoptera > Autostichidae > Oegoconia > Oegoconia quadripuncta. The sequence continues at coordinate 5,458,484 of OX438743.1, forward strand.
GACAGGAAGATTACTTAGTTTTCAAATTGTCTATAATTGCTAAAATTACAAAAGACCATTGCTATGATCCACGGAATTCCAGTTCGCAAATACAATACAACGCACCTCTTGGAAAGCAGTTTTAAGGTCCAAGGTCCGGTTCGGTGTATTCTTGCCATCGTAGTCGTCGCAAGTAATATATCTCATGTCATTTGGCCACTTGCCAGAGTCCAGGAGCGATCTGGAAATTCATAAGTCTCATGGAATATACCTATTCTATAATTAGACATTTCGAAACACGTGGTGTTCTAAATGAGTACGGCAGTATTAAAGGTCGTTACTTGACGGCTAAAAACGTCCTCAGAGACAGGTCGAAGTAGAAAGCCGAGGTGATCTCAGGCTCTCCATTCATGCTGTAGGTGGTCTTGATCTTCCCTAGTCGATCTCTGCTCTTTGCGTCGGGTGTCGGCCTCATGTAAACGATAGTAGCGTCTTTACATCCACAGCTTATATCCCCTTTGTCCAAAGTTAGAGCGAACCAAGCAGTTTTCCTTCCAAAGTATTGGTTTTCGTCAGCCGCGTCCAGAACGTTCTTGATGGTTCTCAAGCTGCCGATTACGAAGAATGTAACTATGTCTAGTTCGCGAAGGCTTCGGAGCTGGGTTTTGATCTCGTCTTTGCTGAAGCTCTTTACTGGCGTTATCACGTGGCGTGTTGGAATGTTCTGGAGGAGAGACTTGTATTTGTGGTCCATGACTGGAAAGTAATAAATCTTGTTACGTAATCACAAAGTAACAAATTGAACGGTTCGGCGTGATCCATCCGTAATTTTACTTTCGTTGATAGTGAATCCAGTACAGAGATGACTACTTTTAGGTAACCACTTATTAAAACAGAAGATCCTACAAGATAACTATTATATTAAATTATGCGGTCATCATCATTATATCCAGCCCGTATCACTGCTAGGCGGCAATGGGCCTTTTCTTTATCACGCCATTCTCTAGATTCCCCTAGCTAATTATGGTCTATTGACTTCCGTCTACTTATACCTATACCTCAAATTACCCAATTCAAGTAATCATTTTGCAATTAGGAAAATTTTCTATGTTCTAAACCTATTTCCCTGACAAACAAATAAATTGTTTCTCGAAAACACAACACATAGTTAATGGACTTATTTATTACTATTGAACGGACTTCGGTGTTTTTAATCCTTGATCTGAGCACTAAGGGTAATTTTAGTTTGTTGACACATTCTACGTCGTCGAGCTCGTTTTCGTCGTATTATTTATTGGCATTTGTACTCAATTTATTTCTCTTTAGGATTAACAAATTGTATGATCTAAATAAAATTTTTGAAAGAATTGTTAAAATGTTTAAATTTTATAATCCAATTGTAGCAGCCTTTTAAGAAAGGAATATCATCATTCATCATCCATCACATAACATCAAGATTTTTTAATGTGAGTGCTTGTATTAGGAAACCCTAAGGAATGATACTTATAGAAAAAATAAATGAGGGCATTCAATAGAGAAGCAAAAATGTTATAAGTACGTACACAAATCTTAATGTGGACTCAATGACTTCCTGAACTGGGTCATTCAAATAAATATTAAAACGCATGTCGTCTCCGAAATTAGTTACATTATGCAATATTCAGACAGGGAAGCGAGACTCAGTTAGTGGCATGAGGTATAAATCGGTTATTTACTAACATGTAATTATTAGTTATTTAAAACAGACGGGCTGAATGATGTCATACATAGGTACGACGTCGTCCGGGGTATAATTTCAACAGCTTTATTTAGCAACAAAAGAAAAACGGGCTAATTATTTGTAACAATTTATACCGAAATTACTTGGCTATGTAAGCCTATCCTAAAGCGCGTTTCCTAGTCCTACGCTTTTTGAAGCTAGTCTAAAGTAGTTTTTTTTTGCACAAGGGATTATCGCATAACCACACTTACACTTGATGCCGTAATGAAAGCGCGCTCACCCAGAAACCCGGACTAGTATATCTCAAACTGCCGAAACAAAAGCTATTAACATTACTGCTTGGCGGGAGATTTAGATAAGATGGTAGTAGCAAGCAAAAAAATATATTTAAATATGTTCTCCCACCATCCAAATACTAAACACCTAACCTAATCTGGGAATCAAATCCCGCAAAACCCTATTTATTTTAGGTACGAAGGCAGTTAGACCTAAGGATTACTGGACAGGCTATGTAGAACCACTGTACTACCTTCAACAACGTATAACATGGAGTACCCACCAAAATATTCATCAAACAATATAGCTGCATTCGTGGTGTCCTGTTTAGTAACTATTGCTCTAATAGATTCTGGCAGGATGTCGGCAGGCGGCATGACTTGTAGCAGGAACTTTGTCTGGTTGGCGTTGAGGGTGCGCCATTGCCGCAAGTCCCCAGACTGCCCGAAGGATCCAGATATAGTCGGCAGACCCAGGGCAGCAGTAAAAGACTTTATGGTCTCAGATCCGACCCCGGTCATTGTGAAATCAAGTACGACGTGTGGTGTTTTCTTTATAGATAGCATATCGTTGTATTTTCTGCACACTGTAGGTTAAACAAAAAATTTGATGTTACATATTGTTTACTTTTCTTTCATCAATACCCCCAGAAACCTCTTTGAAATATTGTATAGTTGTCAATGATTTCCTAAACTTGTTATCAAATCAACAATCATATCAAATTAATTAATTATTTCACATTTAAAGTCATTGCATTATTTTCACACCACCGAACAAGGGAATCGATGTCATTTTGCAGTAGTTAAACATTGATAAGCTCATATCACTTTGAAAATTTTTAGGTCATGAGCGTGTAAGTATGTAAGCGAATTACTTGGGCAGTTATAAAAATAATAAATAAAATTAGACCGAGGTGAGACCCTTGAGGTACACTAACTGGAAACAGATTGAAACTATAACCGTTCCCGACGGGAATCAAACCCGAAACCTGTGCAAGCTCATTTGACCTAAATACTATTGGATACAACTTTCTGTCATCGCAGCTCACTCTGAAGTCTTGAACTTGATTTATTTTTAAACTACTTCAAAAAGTTCCTATTTTGGTTGTTTTTTTATGTTTGTTACCTCAGAATTCCGTCATTTATAAACTGATTTGGCAAATTCTTCTTATATTTGAAAAGTACACTTCCAGATTAGTCCAGTCCAGTCAAAATCCATTTCTTATAATGGGATCCATGAGGAATTGAGGGAAAACCTCAAAATATTATAGCGACTTTAGTATTATCAGCTAGAAGCTACAAGTCAAACAATTGCATTCAGATTCTATCATGATTTGCCTTCAAAAAAAAGGAGGAAAAAAAGGTTGTCTGGTAGAAATCGCTTAATAGCGATAAGACCACCTGGTTGACAATTATTATTATTTTTGAAGCTATATTTAAGAAGTGTATTGTAGAATTTTGTACAATAAAGTGCACTTGCTTGATTGATTGATTGAGGAAGTTCTAAATTCGACTGTTTTTTGTTTGTTAGATACGTGATACCTTCATCAACTGTTGACCGATTATCATGATTATTTTTTTCTTCAATTCAATTCAAATCATTTATGATGTCAAACTTTAACAATACTACCAGATCAGTTGTTTCGCCAATGTTTGGCAGTTCCGTATTGGTTTTCTATAACTTACCATTTTCCAGAAAGGCCTTAGCGTCGGATCTATTGCCCACAACAATGACTGGGTCCACAGCCAAACCCAAGCTAGGATTTCGACGTACATATTCCTTCGCAACTTCGAACGCCTTCTCGGCTAAAGCATTGTTTTCTTCATTGATTAATACTGAAATAAGTTTTAATAGTTTATTTCTATACTAGCTTTCCGAACGCGTCTTCGTATGCGTGGAAGATATTATCTAAACCGGTTCAGTAAAAAAAATAGCCTCTATGTTAACCCAGGTCCTAATCTGTCTACCCACCAAATTTCATCCAAATCCGTCCAGCAGCATAGGCGTGAAGACATACACACAAACTTTCGCATTTATAATATATTAGTTGGGAAAAGATTGTGTTGGCGTAGTCTCATTAACTGTTCGGTTACCCATACCTAAGATTGTTTTTCAAGGCACGCATTTTATGCCTACAACTACAATTCACCGCTAATGAATGGTTATCAAAATACCTACGTATCACTTGAATAGGTACTTCTCATTAAATCCAGAAATTATACTTCGGTGGTTTTACAATTTGTTTATCAATGAAATGTGCTCAAGTGCCTAATACTACACGTGGTTTAAAACTTAGGAATACTAAAATTTACATCAATGTATGTCTAATATACAAATACTACATTAAAATAAATAAATACAAGCCATTTGTTTGCTACATAGGTACATCTACGATACTTACAAACATTAATATTTTGTGTTGTCTGAGAAACAGAATGTCTAACTAAAAACGCAACTAATATAAGCACAAGCATTTTCCCCGACTGACCATCTCAGTTCATATCACAAGGCTGTCCCCTCGGGGTGATGGTGACCCACTGATGCGAGGGTGTCAGACCACGTGTGCCTGTGTACGTATCGTTACCACGGCAATGTCCGTCCTTGGCCGGCGCATCATCAATAATGTTCAAAGCTCACCGAGTCACCGCTTCATTACCGGTTGTTTGCGTTTCTATTCATAGTTTAGTATGTGGGTCTAACCGAGTGCGGATCCAGAATGGGGGTCATAGACGGTATAACCCCCCAGTGGGCCTAGGTCTTTATGATAACAGTGACAAATGTTTTTTTTTTATTATTATTAGATTCATTATCGTTACTTTGGAGCATGTAAAGACTGTATTGAATATGTGACCTCCCTGGTTGGAAGCCTGGATACGTCCATGGTTTAAACTGTTCCTGTATTTGTACGAGTAAAGAGAGTCTGTACCTAGTGGTATTTTTGTACCTATGATACAAACAATCCAATTATTATTATCGATAACACAAACTATATAAGGTAGGTAATATCTTGTATATCTTGCTTGGGTTACATTTCACAGAACATGTTTTTTCATAAACACCTTACAAGATTATTATAATAAACTGGTATCTATCTAGTATACCTCCAATAATGTTTGACACTAAAGTGAGAGTTCCATATTCATTTATTTATAATTTGTGATTTTAATTTCTATTGATAAATTACCTAACTCGAAATTTTGACTGAATATCTTAGTATTCAGTATGCATATTGCAGTATCAAATAGGTACATGCTTACGAGTAAAACTAGGTCTTAAATAAATATTTGTGATGCCCCGTTGGGGCATGGCAATATTATCTGAAATTAGGACATTAGGACTTATGTGACACTTTGTTCTTTGATAGTGAAATTATTAAGTATTTATTTATTTAACACTTTATTGTACACACACATCAAAATACACATTTAAATGAAGTCGTTTAAAAAATACAAATGTACAAAGGGCGAACTTATCTCTATAAGAGATCTCTGCCAGTGAACCCGCGAAGGCGAAACAATTTTAAAAGGCTTGAAAATATTAAAATTTTTAAGACTTTTATGCTACGTGTGTACGAAGTAAGAATCTGTAATTGGCTTTAAATTAGTAATATATTATGTAACTACTATTATGCTATTATGCTGTTTATTCCGTATGAATAAATAAAATAAATCTATCATTAAAATAATACCTTGTATTATTCTTTTCTGTATACAGACACATTTGCAATGCAACGACCACGTTTAACAAGCCGTTGAGCGAGGTTAGTACCCACCTCGCTCCAATCGCACCACCAAGCAGCAATCTCTCTCAAGGCAATTCTCGTAATATCTCTTATTACAATTACAGTCAAAATTCAGTTCGGATCTAGTCTCGGTCTCCAAATGTCAAATACGTCATTCTCGTACTACAATATAAAGGTTTGTAATGTGATTATATCGAAATGTGATCGAAAGTTGAGTAAAGCTTTTAACATCAAGTTCGACATTAAAAAAATTGACAGTTCGTCAAATATGCGCTTGCTTCCTTCTATTTATTCTCTTTCACATTTGTCAAAAAACTACTTATATCACTTCAGCTGGGCAATACTGAACAATTAACAGTGAGAGCTTTGTTCAACTTTCGATCACATTTCGATATAATAACATTACGAATCTTTATATTTAATGTCGTATTGGACATTTAGGAGATCGTGACTGGATCCGAACTGAATTTTGACTGTAATTGTAATACGAGATATTACGAGAATTGTCCTTCAGATGTTCTATCATCGAATTAGCGAAACAGTGGGCTTATTATGAATCTCCATGTTATCCTATAGTAGATATGTATTTTTTTTATGCACAACGGGTTGTTACTTGACCTCAATCACACCTGATGTTAAGTGAAGATTAGGTCGAAGGTGGAAGCGTACTGACCCGGAAACCCCAACACATTTGGAGGACTGGCGATCTTATCTCTGACAACCGGAACACAACAATGCTATTAACATTGCTGCTTGGCGGCAGATTTAGATAAGATGGTGGTAGCTAGCCAGGCGGACATTTAAAATGCCCTACCACCAACCAAACCGAGTACTTAAACATGTACCCCGCTGGGACCTCGGAATCGTATACCCAGTGTTGTTTACATTAAGCCACGGAGGCGGTTAAACTATTGGGAATCGAACCTCTAACCTTTGGTACTGCATGGTGATACTGAATCCCAAATGATTGTAAATTGTTACCCCTCAACACATTTGGGGGACTGGCTATCTGACAACCGGAACACAACAATGCTATTAACATTGCTGCTTGGCGACAGATTTAGATAAGATGGTGGTAACTAGCCAGGCGGACATTTAAAATGCCCTACCACCAACCATAAAACGTAGTGCACATAGGTACTATAATGGAGCGCAAATTTAACTACGAAACCCATTCAAATACATGGTGAAATTTAATTAGTGTAATTCCGATTCACTGCTGACTCCACTTCTGATTACGAACAACTTTCCACTAGTTCCTTGATTAAGAATAACTATTTACTAGGAACCTAGCCGAATTCAGCCGAAAATTTTTGGACTCCCATACTAAAGGTGGTTTCAGAAATCGTTTACTTTGTATGGATTATCGAAAATTTTTTGATCGAATTCGACTATGGTTCTTTGGGAAAAGTTATTCGTAATCAAGAGCGAGTCACCAGTTACTGGGAATCACACGAATTCAAATTCACCTGCATTAAAAATCCCCGAGGAATGAAACCAACTGTGTGGAAACCTAAAGCTATTTTCGAAGCGCCATCATAACCGACTTTCATTAAACATGGCTGTCCTCTGTCTTAGTATTCGAGAGGTCGTTAAGCCGTAATCGTTAATATAAATAAATCGCACTCAAATTGGACCGCGCATTAATGAGATACATCCGGACAGAGACTGGACAGGACACACAACGCCGTCAAACACATGACATCCGTCGTTTTTCGTCGAAGGTTAAAAATCACTTTGTACACGCACGCACGACGCGACGACGAGCGAAACCCGTAGGTCGTAACCCTCCAAGTACAGAAACAGCGCGCTCGGTGTGTTCACGTGGTCATTTCCTGTAGCGTCGCGCGATCAGCTTGTTCGTAAGGTTCCACTCCTTATCTCCGAAGTACATCTTAACGGAATTTATATGGGACCAGCCTGGTGATAAACCCTATCAAACAAGAAAACAATCATCAAAATTAAAGAATTAACGAAAATATGAGTGGATATACATAAAAAAAAACATCCAGGCGAACAATATAGATCGAAAATTATTTGGGAGTCAAGAAAAGACCTTTTACTTCCCAGCTTTTAGAATGATTAGTAGAACTAGAGGCATATTATTATGTTTGTATGATGAATACAGATATTATTATGTGTTCCCGAGTTATGGATGTTTTTCATTTAGGGATGTATTTATTTACAAAAAAAAGGTATTATAGTAGTTTATCAACCACCTGATTGATATCCATAATACAAGCCAAGTTAGCCTAAGCGTGTCAACTAGATGGCGGTGTATATGTGCAAAAAAATTTCAGTGTGTAAAAACTTAGAAATTGGCAGGTATACTATGCTACTATATTATAAGTATACTATGCCTGAATGATTTTGCGAATAATTACCTAACACCAAAGATTCGTCTCCTCTCAGAATTTTACTCTGGCCAAATTTTCCATTGCCAAACGTTATTTTGAATATGGCTAGAATTTTGCCTAATATTCAAAGAGAATTTATTCGCTGCCGGCTATGTATGTATAGACAAGCTGTTCCTTCCGTTTCTTTACTCATGTGGTTGGACTGTCGACATTTTGTTTCCGTTTAGTTTGTTTTGTACACTGTGGAGCTGTAGGTACAAAAATTATTCAGTGACATGTTCGAATATAATTTCTTTAAATTTAACGTTTCTCGTATTTAAAACAAGACACATCACATATAAATTTTATAGAATCATGTCAACCTTGGAGTGGGGCTTAAAGGCGTAAAATAATCAACATTTTGATGAAAGCTGGGATTATACGTCAGACTTTTCCATCAGATAGTCGGATCCGATAGTCTGATCCGACTAACGGAAGGCGTTGGAGCAATTATTTTGTTTGAACATTCAATACACGTCCATCAAGTGTTTACGATTTTATTACCGGTTTTTTCTTTCGCGTCAACACGAGCAAATATTTTTTTTTTTTTGCAATAAGTAGCAGAAATTTGTTGTCCATTTTTATCTTTTGCTCCGTACCTATGCAAACACCCGGGATAACTGGAGAACGACTGAGTTCAGAAAAAGTCTGATGCAAGTACCTAAGTGTATTTTTCGCAGGCACCCAAAACCTGCGTGCTATCAGCTTCCAGTACAAAATTCTAATTGCTGATAGATGAAATAGTCGTCGTTCCAGCAGCGCCACCGAAAATCCCCACTATTTCGGGAGCCAGTGAAATAAGACGATTTTTATACACCGTGTGTAAAAATCTCCACTAAATGAATTCTAATGCAAATCGGAGACCGGCAACTGCTGGAACTATGCACTCGTTGCAAAAGCGCAATGACAAAGGCGTTAAAGCTCCAATTCAATCTGGATTATCATTGCAATAGACTCGTACTCCCCATGACTTAATTTGGAGTAACCTATGCTGTTTAATCCCAAGCACCCAACACACACACGACACACAAACACACAGAGTCCTCACTTTTGAAAACTTTTTTTATGCGCAACGGGTTAGCACTTGATCGCAATCACACCTGATGTTGTGAAGATGAGGCCGAAGGTGGAAGCGTACTGACCCGGAAACCCCATCTTATTGGGGAGACTGGGAATCTTATCTCCGACAACGGGAACACAACAATGCTATTAACACAACAAGTCGGTAAAAAAATAGTCGCAAATGTAAAAAAAATAGTCGCTTTACAATTCCGAAGCTATACCTTAAAGAACATTATATAGAAGAATCATACCTATAAGTTGGTGATCCTCATGGTTGGTTGGTGGGTTGAACGTCAAGCATTGGATCCTCACCTCTCATGCGAGGAACGATGCGGAAAACAGCAGGTTGCAATTCCAAAAATAGTCGTTTTGACTAAATGTAGTCTAATTCATATGCAAATCGGAGACCGTGGAACGAAGCAAAATACACACGCTATATTTTCGGAATTATAACCTATATACCTTAGCGAATGTTTACGAATTTATTTGGAATTGAAACCAAGCCTGTACTCCGCGCCCCGTGTTTGCTCGCATGTTTCTGTACTGACGTTCAACCCAGCAGCGCTCTTAACAATCTATAGCTATAATTTCTGAATTAGGACTATTTTTTTACATTGGATACTAAAATTTAGGACTGTTCATGACTATATTTGGAATTGTCAAAACAGATTTTCATGAACTTTCAAAAATGCAATTCTGGCTTGCAGGTCAACAAATTATCATCTATAATGTCAGATTTCTAGTTGGTGATGGTGGCCGCAAAGACTACAATGGTGGCCGGACCAACATGAGCGCGCAATAGGTAACCATTTTTTCTTAGGACCTATCCCTAGAACTTTTATACAAGGGATGCTACTACTTATGTAACCTTTTTCTTTCACAATTTATTTCAACTACGTTTATGGTAAACCGCTAAAATAAAATTAACAGGTTTAGCTCCTAATGTAACTCCTAATAGTACAGCATCATGATTATACATAGGCCTATCAAATTCAGATAACTTTACGTACATTTTAGATTACGTTAACCATAGCTGCTGCAAGACCACTTTTCCTATAATCCGAGACAGGCACGACGTTGTTAGGGACAATCTTGTATAACTGCCAGTGTGCTTAAAGGAATTGGCCATCTACCAGGCGCACAAACACTTGCGTTAACCTAGAACTTGGCCCAGATTTCCACGTGTATGTCATCATGTGTGTGAGCAATCTCCTAAGAGTGAGCATGTGTACCTAGTAATCCGAATGTTATGTAATCCACTTTTCTAATACATAGGTTACGAAATGTTACGTATAAGAAAAGTGAACAATCAACAATTTTAGAAAAGCGAAGAAAAGTATTTAAAACAAAAACAAAATATATTTATTGGGACTATTTTATTGCCAGAAATCTTTCACTAACACTAACTCCACAGTTGTGAGAAGTAAAGTGTTAAAACTCTGTACACTCTACTATATCTAAATACTAATTGTATGTACTCTTGAATTAAAAATTTAAGTATCGAACAATAGGTAGTTAAAATCTGAAAAAGGTTAGTCAAAATCTTATATAATTAATTCCTTAATATGGAACACAACATGTTATATTTTTGGGAATAAAGATTCATTTTCATAAGTTTTATCTTACATTCGAGGTTTGTTTCTATCACATTATTATGTAAGAAGCAAAATAAATTAGAAAAGAAAAACAGAATAATCAAAGAAAAATAAAGACGTCCATCGAAGTACAAAAAAATAGCACGCAAAGTTAGTATGTCAATATGAACTATCACCTTATTTGTCGACTTTGAACTTTAAATTCCAAATCTTAAAATTAGTGTCGCAATGTGAACTATTATTTTATTTATTATGTCCGCCCCTCGTGCGTCGACTGGACTTAAAAGTTTACGAACTGAATAATTTAATGTTGGATAGGTATCACAAAATATTCGAATGTGAATAACTAACGGAAACTCCTGCAACTCACGAGGCAGCTACGATGTGTAAATGTTCACAAAGCAATCCGTAACCAAATTTCAAAGGAATGTTTTAAATGGTTAAGTAATAATGCCTATGAAATATATAAATGTGCGATATTTAACTGCTAACTTAAATTTACAAATGAATTAATTACCTAAAACACTTTAACATTAACCTTAGTTTATCTAAATCCTTGTTTATCGGAAGCTGTTCTATTTAAAACGCATCGTTCACAGAACGGATCCTGAATTGATTTCACTCGGGGTGAATTACTTTGGCAGTATATTACTGGCGAAATGAAGTATCCAATACCGATGCATGTTACCTTTCATCAATTCAATAACCCATCTCTACAAGTCTGTTGAAATAAGACACCAAAACGTGAAAACAGCATACAACATTTAAACCGAGCGAGAGTGATCAGTTCACTGCGATGCACGTCTCAGCCGCAACGGACAGTAACATTAATTTACACTTTACAGGTACTTCACAGGTAAGTTTCACTAACTTAAAGTGTGGTCACAAAAGAGCTCAACTCGTTTATATTAATCAGTTCAATATACATAACTTGTATAAACTATTTTGGCGCGGGAAATGTCAGGTATAAAAGGATATGTATGTGTTGGGGGGAGTTGAGCCCTAATGAACGTGGATGCATTGCAGTAAACCAAACGTGAGTTAGTTAGGGTGTTTTAGGCCGCGACTTCCTCTACATCGGCGGGCGGAGCCTCGTCCACTACTTTCGCCTTCTTCTCTGGCGTTGTCTTCTCGACAACGTCTCCGTTGTCGGCCGCTGCGGATTTCCTCTTTACGGCGGCCTCTTTCTTTTCTGAAAATGTAAACACAAAATCAAACTAAATCCAGTTGGCAGCACAACATTGGCCTACAATCGGCATTTGTCGTTTGCAAGGTCGTGACATACTACATATAGGCAGGTTAATGTAAACCTGTTTAGCAAGTAAACTTAGTTTTTTTTTTATTTGAATTAATACAGGAATAGCTTAGTACCTATAACGAATGACTGTGTTCGATGTCACGACGACCGTAATCTTACCACTGTAAGCAGGCCGCGCGACGCTACCAAAATATGAATGCAGCGAGACCCACTTATACTGGCCAGTGTTAAAAGGGTAGTGCGGCCACATGTACACATTCATGAACTTACCACTGTAACATAGTGGCTTCATACGTCTGTCAAGCAAAGGTCCACAGTTCGATTTGCCATCAGGGTAACAAGACTACAACCCCTTGATAATTTTCTTGGGTCTGGGTGGTTTGTGTAATGTCCCCAGAAGTTATTACCAGCTGGTTCTCATAATACTCAAATTACTATTTGACCCCTGTCAATTAGTGTATTCTCTGGTATTTGTTATTGTTATTAATTAATGATAGTTTGTAATCATTTTGATGGTAATAAAAAATCATTATTTAAAATCTACCTATTTTGCAGTATAGACTTAATAGTACCTACTTAATACCCCAACTTTCATAATAGACACATATGACATACCCTGAGTAATAAATGTTGACCTTAGGCCTACTAGATGCTCATTTTCCAAATGACATGTGTATCTAAGCTTATATTTAATTATGACTAAGGCTTTCATGATAGGTTATGAACCTGTCGGTGTAAGTTGTGATTAATTGAATTATGTTGATTGTCATAAAACCTTTCCTGTCAGCCATTGTCACTGCTTAATATAGTGAACATAGTCTATTTATTTGAGCCACCTGGTGCAATAACCACCATTAGCTGTCGGTACTAGTTATTCCCACTGTACTGATTGTCCAAAAATTGCCATTATTTAAGTAATTTAATGAAGATTTCTGGTGAGGCTAGCATGACCCAATACACTCTCTGCAATAGTATTAAGTAGAAGTCTGCTATCTCATTCATATTTAATGAGTGTAAATTAAATTAATATTAATCCCTATCAACATGGAAGATTCAAAATTACAACTCTTACCTGGGACATCACCATTTTCAGTGGCATCGTTGCTCTCCTCTGCATCACCGTTCTCGGCTGGTGTCTCCTCTGGCGCGTCTCCGCTGCCATTCTCCGCCTTGCCGTTGCTCTCTGGCGCCTCTGCAACCTTTTTAACTGGGGATTTCTTCACTGGAGACTCCTTCGTCACTTCTGTTGAAGTAACCTCCTCGGGAGCGGCGTCACTGGAAAATTACAGCGATTATATTAATTACTGTACCAAGGATAAGCAAGATAAGGAGCATTGAGAAACTTAATAGTTCCGAAATATAACAATAAATTTCTAAGACCCAAGGGCTATTGGAAGCTAGGAAACCTCTCCTTCGCTTCGCTCCCGCAAAACCTTCTAATCTAATTTAGTGTCGAATTAGTCTTTGCTACACTCCAACCGAATCAAGTATTGGATTGGATACAAGTGTAACTCTAGGGATGCGCAAATTTGGGATCTTATTTATTAGCAAGGTATGAGGTGAACTCACGTCGTCGTACGTAGCAAGTTACACATTTAAGCCTATTATGGGAAATCTTCAAAGTAGTGATTAAATCCTTGACATTTCGGTTAAATAGTAGGTAATAATCAACGTCATTTCACGTATTGTTCGTCCGAAACATGTCGGTTACTAACGGCACATAACAACAGAACTGTTACGAGTTCTACGGCCGTGGGGCGCGTAAAAGGAAAAGTCTGACGGAACAAAAACAAGCGGTTATTGCGCAAGTAATGTGGGAAAGTTGCAACAGAGGAAACCGAACGTAAGTCGCTGAATGAATAAGTTACTACTCGGTCCAGTAGATATGTGTTTCAAGACACCACATAGCGTTAAAAATAACTAATGACAACACGCGGCCCTCGCGAGTGGCGATAACGTAACCGCAGGTTGCAAAACTCCAAGTTGGCTCTCGATTCTAGGCGAATTCAAAACGAGCGCTCACCGGCGACCGGTGACGCTTTGCGCCGGCACGCCGCGCATCCAGCGCCATCTTGGCCCAAGCCCCCAACCCCGCGCCAACTGCCCGGCGTGGTTTCGAGTAAACCGATTAATGTAGTACGCTACTACGCAAAAAAACAATGAACCTAAATCACGCCGCAACTTCTAATCAACATTACATTACTGATCCAAGTCACAAAACAAATACATAACTCTATCAAACGCGATAACATTGCCAAGCAACATTTTCCCGCGTGTACTTATCGCTATCGGCGGCGTCTCTATATACGCATTACAAAACTATCAAAGTTATCATAGTATTGTCATGAAGTAATTGAATACACTTTATGTACATTTTTCTTAGTGTAAATGTGGTAAGAACGTGGTATATTCACTTAAAACATAACTTCACACTTTAAAAAGGAAGCCATTTTGATCACGTTTTACGAAGCCGCCAAAAATAAATTACTACAAAAGTAATAAATAATAACAGAAAACTATAACTATCACTTACTTCTTTTCGACGGCTGCGTCTGCCATTTTTATATTTTAGTTTTTATATGTAAAACTAGAAATAAAGATTTAATTATGAGCACGTGTAACGCACAACGTACGAGAATGTTCACCGCACAAACACCGCCGACCAAATGAAGGAAGAAGAAAGAGGAAAACATCGTGCGCGTCGCCTCACCGACCCGCGCAGGAACGTAGGCTTATTGAGATAGCACTACGCCGATGTACATTAGTTAAAAAAGGATAGTTATACATGTCGCAGGTAAACTTTAGACAACCTTGAATTTTACTATGACCCGCGAAGGCAGCAACAGCAAGCAATAATTCTACCTTGCTCTATCCTCGTTTTAAAAAAAAATATATTGTTCCATCAACCAGGCGGCGAAACCCTATTTCAAAACTTTTGAGGGTTTGTAAATGTAGGTTCTACCTAAAAGTAGTTTCTACCTATGTCCTGTGTAGGGACGCGCCGCTTACGTTACCTACCTACTTTGTGTCTACTTTGTAAAAAATGTACAGATATAGGTTTAGCTAGTTTGTTTGTTTATAAACGCTTTATTGTACAAAAGAGGATATTATAAACGGGTGGGTGGGGTATAGGCACCTACCTATCTACCAAACAAACTTTGTCCAGTTTTATAAAAGCTCGACAAAAAACCTACCTAGGTAGGTAGATAGGCCCTATACTTTTCTCAATTTTTCAATCGTTATTAGGTAGGTAGGTACTATATTTTGATTACCAGGTAACAATACTTATAGGTATAGATAATTCAGAGAATATTAGAGGTATTTTGTTACCTACTAATACAAAAAGAAGGTCACCCACCTAACTAGTCAAAAAAGTAGAAAGAAACAATCATAGGAAGTTACATAATTCATTGTAACTTAGTTAATAGGTAAAAGGTACCTACTAGCTAGAAACATTCTTTCCTGGATTGTTTTCACCGATTCGCTTATTTCATTCATATTCTTGTGGTCACACTACTCCCATTCCATCACCCACCATAGATAAATGGATGAGGTACCTACCTACCTATGTAATGTAGTATTTTGTTATTTCGTTCGCCCAATAGGATACTTACATACCTACTTCGAACGAAATATTTCTAAAAGAAAATGTAGATTCCTAGGAATAAAATCATTTTAAATGGTAGTTATACCTAACCCTACCTACCTACCGTGAAACATGTACAGTACAGCCGACGACTGCGTCATCCGCGGATGGATTTTATTTTCGAGAGTTCATTGACCGATAGATTTTTTGGAATTCGGATGCTTTCAAGCATTATACCTATACAGAGTGGAAAAAAGGTATCCGTAGTGGGAACGTATGAAATATTGAGGAATATAGGTAGTATAGCTAGTAGGTATACCTACCTACCTATTTAATTTTCGTCATGATATTTTAAGCTGTCATTGGTGTCGATTCGGTTGCACACGAACTAAACTAAAACCGGATTTAGACTGGTGCTGTCGCATTATATTGTTCCAAAGAGAAAAAGACAAGCCTACTTTAAAATTGGTTTTAGTTTAGTTTGCGTACAACCGAATCGACACCAATGTCAAAACTGTGCTGTATTAGTGAGCAAAGGAAAAAATTCAGAAAGATTGTCTAGGGTAATTTCGCTGGTTTCCCGTCCAGCGTCAATATTCGTCCATCTAACGACTCTGTATTAAACAAAAGCGTGTAATAGTAGTAATAAAACAGATGTCGGTGTATGTTTGAACTTATTGCGAGCCTAATATCTAAACAAATGTTTGATGGCTTAAATCATGTACAAAATTCTCCTCACTTTGCCGCTTACTTCAAATGCTCGAGAATGCGACCGCAGGTTAAAAAATAGTGCTACTAAGTACCTACATGCGTGGTAAGTTTTCATACTGTTTGATGATGATGATTTTTGTTTTTTATTTGTACCACTATTTTGGCCACTTTTTGGCACTATTACAGCACAGTTTTTGACATTGTGTAAATAGCTAAATTCCACTGTGTGAATTCTAGCATCACGCATTGTTTTAAAAGTGAGAAGGTGCTTTTGTAGCTAAAGACAAAAAGGGAACCCATACGGTCTATCTATCTGTCTCTGTCCGTCGTCCGTCTACCTATATGTAAGTAGGTAGGTATGTCAAGGGTATTTTCCTCGCAAACATTAAATCTACGAAGCTTATGGTCATATATGTCTAACCCACCCTCGAGTATGTTTAGGTACCTAACTACCTATTTGCTGTAGTTAAAATATTTTGTTTATATTCTTCACCGACCGCTTCTTTTTTCCACCCTGTATAATAATAATACGTAGCTACCTACCCAAGCACTAATAAATAAAAAGGTAGACGCTAATTATAAATGTTAATTACAACTTTGCGAGCTCTGCAGAAGAATAAATTAAATAAATTGCAATGAACATGCGTTTATATTCCGCTAACGTTATTTGGGTTCACCTCTTGAGCCAGAAAAGCCAACCTGCGCGCGTCCGAAACCACGTTTTATCATTCACTTGAAGTACCTACACACGTTTTTCGACTTTATACTGTAATACATTGTGATAAGGTATTAGGTGCGATACTATAATGCGAATGTAGTGTTGCTGCGTGTAGGTCGTTGCCTTTTGAAAGAAATCTTGGCACTTGTTGGTGATTTCGTCAGAATATGAATTCGTCAACCAGAACAGTTCGGTCGGTGCTCTGATGGAGTAAAGTAGATCCACCTAAGTAGGTAACTAGTAGGTTCCTACCTACATTATTTTTTTATAGTATAGTTAGTTTATAGATAGGTTATGTAGGTTACCTAGGTATTTATAAATGTAGTGATTATTCATACTCGTTGTGTGGGTATTTATACCCCTATTTTTGGCCACGTGCATGCATTTTTTAGTCGAATGTGGTCAACATGTACCTGTCTACACTGTACCGTCAATGTCATGCATGACCACCTTAACACATGCTTATTTATTACGGCCGGTCATCGTGCGGCCGTATGTACCTACCTGAGTGAGTAAATAGGTACCTATGTCCGTTCTTTGGAGTACCTATTCCACTAAAGGGCTGCAGGGTTAAAATTAAATGGTCTATGTATGCATGAGGTGCACAGAACAGTGTTTACTGGTCTGTGATGGGGTGTAATTAGGTTATTAAAAAAAAAATATGGCCGACCGCCGTCAGATTTCTTTTGAGTTGCTAAAGGAAGAACCCAGCCCAGAGTCTTTTGGGTAAATCTCCCCTCATCTCTGACCAACGAACACTCTCCCCAACAATATTGGAAGGCAAAGAGATCTGAGGTCAAACAGCCTAGTCTTTTGTAATATGATAGATAAATGATAATTCTTCGGCAAAGTGATAGGTATGTTTTACGGAAGATCTTGGCGGCGCCTTGTGGGAAACCCGAAAGCTTCGTCACGCACTTTAATTTCCCTTTGTACACCATTACCGACTTTTGGCGTAACTAAAAAATGTAACCTCCCGCCAAGAAGCCCATGGACCCAAAGAGTATAGAATGACTCTCTTGCAAGGACCTAAAGTCAGGCTACCAACATTTTTTATTAGAAATCAAATATTTCTTGGCTCAGACAGATTGTTGAGGGTGAAGTTCGTTTTTTTTTCGTTTTGTTCACTCCTTACGGAGAAGGCAAAGGGATCTAACCCCATACAGCCATGCCTTATTTCTCTTATTTCTTCAATTTATTAGTCAGTCTCAGTCAAAACAAGTAATTCGTCGTATACTTGGCGTATACAGAGTCTAGTCATGGACTCATGGTCAAGTCATTCTTCAGTAAAATGGCAGAATGCTTTACAAAAGATTTTGGCGGCTTCTCGTGGGAACCCGAAAGCTTCGTTACGCACTTTAATTTACACTTCCCTTCACTTGTACACCATCACTAACGTTTGCTGCACAATAATATGCCATTATTAAGCTTCAAAAGTGCACAAATTATAAGAATTATAAAGAAAAATGCAACTTTACTTGCCGATATCCCGCCAAAAAGCCTACTTGTCTTTGAACGGCGCCAGTGATCCCAACTTTGAAAACGTAGTTACAGTGTTTTCGTGTCAAAAATACAATAGATCTACAGAGGAAAGCATTCCTAGATACAGCATACCTATATTAAATAGGTGATAAGTTTATGTTTGGTTTATTTTAAACGTGTGACTATATAGATTTATTTTATTTACTTATTTTATTTATTTTATTTTATTTTATTGATAATTTATTATCTCAATCAAAAGACTTCATTATTATGTAGGTATTATTTTGATTGATAGCCCTGCGATTTGGTACCTTGAGATCAGAGGCTACTAATATTATAATTCAGAAAGTTTGGATGTTTGTTTATTTATTTATTTGTTTGTTGCTCAGTTACAGCGTAACGGATAAACGGATTTGTATGAAATTTGGTATACAGGGTAAAATTTAATTCGTGTAATTCCTGTTGAGTGGTGGCTTCACTCCTGATTACGAACAACTTTCCACTAGGAACCATAGCCCAATTTGATCAGAAAATTTTCAATTACCCATAGAAGTAAACCATTCTGAAACCACATTTGGTATGGAAGTCCATCAATTTTCGCCTGAATTCGGCTTTCCTAGTAAATAGTTGTTCTTAATCAGGTGTGGAGTTACCGCTGAAAATTGTCGGACCCATACTAAAGGTGTTTTCAGAGTGATTTACTTTGTATGGGCATAGAGGAATAACACTACCCGATCATTTTTTGATCGAATTCGACTACGGTTCTTTAGGGAAAGTTGTTCTTAATCAAGAGTGGCGTCACGAGTTAATGGGAATTACACGAATTCAAATTCACCCTGTATAGATATTTTAGGACTGGATTAGGACATATTGGTGTCGATTCGGATGTACAACGAACTAACTAAATTTAAAGCAGATACATCCTTTTCTAACACTATTAACATGAAAGGGACGACTATAAATTAAGGCCTGTCAAATTAAGTTAAGAGCTGTCAAAACAAGTCGCTCCATAGTATTTTAATCGTGACGTCGCTAGGAGTACACCTAATATTGATAAAGAAGTGCTTGTTTGACAGGACTTAATTATATGTCGTCCTTTTCATGTATTAGTGGTTAGAAAAAGATACATATAATTTAAATTTAGTTAGTTCGTTGTACATCCGAATCGACACCATTATGATACTTTTTATCCCGATAAAGTTTTTCCATGCAGGCGAAGCGGCGGGCGGGAAGTTAATTCAAAAATATAGTAATGTCTTTAATTACAATAAAAACTTTGGTAAAATTACAATTAAATCAAACTTATATTGGTTAATGTAATTCGACAAAGTAGGTATAGTCTTCATTTTATATCCGGTGTTCAAATTATCCACAGAACGATCCATTTCTTCGAATAGCCGGCTTATTCGTTTATAGAGATTGTCAATTATTTATTTAGATTTTTTTTTATTTTGAGGAATAAGTTGAGTTGTCATATTTATGTAGGTATTATAAAATCAAAATCGAAATCAAAAAATGCTTTATTTTGTAGGTACACAGGGTACACTTAAAATAGTCAGATTTTACATTTTTTAAGCTACTGCTTGTTTCAAAAGCCACTTTTCCCCTGAGAAGAACAAGCAAGAAACTCGAGAGGTTGCTCGTTTTTTTTAAAAAAAGGTTTTTATGTTACAAAATTATTAATTATTATTTTATATTATACCTAATATTTCATTATTAATTGTGAAATAGCCTGGTTACGCGAACGGGCTGTTCATGTCCATGAATGTTTATCATCTAAAAGTTACATAATTATGTAATTTTTAAGTTTCTACAGTTTGAAGTGGTTTAAATCCACACATGCTAATCTAGATAAAGCTCATGTTCTAAAAGTTGTGTATAGAAAATACTTAGGGATGTTGGTTGATCAGCGCTTATCGTGGCACCAGCATATAGCCTAGTTAATGTAGGTACCTAGTTGGTTACTATTCCAAAATATAAGCCGTACGCGCGAACGTTACCGGAAATGTGAACGCATGCTGCGAGACCATTGGAGTAGGAGAGATTTCGTGCCAATCTTTATATTAATTTGAAATAAAATAGTTACTTAGAATTTGATAATAATGTACCTACAGTCGGCCTTAAGGTAAAGGCTAATGAAAAAGTACTTGTTAATTAATTACGCGTAGTTTACGCAAGCTTACTAACTAGTACCCACTTAGTAGCTTGTCGCTAAGTAAATAGGATCGGCTCCTAGTTTCACTCACACTTGTAAATGTCTCACTAATAAATAAGTAGCCTACCCAGGTACCTATTAGCTAAGCATGTTTACACACATACTCGTACCTACTTATTAGTGTAGTGACAGCTACTAAGTATTAGTTAAAGCTCGTGTAAGTAAACTAAAATATGCGTTATTTTATTACTATATTAGGTCGTTACCTATGAAATTTGCATTTTGTATGAAGAATTTCATTAAGACTGTTTTCTCCATACAAACATTTTTGATTTTGTTTTGGGAACGGCAAATCGAAATTTAGCTAAATTTTGTGTGTATTATCGGATAACATTAAGTTATGTATATGCCAATATATTTATTTATATTATTCTGCAATTGTGCGTATCTGCAGCTGCATGCACGTATCATACGAATACTCAGCATTATTTGCAGCGTTGTTTCGATGTCCGTAAAGCTACCCATTACGTGGTTCCTAAATAACTACTTAGCTTGAAATTTAAAAAAAAAAACTAAAAAAAAACTATAATAGTTTATATGATGAAACCTGTAATTTGCCTTATTTTTTGTATTCGTACTTGGTAATATTTATACACAACTGTAACGCTGTTGGTTTCTTTAATAAATAAATAAATAAATTAAGTATAGGCAGCGTTAATTTTTAAAAGTAACCGCTTTATAAAAGTTTCAGCGAATCTAAGAAATGATTATGGGAATCACATGAAAAGAGCTCTGTTAAATTTTTTTTTTATTATGTGATTTAGCCCAGAAATTAAAAATATTTCATGTGAAACCTTGAAATAATATTCCATTTTCCAAATAAAAAACAAATTTGGATATAGCTTTGAACATCGCAGGAATTGTTACATTATGATGTGATTAACGAAGAAAAAAAACTCCAATTTCATAGGTAAAGACCCAATAGTATATTTGACATGTAGGTAACTAGGTACGGTCACAGATTACCTCAAAATAGAGATGACTTACTACCTAGTACCTACCTACCTTACCTACACACGGTGGATTATAGTAGTAAAGTAGCTCACTGCACAACTGTTTATTACGTCATATTACTGTGAGTAGGTAGGTATATATGTGATAGTTATACTTACCTAAGAACATACCTACTTATATTATGTATTGCCTTATCGCCTTCAACTCAGTGTTTCTAAATAGTTAACGTAAAATCATGCGTCTCTGTATAGAAATAATGACTTTCATACATACGTTTACGGTTGTTAATTGTCTATAGTGTACCTACTTGAAGCATTAACTAGGTACCTACCTACTTCATAAATTATAGGTATAATGTCTCATACCTACATAATTAATTTCATAATATATATTAATTTCATAATACATAATCACGCGGGAATTTATAGGTACCTACCTACAGAACCAAATGCACATAACGTCGCTGAAAAGTATACCGGTGCGCGCCGGCCGCTACGTAGGTCGGTACCTACATTGTGCCGGTACGTTTGTAAACGCCTGTCACACGGTGCCAGCAGGATACCTACCTACCTTAACTCAGATGCTCTTGTGTGGTTTTCTTTAGATATCTACATAGGTAGGTAGGTACCTATAAACTTAGAGATGTGCTGACGACCCGTAAATATTATCATAGGCATAACTTCAAACTTCAAACTTCAAGCATTTATTTCAACGTAAGATACATGATATCACTTGTTGAATGTCAATTTAAATCTACTGGAAATAAAAAAGTTAATTGCATTTATCTGTCAGTCGGTAGGTAATGTCCAAGCTACTACCGCTTCGGAAAGTGAATTCATCTGTGGGAAAAGAAGCGGCGCAAGAAACCCACAGGATCATTGTTGTTCTTTTTTTTTTTTTAAATAAAGATATAACTAATACAATTTTATAATTTTGGGGAGCTGGTCGAAATACACCAAGCGTGTTTGTCATTCAGGTAGTCACTAATTTTATAATAACCCTTTTTTGCTAATGTTATTTTGACATAATCTTTAAATTTTTTCTCAGTTAGATTAATGATATTCTCAGGTATAAGGTTATAAAAGCGTATACAGTGTCCCACAAATGATGTATTAACTTTGCTTAGTCTGAACATAGGGGTAGCCAATTTGTTCTTATATCTCAAATTTAAATTATGCTTGTCACTATTTTTCGGGAACGTAGAAATATTTTTTCGAACGTACATAATATTTTCGTAAATGAACAGTGAAGGAACAGTTAAAATATTAATTTCTTTAAACCTGTCCCGGAG
The DNA here is from genome assembly GCA_949316235.1 of Oegoconia quadripuncta. Lineage (NCBI taxonomy): Eukaryota > Metazoa > Arthropoda > Insecta > Lepidoptera > Autostichidae > Oegoconia > Oegoconia quadripuncta. Next base: position 5,481,469 of record OX438743.1, read on the forward strand.
AGAGTTATAGGTTAGCTATACCTATTAGTGCGATCAATAACCATATTGTCACAAGAATTACCTCTTACCTAGCTTGATTTTACCTAGCTCGTTTTCGGTGGTTGTCTACAACACGGCCCTTAGAAGAATCTGGCGTAGCGCATGAACACATTGCATTTCTTTTTTCAGGAAGATGGCTTTTCCATTGAATGAGTAACATAGTAGGTACCTACTGTGGCGACGGTCCAAGGAGAACGCTTGGGATCGTGTCGTGTGATGCTGGCCGTGGTAGATGGCGTGCGAGCGGCTCAAGAGCGGTCTCCGATCAACCTATTTTATAAATATTACTATCCGTTAATTATAATATAAACGAGATAATAAACAGAATTAATATCTGCAGTTCGGCCTTATCATTGACACCCGTGTTACAGTATACTTACCTACCTAAGATTAATAGATAATTAAGCTAAGTTTTAATTACCTACTTCATACACCCGAGTAGATTTAAATTCTGTGGTGAGAAATCAGCGGCCTTGACATGTATAGGTAGGTATTTGATGTTTTTCATGAGTCAACGTTATCGGCGACACTAAAAACCACAGACGAAGTATCCGGCAGGCCCTCTAAATCGTTCCATGCACTGTTACCTGTTACCTACATTGGATGCTGCAAGACTATTATAGTTCTCAAGGAATCTAAGAGATGGCGCCGTTTTGTCTACTAAGAAAAGCGCGAACAAGATTTGTTGGCATGACTTTAAATATCTTTAATAAAATATTTACTTACATTAGGTACGAACACTGCAAACTGATTAAAAGCTGTAAATAGCATATAAATCAATGGTAGGGAGAGGGAGTGACCTATGGGGACAATTCAATTCAATTCAGTCTCTTTATCGTTTTGAGGCCAACTAAAATCGGACAACCACTAACGACATCTACGAACACCTTTTAGAAGTCTACGTGTGACCGGAACTCTGAGCCGCGCGCTCCACGTACTTTGCCGAAACCTTGTACCTACAAGTACTTGAGCGCGCGGCCCTTTACTTTGCTTGTATAATTTTGGTTTTGGCACAGGGTTTTGGTAAAGTTTTTCATAAAACTACTTACCAATTTGAAAAAAAAATTACAAAATATGTTTGTCTCTTTCTGAACTACTTCAATATTTTCAATTCTTAATTCGAAAGTAAGATACCTCTACGAAACATATTTTACCTAAAATAGATTTATTAATTGCTTGTAGTTTTTATGAATAACACAGTATAGGTAATTTACGGGCGAGATGCCAAACCATACAATTTACGTGATAACTGATAAGTGTAGTATACCATCAAGCTAGGTAGGTACCTATTTACATAGATACCTACATCATTATGATCTTTATTAATCTTATCATCCATGCAAGCCGTAAGTTTTCCATCATTCAAAGACGTTACATTACTTTTAAACTACCTACTTACTTCTAATAGGTATGTACAATAAAGAATTAATTAATCGATTTTAGATTTCAACCAAGAACATGAATGTGAAACAAGCCAAGTTCGATACGAAGAACAATTTAGGTTTGTCAGTTTCACCGACAAAAGAAGGTCTAAGTTCTAAAACCTTCGCTGTATGCACAGTAGAATCCTATTACCTACATAATACACAACTTTAGTTTAACATACTACAATGAAGTTGTTTACATTATGTGAACTTTGGCACCAATTAAGGTAGAAAAAGTAATTATGTTATTGTTGACGACAGATTAAAGTTTATTCAGTATCACACAATTTTTAGTAAAGGGAAAAATTCGAAAAAAATAAATAGTAATTATAACTCATTTTTTTGCGATTATAAACTTATTTGCAGTTGGTAAACTGGTCTCGACCTATATCTCGATGTATAGGGACAACAGTTTACCAACGGTAAAATTAAGTTTGTCCCTCAATCTAGTTTATCTTTTTCCGCTATCGGATACTGCCAAGGTACTGTACTGTACAAGCAGATGACAATAATATGCTTCTGCTTCTGATAAGTGGAGGTCCAGTATCGTTATAGGTAACCTTAAGAAGGCACAATGGAGTGACATAGTCAAATTGACTAAACTCCTTAAAAATAGAAAAAAAATCTTTATAACCCCCGACGAAAAACGGCGGGTGTTATGTGTTTGACCGTGTTATGATTTGTGTATGTCCAGTCTTTATCCGGACGTACGAGTGTCTCAGTAATTTTTTTTATATTACGAGGGGTCACGTTCTTAGCCCTGTTTGATGAAAATCAGTTGAGGCGAGGTGGTGAAACGGATATTTAGCTTTTACTATCAAACCTATAAACTATTACAGTTAGTTATGTATTCCTTTTGTCCACCTTTACTACCTGATTAAGATCAGAAAAAACATATAAAAGGGTACTTAACATATTGGTTGTGCTTTGCTAACCAACAGTAATCTGACTCATTATGCGATTTTTGCGATATCCAGCTTTTAACACAGTTGATTTTATTTATCTGGATTATAAACGTTTGTTTTCTTGGGGGTGTTCTTTTCAATTTATAGTAATCGTTAGAGCAATGTTCGTTGCTTTCATAGTACTAAACTTCGGTAATGTTACGTAATTATTTTGGTGAATGTATATGTACAATTACCTGTTGCTATAGAATGCATAAATACGTCGATATACAATAAAAACCGCAATGTTATATTTCTCGCCTGATTGTTATTGAAAATTTCAACATATATTTTATAATCATCTCCAAAATGTAACTTAATTATATTTCTCCTCCTTAAGTATGTTATCCTTTAATAAGTACAAACACTACAAGAACTAGCACAAGTATACGTTGTGAGCACTGATTTCGATGGGAAAATTAAAACTCGGAAAAAGCGGGCCAAATCATCGAGACTTTGGTATTATTGTACTGAGCGGAAAAAATGCAAGTTTCATGCAAATTTTCGACAAGTATAAAATTTTGAAATGATTTTTTCCAGAGATTGTTAATAAAACGAAATTACGGAGCCGAGCCAAATCTATCTGACATTACTATCATATATGTAGCTATACGGTATGAACAAATATTTCAAAGAGCGCAAATAATGATATAAAAAAAATTGAACATCGAACTTGAGGCGATGACAGAAAAATGTAATACGGCTCCGTCAATAGACAAAATTACAAAGGTAGGTCAAATTGATATTATAATATCTATGGTCAATGCGCGATACTTTTTTTTGTAACTTGGCTGACACACTACTTACTGTGTCCATGTGATTGAACTTTACATAGGTACTAGTAGGCTAAGGTCAAATTCAAATTCATTAGCAGACATAGGTAGGCTCTGGGTACTTTTAATAGACATACACTTGGACAGGTATTTTTATAATCGGTTAAAAATATAAGTATATGGTTTCGAGTGGCATTTTACGAGCAAAGGAAAAATATTGATTGAAAATTAGGGACAGTACAGAGAATGACCGCCAGCTCTGATCATCACTTATTGAAATTTAATTGCACTTACTTAAGTGCAAGTGCAAGGTACCTACTACGTACCGACATACATGCTGCCTAAATATAGAGGCCCATCTTATTGGACGTGTGTCCATCATACTACAACTACACCAAACTCTATTACCTATCTATGAAGCTTACTATCATATCTCTACGTATATAATATGTACGCGACCTTGCGCATGTCTGATCAAACCTGTGCTGCCACCTATGGAGAACATGCGAAAACTTTCACACTTGGGTTGCCATATACAAATTTTAATCCATTTAGTAGTTTCCGAAATTATTTTGGCCGCTCTAGCTCATCCGCGGCTCCGCCCACATGGAGTTTATTGGAGGTTCCGTATGAAAAACCTTTTTGTAAAAAGGTAACTTTATGGCGTAGCTTCGGTGTCTGTCTGTCACACTTGTTTATTGCAGAAATATAGGCAGACTTTTATAGACACACAGAGTTTGTTTACACGTTTTAAAACTTGTTTGTTTTATTTCTATAATAATAATAATAATGATAATAATAAATATTTCGGACACTTACACCAATCATCTAGTCCCAAACTAAGCAAAGCTTGTGCTATGGATACTAGATAACGGATAAACATACATAAATATTTATATAAACATCCATGACTCGGGAATAAATGTTCGTATTCATCATACAAACATTTACCCGTCGCGGGATTCGAACCCGCAACCGTTGGTTTCGCTGATAGGGTCACTATCCACTACACCAATCGGTCGTCTGTATACATGGTCGTCTATGGTTTACATCGATTTCAATGTGTCCAATCAATGAAGTTTAAAAAGTTAGCAGAGATAAACACAAATATTACTCACAAAGTTTTTATCTTTAAAAGCTCCTTAAATATTATACCGTCACATTTATCTAGTTGACATTCAGACGAGGGAATTATGTTTTGGGAGGAAATGATGAGGGAACTATGCCAGGTATTAAGCAACACTAAAGTAAGATCCTGCAGAATGTATGGATTTGAATCCGTCAAAGGGGGAGAAAATATTGAAATGATATTCTATTTTCTTGAAAAGTGGATGACTAGAAACTGAGAACGTTTTAAAAGAAAACGGGACTTTAAGTATTGAAATCTTAAAAATAAGGCCAAAACATTGCACTCAGCTTGTAATGAAACTATAGGGGTTGTTCTCATTGCACCAATAACAACTGTTACAAGTCTTAGGATGTTAATCTTAATGACATTTAATTTGTGAAAATGACTTCTGACCATGGGGCTCTTTTAGAAAAATGGGCATATTAGGTAAATGAAATAGAAGGTATTGGCATGGGTAGTTTATTATTGTTTTTTTTTTCAAAATCATCGGTATAAAATGAAATGAATGTTATAAAATAAAAAAAATTAACGGGTTCATATTGAACCTTCGGTCAAAGAATCGGCGAACGAGGTCGAACCACACTTGTCCGCACAAAAGAAATGCTTTAACGGTGCCATTCAATGCTCATAAAACATACATGAACAAACAAAATAAGAAACAAAAATCTTCTAGGTAGTCTTGATAGAGCCATTTAAATTATTTTTCTTTGTAATGTCCATTCACATAGCGGGAATATATGTAAATAAAATAATATTTAAATTGTTTAATATCTAGGCCGTTTTGATGTTCTTTTATGTCCCATTGTTTAAAGTATTTGTTGTGTATGTACGTACATATAAGATGTCAGAATTATATGCGCAATTTTATTTGTAATCGATGTGAACACTTTAGAACTTTCACGCACAATTTTATTGCAATCTTACATATTTTATAATTTTTTTATTTGGTTTGGTCTCTATGGGTTTTTCACTAATCTCCATATTTGATTGACGTCGCAATGGTAGAAATCGGCAGAAATTGGTAGCATCTATTTTGTAACACTAGCAACATTTTTTAATTGACCGCCACCCGTGAGCGAATCGCTCGCGCTCGATCTCGCTCTGTCGGCCGAGTGAGTCCGGACTTTGGTTGTGGAAGCCATTTTATTCTTGTGAATGTGACGAAAATTTTTTGGGATTTGTCGTATTAGATTAATCGTGTCAATGTGTACCTGTATAAAGTGTCGTTTGTGACGTGTAATCGTGCTGGAAAAACTGAGAAATGTACGTGTTTGAGATCGGTTTGTGTTGACCTGCCCCGTTTCTCGCGGTCGCACGGCAGGCAGGCATCGATTAGGGCAACAAGGCGGCCTGTAATAACGGCGAATCGAGGCCCGAAGCATAGTTTGTGAGGTGCGCCATGGGCAACAATGCTGCCACCGCCAACAAGAAGGTGGACGCCGCCGAAAGCGTCAAGGAGTTCCTCGATCAGGCTAAGGAGGATTTCGAAGAGAAATGGAAAAAGAATCCTACCAACACCGCCGGACTGAACGACTTCGAACGAATAAAAACCTTAGGCACTGGCTCGTTCGGCCGAGTCATGATAGTGCAACATAAACCGACGAAAGAATATTATGCTATGAAAATATTAGATAAGCAGAAAGTGGTGAAACTGAAACAGGTGGAGCACACGCTAAACGAAAAGCGGATACTGCAGGCGATCAACTTCCCGTTTTTGGTGAGCCTGAAGTTCCACTTCAAGGATAACTCAAACCTCTACATGGTATTGGAGTATGTGCCGGGTGGTGAGATGTTCTCGCACTTGCGCAAGGTCGGCCGCTTTTCGGAGCCGCACTCACGGTTCTACGCGGCGCAGATCGTGCTCGCCTTTGAATACCTTCATTACCTAGACCTCATCTACCGGGACCTCAAGCCTGAAAATCTGCTCATCGACTCTCAAGGCTACCTCAAAGTCACCGATTTCGGATTTGCCAAGCGTGTCAAGGGCCGCACGTGGACGTTGTGCGGCACACCCGAATATCTCGCGCCTGAGATCATTCTCTCCAAAGGATACAACAAGGCCGTCGATTGGTGGGCGCTCGGTGTGCTCGTCTACGAAATGGCAGCCGGCTATCCGCCGTTCTTCGCCGACCAACCTATCCAAATCTATGAGAAAATTGTGTCTGGTAAGGTCCGTTTTCCTTCACACTTTGGCTCTGACCTGAAAGATCTCCTTCGTAATTTACTGCAGGTAGATCTGACAAAGCGTTATGGTAACCTTAAAGCGGGCGTGAACGATATTAAAGGGCACAAGTGGTTTGCGAGCACCGACTGGATTGCCGTGTTCCAGAAGAAGATTGAGGCACCCTTCATTCCTCGTTGCAAAGGGCCCGGCGACACCAGTAATTTCGACGATTATGAGGAGGAGGCGCTACGTATCTCATCGACAGAAAAGTGTGCAAAGGAGTTTGCTGAGTTCTGAGCGCGCAGCCGATGCCTGCATACGGATTCTCCCGTGAGTAGGTTTTTGTATTAGTGAATCTTCCGTGACAATGTCGTGGAAAGGTGACGAGTGCATGTCTTTGCCGTGGCTCTGGGTGATAATAGACGCTGAAGCGCTTCCAGGCTGACACTCCAGACTAATCACATTTTTAGTGTGTAGGCGAGACGGTAGTAGAACTGATTTCCGATATTTCGGTGGCGTTCATTTGCTTAGTGCCCTTTCAAGTTGACATAACATAGAGCAGATAGAGCTAAGTGATCCTTATTCTGGTGATATTCCCCGAGATGTGTTACTACTGATGTCTGTACCCGTAAGTGTAAACTCCGACCACTCAGTGTTTGTTCATTAATGGTTTACTTTCAGTGAATTTTAGTGTTCTGCTGCAAGAGTGGAGTGTGGTGGATGAGCTTTAGTTAGAATTTTTTATTGTTTTATGAAATCTATTAAATTTTGTAAATTACATAATTTTTGATCAAACCTTCTTATTGCTTTAAGATTAATTCTTCACAATCAAGTTTCTCAATTTATATTTACATGTAAGTAAGTACCTCACTTAACATCAGTTTAGTAATGAGCTTATTTCAATCATTAATTTATAAATGGTTTATTGATTTCCTAAAAATATACTGATGGAATGTTATATGATTTATAAGTTATAATTAATTGACATTTTGTTATTGATTTATTCACCCATCTATATGGTTATATTGTTATATTATTTGATATTTTATTTAAGGAACATATATAACTATCACATCAAGTTATTGAAGAGATTAATTTATTGTACTTGTATGTAGTTTTGTGTTCACTCTCGTGCAATTTGACTTATGTGTTTGTGATCTGATGTGAGGATTTGTTTAAATTTGAGTGTAGTTTATTTGGATAGTTCCTTATTTTGTAGATATACTGTACTTTTTTGAGGAGATTGAACACCAGAAATTGCCTCATTGGCTGTTGTTGTGTAGCAACACAATCCTATATTACCAGGGACTTATTGTTAGCATCAGTTTTTTAAAGCAATAAATTTGTGTATTTGAACATATTCCCATGTGTAATGAGGAGGGTATTTCAGCTGTGTTTAATGTGTTTTTACATTTCAACACTCAAGCACAAATTGAAACATGAGAGAATTTTTATATATGAAATATTTCCAGTTATACATAATGGGGGATATGTTTAAAGCTTCTTAGAAGTAAATCTCTAAATAAATGCCAACCTGGCGATATATCTTGTCATTGAGACTGATGTTACCAATAAGTGTTAAGTAGGAATCAATATAGGAATCAATATTTGCAACCCTTGTCACTATCAGTCCCACTTTTGGTGTAAGTGGAATGATGGTTAGCTGTCAAGTTTACTATAAAATTTGTTTAGCTATTAGATTGTAGGACTTTGAATTCAGGCTGTACAAATAAATATCTAGTTAATTGTAGTGCATTTTACATTGTGGGGACATTGTGCGCGTCTGTGGTAATAGTCATTAGGTTGAATATCCTAGGATGGTTACTTGATCAGTCTGCACATTTTTTGTATTACTGATGTGCGATACCTAGTATGGATTTTGTCTTTATTGGATCTGTCCCTAACTTTGAACAGTCCGACAGGAAGAAGAAAGATTGGATGACTTAAAATCATATCAAATCGTTTGTATCTGTAACTTTTGAATCAATGTAATTATAAAACTTATGCAATTGATGCTCAACATTACCCAACAGTAGTTGTCTGAACTGGAGCCTGACTGAAAAAGTATTGAGTCAATGCATATTTAACTATCCATTTTGTAATACATCATATAAGATAACAACTTATATGCATGTATATGTATCTACTATTCTTTAAAATTAATGCATACATTTCCTATACTACTTTAGAACAATGTCTTAATTGGTGAAAAGTCTAGTAAGTTTAATTATGAAACTAGTTAATTATATTAGAAAAAGTGGATTATGTGGCAGTGGCATAGCAAACCGTTTATTTGTATAAATAAATTGATTCACTTTTGTGATTTTGTATCGTTTTCATTGGTGCCATAATTTTGTTTAGATTATTGGTCCTATTTTGTACATACCTACTTGTTATATTGGTTAAGATTTACTTCGATATTTGTTTTAGTATCAAGGAACAATATAATATTTAATACACTTTTGTGTACTCTGTAATATTTTCTGATTTAAGGATTTAGCATGTTTGAGGTCTCGGGACTCAGTTTAAACTTGAAACATATTCACAGGTAATGCGAATATTTTGTAGTGGTAATTATTGGTGCTACTCTAGAGTGAGTCTATTCAACTAGTCAATTTGAATGGGAACCTAAGTTTTTAAGAAATTAGCAAATATCCATATAAATTGATTTGGTGAAAAGAGCGACAGGCAGCTCCCCAGACTGCAAACATGTTTAATTCTTGCACTATTTTTGATATGGTTCTTAACAAGTAGCTAGTCACTTCCGTCTTATGAATTTCTTGAGTGCGACATTCTAAAGTGGGGTTAATATAAGTTATTATAAGAAACATAGTTTGGTGTCCAATGCTTTAGAATTTTTACTAGGAACATTAGATTGAATAAGTACCTACCTATAGTTAGTTTCTTTTGAAAATATAATTGAAAGTGTGAATGAAACGGGATACAAGCAAATTGTGTATTAAACTTTCTAGCCACAGATACTGTTACCTTGATAGACCTTCAATAATACAAGGCTTGGAATGGCGATTCTCAGATCACTTTCAGCCATTGTTCTAAGCACGTAGTTTTTCAATGAGAAATCTATTGTCTAGTTAAATCTACTAGCTACCTAATCATTTGTAGTTATTTGCAAGAAAGTGACATTCACCATTTGGACATTGTTTAAAACAAAGTGTTTTAAAGCATTTCAGCTACACATCTGACTTCATAGTATCAAGGCATCTTTAATTTTTTTAATTATAATTTTAAATAATAACAGAAGTTTGAGGAAATACTAAAGTGTACCCTTTGTTACTATCATTGTATATAACTAGAGTGATTGTGATCCCAATAAATTAGGAGATTTGATATCAGAGCTTTGATATCCGCAGACCTTCATTCCAACAGCTTCACCTTGCTCATCAACGCAAGTGTTATGTTCTAATGTGAACATTTTAAAACCATTCTGGATATTATAAACATTAGTGTGACAGTATGTGTAATTGCGAAAAATCGTCTTTTTTATATCTGTGCGTATTAATAATTAAAATGTTCACGTATAGATCTATTAAATATCGAGTGCCTATAGCATTGAGAGTTCAAGTGTAAAAAGTCAGTTAATTTCAGTAATTATTTGTCACCATGTATTGATCTTCCATAAAATTACGATGAAATTAAAAATATCGATGTAACAGTATACTTTTGTTTAATTTTATCTTACCATTTTAGCACGTAAGCTGCATTTGGTCATCCGTTTATTCGTCATTGTAATTCACATCGCAAAAGTTGATTGCTGATGAGTATATATGATATAAATTATATGTAGCTACTTGGCAACATCTGCAGAATATTACCTTGATAATTTGAAGATGATTTATATACATACATAATGTTAAAATATGGTGCATCGCTTAATCCGCCGAGTTCGCACATTTGGCGCACCGCACGAAGGCGGCTCGTGGCGCGCTCGAAGCGAGGGGCTGCCGCGTTAATACGCGGCTTCCTAATAAAGTGGAATGCTCTGTCGGCCATCCATATACTTCATCATTGCTCTCGGACGAGGAATGACTTATTTTAACTGTCATTTCAAACCCACACTGCACTTGAGGTTACTAAAGTCATTTTTTGGGATACTCGATTTGTGTCATTTGTGATTTGATGTGTTAAATTGTTTGTTATTTTTTAGGAAAAATCACATATTAGGTACCCATTAATTTAGTAATTACATTATTGAACATTCCATAACCGAGTGATCATACGTTTTGTTCAAATATTTGATAATGATAATATGATGATAAGACAACAATTTATGTTTACTTGTCAAGCAAATCTCTCATTTACAAAGTCTAGCGAGAGCGACTAGCGAACGACAAATTCTTATCACTAGCATACAGAGAATACAAACATATATCGTAAAAACAAGGCCTACGTTATGTGGATACATTGATCAGATCAGATTTTAATCAACTAATAGAATCATACGCAATAATTACGACGCATAGACACAGTTTACTATGTTCTGTCGCAATTAATGTTGGTTGGTGTATTCAATAAATAATTTTTATTGGATATTTTAATACGCTCGATTTACTGCAAAATGTTCATAGACAACTTTTTGAACTCTATAAACATTTTCATGTTTGCATATTTCATCATGCACGAATACTAAACAGATGTGCTAAAAATTCACATTTTACGATTGTCTGATTCCTGTTTCGAGCGTTTCGGTTACGTAAATAAAGATTTTGCACGAAAATGGCCGAAACGAGATCGCATTGCGTGCGTTATCTATATCATACATGCATAATAATGATACCAAAATGATTTATAGTATTAAAACTTTGATGTTGCAAAGGAAGACAAATAATTTAGAGCAAATGATTTTAACAACTTGATCAAAGCGTATAAAGAAGTGGGTAAATAGGTATATTTTGAAATGTGGTTTGTAAACTACGCCTTTAGCAAATGTTTTAGTTAGTAATCATTGCCTCTGGCTACATATTTTACACAGCGCTATCTATGAGTAGCTGTTTCTCAGTGTTTATATTTCTTAGGAATGCAACATGTACATAATGAAAATCTCTTCAATTGCAGACTGCAGGTCTGATTTGACACGCGATCCTCAGTTGTCCACAAGGACCGTTATGTTATCATATCACTGCACAATGGACGTTTAAGTAGAAACATGGCCTGACGACACGTGCCTGTCGGTCTCGTCAGAAACGATTAACTCTTCGCTTAAAAGCAGATGGTCTTATGGCATAATGATGTATTATTAACTTTGTATTAGGTACTTGATACCACACATCGTTACGTAAGAAACTAGTTGTGTTTTCTTTTCAAACCGTCTGAATTGGCGATGATGACAGTTTGGAGACGTTCCAATTTAATTCTCTCCTAATAACTATCCGTGTTCATGCAAAATTGTGTTCGTTGTGAGCGGCTTTGCATAATAACAATACGTTGAAATAATTTTTATACGCTTTGATTTCACACAAATATTTGTTCAAATTAGCCAAATGTCTGTTAATCTGTTGCATGTCTGGTACTACTGTATACGCTAGTGGGTGTGCTACCTGATAATGGCCGGCTCTCGCAACTTGTCTGTCGCAACCTTGGGCCACTGAGAAAGCGTTCACGCACCATACACATGTAATCGTAGTGTGTCTGGTGCCGCGTAATCTTGACTAATGAAAAAGAACTGCCAACAATTACGTCCTCTTTAAACTCTACAGCAAAGGTGGATTTAATTTGCGTTAATGGACACAAATTGTTTGTACTCTTGTTGTTTGAATTACTCACTTTTATTGTGCTGTCTTCACTTCGATTTATTTTTGTCCAGTGCCAAATTGTTGAGCGTAGATAGAGCTCCTTTAAATAATTTGCTTAAAATACATTATTTTACCTAATCTGTTCAACAGAATGTAGGGAGGTTACATAGGTTTTTGCAATCTAAGGAAATACTGATTTGACAAATCTTCTAGCTCACCTTTATTACTATATTTACTGATGTGAATCGTTATATTAGTGAGCTTCCTCGTCACCGCAATGCAATGTCAAGTTTCTTCAATAATTTTTGTGAATGCTCAACGCCAATCCTCCACAGTACCCTTTTTAAATCTATTAGTGTGTGTTCTTGAGAAATTATTTTCTCTCCGTATCGATTTTCCCACCGGTGTCGGTAGCAGTCGTTTTGGAACTTTTGGATGTGTGCCCAATGCTGCGCCCTTCGTTCTCTTCAAGTTCATTATCCATTGAAATGGCGACATCTATTATACCAAATTTATATAGATGTTAATGTTTTCTGACTTTATTTACATTGATAGATTTATAACTTTGAATATTTGTAGACGACCTGTTTGGTGTAGTGGTTAGCAACTCTGACCACTATAACAAAAGGTTGCGGGTTCGAACCCCGCTAGGGGCATGTTTGTGTGATGAATACGGACATGTGTACCCGAGTTATGGATATTTTCATTTAAAATAAGTATTTATTTACAAAGAAAATGTATTTATGTAGTATATCAACCATCTGGTATCCACAACACAAGCCTATAGTTGCTTACTGTGGAACTAGATGGCGCTGTGTATATGACTAATATTTTTGTGTTTTCATACTCGTATAGATAATACCAACCTACGTTTGTCGATTAATCTAAGGGCAATTAGATCCGCGTATGGTGATTGCACATTTTGGGGAGTTCCGGAGTAAGGTAGCTGCTGTTCTCATTGGTTTATCCTATTATGCTCAGGATGTATTTCTGTCACCTTTTACGACACCCACATGACGAGACGAGCTGGCACTATGTTTTTCTTTGGTGGGAATCATTCGAAGTCTCTTCACATTGTGTCCTCCCACAATATTTGCCAGATGTCCGTTTTCCACTCTACATACCTACCACGTCACCACCGCGCACATGCTAATTTTCACATTCAAACATGGTAATAAAATCCAAGGTGAAGTTAGATACGTTCCGTCTCCATCTCGTTCACATAGCGATAGTGAGCGTTCCGAAATGTTTTCCTTATGGGGCTACGTACTCTTCCTTCGAGTCGTGTATTTTTCATAATACACCGTAGTCGTAAACCGGAGTGGTTCACAAAGCGATCTTTTTACGACGGTAAGGTCGACAGACACGTTCAAGGTTCGTACGCCCTTCTTATCTTTCATGTTTTTTGTTATTCTTAACTATAAATATATGTACATACTGTTTTGTCTTATTATTAGTAACTGCATCGTTCTTCAATTGGCATTGATAAAATTAATAAGCGACGTGCCATTCAACTTGAAATTCATAAATTGCTATTTGACGTATTTTATCCACCTGTCAAATGTTATCAACGATGGATGAAAGCTTGTAATCTGTTCACCGATTGGATTAACGTACCTAGTATCTACTTTGATGGACTTGTTTGTTATAATTGCTTGTTTTCGTAGCTTTTCCCCACCCACACCAATCCCTTGCTCGACGATTTTGACGACCGATTGGTGTAGTGGAAGGTGACCCTATCAGCGAGACCAACGGTTGCGGGTTCGAATCCCGCGAGGGGTAAATGTTTGTGTGATGAATGTGAGCATTTGTTCCCGAGTCTTGGATGTTTATATTTTTTTTTTATGCACGACGGGTTCGTACTTGACCTCAATCACACCTGATGTTAAGTGAAGATGAGGTCGAAGGTGGAAGCGTACTAACCCGGAAACCCCAACACATTTGGGGGACTGGCTATCTTATCTCTGATTATATATAATTATTTATGTATGTTTATCCGTCATCTAGTATCCATAGCACTGGCTTCGCTTGGTTTGGGACTGGATGATTGGTGTAAGTGTCCGAAATATTTATTATTATTGGTATTATTATTGCTAGACATAATCCTCTCCAATGTAGGGACTTTACGTTTGCTCAGATTACCTGTCATCTCTACCTACAGACTATTCTACGTCATCCCACATTATACGATTGCGTATAGTTTTATTTGAGAACTCGTGTTCTATCAGCCTATTGCTCGCCCACATAAAAATGCTCCAAAGAACCGGCTCACAACAAAGAATTTTCTCGAATGGAAGAGAATTAACTTCGAACTTTAGAAGTGTTCACGAATCACGAACAGTCCATACAAACAAACTTCACAAATAAATCACTACAATAACGTTGGCGAGAATCCCAACGTTATTCAAAGGGAATCACTTTGGCAAAAAAGTTTCCGAGGTGCCAGATCATTGGGCCGACAAATAACTTGGTAAGTCGCAAATTTTCTTAACTGTTATTAATTGCTGTTTAGTTATTTAGGGAATATTCAACTGTGAATTTCAACCCGTGTAGGACGAAAATGGTGTTACATATTTTGTAACATTCATTATCATTAACAGCCTACATCTTAGAAGCGCACTGCGCGATTTCCATTGCTTTTCATTTTCCATAATCGACGCGCTGGGGGGTTGGGAACGCAGGTTCCTGGTTGTAACGACACTGCTTCCCATCGATCGAGGTCTATGTTGTTATGCTCATGATTATTCACTCAACTTCTTAAACACTCGCAGCAGAAAGACACGGACCTAGTTAGCCATAACATTATTATATGATTTTGCACAGTAAGCAATCATAAGCATGAGAAAGAATAAGTGCATTTTTACGCTGTTTCACATACTATCATATCTATTTTGGGCATTGAAGATTTTGTCTATGAAACTGGTAAGTATACGGTGTGTCATTCAATGAACGAATGTTCTTAGTGAATCGATGGCAAAAATATCAAATTCTTCAGAATAAACGAATGCTGAGAACATTATTTAAATATTGAATGTGTTTTTTAATGTCATACAGGTCTTTAAAGCATCCTCCGTGTTATCTTTGTAGATACCACATACATTGTGCTAGATACCTATGTTCAAACTTCGATGTTCTCAAGTATCCTTGGAACTGATTTTCCTTCACTTACCAGTACGAAGTTGAAGATTAGTTAACTCTCCTTGAGACTCCGAAACTAATGACGCAACTGTTTTGTAAACGCAACAGTTAGTTACCTACTTGTCTATTTGTGGGTCTAAGAACGTCATTCTATCGTTTCCAAATTCGTGTTAGATAAGGACTTTGTGGTCAAACCTCTGTGATAGATTTCAAAACACTTACGATTTTTTTCCGCGAACGAGATATTTTTACAGTATTTGAAAACTTTACACAATTTTGTTCTATTTAAAATGTGTAATTAATATTAAATATACTCCTTCGCTGTTGGAAACAGGCCTTGCCTTGCCCAAGGCGAGGCAAAGAACTCGATCCAGACGTCCGGTGCAGATGGTCTCGCTCTATTATATGTATAGGGACTACGCTTGTCCTATAAAACCCGCTTTGCTGCTTTGCTTGTCGGTCATGCGACAGATATGCTGACTACTTTGGCAGATCTCTATCTCTGGCGGATCACACCGTACCGGATCTGCCTCTCCCTCTGGAGTTCTCTAAATTTGAGCTACTTTAAGCTTTCGAACTTAGGATAAGTCAGCCAGCCTAAACCGACGAGCACGTATAACAAATTTATGAGAGTGAAAGAAGCCAAAGAGATTTGTCAGGATCATAGCAAGTGGAAGTCTCGTATCGTCAGCGGTTCAGTAAGTTATTACGTATATATATATATATATATACGTAATGGAGGTTGAACGCAAATATATATATATGCGTTCAACCTCCACCTCTTTCTTTTCAATACCTACTCTTTGACTTTTTACTTTTTTCGAATTCGATTCATAATTCCGAATTCTAAATTGTGATCAAATCAGTCATTTATTTACATAACAATATAGTAATGTAGGTACAGGTGTTATAATCTTAGTTAAGTTTCTATGTTCTACCAAATCGGCATGTAAACATTCTTTATTATATGATCTAATATAGTGGGCAGTCGTTTTCTGGGACTGCCACAGCGGGGATTTGTTTCCCAATCTGTCTTTTTCTTTTCCGATTTTGGAACTGTATCTATTTTAGTAATTCATTTATATAAATTGTTATACGAATGACAAATAAAACGTTTACTACTTATTTTCATTAATGTTTATTCACCGTCATCGCCTGTGCAGTACAAGTCTGCTGAAGCAATAGGTGCGGATTTCACGGCCCTGTCTCACCTCTTATGGCGCCCAATTCCATCAGTCAACGTCCCAGGGTGAAACACTACACCCGTCGCAAACTTCCAAAATTATGCACAGGGAACTAGTTACTCCAGCAGGTTTCATTTTCGAAGTTATTTCTACCCATCTGTAAAGTTTTGAACAACCACCATTCCAATGAGTGGTTCTGACATCGTGCTCGTCGAAAATGCAAATACAAATAATAATAATATAATAATAATATCTTTATTTCAACAACAAAAATTTTTACAAAACAGATAAGCTAGGGTTGGGACCACCTAGTAAGTATGAAATACCTGTGTCAGGTGGTCCCGCTCTTCCATATCTTATATTAATGTTGCAAAACAATAGTTAGGTGTGTGTGTGTGTGTGTGTGTGTGTGTGTGTGTGTGCGTGCGTGCGTGCGTGCGTGCGTGCGTGCGTGCGTGCGTGCGTGCGTGCGTGCGTGCGTGCGTGCGTGCGTGCGTGCGTGCGTGCGTGCGTGCGTGCGTGCGTGCGTGCGTGCGTGCGTGCGTGCGTGCGTGCGTGCGTGCGTGCGTGCGTGCGTGCGTGCGTGCGTGCGTGCGTGCGTGCGTGCGTGCGTGCGTGCGTGCGTGCGTGCGTGCGTGCGTGCGTGCGTGCGTGCGTGCGTGCGTGCGTGCGTGCGTGCGTGCGTGCGTGCGTGTGCGTGCGTGTGCGTGCGTGTGCGTGTGCGTGTGCGTGTGTGCGTGCGTGTGTGTATGTATGATTTTGTGTACCTGCTAAGTCCTGCGATCTCCTTCTGTGATCCATTTTTGACTATTTTATTATTTACTTATTTATTTAGCAATTTATTATACACATGTGAATATATTACACATACAACATAGTAATTGAAGCGTTTTAATTTTATTTAGAACATAATTAATAATTTATTACGATAAATTTAATAATTTTTATAATGCCGCAAATCGTAAGTCTATGTGTCAATTATTTTGTAATCGAGTAAGCTGGTGAGGGAAACTTACTACATATTTGCCATAGCCAATGTTTATTATAATACATAAGTTAACAAGTTCTCGACATTATCATAGCTTATATCCTTGATCCATTCTGAAATAATTTTTTTGCATGCGTGCGAAGACATCGGGTAAATATTCAAAATTTTGTTTACTTGATTATATAGATGTGAAGATTGTGTGATAAATTGACGCCCAGCAAAAACTGTCTTAACAGCATCTGGATGAGCCACTCTGTCTTTTCTTCTTTTATATATTACTAGCAGCAATTATGGCTCTGCAGCCCCACGCGAGAAAAAATAATAGAAATCAGTTGCCACGGGACTCTTGAGCTGAGCTCTGGTTGGTTCTTTCGGTTTTCGCAGCAGTCCTCATCCCGCCGGCCGTTGTCAGAGGAAACTAGGAAACTCTTACCACCACCAGAGGTCTGCAAACAGTTTTTTTAGAGAATATTATGTTCTCCGGAGATGAGAACGGAAATCTATTTAAGTCGCTTGTTTCACCAAAATTACCTATAACCAAAAAAAGTACTAAAATCGCTGTACTAAAAGCAGTGTATGTTTTTGAGTTGTTTAATGGCAATACCAAAACACGTATTTAACTTTAAATGAAGTGTAACAGTTGCTTACGCTGTGGATTTCAAAATGCTCTCACCTGTGTATATACCTACCTACCCACATAATAAGTACTTAGTTAACGGTTGGTGTTACATAAGAAGGCTACTAACGAATTTTGTCAACACTACTAAAAGGTGTCATGCATGACGTGATGGCACCTTATCTAAAAGTGTAGGTAGGTATACAGGGCGTCCCAAAGTTATGGGACATGAAGGGGAAGTACCTTAAATATTGTAGATAGTGAATTTTGCTCAAAGAAGACTTTATGTTATTTTTAAAAGTTAGTAATTCTGCATTCATAGATTTTCTAAAAATTACTTGCTTCGGCTGGGAATCGAACCGACTTAAATGTGAAAAAAAAAACACCCTACTTTTATGATGCCAATCGAAAGAATAGCTAAAAAATAATAACTCTGCCTAAGTAACATAGTATTTTAAAAGAAAGGAACAACATAAAATGATTGAGTCAAATTTCAAGAAAGTTATTTATTGCCGACGACGTTCGAAAAGTAGCGATATTATCATTCCAAAGATAGCATTGATTATTCGTAAATAAGTACCCACTTCATAAAATAGGTACTAACATAGTTTTCCTTATTATAAGTGCACGTGTAGATGAAATGATAACAAGAGGGATCACATTTTGAGCATTTAATTAATTAATTTACAAAAAAATACCTACTTAATTGACTACGGCAGTTTCATGTATGTTTTTTATTTGATTAAAATGATTAATTTCACGTTGTTCCTTTCTTTTAAAATACTATGTTACTTAGGCAGAGTTATTATTTTTTAGCTATTCTTTCGATTGGCATCATAAAAGTAGGGTGTTTTTTTTTTCACATTTGAGTCGGTTCGATTCCCAGCCGAAGCAAATAATTTTTAGAAAATCTATGAATGCAGAATTACTAACTTTTAAAAATAACATAAAGTCTTCTTTGAGCAAAATTCACTATCTACGATATTTAAGGTACTTCCCCTTCATGTCCCATAACTTTGGGACGCCCTGTATACTCCATTTCTATCTTTTACTCGACAACATATGCGCAAGTTAGTAGGTCCCCACTAACCAAAATAGAGCAGGTAAATCTGCCATTATCTAGTTTTCGAAACAGGTTTTGTTATTTCATTTTAATGTAAGGAATAAGGTACAGCTGTAATGTTGGTACCACTGTTATTCTGAGTAAATAAAAAAAGCAACACATCTGCCAAACATGTACTTCCGACTGTGTATACACGGACGTCGTTTACGAATTTAATATCCAAATTATTCGTCTCATTAAGCACTTTGTGGAAGGTATTCATGTTGCCTTAGCCGTGATAATTTATGTAAATTTTTGACGCGTGAAGTTGAATGTACGAAATTCAGAGATAAGGTACTTGCTGAAAGTAATCGTGGCTTGTCTAAAGACGATAAAATCTTATCATGAACGATAAAGCGAACATTCGTTTTCTGAGGGCACCATACGAGGTCACCGCTTGTTTTCATAACAACCCTATCAATAATTTTAGAGGCACGTTTACGCAACTTTTTGTTGTGTAGAAATGTGTCACATTAATTACCTAATAATCAATACAATTCAATTATGGTGCATTGACGTAAATGTTGTGACGTGGGTGAAGGAATTAACATTTAAATAAAAGATACACAACACATTTTTTGTCGCTTAAAACCAAAGAATAAATTTTGCGGACTTAACAATCACGCAGATAATATGCTGTAATTTTAAAAATTACACTCGGCATTCAGTCGTAGGTTTTAGGAGAATAGGTACAATCCGTTTTATTTCACAAAAAATGTTGCGCAATAATGAAGATACGAATTATCTACAAAAAACAAATTAAAGTTAGCTTAAAGGATGTAAAAACAACATATAAGTTATGTATTCCTGATTAAGTATCGAATAAGCAAAATAATCGCGGTTTAGGATATTAAAATTGTCAAAAGATTTTCTGATAACAATTCATTTGCATATCTAGATAGATGGATATCTATTTATCTACAAATAATATATTATTAATATTAATTAAATACACTACATCAGGTGAGATTGTAGTCAAACGCGAAACCAGTTTTTAATAAAAAAAAAAAAAAAAAAAACTACACTAGTAATTGCGTGGTTCTCGCAGTTCCTGTCTTTTCCGGTGGGTATTGTAAAAGGGAACACGATCGTGAGAATAACATATATCAGAGTTTGTCACCGGTTTCGAAAATACCGGTAAATAAAGATTTATATCGGATTTTAGAAAAGGTTTCGTTCGGAGCGCGGCCGAAATTGGAGTGCTACTTAAAATCATAATAAACCGGTTTAATCCAGACAGACAGTGCACGCGTCGGCGTCGTTTGAAGTTTGTAGTGATAAATACGGTGGCGTCGGTAAGAGCGAAGTAAAAACCACGAAAAACCGGTTAATTGTATCAACACTCATTTACATTCGCTGCATAAGAAAACCGTTTTTTTTAAGATTAAGGTAGAGCTAAACCTGAAAACACTCCTTTGTAGGTACTTGACGTTGATTTAGGTTTATATATAAACAGATAAACAAGCCATGACATATTGACATGATGGACGACAGCAGTGTCAATCGTGCAAATTAGGGCAAATCCTCCCAAGAAAAGCAATGCAAATCTTTCATTGGCAAAGGCTTATGTCCGGTAATGGAGTTTTATGGGCCGCTGATGTGTAAAGAGACACCATGCATCAACCAACCATCACCAACAATCCGAAATTCGAACTTGTTTTTTAAACAGTTCACTGTTTTCTCGTCACCTACGTTTCTCGTTATCTTACTCGTTTAAACTACTTTTAACCACCTCCGTAGGCCAATGTAAACAACATAAGGTTTACAAATCGAAGATCGCGGGTTCGATTCCCATGAGGCAGGTACGTGTTTAGTACTCTGTTTGGTTGGTAGTTGGGCATTTTGAAGTGTCCACCTGGCCATCTACCAGTATCTTATCTAAGTTTGCCGCCAAGCAGCAATGTTGGTAAAATCTTGGTATTCGAGCTGTTTGAGATAAGATAGCCAGCCCCCTAATTCAGTTTGTAAGCTTTCGAGTGAACGCGCGTCCACCTTCGGCTTCATCTTCACATGAGGTCAAAACGCTAACCCGTTGCTGATATAATCTAATATTATGTTTGTTTGTTTATTTGTAGCTCAATCACGGCGAAACGGATAAACAGATTTGGATGTATTTAGGTATATAGGTAGAACATACCCTGAATAAAAACATAGGATATTTTTTATCCCGATAAAGTGAGTAGTTCCCGTGCAATAAACAAATTTCCACGATAAAGTTATACCACGCAGGCGAAGCCAAAGCTAGTAAAAAATAAAACTTTATCCGTGAGTATATTCAACTGCAAATATCGTACTGTAGCCTCTCCGAACAATTGATTGAATACTTGATATTAGCTCACTTCTTGCTGCTAATCTACTCTTATAAGGCGAAACAAAAATTCGAGTGTCGCCCTCGGCGATCTCTGTGTCATTTATTTCAAAGTTAAGAGGGTTTAATTCGTCGAGTGGCGCCCTCATTGGATAAATTAAGATTTCTTATGAAATACAGAATAACTCAAATAAATCGCTCTGTCCTGCACTTGATAAGTCAAAAGCTAATTATAAATGATACATAAATAGCTTTAATTACGGTTATTTCCGCCTGGCTAGCTACCACCATCTTATCTAAATCCGCTGCCAAGCAGCAATGTTAATAGCATTATTGTGTTCCGGTTGTCAGAGATAAGATAGCCAGTCCCTCAAATATTATGTGTTGGGGTTTCCGGGACAGTACGCTTCCACCTTCGACCTCATCTTCACTTAACATCAGGTGTGATTGAGGCCAAGTACGAACCCGAAAAAAAAACAAATTCTTGATTTAGCAGCAAAATATATCATAAGTCATACCAAAGCAAAAGTGGGTCCTCCATATAAATATCTGAATATGTTTGAAAATGTATCATTTAGGAGCAATTGTGTAGGTACAAGTACCTATACTAAGTACGTGAAATATTGCTATACCTAACCGATATAGTACGCAAAGATATTGTCTCCGTGTGGTTCCAAGAATTACCGTCTCGTTGTATACCTCGTGTGTAAGTATATTTTATTAATAGTTTTCTTTTCGCCATTGTATGACATTGTTGGTGTATTTCTGTCTGTCGGTCGCCGTGGGAGATTTGGCAGCATTTCAATTGGTTTTAAAGACATTCTCCCGTAGTTTTATTCCTGAATGACATTGCCCTTCATTATGTGGCCGTAAGAAGGACATAGAAGCGGAAAGTTTAGTTTAGTTCAGATAAGATGATATTCGCCGACGCTTGCATGTCCAATAGCGCGAACGCGAACGGCACAGTATTCGCAGTAGCTTTCGATTTGGAATACGACTGTGCCAATAGTAACTTTAATAACATAACTATAAGTGTTGTGACAAGTCAGTAAATTTTTAATTATTGACACTTTACAATTCATAAGGTTTTTGCAGCTGTAACACTATCATAAATTATATAGAGGTAATAATATCACAATAAGTAAGGTGGTGGGGTATTCAAAAATATTTGGTACAGTAAACAATAGAGTTATAGTTGCAGGGCTATGTAAAATGGTACGTATTTAAGAACTACCGAAGACAAACCGTTATTCAACTAAGGTGGAATGAGCCAAAGGTTTTGATCCCATTTTAACCGAACCAAGTAGCACACGAAATAGAGTCTGTCGACGAGATTAGAAAAATAAGTTTATAACACATTTGCTCGAAAAGTGGTATTTTTTCTATGAAAAACAGGTTCAAAAAGTGGCGCATTTTGGCCTCGGGCTAAAAAGTAGTACGGTTTTTTTTTAAAAAAATGTCAAGAAGTTTCATCTATGGTAATTTTTTTAATCCTAGCAAAGAGTTTTTATTCCGAAAATTGATAAAAATTTTAAAAAATTAAATACTTTGAGAGGTATTTGTACACTAAAATAAATTATTAATCTTTATTTCAATCAGTTTCGACAAGAAATAACAACCATTTATTTATAATAAGAACACAAAACTTTAATTTCCTAATTTGTTAGTGGCTGTCTGTACTGGCTGTCTGCAGTATCCTTTGCCTAATTAAAAAAAAACGCTTGTGCGCGCGCAGCGCTAATTTGTGAGCAAAAAAAGTAAAAGTTATTTCGCGCGCTCTGTGAAAATTTGCAAAAATGTCTTCAAGCGACGAGGATTTCATGGAATCTACGCCCCCGGATCTTAAAAACGCGGCGAAACAAGCTACTTTAAGCCTTCTACCTGAAAAATCAGTTGAGGTGTACTTGCAAGCGTACGAAAATTTCATACTCTGGAAAAAAAACAAAAATGCTCATTCATTTTCAGAAAGCATTTTTTTAGCCTACTTCATGGAACTCTCACAAAAATATAAGCCGAGCACGTTGTGGAGTCAATATTCAATGCTTAAAAGTGTTGTGAGAACGAAACATGGTGTTGATATTAAGCCGTATTCAAATTTGCTGGCTTACCTGAAAAGAAAAGGTGAAGGCTTTACCAGCAAGAAATCTAAAGTATTTGCGGCTGATGATATTGAGAAATACTTGAAAGAAGCTCCGGATAGCCGATATTTGGCAACAAAGGTCAGTTAAAACTAAATTATTAAACATAATTCCTTTAATTTTCGTATTTATTTACGATATAACTAGATAAGTACCTACTTCGGTTTTATTTTATACCTACTTACACAGTTTTTGTTTCTTTTCAGGTTGCATTAATATTCGGCATAAATGGTGCATGCAGACGTCAAGAGCTGACAAATATAACCACTGATGATGTCGAGGACCATGGGCGAATTCTCCTTGTCCAGATCAAGAACACAAAGAATAAAATACCACGCTCATTTACAATACAACAACCTTTTTATGAAATCGTAACGAAATACGCAGCACTCCATTCCACAAAAGCGAAGACTAATCGATTTTTTCTAAATTACCAGAATGGTAAATGCACCAGCCAACCCATCGGCCGTAATAAATTTGGAATGATGCCTAAACAAATCGCCACTTTTCTCAACTTACAGAACGCACATGAATACACAGGGCACAGTTTTAGAAGGTCCTCGGCTACATTGCTCGCCGATTCAGGAGCGGATATATTGACACTGAAACGCCACGGAGGGTGGCGTTCCTCCAACGTCGCCGAGGGCTACATTCACGATTCAGTCAGGAATAAAGAAAAAATCAGTTCCTGTATTACAAAAAATATTAATTTGGAGCCGGGCCGTGCTGACTCTCGACCATCAACGAGCACATACATCCCGCCATCATCTCCGCCGCCGCAGCCACCTCCGCCGCCGCAGCCCTTAACTACAGAGCCAGAGCCCTATTCTGGTCTCATTTCTCCTACTTTCACTCAGGAGAGTGAGAGGAAGACAGTTAACAGTACGACTATGTTACAAATGCCGACTGGCAACGTAGTACTACATTTTTCAAATTGTTCTGGTTTTTATAACTGTTTTAACAAATAATTAAAGATTTATTCATTTCAGTAGCCCCATGTTTTATTTATTTCCTCACAAATGTGTTATAAAACGTCGTGTGACACACGTGCCCATTGATAATTGCAGCCTCAGCTTTTTTTGTAGCCCTCACCTACGGTTCGGGCTAGCAATCAAGCCTCGGCTGCAATGATCAACTTTGGGCCCTTATATCACAATGTACTATTTGAGTTTTATATAAATTCATAAAAGGACGAATTATATTAGTTATTTCATAATTACTCAGCGACTGGAATTAGTTTCACACAATAATAATTAGTTCTGTGTGCGAAGTGTGAGTTTTGTCACGTTTTTAACTTTACCATCGCGTTCGCGTTTACAAATAAAGCCCCTATGAAAAAAATCGTTTTGCAAACTAACCGCTAGAGGCGCTGCACATTTATCCATACAAATCGTCACGTAAACGTGAACGCGGTAGTAAAGTTTAGTCGAAACAAAACTCACACTCCGCCCGAGCGTTTCTTGGTCGACGCCGTGGATTCCTTCCGGTATTATTGAATTTCTCATTCTTTCTCGTTATCCTGGGGTACGATTATCGCTTTAGAATGCGTATGCGAATATTACAGATTCTCGTTCGCATTTCGAAAGTTTGCATTTTTCAAATGTCACGTCATTCGCTATCCCGACGAGTGGGTCTACGAGTGGTATGACAGATTGATATTGATTCGCCATTGCTTAGTAGGTTATTTAGTTACGTTCCGTTTTATTTCTGAATCTTGGCGCTTTTTGTTTTTAGTCATAGTTCATGTACAAAATACTTTGCGTGTATAGTAGATAATATTTGACCCTTTTATGAAACTAACAACACAGCTTTCCTACCTATTTATTCCAAGGTAGTGTGTATCTACAGCAACCAGGAATAAAGGTAATCTGATGATGTAATATATCATTTCCTTTCAAATGCTTTACATAAACCAAGTTCTGCCACCTTATCTTTGCCTTTGACTGTACCTACGTCCATTGAAGGTCGTAGGGGACATTTACGACAGTGTCCTATATAATAATCGCTCATTCTGAGTTAAAACTTACATTCAACGTCTGTTTAAAGTAAACATTACAATAAAACATCAGACGAGTGAAACTAAAACAATTTCGTATACTTCGATATAACTCACAAATTACCTACGCAAAAATACCTACACGTAAAATACCTACTAACTCTCATTCAATTGCAGCTTCCACGAGTATCAGGTGACTCATAGTCCGACACAAATCCAATTGACGACCGACTGGTGTAGTGGATAGTCGCCCTATCAGCGAAACCAACGGTTCGGGTTCGAATCCCGCGAAGGGTAAATGTTTATATGATGAGTACGAACATTTATTCCCGAGTTTTGGATGTTTATATGAATATTTATGTTTGTTTATCCTTTATCTAGTATCCATAGCACAAGCTTTGCTTAGTTTGGTACTAGATGATTGGTGTAGGTGTCTTAATATATATAAAAAAAAAAAACGCGCAGGGGACGTTTTGTGTCATAAGCCGTTATGGTACAAAATCTCTCCCAATGGAAGAAGCCTGTGCCCAGCAAAGCTACAGATGTGTGGAATAGTTCCCGGTAAATACCAACTAAAGTAGTTGTATAAGAACACCAAGGAATCTTATCACATAGGTAGTAGAGTCAGCATTTAAATAAATAGTGCACACCAACCTGCCGTTTAGCAAAAGCGTATTCATTGCGTAGCTGTAGCTGTAGGTATTGTAGGTCGACTCGACTACGATCCCGGTGGGAAAAGGCAAATTCATTTCAAAAATCAATAAAATGTTATACTGTTGTACTATTGTACAGGAATTTAAAACGAATAAGGCTTTATAATGAAGTCGGTAGCGATATTATGAGTATTGGGAATTGTTATCAAATTACATGATGACCTCGAGTAACAAACTGGTTGCCTTGGACGCCACGCGTTTGTTCCGGGTTCGTTAGCCGTTCGGGGCAAATTACTTAGGAATTGAACTTTCAAAAATCATCGCAGGTAGGTAATCCGTCCATTCATGTAATTAGTTGATGCGCTGGTAGAGTAATCGTTTTTTTTTTTAATAATACTAAATATTTTATTTGACAAAGCCATTCACACTGTGAATCTTGCGACCTCCAAAATAGATTTAATCTGAGTTAAGGTAAACAAAGAGAAAGAAAACTAACGTTTGCGGTCATTGGTTGAGTGACTACTAGTGTTCGCATGCTTTGGAGTACATAAGACAATGTAGCACCTCCTGCAAGGTGGACGGATGAGCTATGAAGATCGTCGTAAGTTCCTGGATGCTGGTCGCATCCAACCGCTACTTAGCTGTGGAAATCTGAAAATTTTGTTCAGGAGTGGACGTCGTATGGCTAATACGATGATAATGCTTCGGAGGTTTTTAAGCGTGGCTCACGGGGGTGGCTTGAAGACAGATCGTCGGTTGGCCACCACTCTGACTATGCTCGTGTTGTGGATTGTGGCCCATACTAGTCCGAGGAGGCTAAGCCCCAGCGGCGGCGTGGACTTACCTGTTGACGTTTTTGTTATTCTGTGATTGGTTAGTTTGCATTTGTTGGTATTGGTATAATATTTTGTTTGAGGATAGGTCTGACACTAATCATGTCAATACAATTCCTGTTACAAAATTCACGCGATGAAGATAGATTTTGCATTTAATTACTACATTCTCATACCCAGGTGTGGGCGGAGGGACTTCTTTTCTATTGGTTTTGGGTCATAAGTAGCACTAGTGTACCTAACAGGTATCATGTTGAGCACTATGTAGTTTTGGAACGAGTTTGTAGAACAGATAAGATCGTAACGGCACGGCGATGTCAGATTTAGATAACGCAGGAGCAGAGAATGGAGTAATAGTATTCTTGGACGATAGCATCTAACCCCACGACCTTCAACATTATCCAAGACTTATGCCAGTCTGCTTTCTCAAAATGACTCATGTTGAGGTAGGATTTTGTCGTTGTATAGGTAATCTCGACTAGATAACGGCGGATTATAACATTTAGGTTAAAATGAAATTTCTGTGTTGTCAGTTTTGGGTCGATCCAAGTCGCCATTTTGGTGCCTCTATAGTTTTGTAACTATAAAATTTGTTTTCGATTTAGTTCATTGACTGGAAGTGAAAATCGCCGAACTATTTTTAATCGAGATATGTATGAAACACTTCTGTTCGTCAAACGATCTCCAGAGATAGCCTGTTAGGTGAAATATTTATGCTCAGATACGCAAGTTGTGCGACTTGTGCCTTGGTGTGCAGGAGCCACAAGATTGGTGATGGGGGCGACTTAAATGGTTGAAGTAAACCTGGGGCGATAGATTTGCATATTTGATGATGGCAGTTTAGTTCTTTTCAAATTAGACGTTCCAATGGAAAAACGTCCTCGCCCGATGGTCGCTCAACTTTACAGTTAGGTACTGTTATTTTGCAGGAGTGATTGATTTGGTTTACCTTCCTTAAAAGCATTCTTCTCGTAGGGATTCCGAGACGATCGTCTCCTAGGCATGTGTAGTGAATTAATAGACGATTTACGAGAACAAGCAGGGCTGGGTGTATTTTAGCGTCGTCCTGTGGGTGTTGGAGGATGTGACGCGTACGCAGCTACTCCAGCCGGCTTATTCCTATGTGACTCCGGCCGACCCGCTCCCACTAATGCAGTTTGAAGTAACAGGTATTTTGTATGGAACTATATACTACCTAACTTACATTTTTTTATGCACAACAGGTTAGCACTTCATCTTAATTACACTTAAGTCAAGATGAGGTCGAAGGTGGAGCCACACTTAACATCTTCGATCTCTTATGCTATCTTATGTTAAACAGCCGGAAATACTATCAACAATACGGACACCAGTCGGACATTTAATAATGCCCCACATACTACCAACCAAACTGAGTTTAGTACCTACATGTACCCCGCTGGGAATCGAAATCGCGACCTCCGATTCGTAAACCTCATGTTGTTTACATTGAGCCACAGAGATATTAATATTAATACATTCGTATAATAACCATAAAACCTGATAGACAAAAAGTGCAAGGTCTACGGCGGCGTTCGGGACACAAAAAAGTTTATTCACGAAAAAATATAGGTAAGTACCTATTACATATTAGTATTACATTCTTATTTGAAATAAAGGAACTTAAAATCATATCCATGTCAGCAAAGAAGGCCACATTGTCTCTTCCTATAGCAGCATTTGCTGAGATTAAGTCCATTTTTCAACTCACCCCATTTCAAAATCTCCCTGTTTTCAGTATTGTGTTGTAATTTTCTTGTGGTATCAAATCATGTCCTTCTCTGACTTCATCCATTATCCAGCGTCCTTATTGTTTAACAACTGTTAAATGGCGAAGGAGTTGACGATACAGTCCATTACAATTAAAGTTAGACAATAAGGGTGAAATTTGATGTCAGACTAAGTTGAGGGGTTTGGGAATAAACTTTCCAGTCGTATGCGCGTGCGCCCGCCCAGCTGTCCGCACATAAATACCACCGGCCCTGGAACAATGCCCAGTTGTCCGGTGCTTCCTTGTTTCAATAAACTTGTAAACTCGAAGGTTAGATCTTCACACGAGAAAGACATGCGTTTATCTGCCTCTCTATTACCTTTTTAGACGGTCCATTACTTTGTTTATGGGTGTGATCAGATGAAATTATTTTTAACTCCCGACTCAGAGAGGGGTGTATGTCTGTCCGTTGTATTGTAGCGGCAAAATCATATTTTTTTTGGAAACTGCTGATTACACCATGCACGTAGCCATGTTTGATGGAAGTCATTTTAAAGGTAGGTAGGTAAGGTATTTTGTTTTCTGGAGGATGACGGTTATTGACTAAAAATAACTTATAAAACTTATTGTATCGCATTTTCAGCTCAATGTTAAACATTGGTTTGTAAAACGGAGACCGCGTGTTTGATTCTCATCGAGTTACATTATAGTCGGTTCAGTTGGTGGTGTTTACCCATAGCAGTTTAATCCGACTGCGCCAGTGTTTACATTGTTAATTTATTTTTTATAGTTTAATTAAGCTCACCGCAGAGGTATAGCGATCGGTTCACATAAAATTTTAATGCAGAGGTCAATAAAAATCGATACAAATAAAGATGGTGGGAGTTAGCCTGACTGTGACGTACCTACGGATAAAAGACCATGGCTACATTATGTGGGTTTTGCTTTAGCTGTTTGGCTGCAGAACACTAAAAGAACAACTTAGTTTTTAATTTTTTTTTTAATTTTACTGGATTCGCGATCGCCGGATGTCAATCCACCAGATGGAAAGCAATCTGATTGTAATGATTCTCAATAATTTTATGATATTTTGAATGATTTTATTTGCTCTATGACTATTTCAATTAATTTTCATAAACAGTCACTTGTACGTGATTGGCCCATAGATTGGGCAATCACGCGCGATTACGATTGACCAATCCGAGCGTTCACCTATTTTGATGGGGATTGATGGCGAGGGACTCGAGTTGGTCGTACGATAGGATCAGTCTGGTTGCGAATTCTGAACTGAAAGGTTTTAGACGACAAGCTCTGTACGTTGGTACCATCTGTTCGCTACATAACAATTGTGGATCTGAGTTATATATCAGTGAACGAATTAAAGGGGTTTTAGTTCTATCTGAGTGTTCAATTTATGAAATCAGTAAATGCATATTCAAACTTGCTCTAGAAGATTCCAAAATTGTATGATTTCGGGACAACTGATGCTGCTGATGATGTTTACGGTGCAAACAAAACACAAATAAGTACAAACAATCATCATCAACACCAGCGTTACACGTCTCCACTATTAGAACACAGTCTCCTCTCATTAGGAGAGGGTTTGGGATATATTCTACAACGTGGAACCAGTGCGAATTTGTGGATTTACCAGACTAATGGTCACCTGATCGTTTGTTTTTAAGCCGCCCCCGCCTTCAATTGAAAACACCCGGGACCGACTTTAACGTGCTCTACGAAGCACGGAAACACTAATATTACAATGCCACCAGTGGTTTTTTTTTATGCACAACGGATTGGTACTTGACCTCAATCACACCTGATGTTAAGTGAAGATGAGGTCGAAAGTGGAAGCGTACTGACCCGGAAACCCCAACACATTTTGGGGGACTGGCTATCTTAGCTCTGACAACCGGAACACAACAATGCTATTAACATTGCTGCTTGGCGGCAGAATTAGATAAGATGGTGGTAGCTAGCCAGGCGGACATTTAAAATGCCCTACCACCAACCAAACGTAGTGCTTCAAACATGTACCCCGCTGGGGATCGAACCCGCGACCTCCGAATCGTAAACCCAATGTTGTTTACATTGAGCCACGGATAAGATAAGATAAGATAGATAAATCGTTTATTTGCGAGAATACAGTAGTATCATAGATCTTATTTCTTATAAAAGCTCATTGTATTCAATCTGGAAACAGACATGCAAATATTAGTCAGTGACTCTATAAAACAAAATTAAAAAAATTAAAAAATACAACAAAAGATACAATTACATAATAGAGTCGATACATGAACTAATGAATATGGATGTCAAAAGCAATTACACATGATTATATTTTCCTATATTCCATATATTCCTTGACACTGTAAAAACAGTGCTCGAGAAGCCACTTCGTCAAGTTCGATTTGAAGGAATTTCCATGCAGCGATTTTAAACAATCCGGAAGATTATTATATATGGAAATATACATATTAAACACATTTTTTTCATAAATATACTTATAGCTGGGAGGCGGTTATACCTAAGGAGTAATCTAAAATAATCTAATAATCTAAATTTCACTAATAGAAAACGAATAGGGAATGCGGCTGCACCACGAGTACATGCATTAGTTTACATTATAGCTGATGCTTGCAAACCTTTCGGTTGATTCAATATTAGGTCCTTCCGAAATAGGCGTTTTGTATGAAGAATTTCATTAAGACTGTTTTCTCCATACAAACATTTTTGATTTTTTTTTGGGAAGGGCAAATCCAAATTTAGCGAAACTTTGTGTGTATTATCGGATAACATTAAGTTAAATATAGGCAGTGTTAATTTTTAAAAGTAGCCGCCATATAAAAGTTTCTGCGAATCTAAGAAATAATATGGGAAGCTCATGAAAAGAGCTGTGTTCAACTTTTTTTTATTATGTGATTTAGCTCAGACATTAAAAAATATTTCATGCGAAACCTTGAAAATATATTCTATTTTCCAAATAAAAAACAAATTTTGAAATAGCTATAGAATTGTAGGAGTTGGTACATTATGATTAATATAATCTCCAATTTCATAGGTAGGATAGGTAAATAAAATGAAATGCAAAGGTTTCTACAGGTTTTACTTTGATTAAATCATACAAATCAGCTGTCGTAATAACTTCATGTAATGTGTGACGTGCAGAGTTCATGGCTATTTGAAATGTCACTCGTCTGTGCCAGTCTGTAATCAATCAGTCAGCCAATACTCAATCCTACATCATAAAGGTCTGGTTTGACCCCACTCGAGAGACTCGCGTTTGACAATAATGTCGAGAGTACGTCGCACGTTGCCTTGAGGTCTTGAGTGTTATAAGTACACAAATAAATAAAGTTAAATAAACGCAATGCTTTTGAAGATTTAAAATTTATTAACGGTTGCTAGGTGTTTGTGGTTAATTAGTTTGTAGATGTAGATGCACACTGTACATATACTGTTTGTGGCATTAGAGTTACAGGGTTATTTTACCTATTTAAATTGTACCATTAACAGTTCTCGAAATAAAATATGTAGGTATATAATACTTAATAAAAAAAATAAAAACCCGACTATGGTAAAAATAATTTAATACCTATTGAATCAAAGCACTTTGTGATGTCACGTTTCGAAATGAATGGGTATCGAACCATATTTTTAACTTGGCCTAATCTGACTTGTGACGTCCGCCATAATTATGTTTTATTGATACGGAATCGACACCCCTTTTGCTGAAATTGGTTGTATATATATATTATATGGACCGAAGTACCTAACTGTAAATTTTATATGAGTATTTAGTCGCATCGTCGCAGATCGTGCTGTTACAGTGCGATCAGACCTTTAAGGTACCTATGTAGGAGAATCAGCATTAAGTATATTTTTGAATTCTATTGCGTTGCAGTACTGTCTAGAATTCGCGAATAGAGACTTTGCGACAATGCGTAGTGACATAAATGTGGTGCCATGCCAAGATTTTTCTCATGCACAGTAGCGATTAATTTTGATAAAGTGCTTAGTCAATTTCTTATGTCTTTCGAGTGGAATATTCCTTTGCAGTTGCCTGGCACAACAGTGGCGCTATAGTCTTGGATTCTGCTTCATCGATACAAATGCACATTTCGTTTTGACTTGATCGCGGCAATGTAATCCTGGTAATGGCCAAGCTCTCAATAAGACTGGCAGCTAGCACGCCGTGCTCTATTTGCACAAACCACTTTATGCCCCTTTTGCAAGCACTCCAGTTCAGTAACTATTTGATATAGATACTTATTCTATATCAATGAGATTCATGGTCTGCGAGGTTCTCGTTACATAAGATAGTAGATAGTATATATTCAGATTTTCAAATTGTGAGATGCGTTTTTTTTTATCCACAGCCTTCAAAAAAGAAGCAGATATGTATTTGTTTTTTTTTATGCGCGACCGGTTTGTACTTGACCTCAATCACACCTGATGTTAAGTGAAGATGAGGCCGAAGGTGGAAGCGTACTGACCCGGAAACCCCATCTTATTTGG
Source organism: Oegoconia quadripuncta (assembly GCA_949316235.1). Classification (NCBI taxonomy): domain Eukaryota; kingdom Metazoa; phylum Arthropoda; class Insecta; order Lepidoptera; family Autostichidae; genus Oegoconia; species Oegoconia quadripuncta. The sequence continues at coordinate 5,514,895 of OX438743.1, forward strand.
GGGACTGGCTATCTTATCTCTGACAACCGGAACACAACAATGCTATTAACATTGCTGCTTGGCGGCAGATTTAGATAAGATGGTGGTAGCTACATTTAATATGCCCTACCACCAACCAAACCGAGTGCTAAATATGTACCCCGCTGGGGATCGAACCCGCGACCACCGAAACGTAAACCCAATGTTGTTTACATTGAGCCACGGAGGCGGTTATAGTACGCCGCGTCGCTATTTGCCGCAGTATTCTTATACGGAGTAGCCTTATATCATGTTATTGAATAGAATTCACGGTGCCTAGAATAATAAAACACAATTTTATTTATAGTAATCCAATTGGCACACAAAACCAAATCATATACCCAGGGACAATCCATGTATGCTTTCGCTGTAAAGTATGTCAGGAGTTTTTTGAAGATCCGGATTTTTGTCAGAATTTTTCAAATTTAGATCTGGTAATCCTACAAGAAGTGGGAGTAGACCTTTGGTTTCACCGAAATAAACGAATTTGATTTCTAACTACTAGAAGTTTCATGGCATAGTGTTTCGAAGTATTTGATTCTGATAAAAACAAGTAATTGACACTATGGAGCTGAAACCCTTTCTTGCCCATTTATTACATTTTCTTCTATATCAGACAGTAGCATTTTACCGCCTCCATGGCGCAATGTAACAATATAATTATGCAAAATATTATAATATTTACTTGCTGAGTCAGAAGCTAGTGGACTATAAAAATTAAATGACAGGCAGAACGCAAGCTAATAATAAAATATAATAATAAAAACTAACCTAAAAGTACCTTAGTACTATATTAACTCTGTGCTAAAAGTACACTTTTCAGCCAGAGTAAAAACAACACGCTCCTGACATTAGAAAAAAAATCGTATTCAAATTTAAAAACTAAAGTTGTCAGGTCTGATTGCTAGTACCCAACAATAAGGTTTACAAAACGGAGGTTGCAGGTTCGATTCCCTGCGGGGTATATTTACTCGGTTGGAGGTAGAGAGCTAGCGAGGTCAGCTACTATCGTATCTAAGTTTGCCGCCAAGCAGCGATGTTGATAGCATTTTGTTCCGGCTGTTGAGATAAGAATACTAAGTTAGAGTTTCCGGGTGAGCGCACTTTCACCTTTTGCCTCATCTTCACCTTGAGGCCAAGAGCTACCCGTTATACATAAAAGAAAGAGCTGGTAATTACAAAACTTTTTCATGTACATACTGATAGGGAAAGGCAAACTTGCGTAATATTGGGTCTTTACCTATGAAATTGGAGTTTTTGAAGAATTGGAGAATTCCTGCGATTTTCAAAGCTATGTCCAAATTTGTTTTTTATTTGGAAAATTGAATATTATTTCAAGGTTTCACGTGAAATATTTTTTAATTTCTGGGCTAAATCACATAATAAAAAAAAATTTGAACAGAGCTCTTTTCATGTGCTTCCCATAATAGTTTCTTAGATTCGCTGAAACTTTTATAAAGCGGTTACTTTTAAAAATTTACGCTGCCTATACTTAACTTAATATTATCCGCTAATACACACAAAGTTTAGCTAAATTTGGATTTGCCGTTCCCAAAAAAAAAAAAAAAATGTTTGTATGGAGAAAACAGTCTTAATGAAATTCTTCATACAAAACGCCAATTTCATAGGTAAAGACTTAATATATCTGATGAGTTCACGGGTGTCCAAAAATAGATTACCTATGTCAGTGGACAATACAGGCTATACTGATGATGTACAGCCATGAACTAGACAAGTCGTTGGATCCGAAATAATGCCGAGCCTAAACATTAATTGGATATTTTTATATTGGATTCGGGCCACATTCTTCGGTTTTCTCGTCTGTCTCTCTAATCGGTGTACATTAGCTAGATAGTACCTATTGTTATGTCAGTTTGACGTCGGAACGTGTTTATTTATACGAGGCACGCTTTGGCATCGTCATTATTATCACATACCAAGTGAAGGAAGTCTGGCATAATGTCGCTCTCTCCGTCTGGCTGGAGAAAAATGTTTTTTTTTTCATAGTTTAAAATTGTTATTTTTACTCGACATGCTCCATAACTAGCGGTAAGCTACCGCGGTACATACACGCGGTATCCCATAGTTCTCCATGTCCTAGGCTGCTTCTTTGCCAAATTTCAAAACGATCGGCTTAGCAGTTTAGGCGTGATAGTCAGACAGATAGACTTTTGCATACGTATAATATTGGTATCGATGTACGAGGTAGATTATGTAGATTTCTATTAATTATAATATTTTAATTATAATACCCATTAATTGTTAGAATTTTATTTATTGTATCACTGACAGGTACTCTATCCATGTGCAAAAAATCACGGCCTTTAAAATTATACGAAGTTAAAAGTGTATCATTACTGGACTTCTACGTGAGCCAACGCCGTTGTGGTGTTATGGAAATTGCTAAATCCGGACTAACGTGGGGGAATTATGCAGTTGTATTCCATATACCAATGTTTATTACGGCCTTTTCAAGAACTTTGGATAAGGAGGAACCGCCTCTGTGGCTCAACGCAAACAACATTGGCTTTGCGATTCGGAGGTCGCAGGTTCGATCCCCAGCAGGGTACATGTTTAAGTACTCGGTTTGGTTAGTGGTAGGGCATTTTAAATGTCCGCCTAGCTAGCTACCACCATCTTATCTAAATCTGCCGCCAAGCAGCAATGTTAATGGCATTGTTGTGTTCCGGTTGTCAGAGATAAGATAGCCCCAAATGTGTTAGGGTTTCCGGGCCAGTTCGTAAAAGGTACTACTTTACCATTTCGATACTAGCTTACGAATGGTTTTAATTACAACCGTGATCCAAACTGTAAATGAGCTATTAATTATGTTGGTTAATGATCAAGAGAGTGTGGAAACGTCGTAATCATTTTGAGTGAAAAATTGACATTTCCCATTTGATGTAATAGAATTAATTAACTTTAAAACTTCGTCGGCAGATAGGTAAGTAATTCTGAAAAAGTGAGAGATATCCTTAAAATAAAAATATCCTTAGACATAGACACAGCGCCATCTAGTTCCACACTAAGCAACTATAGGCTTGTATTGTGGATACCAGATGGTTGATATACTACATAAAAACATATTTTTTTTGTAAATAAATACTTATTATAAATGAATACATCCATAACTCGGGTACACATGTCCGTATTCATCACACAGACATGCCCCCAGCGGTATTCGAATCCGTAACCTTTTGGTATAGTGGCCAGAGTTGCTAACCACTACGCCAAACAAGTCGTACAGTAAAGATGAGTCCTTATTTCAGCACTTATATATATTTATCATTTAATCTAATATTATCGTCAGCTATTGGTATTGAATCTATGAATGATTTGTTAATTTTATCCGTATTACAAAGGTGCGGAGGCAATATAGACTGCGCAGACTTCCCAAGGACTTTATTCAATTCGCCCCACATTTTATGTGGATTTTTACTGTGACTATTGATCGAATGGTAGGTACCTATCTATGTACTATTTATATATATATAGATAGATAGAAAGATAAATCGTTTATTTGTGTTTAATACACAAAAAATATTCGCTAGCAACACCGGCCAGCCAGTTAGATACGGATCGTGTCATTTTTCTTTATAATAAAATAAAGTGTTAAAGACTAAAGTAAAGGTGTTTATTTGGTGTTAAAAACTAAAACCATTCAAGTGGTCCATCTTGAGCCGTAAAAACTTAAAAACAGTGCCTATTTTGACAAATTAATCCTTTAGGTGTGCTCGTGATTACGAACAAAAAATAGGTTATAATCGGTTGCGCACGCGGTCCGTACGGCTGGCTCACTCACTCGTAAGTCGAATGCAAATCGCTCAATGCAATAGCATGCCATGTATCACGACACGAGTCGTGCAAAGTGAAGACAAATGGTTGTGCAGTGGAATATAGTAACGCTGTAACACGTCACCTCCCTCTTCTGTCTAGTCTGTGATCGAACCGGTTGAATTTTCAACGGCGCAAACGTATATTTGCTAAAATATATTGCAAAATGTTGTCTTCCAAAGAAAAAGAAGAAGAATTAAAGCGTCTCCGTGCTGCGGCGGGTCAATGTAAAGCACAAGTCACGCGATTAGAAAACTATGTGCAAGCAAATAAAAACAATCTCACGGCTTCGGTACTAGATATAATGAAATTACGTGTGACGAGTTTAGAAAGGACCCTAGAACAGTACGAAGAGATTCAACTCAAAATCAATGTCCTAGAAGACAAAACGGCAGAGTCCGATTTTATGACCAATGATTTGGAGGATCGTTACTATCGCTTATGTGCTGACATCTCCAATTACACAAGTGCAAGGCGCCCTTCGCAGATTCAACAGTCAACTCACGTTGAAACTAGTAAGTTGCCGCGGCTGGAATTGCCGGTATTTACGGGAGAGGAGATCACAAAGTACAAGCCATTCCTTGAATTGTTCACTGCAATTATTGATTGTGATGCAAGATTAGCTCCAGTGCAGAAGCTATATTATTTAAAAACTCACCTTAAAAAGGAAGCTGAAGCATTAATAGAGGGACTGCCTCTTTGTGATAGCTCCTATGCGGAAGCTATGAAGCTTTTGAATGATCGGTATGACAATCCATCTGTGCTAATAACAAGTCATGTGAATCAAATCTTGGACTTCCCAAACATAAGCAAAGGGACTGCTGCAAACCTACGTGATTTTGTTTCTCATGTGCGTCAACATCTTGGTGCCTTAAAAAACATGGATCAACAAACAGACGCATGGGATATGCTCCTGTTGCCTATATTGATGCGTAAGCTTGACCAATTTACTGCGAGACAGTACCACATGGAACGCGAGAAAGGTAAACTTCCTACAGTATCAGGTTTGCTAACATTCATAGAAAATCGTGCTTCTAGCTTCGAAGAAAGTCAAAAGCAAATTTCAGTCAAAAAGACTGTTGATAAAATGCAAGTGTCACTGCCCAATATTGTTATGAAACAAAAGTTAATTAAGTGCTCATATTGCCAAGATGATAATCATAAGCTGTTTGCTTGTCCAAAATTTAAATTGCTCTCAATAAATGACAGAACTGACTTTGTAAAGGCTAATAATTTCTGCATGATATGTATGAACAAGCATATAAACAAGTGTAAAATTAAAATTAAATGTGCACAATGTAAATCTAGGGAGCACAACACACTCCTTCACATGGAGGAGAGCAAACAAATGTCAAATAATATTGACATTACCTCTAATGTTAATGCTAGTATGCACAGCAGCTTATATAATAGCACTGTTCTATTGCCAACAATTAAAATAAAAGTTTTGTGTAAAAATGGTACTTACATAATCGCACGAGGTCTCCTGGACACAGGCAGTCAGTCATCTTTCATTTCACGAAGCTTGGTAAACAAGTTAAATATAAATGTCTTTAAAAAAGACTTGAGTATTGTAACATTGGGGCAAAAGAACAGTGCGGTACAGCAGGCGGCTATTATTAAAATTAGTAATTTAGACAATTCATACAATGAAAATGTGTTATGTTCCATTGTGGATAGAATAACCTGCCCTTTGCCACAGCAGCATGTTGTTATCGAAAGCGCTTTGCCTGCAGGCATAGTGCTTGCCGATGATGGGTTTAATAACCCAGGTAAAATTGACATACTTTTTTCTGCAGATATATTCCTTAATTGTATTATTCCAGGACAATTTAAAATTGAAAATGGACCTATGCTAATGAATACTAGATTTGGATGGCTGGTGTCAGGGAAAATTAACAATGCATGTATGAATGTTACTAACACTTGTGCTGTGTCTCTAAAATGCTCAACAAGCGAGCAAAACTCTCTGTCACAATTGGTAGAGAGATTTTGGGAGACAGAAACGATGCCACTGGTTGCTCCCAAGGGGTCTCTTAATGAATTGAGAGATGACACCTCTCCAACTGAAGAGGAAATATGTGAAGCTGTATATAAGGCGTCAACGACTCTAATCAATGGTAAGTTTCAAGTACAGTTACCTCTTGTACAACCCATTGAGTCTTTGAAATTAGGCAATTCATTTTCTATCGCTTATCAAAGGCTAGAGCAGCTTCATAAAAGATTGGCAAAAGATCAAACTCTGTTGTGTCAATATTCAAATTTCATAAAGGATTACATAGACATGGGTCACGCGAAAGTGTACAATATAAATAATAACGATATCCCATTTGAGTCCTTATATTTCTTGTCCCATCATGCAGTGGTGCGCTTAGATAAAAAGACCACAAAAGTAAGAGCGGTATTTGATGGGAGTGCCAAAACCAATGCCAACACCTCATTGAATGATGTTTTATACAATGGTAAAATCTATCAAAGAGATCTCTTTGACATACTGTTAAAATTCAGAACATATGAGTATGTATTTATTACTGACATTAAAAATATGTTCAGGAACATATTATTAGAGCCTTCACAAAGGCATCTTCAGAATATTCTATGGAAAGAAAAACTAACTGATCCTATTATGTGTTTACAGCTGGGCACGGTGACATATGGACTGAAAAGTTCCAGTTACTTAGCCACGAGGTGCTTGAAGATGTTGGCAGACCTGTATGAGGAGGAATACCCTTTAGCAGCGCGGGTATTGAGAGAAAATACGTATGTAGATGATATTTTATCTGGCTCTGCGTCCACTCTTCAACTTGCCTTACAGGTAAGAGATCAAACTATTAAATTACTTAACAAAGGGAGCTTCGAGTTGCATAAATGGGCTGCCAACCATCCAAATCTATTGCATGATATTCCTTTAAATAAGCAGCATTTTGAAGATGTAGACTTGCGAGGAGAAGATGTCATACTAAAAGCTCTCGGTGTCTCCTACAATGTTAAAAATGACAAATTTAAAATAAGCTTTTCAAATGTTAGAGAAAAGGCCCAGTGGACCAAAAGAAGTGTCCTAAGTTGTATCGGTAGCATGTTCGATCCACTGGGTATGATTGCGCCTATTGTGTTAAAGGGCAAGCTGTTCCTCCAAATGTTGTGGCAATTAAAAATGGGTTGGGATGATATTTTACCGAATGATTTTTTACTTGATTGGAATGCCTTTTATGACAAACTCTCAGAAATGAAACCTATGCATGTAAATCGAAATCTAAAAATGAATGGTGCTAAAAATATTCAGCTAATTGGATTCTGTGATGCGTCCCAGGCCGGCTTTGGGTGTTGCATCTATCTGAGAGCTTGCCATGACAATGAAACGCATATAAACTTACTCTGTGCTAAGTCAAGAGTGGCTCCTGCCAAGCGTAAATTAACTATACCCAAACTAGAAATTTCTAGTGCTTGCTTACTTGCTAATCTAATTTCAAAAGTTAAAGAAATAATGAATGTCCATGAAATTGTATTATTTACAGACTCTATGGTAGCTTTAACTTGGATAAAGGCAAAATATAGTAGGCAGGATATTTTTGTAAAAAATAGAGTCCAAGAAATTAATAATTTAACTTCCCTGGATTCCTGGCATCATATACCAGGTGCAGATAACCCTGCAGATTTAGTTTCTAGGGGAGCAGATCCAAGCACCTTAGCCTCAGCTTCTCTCTGGTGGCATGGCCCTGAATTTTTAAAACATAATATATTTACAGTCCACTGCCAAAACTCTATGTGTGATAACATAGAGTGCCAAATAGCTTTGAAGCTAGAGTCTAATGATGATTCAACAGGAGCTGCTGCTGAGAGTGCAGCTGTGGGTTGCAGTGCCTTGGATCAGCTTGGAGATCTACCAATTTTCAGCAAATGTTCAAATATTTTGCGCTTGCAACGTATAATTGCAATAATATACCGGTTCTACAATAACTGTAAGAATAAAACTTTTCAAAAGAGTAAAACTAGGGACTCAAATAAATTTAAATGGATGCATTCTATACCCGATTTACGTAATGCAATGTTAAAAATTATTATATATATTCAGAAAAATCACTTTCACAAAGAATTTCAATGTTTGCACAAGGGTAAGCCTAATGAATGTTCTTTTTCGAGTTTGTCGTTATTTGAAGATGGAAATGGTGCATTGAGAGTTGGTGGTAGGATTGAAAATGCTAACATTCCTTATAATCAACGCCACCCTCTCTTGCTGCCAAATAACTGTAATGTAACAAAGCTTATCATTGATAATGAACATAATACAAATCTGTTTCATGCAGGTGCTAAGACAACATTCTTTAACTTATCCTTGAATTATTGGATAGTCGGTGGTATACGCCAAGTAAAGAAAGTGTTGCATAAATGTATGCGTTGTTTTAGATTAAAAGCACAAGCTTCTCAACAACTCATGGGGTCACTTCCTCATGATAGAGTTAACAAAGCTACTCCATTTCAAGTCGTTGGCATAGACTACTGCGGGCCGTTTGACATCAAACAGTCCCGTATCAGGAAATCTATAATAAGTAAAGGCTATGTGTCTCTATTTATATGTTTTTGTACGAAAGCAATTCATATGGAGCTAGTCTCTGACTTGACCAGCGAGGCTTTCTTGGCGGCTCTAAAACGCTTTATAAGTCGTAGAGGTCTTCCTAACAAAATTTATTGTGACAATGCTACTACCTTCAAGGGATGTAACAATCAGTTGAACGCCTTGTACAAAATGTGTAAAGACAAAGATAGCATTTTTAAAATAACTAATTTTACAATACAAAAAGGCGTAGAGTTTATATACATCCCAGCCTATTCACCAACTTGGGGAGGCCTGTGGGAGGCTGGAGTCAAAAGCGCCAAGCATCATTTTCGTCGTGTCATAGGTAAAATGATCCTTACTTATGAAGAATTTCAAACGGTCATGATTCAAATCGAAGGTGTACTAAACTCGCGCCCATTAGCTCCCGTTACTAGAGATGGGCACGATTTTTCGTGCCTTACGCCAGGGCACTTCTTAACTGGTAGACAAATAAATACAGTACCAGAAATAGATTATACAGCTATACCTACAAATCGGTTGAGATTATGGAGACTAACTACCCAGACTGTCCAGCATTTTTGGAATGCTTGGAAGAAAACTTATTTAAATCAGTTGCAAAGCAAACCAAAATGGCGACAGTCCTGTAAAAATATTGAAAAGGGGCAACTGGTACTTATACATGAAAATACGTCCCCCCTGACGTGGCCTTTAGCCATAGTTTCAGAAGTATATCCCGGTAAAGATGGTAGGGTTCGCGTTGTCAAATTGCGACTTCCCAACAAATCTGAGAAATGTATGGCTGTCAACAAAGTGTCGTTGCTGCCCTTTTACGATGATGATTGATGAATAATATTCAGGTACAAATAAAACCTTATAGTTCTTTAACTATAATTTTTTAAATAAGATTTCTAAAAATAAGTAGAATTATATTTTGTTTAGATTAATTTCCTACACTTAATTAAGCTAGTTATTATATTGTATTAAGTAAGGACAAGTTCCAAATAAATAAAATCAAAAGTTCCAAGAACTATTGATATGATATATCCATAGTCCTATAAGTATTATGTAACCTTTAGCCGACTTGAACTTGTTTAGAAAGCTATTGTAAAAGTGTAATCACTAGCACTCACTTTATTTAGTTAAGTATTTCAAAAATTTGTATAAAATTTAAGTTTAGTCATTAATGTAAAGACTTACCTTATTACTTTGATTTAGAAGGCAATTCTGTTGCCCTGGCAATTTGTTTAATACACAAAAAATATTCGCTAGCAACACCGGCCAGCCAGTTAGATACGGATCGTGTCATTTTTCTTTATAATAAAATAAAGTGTTAAAGACTAAAGTAAAGGTGTTTATTTGGTGTTAAAAACTAAAACCATTCAATTTGTTACTCCAATCACACACATACATAAAGTTTAAAGAGTATTTCTTAAAAGAACTTAAAAGGTAAGTACTAGGTACAGAACAACTAGAGCATATTATGTGTTCTGCAGTAGGACAAATGGGTCACAGCTCAGTGTGTGAGATTGTCCAAAGAACAAAACACTGATTTTCAGCTATTACCCGAGGAGGATTATAGGTACAAGTGCAACATAAATAAAAAAAAAAACAATGCTGGATTAGTGTAAATGATAATATGAGTACAATATAGAAATAAAGAAATGTGTTGTATGTATGAGTTGCCGAATGATGGAAACCTACATCAAATATAAATTATAGATTTTTTTTTGCAATGTACTGAAATTAAGAAATTTTGACAATAATTGTGAGTTTATTGTCTTACAGCAACCGCCACCGCCTCACGATGTCTCTTTGGAATATTTAACTTTTGGAATTCAAGAATTTTCTTCGGACAACCAGGCGCGGGGGGGGGTTTCCATCCATATGTTGTCAACATACCGAACATCCGCACTAAGCTCTTTGCTTCATCATTTATAATGCGGACTGCTAAGGTATGGAACTCACTGCCCGCGTCGGTTTTTCCCGACACTTACAACCTCTTCAAGTCTAGAGTGAATAGGCATTTACTGGGTGCGCGTGATACATCTTCGGCTACATCGTCACTTTCCATCAGGTGAGATTGTGGTCAAACGCGAAACCAGTTTTTTTTAATAAAAAAAAAAAATATATATTTTTAACAGTTTTCTAAATGTGTACTTAAAATTCAATGTTCTTAATGGATATATTGTTAGCTATAGTATTGCACTAGCCGCGTGATTGCCGCTTTCTTTAGAATATATTTTGTGTGTTGTTGCATGACTGTTGCACATATGGACATAATAATGAATCGGCAGGTCTTGAAGGTATTGGGAAAATTTTAATTGTTATGGTATATTCGTTTACATCTGTTCGTATTTTTAAAAAATTGTATGTCTCTTGTTGTTTTCATGAATGTTTGTTTCTTGTTTGTTAATGTAGTATTTATATTTCTCTCTTGTATGTGTGCCAGTTTATGCAATAAACTTTTTAATCTATCTATCTATCTATCCATATTTATTTTAGGTAGGTATACCAACTGTTGTAAATCATCAAAAATATTATAGAATACGTCTGTTTTAGGACGGCATTTATTCTGAAGTAAAAAAGAATGTGACGTACAAACATTTGAATTAAAAAAAAAATATATGCAATATAATACAAATACACTTTATTGCACAACAGATATGAAAATACAGTTTCAGAAAAGTGGTAAGAATACAATGTACAATTTGGCGATCTTATCACTAAAAAGCGATCTCTTCCAGGCAACCTTTGGGTATAAGGACAGTACATTTGAAATAGGTAGGTTGTGATGTATTAAATAGGGATGCAGATACAAACTACGTGAATAAATTTCATATATTTACATACACATATTGATATATATCAAGCTTTGATTACTATATATGTACTATGAAATAAGTCTATATTACAACACCAACGTACTGGAATTTGCAACAATATGAATACAAGTATATTGACGATAACAGAACGCGGGAGTTCATAAAATAATACGACCGTCAGAAGTAACGACGAATGAATTAGTATACCTATAAACGAAACGAGGGCACTACTGTTACAACAAATATTAATTATTTTGCGTACACATTGCTTAATAAATAACATAGTACGAGCCCCCAAGGTCGGCCAAACTATTTTGACCCCTAACGCCATTACAGTCTGACCCCAATTGCTTCTCAATAATAATAACGTGATCTATAATTAATTGAGGTTTGGAACTATGTAGGTAAATGAATTTTATTTTCTTTTTCAAATGTGCGATTCAATTTATTCAATCAATTTAGTTTACGAACATTTATTGCCGTGTCATAGATGTTTTTATAAATATTTATGTATACTTATCCGTTATCTGGAGATAACAGAGATCTTTGGGGGAGGGCTTTGTCCAGCAGTGGACGTCTTTTGGCTGATATGATGATGATCCGTTATCTAGTAAGTACCTACGCATAGTACCTACAAGCTTTGCTTAGTTTGGGACTACATAGATAAGAGATTAAGTGTATGAAATATAAAAAAAAATTGGAAGATTGGAAATAATGTCTGTTTTATGATGGTTTTGAATTTATTTAAAGGTAAATTTTGAATGTCCGCTGGAACCTTATTATAAAACGATCGATCGAAAAAACAATCGAGTAAACGTCTCCGAGCAATTAATGTTTGATCAAACGTCTTTAGATTTTAAGTAGGGAATTAATATTTATATTAGATCCTCACCTATGAAATTGGCGTTTTGTATGAAGAATTTCATTAAGATTGTTTTCTCCAATATAAACATTTTTGTGTTTTTTTTTTTTGAGAATGGGAAATCCAAATTTAGCTAAACTTTGTGTGTATTATCGGACAACATTAAGTTAAGTATACACAGTGTTAATTTTTAAAAGTAACCGCTTCATAAAAGTTTCATCGAATCTAAGAAATATAATGGGAAGCACATGAAAAGAGCTGTGTTCAAGTTTTTTTTTATTATGTGATTTAGCCCAGACATTAAAAAATATTTCATATAAAAAACCTTGAAAAATATTCTATTTTCCAAATAAAAAACAAGATTTGGAAATAGCTATAGAATCGTAGGAGTTGGTACATATGATTAACGAAGCTTTGTGAATGAGCAGTAAATTTTTTTTTTTTTTTATGTAATATTATCGCAGAAGACGGACGTCTGAGTAGTGGCATTTTGCCACTGCGCTTCGTCCGGTGAGCGAGGGCGCCGGAGGCCCACCTTCCAGTCTCTCTCCAGAATAGTAGCGGTATTTAAACAGTTAGTACCCCAGGAGGGTACCAGCACTGCTGGAGACTCCCCCATCGCTCAGGCTGCCCTACTTATTCTGGGGTGGACACCTTCCTCAAAGGCCGGCAACGCATCTGTGACCCTTTTGGTGTTGCGGGTGCCCATGGGCGGCGGTGATTGCTTTCCATCAGGTGATCCGCATGCTCGTTTGCCGCCCTCTCATATATAAAAAAAAAAAAATAATATAAAAACCTTGAAAAATATTCTATTTTCCAAATAAAAAACAAGATTTGGAAATAGCTATAGAATCGTAGGAGTTGGTACATATGATTAACGAAGCTTTGTGAATGAGCAGTAAATTTAAAATATTTTTTTTTATGTAATATTAATATTAATGGTGACGTTTTCAAGTGATAATTTTATCCAATGAAATAAAATATTTTGATTTGATTTGAAGAAAAAAATCTCCAATTTCATAGGTAAAGACCTAAATATAGGTACTTATCCAAGTCTGACAATGTTTCACCTCTACACATTTAACTCTCACTTGACATAATACAATTCTACCCACGCCCTGAGTTAATACACCATTTGTGCTCATTCGGCCCGTTACCGACCCATTTTACGTTTTAGTAAGCAATTTAGAATTGAAACCCATATTTTAGTCCTTTATTAGATAGCTTTGCACACGTAAAGGCAAATTCATATTCATTTATTTCTTTGTGATACGCATGTACAATAATGAAAGAAAGAAAAATTTATTTAAACCCATCTCATGACACAAACAATCAGGTACAAAGTTACACAGTTCTAGACACATGCAAAAAATAACATTGTAATAATAGTAATAATAAATAAATGTCTTTGCACAAACACACAGCGCCATCTAGGTCCACAGTAAGCATCTAGGTTTGTGTTATGGATACCAGATGGTTGATAAACTACACAAATACATTTTTTTTTGTAAATAAATACATGTATACATGAAAAACATCCATAACTCGGTAACACATCGTTTGTATTCATCATACAAACATATGCCCCTAGCGGGATTCGAACCCGCGACCATTTGGTATAGTAGCAGAGTTTCTAACCATTACATCAAACAGGTCGTCAGTTGTGTTTGCCATCTAATTGTCGGTGTCGCAAGGTGGAGTCAAAAAGATCTCCAACTCAGCTTGGGTTGTAGCCATTCACTACAACGCTGGTTTTCAGTGGAGCCATCAATGATGGTAACTGAAAAAGTAAAACAAAATAGGAATAAATCAATGTCTTTATTTAATGTAAATCAGCTTTAGCAATGAAGTTCTGCCAACTGTGTACTAGTTTTCACTGCTACAGTAGGCAGTTTCTTTCTAAAATTGTATTAGTTATTATTTTAACATAAACAACGATATGTACCTAAGTAGGTAAGGCTTTCCGCCTGCGGCTTTACCTGCGTGGAAAAACTTAATCGCAGATATGTTTATAAATATGTCATGTTTCAATCTTGGGTATCTTCTACCTATAGATTTTTTAGACAATTTTCCCGAAATATTTTTTTCATTGAAGCCAATTTTCTTTTAGCATTCTTCTCTACTCGCATATTTTGCCGTTATCAATAATTTCTCATAACAAATTTCATCCAAATCCGTTCATCTGTTTCGCCGTGATTGGACAGCAAACAACAAACTTTCACATTTATGGTATTACTTACATTAGATAACATAGATACAGTGGTTGTCATAAAATTTACAATTAAAACATTGAGTTATTAAATGTTAGTTTTTATAATAATGTCACACAATAATTAAACAATACTACTACTAAACTACCCGCAACCTTTGTCACCCGACAACCTTAAAGCGCTTATTACACTACATTAGAGTTTACATCCTAAATGCAGAGACTAATTCGTTATACATTGCTGGTTGAAGTGATATTTGACTTAACAAAACCAAGCCTCCCAGCAATGTATACCGAATTAGTCTCTGCTATTAGGACGGACTTAGTTTAGTCGGGACCTTCCAATCCACTAAATCGGAATCTAACTTTTCTAACTTAGATTACGCTTAAGCGCTATTACACTATGCTATTTGTAGTTGCCGCCCTCTCATATAAAAAAAAAAAGGAAATCTAAGTAGGAAATAGGAAGGTGTAATCGAATTTAGAACAGTTGTATTAGGTCCTTACCTATGAAATTGGCGTTTTGTATGAAGAATTTCATTAAGACCGTTGTCTCCATACAAACATTTTTTTTTTTTTTTTTGTGAACGGCAAATCCACATTTAGCTAAACTTTGTGTGTATTATCGGATAACATTAAGTTAAGTATAGGCAGCGTTAATTTTTAAAAGTAACCGCTTTATAAAAGTTTCATCGAATCTAAGAAATGATTATGAGAAGCACATGAAAAGAGCTCTGTTCTAATTTTTTTTATTATGTGATTTAGCCCAGAAATTAAAAAAATATTTCATGTGAAACCTTGAAATAATATTCCATTTTACAAATAAAAACCAAATTTGGATATAGCTTTGAAAATCGCAGGAATTGGTACATAGGTATGATTAACGAAGAAAAAAACTCCAATATGTATGCCGAATTAGTCTCTACATTTAGGATGGTGTAATAAACGCTTTCTGCTTGCGATTCCCTAATTAGAGTGTTCCAAATTAGATTTACTAAAAATAGGATAGTGTTGCGTTCTACTAATCCTCTGGGCTATGTGGGCTAAGTGTGTTGCGACGTTGGTGTTCTGTGGACACCACAGATTAAAGAGAGATTTATTGTTTCTTTTTTGCAAGTCAAAGTAAAAAACAGCAGGTAATGCCCGTAATACAGTTGATCACGATATTGACCGTAAGGTAATTATTGTACGACCCGATACCATCTACACCATGATTAGACAATCGATAAAACACTAAAATACCGCTGGCCATTGCTAATGATAATTGACGATAGGATAATGCTGTTTCGCCCACACGCGACGGGTTAGAATGAGAACGTGATAGTAATTTTCGACGCGAATAATTGTAAACAGATACAAGTATAACTACTATGGAGTTAATCGCGTGTTAGAACAAGGATTTTAAATGCTACCGTCCAATTGTCCTTTACTTCATTTAGAGCCCCGTTTAAAAGGTTATTTACAAATGACTATAAATTAAAAATTTACAAAAACCCTGAGACAATGTTATAATGTGTACAGTATTACAGCATAACATTGATTTGTGTTTATTGATATTCATATAATAATATTATTAATTACTAAAGTAATAGTACCAATTTTATTGTAATTGTATTGTAATTTAATTAAAACATTACCCATTCAATTTTAACGGTAACCATTGTCAGTAACATAATAAGAATCTTTAATTGGCATTAGTTTGGTATTAGTTCACTGTATAAGAATTTGTAATAATGCTGTTGATTCCTATGTAAATAAATAAATTAAAATAAATAAAGAACCTGTAACAGAGTACAAACGATAGGTCATGTACAAAGGTGGACTTATCTCTATAAGACATCTCTTTCAGGCGACTTGAGCTTTGAAGTAAGAAATTGAATAAATTTAGGGTTAAGCAACAAATTGTGTGCAGAAGAAAACATAATATCACAACGAATAATAATAATAATAAAAAAACAAATAAATAATAAACTTGCATAAAATATATACCTACTACAAAATATATACGCGTACATAACATAAAATATAAATTATATACCTTAATAATATCACGAAAGATGGGAGAGGTAATGCTCTTTTAAATCTGTAATTGAGGGGCTGTCCTCCATTAAACTTAGCAGTTTATTCCACATCATAGCTCTATGAACACTGAAGGAGTGAAAATTTTTTTTGTGGTGGCACTAGAACAAGCAAGCGTTTTCGTGATGCAGGATCGCCTAGGAGAATCAGGGGGGCAGAGTAAGGAGAAGCGGGAACGCAGATAATCAGGATTAGCGACATTTTTTAGGATGATTTAAATCATCCAGATAAACAAATAGACTGTGAAGAAAGTTCTCGCATCCATCTCGGAAACACACAGACCGAGAGAGATTTTAAAAATATAACACGCGTCTTTTTGCGACCGTGGCTAAAAACTGCGTTATTTGCATTTTTATAAAGTACGATTATAGTCAAACGTTACATGTAACCAGACATTAATAAGAGAAAAATATGAATGGAAGAAAACAAGAAAAGTTATAAATAGATAGGAAATAATATCCCATTTCAGCACATCTAGATATCATAAGTTCACGCAACTATTCTCGTTACTCGTAGACACATCGTTCTATCACTATTACTCATATCGACAACGAGCAGGAGATCAATTTTTGAAAGGTTCATTGGCATTGGCTCTATGCATTATACCATTTCGTTAGCATAAGAACCTTTCAGATATGGTGGTATGTACAGTCGAATCTATGTAAAGAGATTAAAGTTATGGCTCCTAGAAAGAAGATTTTATAGTGTAGGTATTTTTTATTTAGGTTTATATTATATATAAATAATATATAGGTACTTACAATAAAATCAAAATTGTGTAATCATTAAGAACAAATAAAAGTTACATGGGCCTTATAAGAAAGTTCAAAGTCAAGCAACGAGCTATGGAGAGGGCGATAGTTGAATTATAATTTAGTAAAAACCATAGTCGATTGACGCAATAAATAACTCTTACTGTTTTCTGTTCTCCTGGTACCTACTTTTAACTCATCTGCATTCCTGCAAATAAATTTCTTTACTACTAAATTATGTACTGCTACCTTTGTGACTCTACCAAACCACAAAAATATTGACAATATCTAAAATCGGTAACCCATATACCTACTCTGTACCCTTTTTATGCACGTCTTAAAATCCACGGAACCCGTGAAAGATAATAAAAAGGCACGCTGAATAGGTTATTTCATTGGTAGGGTTTTATAGAGGTGTTTTTATAGTACAGTATAATTAATTCGGTAATTGTCTTTTATTCATAGTTCGGGAATTTACAGAAGGTCATACAATGTATCAATACAAATTATACCAATACATACAAATATTTAAAGAAATTAATATTTTAACATTTTCGTCACAATATTTATATGAAAATCTTGTATATGTTAAGAGAAATATATATTCATTCGAGAAACATTGTGACCGACATAATGTCAAAGCAAGGAGCAAAAATCAATTAGCTGTACCTTTTAGTAGACTTAGTAAACCGCCTCCGCCGCCTAGTAAGTCGCCTTTAACAACACTAACGGGTAGAGACGGGTTGGTTGTTTTCTTTTTACGAGATTTTGTACTTTTTCTGTGATACTGCATTTGTCACCCCTTCCACATTACAAAAATTGTTACTTAGCTAAAGAATTGAAAAAATAACCGATTTCAGTCTGGTTCCAATCTTTAATCTTTATCTCCGGAGTGCATCATCAAACCTTCACTACATTTACACAGGACCACTGGACGGTATACCCTTTCAAACAGTATATTACTGAATTTCACATGCCCCGGACACACATGAAAAGATTTTAAATAACTATAAATTGAGACTGAAAACCCCCCCCCGAGATAATTTCCATCACACATGGTCAAGAACCGTTCGAGCGTCGGTGGGTTAAGAGGCGGTCTCCCAATTTGTGAGATACGGGTTCGATTCCCATGCAGGCCATGTAACAATGAGTTGTTAAATTTATTTTAATTATTTGTGTGCATTTATTCGACTGCTCTTAAAAAAGAAATAAAAATTCAAAGGCATGTGAAGTCCCCAACTCGCATTGGGCCAGCGTGGTGGACTATGGCCCATACTCCCTGATATACGAGGGAAGGCCTATATCCCTGTAGTGGGATGTTTACTGGCTGATGATGATGATCAAGAATCTGTCCCCGTTTAATCTTTAATCCCAGCTAATATTATAAATGCGAAAGTTTGTGCATGTGTATGTATGTAAAATGTTTGTTACCTCTTTACGCCTAAACGGCTAGACAGATTTGGATGTAATTTGGATGATAGACAGGACTGGATTAACATACCTACAGGCTACTTTTTATCCCGGAACAGTGACTGGTTCCTGTAGGATAGGTATTATTAGTGGGATTGCTTTAGAGTCACCGAATGACGCATTTGGTAGTAGAACTAATTCTACGCGGACGCAGTTACAGGTAACAGCTAATATAAATACAAAAATATTGAAATCCCTGAAAGACTATGATTATCGTACAAATACACTAAAAAACTGTTTTAGAAGCTATACAGGGTGAAATTTAATTCGTGTAATTCCTGTTTACTGGTGACTCGACTCCTGATTACGAACAACTTTCCACTAGGAACCATAGACGAATTCAGCCGAAAATTTGATGAACTTCCATACTAAAGGTGGTTTCAGAATGGTTTTTTTTTTTTTTTATATGAGAGGGCGGAAAACGAGCATGCGGGTCACCTGATGGAAAGCAAACACCGCCGCCCATGGGCACCCGCAACACCAAACTTACTTTCTTACTACTTACAAACAGGTTTACTTTGTATAGGTTGATCAAATTCGTCTATGGTTCCTTGGGGAATTGGTTCGTAATCAAGAGTGGCGTCACCAGTTAACGGGAATTACACGATTTCAAATTTACCTGTATATCTTCGAAATAGCTTGATTTTCCTCAAACATGACTAAGAACTTTCCTCTTGTTTAGTCTTTAAGGACACCAGGACAAAGCCTGGACACAAGTAAAGCCGTCAAAAATACAATACCCTCGTTTCTCGACCTAATTTTCACCGTTTTGGAAGAATCAGACAAATCAGACTTTCCTGAATCCTACAACCTTGGGATCTTCAAGAGCCGGGTAAATAGGCATCTACTGAGATCGGGTGCATCATCTTCGGCCATATCGTCATTTCCTATCAGGTGAGATTGTGGTCAAAAGCGTATCCAGTTAACCATAAAAAAAAATCCCGTCCCCGGGTAAAAAACCAGAGAATTGCATCAGAAAGTCAGAATAAGGCACCAGTTGTCCATTAACATGTGGAGCGTAGATCTGATTTGTTATCATATCAGTTATCAGCTGGTATCGCCTTAATCTGCGATTAGGCGATTCGGCGACCGACGCTTAGCAGCAATCAACTCAAAAGTAACATAGTTCCTATTACGCAGCGCTAAGGTTTTAAATTGAACTAAATGTTGAGCTGAGACAGTGAGATGAGAGAGTGGAGCTCTCAAAAAAAGTGCGATCATCAATCCGCAATTAGGTCAAAGCCTCCCATGCATTCATATAGCCAGGATTCGTATCTAGTCCGGTGGCAACTTTCAGAAATGCTTGTAAATATAAACTACGTTTTCTACATCAACTATTACAGTGTTTTAGTTTAAGATAAGATATCCTTCAAAGAGCTAGAATTGTAGGTGAACGCAATTTCTGTAGGGGTAGGCGCTAATCTGTTGTTGTGCTATCCCTTATCATCAATATCAAGAGCCCATGAAAAGTCTACTATCAGCCTCTCTCATGCTGCTTTATGCAACGGTGTCCATGGACGTATTTGCCATAATCGCCAAAATAGCATTATCTTTTTTTTTTTTTTTTTATTGAAGAGGTGGGCAAACGAGCAAGAGGCGCACCTGATGGTAAGTGTCACCGCTGCCCATAACCATCTACGGAAACGGAAGATCCGCAGTGGCGTTGCCGGCCTTTAAATCTTCTATAAGATTCTTTCTTTTTTCTATATATATATATATTTCATACATGTATTTCAAAATATATTACTTTCTACTTTTAGGTAAAATAAATTTTTGTTTTACTGTTATTTTATTTTTAAAGTTTTTTGCATGATACGTTCCACTATAAAAGGTTGTATATTTAAATTCAATGCCAGCTATCTCAATTGTAAGATGGACTATGTATTGATGTAACAATTGTTGGTGATCCTAAATAAATAAAAAAAAACGTCGTTTTCTTGGTACCTCGTAAGCGCCTGAGAAGTAAGGATATGGGGATAAACGTCTAATACATAGACGTATCGAGTTACCATTTTACTTCTAGGGCGCTTACGTGGTACCAAATTTAGGGGTCAATGCAAGCGAGAAATTTTTAGATATCGAAGACAAAACTTTTTATGCGGTACGGCTGTCTAGTACACCGATTTTTTTTTTTTTTTTCTTGGGTAAACCAGCAGATGTTTTACAAATTATCACACCTTTAGGCGGACGCGAACACCGATCGGTGTCCAAAATACTTTTATACCTTCAACAGTCGCGAACACCGATCGGTGTCGGCGGTACACCCGACTTTCAACTCTCAATTGTAATGATTATAGAGTTCCAATTCCTTTGGACTGTGTTTGAACTTGTTCTCTATTAAATTCCGCATCCAATAATGTGCGCCATGTCATGTTAGCTATGATATTTAGTCTGTATTTGCGAAAATATTTTTTTTCTCTTTGGGTGGGAGTGTAGGCATAGAATTCCAACTACTGTTTTTTATTAGAACAGGCTTAGGAACCTGGCCATAGAGCTTCCAATTCTCATAACAATTTATTGAATTACCCGTTTTTTTAAGAAAAACATGAAATAAATCTGTACTTTCCGTAAAAATACCAATTATATCGTGGATATAGGTATACCTACATATTATAACTCGTAACATTTTTCTGATTTTTTGTATTATAGCTGTAGTAGTGTTCATTCATTATATCCATAGATAATATATTCCCGTAGCTATTGCTTTTCACAGATTACAAATACATCCAGTAGAAGAGTATCTATAAACGTTTTTAACACCGCAGGTATTTTCGAAAATTTGACAGGCGCGCCGAGATACTTGACCCGCGGAAAAGAAAAAAGGAAAGAGAGGACAGAGAGGCCTGAAAGCCAATTAGAAGTTTTCACTGATAGAACCTACTTAAAACTTAATAGAAAATAAAAACTATACATTGCAACCAGAGAAGGGTGTGTAATGTTTGATATAATAACAAAAACTCTAATTATCAGATTGTATAATTACATTTGATATAATTTTGCTTAGTTCAAATGTTCAAATGATATAACGTTCTGTTTATATAATTTCATAAGATATAATTTCACTTGATATAAAACTCGTTTAACATAACATTTGCTTTCTATAATGTTCATTTGATATAATGAACAATAGGTCTGCGTAGTCATAAAAAAAACAACATATAATATTATAAACAATATAATACAATACAAATATACTTTATTGCACAAAAGGAGAACATACATTTTACAAAGCACAATACTGAAAAGAGTACAATCTATATCCTTGCATCGCCTATCTAAAAACAACCGGGTTACAGCAGTATTAGGTTACTTTTTGACCAAATGAAGACATCTACTTAATGTGGTCCTTGCCGATGTAACGCTGGTACAAAAAACAGGTCCAAATCAAACTCGTTGCTAAGTAAAATAAACTTTTTACTCGCTCGCTGCACAACACAGATATTGAAGAAAATGTACAATCGTCGAAGAAATCGACAATTTTCACTGTCTCTAAAGGATCGATTGAGGTCAGGGTGCTGTAAGACGCGGAAGGAATTGAATTTCCCTTATAGTTTTATTCGCTTCGGGTTAGTGCTTGACCTCAGTCACATCTGAATCACATTGTGAAGATGAGGTCAAATACGGAAACATGATCCGCGTTCCTTTCCAAAACACTCACTTCTTTGGGGTACGTTATGTTATCTCAAATAGCTGGACTACAACAATGATTATGAACACTGATGTTTGGTTGCAGATTTGGGTAAGATCGAAGAAGAATTACGTAAGTCGCGTAACGATTTTGATAAACTCTGATCTTTACTACATAAAAAATACGACTGAATTGGCTTGTATAAGGAAAATCTATGTACATAGTATGCTTATCATATAGTCTTTCGATTGGCATAATAAAAAACAATTTTTTTACCACATTTGGTGTGTTCAATTTGCAGATGAGGCAAGAAATATTTGAAAAATCTGGGATGCCGTGTTATTTACTTTTAAAAATAAAAGTAATGTATGCATAAAGCAAAATGTTCTATGTACAATACTCAAGGTTACTTTCCCTTCGTGTCGCATAGCCCCCCCTTTTACCATAGGCACCAGCGTCATTGGTACGGAGCTCCCAAAAAATCTGAAATGGCCTAACCGCCTGCTCAGCTTGGTGATTTACGGCAAACTATACACATACGAAGCGTCGGTGGCTCAGGGTTCGATTCCCAGGCAGGCCATGCAGGTACCAATGAGTTTTAAAACTTAATTTAATTATGTGCATTTATCGAACTGCTCTTAAACGGTGAAGGAAAACATCGTGAGGAAGCCTGCATGCCTGAGAAATATAAATATCAAAGGCATGTGAAGTCCCCAACCCGCATTGGGCCAGCGTGGTGGACTATTGCCCATACTCCCTCATATACGAGGGAAGGCCTATATCCCTGCAGTGGGATGTTTATGGGCTGATGATGATACACATACAAGTAAAATAGAAGACAATAGTAATATTTTTTTTTCATTTATTTATTAGGACCCCAAACAAGTTCACAATATTTTGTCATATACAAACAACTCATACTAGACAGACATTTGTAATTGTGAACCCAACATCATTGGTTACAAAGTAATTAACATGTAATACTGTGAAGCCTAATACAGCAGGCAGACTGACAACCTACTACAGAAGTTATATAGGGTATACTAATACGGGCCGATTCCATTCTCTATCTCCGGAATGCACCATCAGGAGACCACCACTCTGGAGATAAACCCTATCATACAAAAAAATATTCATCAAAATCGGTTAACAATTGACGAAAATATTATGTGTGAACATACATAAGAAAAAAACACACACGGACGAACATACAAATATAACCTCCTTTCTTGAATCGATAATAGACAAACATAACAATAACGTCCGCTAACGCCAATCAGGATTAACGCAGCAGACATCCCAAAAAATAAAAATATAGCATTTTTCATACGAGTGTTGGCGCAAGCGACGGCTATCGATTGTGATATATCGAACGAAATCCCGAAACGATAGCGCGTTTTAAAATCGAACAGCGACATCTAGCGGTAGCGAGATTAAGTAATCCCTCACGTGTAAGAAAGACCTTGCGCAAGGAATTTCGTTACATTCTTTTTTAATAAACGCGACTTCTCGTAATTATGTTTGTTTGAATATATAGAAAATTATGTCGACAATTGACATTTATTTCAATATCACCTGTGTCGAATCACCATAAATGTTTAAAGGTATCTTAGCCCCAAATTAAACTTACGTATTACTTATTTGAGACTAGACTACGCCGAAGAAGAATTTCTGTACAATTGTATCTGATTTTATTAAAACGTTTCTTATTCTCGAATATAACGAAGAATTTTTTAAATATTTGCATTTTATATTTGTAAATAATTTATATCGCCTTTTGCAGAAAAATACTCTGGTAATATTTTACCATGGTTTATTTATGGAAAACCTACAGGCAATTATAAATACCAAAAAATACCATTGGGACTAAATGTGCATATTCTAAATATTTGATTATTATCGTAGAATAGTTTGTGCAACTTTAATACAAAAAAATAACGGGAATAAAAACTAAAATAAACGGATTTTCTTGATTTTTGTTTTCTTTTTGTGAAGCAAAATTTTTAGTAATAATAAAAATATTACATTAAGCTTTATTAAACTTACTAATGTTATTTAATTTTTACTTCTTAAAACAGTTAAATAATTATTTAAATCAAACTGCAAAGTTATCTTACCTATTTTGATCACCGCATAAGACGTAAGTGGTCGCCTACGGGACCTCCCAAATATACATACCAATTTTTCGCGCGTGCTGTAGCATTTCAAATTCCGGGAATAATATACTGCGATTACCACAATTTTATCTTACAAATATGTTTTATTTATAATCTATTCAAAATTGCTTTTCCTTATTTAATGCTTTAATACTCAATAATACTCAAATTACTTAAAAATACAACAACATATAAAATACTTTATTTAATACTCAAATAATCGGCGACTTGACCCATATGTACCAAGGTACAGTCGGAAACAGATAAACCTTTACAGGTCTGAATAAAAATTAAGTTTTCTCATCAAATGATGAATATTTTTAATTGTTTTTTGCTCAACTCCGTAATCGCTGTAACTAAATAGAATATCATCGAAAAGCGTTCAGGATTTATTGAGACAACTTAATTTGTGTTATACAGGCTTGTATGCAGGTTCATCTGTATCCGACTGTACCATGCATAACCTGACCGGATAGGACTTCCGATACATAAGGGAACTCCTCAACGGCTAATGGTAGGCTCATCAAGTTTGGACTTGTAATACTTAGTTCCTTCAACAATACGTAAGTACCATGACCTGACCTGATGCTGCAGCTAAGACATCCTTGACCTTGTTTGTGTCGTGAAATGGGTTAAATTTCTTTCTATCTACATCTCAATAAATTCGTTTATATTCCCTCCACAATTCGTACATTAAGTATTATAGATACAATTATAAATAAAATTGTGGGCGACTGATGCCTAAACTAGGCAGTAGCCTGAATTTCAGGTCATCAGGTCCAGGTTACAACTTTGTAGTAGTAGGTACTTATCTATAAATGTATGTACATGGTACTCATTGGTAAACGAGAAGACGTAAGTAAGTTAATTAATAATAAAGAATCGTAATTTTTTTCGTTTATCCCTCAGATCCTGATATGATAAAGTATTTGTCGTGAGAATTTATATTTTGTAGGGAGAATTTGAATAGGTAAGTACTCTACTATGACCTGCTGCAGCTAAGGGACTCCGAACAGCTAATTCGTCTGGACGAATCCCGACTATCTGGCAACCCTAGTCGGGAATCACACGGTCAATGGTAACCCTACTCGTCCCCAAACGGAAGTAGGTTGAAACGGTGATACCGACAAGTCGTATACGTATTTAAAACAAAAATTCACTCACGTTCTACTCTGTATATATTTCTGTAACTAGAGCGTGACGCTGCGCTCTTTCCTAGGATTCACACTCGACCTCCGCTTCAGTTTAAGGTTATCGGTGTGTTGTTGTATAATTAATTACATATGTAGGTAACAGTAGATTTTCTGCTCTCCTTATCGTAAATTCCTTAACAAGTTAAGAAATTTGCTGGTGCTGACCAGCAAGATGTGATGACGATTTCTGTCGGGCAGTTGGAAGATATTATTGACTAGCATTCCGCCCGCGATTTCAAGATTTTATATAAATCGGTTCAGCAAAACAAATAGCCTCTATGTTAATCCAGGTCCTAATCTGTCTACCCACCAAATTTCATCCAAATCCGTCCAGCCGTATAGGCGTGAAGAGGTAACAAATATACATACAGATATACACACAAAATTTCGCATTTATAATATTAGTTGGGATTTATGCTGTAGATAGTTGGGTATTGAAAGAACAATAAAAAATTATGTGGTGATATTTTCGCTTTGAATACAAGACTTGTATCAATTCCTTAGCCTATCGTGTCCCACTGCTGGGCAAAGGCCTCCCCCAAACTTTTCCACTCATTTCTATCCTTGGCGGTTTCCCACCATTCCTCTTGAAACGCAATGAGATCATCTCTCCAACGTTTGCGCGGCCGACCCCGACGACGTCTCCTGTCCTCAGGCATCCAGGGCGTGATGGTGTGCGGTACAATATGATGAAGGTACAAAAGAGCTGTAATGAACATAACACAAATATACTCTAAATTCTGTATCAATCTAAAATTTATGTATTGCCTTTTTGTACAATAAAGCGTTTACAAACTATCAAACAAAGAAACAAACAGAACGGGCAGCATTTGAATTTCCAAAACCTCTTGACAATTTTATTTTATATATTATTTAAAATTTATTTAACTTATGTGCAATGCAATAAATACTGAATTGAAATAGCCAGAGGCGTTTTTCAAATAAAATCCATTTCACAAAGTTGTGATATTTTGTTTATCAAAAGGCATGTAGTAATTGTATTGTATCGCTCGTGCGTGGATGTTATTCGTCATCGATAACAAAATCTAATTTGTTAGATATCATAGACTCTATCTGCAGATTGAGTTTGCCTTACCTACATAAACATTTTTTTTTTATTTTGGCAACAGATTAACCTCTGCGCGTAATGATAATGGCAGTCGCTTTATTTGTTCATAACGCGTCATAGGTACGGTCGGATGAAACTAGTCTATACAAATTTTTGAACGAATTTCAATACGTTTTGGTAATATCGCTAAGGTCGTGCCTCAATGGGTTGGATTTGAATTTTGAAAGATATTCAAATTAGGAACACAAAAGGCTTTGTGGCGGGGATGTTGCATCTTGTTTTTATTTCTTGAAATTTGTGGATTCTGAATTTTGATGATTAATAGCGGCAAAATATTGTACGGCAAAAGTCAATGATGGTGTACAAGTGAAGGGAAGTGTAAATTAAAGTGCGTGACAAAGCTTTCGGTTACCAACAAAAAGCCGCCGAAATCTATCGTAAAGCATTCTGCCATTTTACTAAAGAATGACTTGACCGTGGCCAGACTCTGTATACGCCAAGTATACGACGAATTACTTGTTTTGACTGAGACTGACTTACAAACTGAAGAAATAAGAGAAATAAGACATGGCTATTATGGGTCAACCAAATGAAATCAAAAAAAAAATATATAATAATAATTTGACAGCTGTCAGTTGAAAGCGATTCTCTCTAGGGCTGAGAGGTATTACTTTTAACCCGCTCCTTAGGCAACTGCAGACCTACTTTCCGAGTATGAGTAATGGAAAGGCATTTTTAATTTCATTACCAAAACTAAGTATTGAATGCGTGAGATCATATCCAGTACCTTGTACGCTAAACTCGCCCCCAGCTCCCTTAGTAAACAGAAAATACATGCTGGCGTTCATATAATTTTGGAACTATCCGCCAAATACTACGATTGTGACGTCAC
The DNA here is from genome assembly GCA_949316235.1 of Oegoconia quadripuncta. NCBI lineage: Eukaryota > Metazoa > Arthropoda > Insecta > Lepidoptera > Autostichidae > Oegoconia > Oegoconia quadripuncta. Next base: position 5,542,434 of record OX438743.1, read on the forward strand.
ACAGAGATAATAAGCTACGTACGATACCTGCTTAATTGATTTAGGGTATTTCCGAGATTATTGAAAGTATCGTCTGACAAATAAAATGGAGGACTTTGTCAGTTCGACGCGCGTGTTTTCCCCGACTACGGCGAATATAAATGTATGCTTGTTACCACGTACAGCCTAAACGCCTCAGCCGACTGGAGAAATGAGGTGTCATTAGATTCGTACTATTCCCTGGTGTGTAATAGGATGTCGTCATGATTGAACCAATATGGCGGACTCTAGCTGCCATTTCGCCACACTTGACAATAAGTATCAAATGATGGGTCTCGATGGAAGAAATGCCAAATCAGGTATTTTTCAGGTAGAAAAGGACTCGTGGCGTAGTCGCATTCCGTATTCGTTTTCGATTAGCGAAGTTAAGCAATGTCTAACGCAGTGGTGGCATTTGAATACCAGTTTCCCGTGCTTCGGAGGGCACGTTAAATAGCCGGTCCCAGTCGTTTTCAATTGAAGTTAATCGTTAAGCCAAGTCGGTGACCTATACAGGGGCGGCTTAAAAACACTGACTACCAGGTGGCCACTAGTCTGCCACAACTTCACACAAATCCACATCCGCATTGGGCCCGCGTGGTGAGTTATGGCTCATACCCTCTCCCAGTGAGAGGAGGCTATGCCCCAACAGTGGAGACGTGTAAGGCTATTTATGATTGTTCCATTAAAAATGTCTAAATAAAAAAAGTCTATGAAAAACGAAATGCAAGACGATATTACTCAATAAACTTAGCCCGGAGGTCGTTTAAGCAAATTTACCCCAGTGCCACCAATCAAAATTTACCCCAGTGCCAACAATCAAATTTACCCCAGTGCCAACAATCAAACTTACCCCAGTGCCACCAATCAAATTTACCCCAGTGCCACCAACCAAATTTACTCCAGTGCCACCAACCAAATTTACCCCAGTGCCACCAATCAAATTTACCCCAGTGCTACCAATTAAATTTACCCCAGTGCCAACAATAAAATTTATAATCATCTATGACTCGGGAATAAATGTTCGTATTCATCACACAAACATTTACTCCTCGCGGTTTTCGAACCCGCAACCGTTGGCTTCGTTGACAGGGTCACTACACCAATTTATAATATATCTATGATGTTACCGCACTACCGACACCGATTTTGATAACTTTTCCTATTTAGTGCGTAAGCAGATAACTGCTGGCACCTGCCACGGTAACGTGGCAGGGTGATTTGGTCCCATATAAGTTAGGCGAAATCTGATATAATAGATTACCGAGGGGGATAGTGGCGGAGCGCCAAATAGTCCAGTGAATCTTAAAGGCCCTAATTTTTTGTACATAGCAGAGTACCTATCAGTGATATTGTAAAAAATATTTTCTTACGGATCAGGAGTTTGCTTTGGGTATAGGGTAGGTATTTAGTTATAAAACCTACAATATTAATATAAAGTTACCACTGTGCACTTCATTGCGTTGTAGACGATGCTAAGATCATCTAAAACTATTTTCTAAAAAAAATAATCAATAGCTACTTTATGTTTTCTAAAAATAGTTTATTGAATCGTGATATTGGCCCTCGGTGAAATTTTTCATAATTGTAAAGAAGTTATTGCTCGATTTTTTTGAAAATAAATATCTAATTACATTGCGTCGGAGAATAAGTATATATTCTCCGACGCAATGTAATTCACAGTGGTAATTTTAATCATATAGTCTATGTTTTATTACTAAATATGTTTATTATAACTAAAGCAAGCTGCCGATTTGTTAGATTATTTTTATTCTATCACTGACAGGTAACTCTATCCATGTGCAAAAATTTACGGCGGCCTTCAAAATTATAGAAAGTTAAAAGTGTATCCTTACTGGACTAAAAATGCTGATGGTGAGGTCACAGTGCTTATTAGTATTTGTGGGGTTTTATTTTTTTTTAAATAGGTCTCATGTCAAACATTTAAAAACACAAACATTTACAGGTAAAAAATGCATCTAGCGCATCTCCTCGAGGCGGCATTGTGCCCAACAGGCAAGCGGCGTTCCCGCGTTGAATAGCGAGACTCATTCTCTGAGCTAGAAAGCCGCCCGCTCAGTGGTCACCAGAAGCCTCGATGAAACGCGCCGACAGGTCTTGGACAAGGCGTTTTGTCTCAGGGCCCCAGGGTCCCGTCGTCTCGACCCCAACCGGTACGAACACGTAACCTTCCTGTAGATCCTGGTATTTACCTATATATACCTGGTATATGATCCTGGGTTTTATTGTATTTGAAGGTCACTAAACTTTGACATTTCTTCGGGCTATATTGGTTACCTTGATTCTCCTGCGGATCACCTCATTTCTGATTCGATCACGCAGGGATACTCCGAGCTTAGCTCTCTCCATTGCCCAATAATGAGCGACCACAATCAAAAGAATATTATTCTTGTCTCCTCATTTCTGATTCGATCACGCAGGGATACTCCGAGCTTAGCTCTCTCCATTGCCCAATAATGAGCGACCACAATCATAAGAATATTATTCTTGTCTCCTCATTTCTGATTCGATCACGCAGGGATACTCCGAGCTTAGCTCTCTCCATTGCCCAATAATGAGCGACCACAATCAAAAGAATATTATTCTTGTCTCCTCATTTCTGATTCGATCACGCAGGGATACTCCGAGCTTAGCTCTCTCCATTGCCCAATAATGAGGGACCACAATCATAAGAATATTATTCTTGTCTCCTCATTTCTCATTCGATCACGCAGGGATACTCCGAGCTTAGCTCTCTCCATTGCCCAATAATGAGCGACCACAATCAAAAGAATATTATTCTTGTCTCCTCATTTCTGATTCGATCACGCAGGGATACTCCGAGCTTAGCTCTCTCCATTGCCCAATAATGAGCGACCACAATCAAAAGAATATTAGTCTTGTCTCCTCATTTCTGATTCGATCACGCAGGGATACTCCGAGCTTAGCTCTCTCCATTGCCCAATAATGAGCGACCACAATCATAAGAATATTATTCTTGTCTCCTCATTTCTGATTCGATCACGCAGGGAGCTTAGCTCTCTCCATTGCCCAATAATGAGCGACCACAATCAAAAGAATATTATTCTTGTCTCCTCATTTCTGATTCGATCACGCAGGGATACTCCGAGCTTAGCTCTCTCCATTGCCCAATATTGAGCGACCACAATCACAAGAATATTATTCTTGTCTCCTCATTTCTGATTCGATCACGCAGGGATACTCCGAGCTTAGCTCTCTCCATTGCCCAATAATGAGGGACCACAATCATAAGAATATTATTCTTGTCTCCTCATTTCTCATTCGATCACGCAGGGATACTCCGAGCTTAGCTCTCTCCATTGCCCAATAATGAGCGACCACAATCAAAAGAATATTATTCTTGTCTCCTCATTTCTGATTCGATCACGCAGGGATACTCCGAGCTTAGCTCTCTCCATTGCCCAATAATGAGCGACCACAATCAAAAGAATATTAGTCTTGTCTCCTCATTTCTGATTCGATCACGCAGGGATACTCCGAGCTTAGCTCTCTCCATTGCCCAATAATGAGCGACCACAATCATAAGAATATTATTCTTGTCTCCTCATTTCTGATTCGATCACGCAGGGAGCTTAGCTCTCTCCATTGCCCAATAATGAGCGACCACAATCAAAAGAATATTATTCTTGTCTCCTCATTTCTGATTCGATCACGCAGGGATACTCCGAGCTTAGCTCTCTCCATTGCCCAATATTGAGCGACCACAATCAAAAGAATATTATTCTTGTCTCCTCATTTCTGATTCGATCACGCAGGGATACTCCGAGCTTAGCTCTCTCCATTGCCCAATAATGAGGGACCACAATCATAAGAATATTATTCTTGTCTCCTCATTTCTCATTCGATCACGCAGGGATACTCCGAGCTTAGCTCTCTCCATTGCCCAATAATGAGCGACCACAATCAAAAGAATATTATTCTTGTCTCCTCATTTCTGATTCGATCACGCAGGGATACTCCGAGCTTAGCTCTCTCCATTGCCCAATAATGAGCGACCACAATCAAAAGAATATTATTCTTGTCTCCTCATTTCTGATTCGATCACGCAGGGATACTCCGAGCTTAGCTCTCTCCATTGCCCAATAATGAGCGACCACAATCATAAGAATATTATTCTTGTCTCCTCATTTCTGATTCGATCACGCAGGGAGCTTAGCTCTCTCCATTGCCCAATAATGAGCGACCACAATCAAAAGAATATTATTCTTGTCTCCTCATTTCTGATTCGATCACGCAGGGATACTCCGAGCTTAGCTCTCTCCATTGCCCAATAATGAGGGACCACAATCATAAGAATATTATTCTTGTCTCCTCATTTCTCATTCGTTCACGCAGGGATACTCCGAGCTTAGCTCTCTCCATTGCCCAATAATGAGCGACCACAATCAAAAGAATATTATTCTTGTCTCCTCATTTCTGATTCGATCACGCAGGGATACTCCGAGCTTAGCTCTCTCCATTGCCCAATAATGAGCGACCACAATCAAAAGAATATTAGTCTTGTCTCCTCATTTCTGATTCGATCACGCAGGGATACTCCGAGCTTAGCTCTCTCCATTGCCCAATAATGAGCGACCACAATCATAAGAATATTATTCTTGTCTCCTCATTTCTGATTCGATCACGCAGGGAGCTTAGCTCTCTCCATTGCCCAATAATGAGCGACCACAATCAAAAGAATATTATTCTTGTCTCCTCATTTCTGATTCGATCACGCAGGGATACTCCGAGCTTAGCTCTCTCCATTGCCCAATATTGAGCGACCACAATCACAAGAATATTATTCTTGTGCCACAATATAAGTAGGTACAGTCACGTTCATAGGTGCAGTCACAAATACACTCAGATCAAACAGTTTTTCGAGTATCTTTTAATTTCTAAAGGAAAATAAGTACATTACCTACACTCGTAAGCATAATAATGGACACTTATAAATAAAATAAAATAAAAAATAAAATAAAAATATCCTTAATTTCTCTGACCAGGTAGTAAATAATATGTATATAAATCATATGTACGGATTTTAAATTAAATTTCTTGACTGACGTCAGTAACGTTTTTAGTTTGGTCAGGTTGTCCCTTGACATAGGCCTCCTCCATATCACGCCATTTTTGACGGTCCTTGGCAAATCTGCTCCATCCTTGTGGCATCGACTCTTATCTTACCTTAAATATAGAAATGTTTTGGTAAATTTTAAATCGTGTGAGCTGGGTTATTTATGAATACACATCTTGCTTTCTGCCTGTAAAAACGTGTTTCAAAATAGGAATGAGTGTACAAATTCCTAATTTTTTCGATAAAGCTCCTAATTCCGCCTAAGTATATAAACCTTTATCTGATAAAGAGTGACAGGTGTGTTTACGGTGGGCCGACAATGATAGCAAGCAAGATGTCGATATGAAAGGAGTCAATAAATGTCAGTCAGATAATAAATAAATATTTCGGCAACTTACAAGCCCAGGTGAATTAAGTAAACTACATCCACCAATCATCTAGTCCTAAACTAAGCAAAGCTTGTGCTATGGATACTAGATAATCGATAAACATACACAAATATTTATATAAACATCCATATTTTCGGGAATAAATTTTGCAGAGAAATAATCCCTCCGTTTACATATTATACTCATTCACTGCGCAAGCGGGGAGGCTTGGGCAATAGTGTGTTAACCGACACTTTCAAAAAACATCTGAGAGAGTATGTGACCTTGGCTTTTAACTAAAAGTCCCGGATTGTATGCATTTAGAAATAGGAAATGTTTTGTATGAATAATAAAATTAGGCAAGACCTTTTTAGTGTATGTATACCATACTATATAATATGCCTATACGGCTGGACGGATTTGGATGAAATTTGGCGGGTAGACAGATTAGGATCTGGATTAATATATAGGCTAATTTTTTTGCTGAACCGATTTTGATAAAATCTTCCACGCCGAAGAAGTCTGGGGCGGAAAGCTAGTATTTATATAAACATCCATGACTCGGGAATAAATGTTCGTACGTATTCATCACACAATAATTTACCCCTCGCGGGATTCGAACCCGCAACTATAGGTTTCGCAGTCAGGGTCACTATCCAGTACACAAATCAAACCTTCCTCTTTATTTCCAAAAAAACAATATGGAGTGTTTAAAATAATAATCAGCAAAAAATACTTAGCTTGTCGAATTATATGCTTTTTACTTATGTTATTCTAGGGCACTATCAAACATCCCTGTTATGTCGCATATTTCATGAAAATAGTTCTTGTACATTCTGCTTTAGGATGATACAGGCTGTTCTTCGACTTTACCTTCGCTTTTATACAAATACCTAGGTACTTATAGTTATTCATTAATATGTGCAAGCAACTTATATAACTGCGTCCGCGAATACTCTCCAGCAAAACGGTTCGCCTTGACTCCTTTTATCGAATGTTAATAACAATTTACTGCTCAATTCGCCAATGATGCTCGTTAGTGCGCGTGCGCATAATGGCATAATGATGACGGACACTTTTAGATGCTCAAATTATAATGTATAGCATTCGTTAGCGAAGTTAAGTAATGCCTGGCGCACAGTCAGGCCTTGGATGGGTGGGTCACCAAGGCATTTTCATGCGAGTGTTTCCGTGCTCCGGAGGGCAAGTTAAACAGACGGTCCGAGGTTAAAAAGAACATTTATAAATCCACTAGCTTTCCGCCGGCATGGAAGATTTCATCAAAATCGGTTCAGCAAAAAAAATTACCTATATGTTAATCCAGGCCCTAATCTGTCTACCCACCAAATTTCATCCAAATTCGTCTAGCCGTATAGGCGTGAAGAGGTAACAAACATCCATACATACATATTTTCGTATTTATAATATTAGTTGGGATTGGGAAAAAAGCTGAACTAAATATTTATAAAACACTTGATAATATTATCACGGTATTATTACACTTTCTTATGCTCTACTAAGTCATCAACTAAGCCATTCTGCATCACTTTCTTTAATTAATCAGAGCATTTGTGAATGGTAATAGGTATATAAAGTATACTAGCATCCTCCTCCAATATCTGTTGCTGTGCCGAATTGACATAGATGAGGTAAGTATGGCGATTATTCATTATAATTGGGTTTTCGGGTCAGAACGCTTCCACCTTCGACCTCATCTTCACTTAACATCAGGTGTGATTAAAGTCAAGTGCCGACCCGTTGTGCATAAAAAAAAATATATCAGCCATGAGCCACAGGACATCAAGGGCTGAATTGTCGTCGCTGATTCGCCGATTCGTTTCGAATACTGCACGCAAAATGTGACCTTATGTTTAAATGTTTACTAACGACATATTATGTATCTAGAGTTCTGGAACAATAAATGAACGGACCTCTGCGATGGTTCGGCCAAGTACCAATGAACTGCACATGAGTCTGTGGAACGACATGCCAAAAGACTCATGGGATCATCGCTGAATTGCAGAGCCTCGAACACCATATCGCAACCAAAATAAGCTGGGGTTCTGAGTGAGCGCCTTCCATCTTCGGCTTCATCAGGTGTGATTGATATCAAACGCTGACTAGTTGCGTATAAAAAATAACCCGTACTTATAATATTTCTGAGATGCGAAGAAAATGTATATTATGAGTATGAACACTCAAAAAGTGATGATGTTATCTCCAGAGATCTACAGTTTTATGATTCATCTGCCTACACGCTACACGTCGGCGTTATCTGTGATCTAGGTAGTGATCAGGTGAGATAAATTAGACCAGAACTAGGTATCTTATTACTATAATACCTATCTAGTAGCTTGTTAGTACGATATCCATACAATTTACAATAGATATCATATTGTCTGGTAGGCATTTTAGGTGGGTACTCTACTACCGGAAAAATTCCAACTAGCTAGATATAGATCTCGCCGATCTTCTTCTTTGATTCCACTTCCTGTCAGCCGTTCCAGAACTCGCTTCCAACGGCCATCGATTCAGTGACATGTGGCTAGACAATAATTAGGTTACCAATTTCGAGCAACTCTAATCCTCTGGCTATACTTGAGAGCTATTTGAGAATCAGGAAACAACTTCTGGCCGAAAATTTAAAAATGATTAATCTCCAATTTTTTTCCGAACCCATTCGCTTTGGAGGTTTATTTTATTTAATTTACTTAGGTTGTGGAGATATCTTGAAATTGGAGGTTTCAGCAGTATTTAACACACGACCGGACCGTGCCGCCACTTACAAATTACTCCCACCAGCGACCTCTCCTAAAAGGCGCCCCCGCACGTACTCACGGACCCGGACGATGCTATTACGGCGGCGTCGCTGACCGCCCTTCCGTCTCGACCGACCGACACAGCTAACTCGACATCTCCGACTTACTGTACTCGCCGGCGAGGGCAGTTACGCGTTACACCGTCACACTATACACGCTACACGGTCGACACTAGTCGTTTTGGCTATTAGTCCACTAACGCACACCATTACAAGTCTCTTTTTCCAAATTCTAAATTGAGTGTTCGGAGAGTTTCTTGCGACGCTTCTTCTCTCCGACTATACACATTACGAAGCGATGGTAGTCTGTTAGGTTAAATTCCCCCATGCAACGCCCTAAGCCGAGGTTCGAGCCCCCGCGGGCACCCTTAGGCGTCGGTTGCAAACTTCGCATCTCGTGCTTTTGCACGCAGACAGTGTGCGCGTCCCGTGACTATCAGCAAACGATCCTGCTCAAAAAAAAAATGAGTCTGGTAATCCAATAGTTATTTGAATGTAAAAAGCCAACCGTCTTCGACAGTCTTTTAGTTTTCGACTCTATGGAGCGGTCATAATTTAGGTCGAAGCAACCACAACCAATCGATTGAGATGATCGGTGACATGTTGTACCCTTAGTATACGATTATAACTTTCATTTGATGGTTCCCAATATTGATCTCGTACATAATCGTCCACCGATCGTAATGCTTGCAAAATTTCCACCTGGAGGTACCTACACAGAGAAACAAAAGTCAATTCAAAGCCGTCTACGATCACATTTTCTGGAATTTTGTCGCCTCTTGCCACAGGATTAAGTGGCGTGGGTTATAGTTATTTGTACACGGGGTTCAGGTTTAGGTTTTTTTTATGATGACGATGTGACTAAAGATGAAGCACGCTCAGTAGATGCCTACCTGCTCTTGAAGATCAAGATTGTAGGTGCAAACTTAGTTTTGTTGAAAATTAGTTTTTTTGGACACGGGTAATCCAAAGGTGCAAACTGCTTTAAACGGAAAAAATCTTTTTCTAAGAAAAAAAGTCATAAGAAACGAGCAGAGCTACGGGCAGAAGCTACTAAAGTTCTTAATTTGTTTCTCAGTATCCAATATAGAGTGCAGGTATGACAGTGGTTATATCGACAAATATATACGCCACTTTGTTTATAGAAAAACACCTGCGGAAACTCTTTATTATCAATGCTTCTACAGTAACTTCGGATTCCCCGAACTCGTTAGACCGTTCTTTGTTTTTTCCCTGTTTTGGCTTTGGTTGGCCGGGTATTTGACCGTATATTACAATAAGAATACGTGTGTTTAGATGGGTATATGTCTATATCTAAATACAAACACTTCTCCTTTCTGTTTATTTCAAAACAAATCTCTCTGCACGAATAACAACGACACAACTGTTATTTATGTATGTACGCGTAGATGTAGCAACATTAAATCAATTTATTTAATTTATAGATTATATTTAGAATAATTGTTAGAAGGCAAAAGGAAGTGACTCAGTTTTGTTTACTCGAGAAGATGGTCCCGCCTGGGCAGCACTTTGTTTCAGACACTCTCTTGTCCCTAATATTTTTTTAATTTCCATCTTACATCTATCTTTATATCCTATATATCCTTAGACATACACACAACGCCATCTAGTTCCACACTAAGCAATTATAGGCTTGGATTGTGGATACCAGATGGTTGATATACTACATAAATACATTTTTTTTTTGTAAATAAATACTTATTATAAATGAAAACATCCATAACTCGGGTACACATGTCCGTATTCATCACACAAACATATGCCCCTAGCGAGATTCAAACCCGCAACCTTTTGGTATAGTGGCCAGAGTTGCTAACCACTACACCAAACAGGTCGTCTTTAAGTGTTTGTTATCTAATTCGATACATGGAAGGGAATAAATTGTACATACTTTTAATGCTTACATTAAAAGTATATACAATTTATTCCCTTCCCTTATAGCATATCAATAGCAACGCTATTCTTGTGAATTTACTCAGGGTGCAACAGAACGTGTCTATCTGTGTGGCTATGAGGTTGAGAGTACGAAGCGCACGTGTCAGCAGCGGTGTCTCCTTCAGCAAGTTGATAAACGAGCGCGGCACCGCCAGCATGCTAAGAGTAGTTGTAGAGGGCTTACATTAGAATATCAGAGGGAAAAATATGATTGAAAAACATTCGGCAAAAATGTTAATCTGTTGTTTAATATATCTAACTATCTAATCTAACTAATATTATAAATGCGAAAGTTTGGATGTTTGTTTGTTTATTTGTTTGTATATTTGTTTGTACATTTGTTTGTACATTTGTTTGTATATTTGTTTGTATATTTGTTTGTATATTTGTTTGTATATTTCTTTGTATATTTGTTTGTATATTTGTTTGTATATTTGTTTGTATATTAGTTTGTTTATTTGTTTGTTTGTTGTTTGCCTCAATGAGGGCGAAACGGATGAACGGATTTAGATGAAATTTGGCATTATAGTCTAACTAATATTATAAATGCGAAAGTTTGGATGTTTCTATATTTTTTGTCCCGATAAAGTGAGTAGTTCCCGCGGGATAAACAAATTTCCGCGATAAAGTTATTCCACGCAGGCGAAGCCGCGGGCGGAAGTCTAGTAATATTATAAATGCGAAAGTTTGGATGTTTGTTTATTTGTTAGTTGCTCAATTACGGCGAAACGAATGAACGGATTTTGATCCAATTTGGTACATGGGTAGAATAGTAGAAGTCCTGGATTACGATATAGGATATATCTTATCCCGATGAAGTGAGTAGTTCCCGCGGGATAAACAAATTTCCGCGATAAAATATATAAATTATAGTGTTACCGTAACGTATAAAATTATAATCTTGCTGCAACATAAACTTATTACATAGTGCAATGTTTGGCATTAAGGAAATCTGGGTTAGTACGTATCATAAAATTGTAAATTAGATATGGAGGTAGAACTCCGTCAACCATGGGACAATTAACATCATATAATAATATAAATAATAAATAAATATCCTTAGACATACCTACAGCGCCAACTAGTTCCACACTAAGCAACTATGAATATTTTTTTTTGTAAATAAATACTTATTATATAAATGAAAACATCCATAACTCGGGTACACATGTCCGTATTCATCACACAAACATATACCCCTAGCGGGATTCGATCCCGCAACCTTTTGGTATAGTGGTCAGAGTTGCTAACCACTACACCAAACAGAAGGGCAATTCTCGTATATCTCGTATTACAATTACAGTCAAAATTCAGTTCGGATCCAGTCACGATCTCCTAAATGTCCAATACGACATTAAATATAAAGATTCGTAATGTAATTATATCGATATGTGATCGAAAGTTGAACAAAGCTCTCACTATTAATTGTTCAGCATTGCCCAGCTGAAGGGATATAAGTAGTTTTTTTACAAATGTGAAAGAGAATAAATAGAAGGAAGCAAGCGCATATTAGACGAACTGTAAATTTTTTAAATCTCGAACTTGATGTTAAAAGCTTTGTTCCACTTTCGATCACATTTCGATATAATCACATTACAAACCTTTATATTGTAGTACGAGAATGACGTATTTGACATTTGGAGACCGAGACTAGATCCGAACTGAATTTTGATAATTGTAATAAGAGACAGGTCGTTTATCAAAAGAGATGTCCTGTTTTCATCCACCGATACGGATTTCAGTTCTTATTTTTCGCCAAGTAGTAGATAGTATAATTAAAACGAGTAAGTAGTGGAATTCCTCACATATTATTATGGTATAATGCTTAATTCATTAAAGCGATTGTCTGCAACAAGTTTTGTACGAATAGCTTTATTCGGTCGCGCTCATTTCTCGCTAAATATATCGCAAATGCCGCGTTGACATTTCGCCATGTTTCTTCGAAGCTGCACCTAATTGGCGGAGTGGTTGACCCTCGATGTATAATAATAAAGTTATTAGTTGTTTAGTGTTTATTATGAAGATATATTGTAGAAACATTTTATAAAATAGGTATTTAGTTTAGTAATGCTATGATAATCTTTATGCACACTCGTGTACACAAAATAGTACTATACGAGTACAAGTTGTTTTATTCATCGTGTAACTGAAAAGATTTATGCAATTTCTCAATTTATCCCTAAATAGTTATTCTAGATGAAGAACAAAATAAACTATTAATAAAAAAAGTCAGTCTTTAGAAAGGTGGTTCCATTTTGTACCAACATTTTAAATAGTATAAGTTTTTTAAGCAATAGTTGTGTTGCCAACTTTCTAGCGAAGGATTTGAATTTAGAACCTCGTGATTCTCTAACTGACTACATCAACTTTTTCAGCATATTGCTGGATTTATGTTTTGTTACGTGAGTCAATAATCGCTGATACAAAATGAAATTTGTTACCACCGCAAATTCCTTGGCTTTCATTATTATACCAATACATAGGTATTGGTATAATAATGAAAGCCGAAGGTAAATCGAGTGAAATAAACGCCTAGAGAGAGTTACTTAAATTGGTACCTACGACGTTTTTTTTTGATAATTAAAATCATTATTGTTCACATTGTTTTGCGTAAACTTCGTCATATTACTCAGTAGAATTACCTGTTTTAGCTAAACCAAGGAAAAATTAAAATGTTTGAATTTCTTGTCGTGTGGTTTCGGCGCGTAAAACGAATACAATACAACTAATTCTCTTGTGGTTGTCCTAAAACACAACTATGGAACTTTCCACCGAAAGTCTAAAGATTTGCACATTTAAACGGCGATGGGCTCACACTCTTTCTTCTGTTTCGTAAGGTGAATCGTGGATGTTTATTCAAGCATATAACTCTTAATGTTTGGGATATCTGTGACCACCCCATATTTTTTTTCCTTAAAAACATCTGAATAAACATATATAAGTCTATGGAATGAACAGTATTTTAGAAAATACGCAGTTTGTTAAACGAGACCGTGAAATTGGCTCCGTAATGCGACACCTACACAGTCTATAACCGCTTTAGCAAAACAACCAAGATTGTACAATAGATTTGTGTATTTAAAAGGATAATTAGATGTTATTCAACGTTGACTCGAACAATAATCCAGCGGGCGGCTGAACTGTTAAGGCAATTAAAAACCGGCTAAATCGTGATGGAACCAGTTACCCGCGTTGGAGTGGACATAGCCGCAGACTCCTTTTATGTGTATGTAATGTATGCCAAATATGGCTGCGCTTGTTAAAATTTCATTCGCGATATAGAGCGGGATTTAGCGTCTTTCACACGTATTTCGCAGCTGTGCAGAATACGTAATCTATTTAAGTAAGCGATTCTGGTGCAATTTAATCAAGTTTATTGCATTAAAATAAAACATTGAGGGTCGCAACTGCTCCAAAATCTTTTTCTTGATAAAAACGACGTCTAAATGAAATCTTTTTAAGAAATAAAGAATAACGAAATGTTTACAAAAAAGTTGGCTGTTTTGGCAGAGGGAACTTAGCTAAATTAAGTATAGTACAGTTGAGATCATATTTGGGTGCAAGCGATTTTAGAGTTTCGCCGTGATTGAGCAATAAACAAACATCCACACTTTCGCATTTATTTTATGTTAGTGAAAATAAAATAGAATCTGACTAATATTATAAATGCGATACTTAGGATGTTTATTTGTTTATTTGTTGCTTATCACGGCGAAACGGCTGAACGGATTTAGTTGAAATTTGCGGTATGTAGGTAGATTATAACCCTGGCTTAAGACATAGGATATTTTTTATCCCGGTAAAGTGAGTAGTTCCCGCGGGATAAACAAATTTCCTAGATAAAGTTATTCCAAAGCTAGTCTAACTAATATTATAAATGCTAAAGGTTTGGATGTTTATTTGTTTATTTGTTTGTTGCTCAATCACGGCGAAACGCATGAACAGATTTGGATGAAATTTGGTACATAGGTAGAACATACCGTGGATTAAGACATTTTTTCCCGATAAAGTGATTAGTTCTCGCGGGATAAACAAATTTCTGCGATAAAATTATTCCACGCAGGCGAAGCCGCGGGCGGAAAGCTAGTATAATAATAAAATAACAATTTTATTCATCCACTGCTCAAGAATGCACTGTGTCGTTTACCGAAACCGAAAGCACAGTCTGCAGGACGCTGCTGGGGCTTCCTCCTATCAGCGATGCAATTATCTTGCGCATTATTACATGAAACAGTTTGATTTGATGAAAGTTGATAAATTGGACTCCGGCACTGTTTTACACGATCGAGGTTAGTCAGTTGTCTCGCAGTTCTATCAACTAGTCGGCAGTGCTACGTACGTCCAACGAACAAATTAACTAATAGTTCGTTTGGTTACTCTATATATAGGGTTGCCATACGTCCCGTATATACGGGGCTGTCACCGTATTTGACCATCCCGTCCCGTATTACTATATGTCCCCTATGTGTCCCGTATTTCGACAAAATACGGAAATAGAATAGAGAGGTGAGGGGCGCGAGCGCGATAGCCACTACTGTGGAGATAATCTCATCAGATCAATACCCATCTGTTAAAAAACTCATACTACGTGCACATGTGTGCAAAAGTAGTTAAATATAATAAAACATAGTTCAAAAGCTGCATCTCGGTATTGAATGTCTTAGTTTCGAGTTTTAGGCATCAGAAAAGAATACGTCGCGTATTGACTTCTAGAAGTTATGGCAACCCTATATATCAATCCACATAACATGGCCGCCGCTATCATACTCCAATTTCGTTTTTTTGTTCCCCAATTTGGCTTACCTACTTTCTTCGCGGGTTCTTTAGAAATTCAGTGACCTTTTACTTCGTTTAGACAAAATGGTACACGCAACCGCATGACGACCGTAACACTTGCAGTAAAAACAATCCTGTATACGTACGTAGTATGAGCGTCGGTGGCTCAGCGGTTAAGACACGGTCTTCCAATTTGGGAGGTCTGGGTTCGATTCCCATGCAGGCCATGCACCAATGAGTTTTAAAAATTTAATTTAAATACTTAAGTGCATTTATCCGACTGCTCTTAAAAGGTGAAGGAAATTATCGTGAGGATACCTGCATGCCTAAGAAATAAAAATTCAAGGGCATGTGAAGTCCCCAAGATGTTTACGGGCTGATGATGATGACATGTACGTCTTGTTTTGATTTTTTAAAATCTAATCGCAGTCGGGTTATATATTTTTTTAACTTTTAAACGTCTATTGGTCACCCTGTGTATCTCAAGCACTGACATTACCTATTAATTGGCTAAATAACGTATTTTCTAAAAAAAAAATACTGCCACCTACATTACCTACATTACTATACATTTTGCAAAATTGAGTCAGCATCGAACTAAGTATACACAACAAATAAAGGCTAATTGGCTGCTATTAGCTCCTTTATGGCACCTTTCTATCAAAAACAAAAATGGTTGATTCTTGTTAACGACGGAGACAATAAGGCTTACAACAATAAAATAATGTAACAGTTAGTAATAATAGTCGACCACAAGGCAGCTTCGATGAAAATGACAATCACCTTATTGTGTGGTCCTTCGATATTATACGTAGTATAGGTAAGTACATACCTACCTAATAAGGGAAAGTGTATTGTTTCCTTTCAACGTGCGACATATTGGGATTAAGATCTTCCTGTGCCTACCTCCTATTATGTGTTTGATGAAATAGATATTCCTTTTATTATACATAGGCTTCGTTCGTTTGGATTTAGTTTATTGTCCCGCGGGAATTATTTGAATTTAGACAATAAAAAAAAACAGCTGGTTTGACAACTTCTTCCTTTTGAAGTCGTTTAAATAGTAGCCTCTATGCCTCATCTAAATCCGTTCAGGTTTCAATGCCTGTCTGAAATCAGTTAGTAATATTTTATGCTTAGATATAATGTAGTCGAAAATAAATATGTAGGTATGTAATGTTTTGTGTAGTGGTTAGCAACTCTGGCCACTATACCAAAAGGTTCGAATCCCGCTAGGGGCACATGTTTGTATGATGAATACGGATATGTGTACCCGAGTTATGGATGTATTAATTTATAATAAGTATTTATTTACAAAAAAAATGTATTTATGTAGTATATCAACCATCTGATATCCACAACACACAAGCCTATAGTTGCTTAGTGTGGAACTAGATGGCGCTGTGTGTATGTCTAAGGATATTTTATTATTTATTTATTTTATTTATTAATGTCTCGGGCGAATAGCATCATTTAATTGTCATTGAACGTCACTTAGTGTGTTCATTTGATTTTTTATACTTACCTATAAGAAATAAAGACAAAAGATTGTAAAAGTAGAGTCGTTGTATATAAGACGAAAGTAAGAGTGAGAGTTGGATATAGTTGTATATTTCGCACAAGCGAATGAGCAGGATAAATATTAGTTATTCCGCGCGTCATAAACGTTTATCTCGCCTGTCATGCTACCTACTAGTTCATCCTACTGGTCCATCTTCTAAATGGTTCGGTAGTCAATAATCGATTCGGTAATCTGGATGCATAATTCCGTGAACAGAAACGCATTCGAAATTTGTAACTTTCCAATACCGAATCGAATATCGATAGTTGAATCATTTAGACATTTAGATTACGGAGGATAGGCTTCCCGCCCACGGCCGACAATAGATGACCGAACTGACCGACCGATATGGTTAACTGGATACGCATTTGACCACAATCTCACCTGATGGGAAGTGACGATGTGGCCGAAGATGAAGCTCGCGATCTCAGTAGATGCCTATTCACCCTGCTCTTGAAGATACCAAAGTTGTAAGATTGATTGCATTGTTTTAACGCCCACGTCCTACAAAAAATCGGTCACAATATCGGTGATAAAAGTATTGAGGAAAAAATCGGCCCGATTATCGGTCCTACAAAAAGTCGGTCGTGGGCCACTCTTAATTTGAATCGAGGAAATAGATCTTCAAATCAATAAAACACCAGGAAGTAAGTATGAACCTCCCATTGATTTACATACTTCAAAGAAGATTGGAGATTACATACCGTATTATTTGAAATTGGAGCTATCCATATCTGTGACTGTGAAAATTTTTAAATGACTAAAGAGGTTGTATGCAAAATAAAAAAAAATAGGCGGGAATCGTTGCATTTATGTAATAAGTCAATGTATTTTGCATGGGCGCTGAATACTCATACTATAATTCCATTCATACTATGCCTCCCCCAGTACATTAAATGGCACTAAAAAATATTTTCTTTTCCACTATGTTAGCAGAACTTTTCAAATATCGAATGCGTTTCCGTGAACAAAAAGACATTCGAAATTTGAAACTTTCCGATCGAACCATTTCGAATACAAGCCCCAGGATGGCAAACTAACTGAAGGGCAATTCTCGTAATATCTCGTATTACAATTACAGTCAAAATTCAGTTCGGATCCAGTCTCGATCTCCTAAATGTCAAATACGACATTAAATATAAAGATTCGTAATGTAATTATACCGAAATGTGATCGAAAGTTGAACAAAGCTCTCACTATTAATTGTTCAGTAGTGCCCAGCTGAAGTGATATAAGTAGTTTTTTGACAAATGTGAAAGAGAATAAATAGCAAAAAAAGGAAGCAAGCGCATATTTGACGAACTGTAAATTTTTTTAATCTCGAACTTGATGTTAAAAGCTTTGTTCAACTTTCGATCACATTTCGATATAATCACATTACAAACCTTTATATTGTAGTACGAGAATGACGTATTTGACATTTGGAGACCGAGACTAGACCGGAACTGAATTTTGACTGTAATTGTAATAAGAGATATTACGAGAATTGCCCTTCTGATGTGTTCTATGCAGTAGGTAATGTAGGTAATAATATAGCTGATCTACGATACACTGCCAATATTCAATATCTTTTCGATTCATTTCACTTCGTGTCACATTTTCAGCTATAAATATAGATAATATCTTTGTTCAACCTAATACAGACATGTCATTATTATCTAATAGGCGTACAATAAACACTGTAGATTGCATAAACATATTTATATTTTGCAAGCCTGAAGATAAATCCATATCGGCTTACTTTGAAGATATACGACGTTTTGCATTGGTCACGTACATGATGGTCACGTATCTATGTACCATTACCGTGAAAAGTATGCAAATATATTTAAGAATATTTTAGTGCTTCCATGTAAATGTATATACAGGGGGCAACACTGGACAACCGCTTCTAAGTAGGCTCATAACAGTGATGTAGGTGCTCATGTGCAGTGTGTTGTAGGAACAGACGTAGGTTGGTTACCTCAACGAGAAGAGATTATAATTTCACGCGGACGCTTGACGGCGGCGCTTGCGCATATATCCAATCTAGTTACTATACCTAACGTCTAGTAATTGTTGTGGTAAGTATACATTTACGTTGATTTTATAATGATAAAAAAGTGAAGTTTGGTATGAAGTTGATAACAAGGTGCTTGGTCATTCGTATTCGATATAAAATGGAAAAAATAAATAGCATCCGAACATAATAGTTGTATACAATATTTCAAATATATTGTTCTTATACCCAAAGGTAGCCCGGCAGAGATCGCTTTTAATGATAAATTCGCCAAATTGTAGAATCTATTCTTACCAACTTTCTGTAAGTGTACTTTCTTTTTTTTTATGAAAAACGGGTTAGCACTTGCCCTCAATCACACCTGATGTTAAGTGAAGATGAGGCCGAAGGTGGAAGCGTACTGACCCGGAACCCCCAACACATTTGGAGGACTGGCTATCTTATCTCTTACAACCGGAACACAACAATGCTATTAACATTGCTGCTTGGCGGCAGATTTAGATAAGATGTTTTGTTCTTGTTGTAATTTGAAGCTAATGGTCTAACCCGGAAACCCAAATATTTGGGGAACTGGCTGTCTTATCTCTGACAGTCGGAACACAACAATTTCTGTTGTGCAAGCAATAAAGGCATAAAATCAAAAATTTGTCTAGCAGCGGTGCCCTTCTCGTTTGTTGTATATAATATTCTTGTCAGCAGTTCTTTCAAACTGTTATTTTGCGATATTGAATAGATTTTTTGGCCTTTCAACTAAGTATTTACTAACGAGCCGTTGAAACCTCTAGGTACCTATATTTAGCGTGCAAGAGGCCATTTAATTAACTTCAATTTTAAACAAAATGCCATTAAAGTAATATGCGTTTGCGTGATTGAAGGTGAGCGGTGGAAGGGTGAGGGGAGGGCTAAGGGGGAGGCGGGGAGATAATTGTAGGTATATTTTAATTACAGGCCTGCCTACCGGTAGCCTTAGGTATCAACATGCGATCACGGTCCCCTGTTCTGACTTCTAAATACTATGTCTACCAATGTAAGTACATAATGTAAGGATTTGTGTTGAATAAGTTGATAGCCCACTATGGTATTATGTTCGTATCCAAGGGTCATAAATAGCCCGTCAAATACCTGTACAAAAAGTACCTGTTACAGAATACAATATTATTGTTTCATTAACCCACCCAAAAAAAAAAGTAGGATGTTCTATGTTGATCTGTACTTATGATTAATTTTTTAATTTGTTAGGGTTTACTGCCTAATTTTTGGACCCAAAGTATGAGATCTGATGATGCACTCCGAATATAGAGAATGGAACCTTATTGAAATCGATTGCTTAGCCAATTTTAGACGGTTCAATTATTTCATTCATATATGACGACCGATTGGTGTAGTGGATAGTCACCCTATCAGCGAAACCAACGGTTGCGGGGGGAATCCCGCGAGGGGTAAATGTTTGTATGATGAATACAAACATTTATTCCAGAGTCTTGGATGCTTATATAAATATTTATGTTATCTGTTATCTAGTATCCATAGCACAAGCTTTGTTAGTTTGAGACTAGATGATTGGTGTAAGTGTCCAAAATATTTATTTATTTATTATTTATTTATATTTTTAAAGACTTTTTGAAGTTTTTACAGATATATTTGACTAATTCCAAATTAACATTTAGGCTAAATTTTAAAAGAAAAAAGAAAATTTATCTAATCGAAGTAAATAGTTTGCAAATAGTATTAAAATTCATTGCTCATCCAATTCAACAGTATAAGTCATCTCTTCCGTTTCATAATTTGCAAAGCATTTATCGAACCACTTTCTGGTATTTGATTGAGCTGAAATTTGGCATATTTATGTAAGTTCGATGACTTTGCAATATTATGGTACCATCGAGGTGATCTGATGATGGAGCCGGGATGTATGGACTGGTACTCCCTGATGGCAAATGGCAAGATAGTCAAATTTGCGCTAGTTTGTTTTCTTGGCATGACCACTTTCCGTTACACATGATGACGAGGGTTTGAAGATAGAGCCAGAAGATTGCCACTGGACCTCCTTAATTGATTTTATGTTACTCGTCTTTAGCTAGAATAATATGTGAAATCATAATTGAGTATTAAAAGCTTTCTAATGTAGAACTTATTCTTTTATATTTAAATAATTGTATTATTTGTAGAAAATGAAAATTACAAGAAAGAAAGAAAGAAAAGTATTTATTGCCAACAAATACAGAAAATTTCGTAAGGTATAACATTTTGCATAATTAAATGTATTTGTGGCAAAGGGATTGGGCGTCAGCATTTGCTGCCAATATGTCTTATGGCAATTGACAGCGCTGGTTTTCAGCGCAACCCCTCTCTCACTTAGGTTTTCAAAATAAAACAACAATCAGGCGCGTTCCCACATACACCTATGTGTGAGAAAAAAAAAACTGCTGTTACCTACTTGAGAGTGCGATAACAAAAAAGAAAGATCTTAAAAATAAAAAAAATCATATGTGAATTAGCCACTAAGCACACTATTCGTGTTGTCAGAAACTCTACGATTGTAACGACTAGACTAAACCCATTTTACTAGTTCAGTCGCAGCTATACTAAATATTTAATAACTTTTTATAGCGGATTTATATGTATGTATTTAATATTACATCATACCACACAATTGAGAAGTACTAGGAAATATATCAGCGACATGAAAATTTGCTGCATTTTTTGCTCTACCCGAACTCGGAAAACCTACCAAAGCGAAGGCCCAAAATGAAGTTGTGAATCGCCTTTGAGGAAGAACTAGGTAAGTAACATTTCGACGCAATAGGGAATTCCCACGAGAAAGAGGAATAAACACAAATGTAGGTCAACCTAAAGTAAAGGCTATAGCCAGATATACGCGAAAAGTTGAAAATTCTTTTCAGAGAAAAGATGCTTCTATACGGGGTGTAACTGCAAAGTTGAGAATCTCAAGGGTTTTGACTGAATGCATTCATGAATAACTAACAGCTTTTCCATGGAACCATCTTCTCTACTCGAACAAAAAAATGCTAGAATAGACAAAGTGGAATTCAGCTATTTTGACAATGTCAAAAAACTGTGCTGAAATAGTGTTCAAAGGTATAAAAATTGTGCCGCTGTAGTTTAAGAGTTATTCAATATTTTAAGTAAGCATTCTGGCGTCACGTGTTGCTGGCTGCTTTACGTATGATTATAATTTATATCCCTAAAAAACTGTGCATGTATAGTGTCACAGAAATATACAAGCCCCAAGCAGTTCTTACAATATAACGAAGTTATTTGGATGTCTTTGTGAAAAAAGGCAGCGCAGATGATGGACTTTTTGTAAGCCGGACAAAAAATACAATTATGTCGGCGAGGGTGTATTGTATATTATTCTATGCAATAACACAAACAGAGAACAAAAAAGTACGGCCGACAAAAAATCCGTCATCTGCGTTACGCTTTTTCACAAAGACATCTAAATAACTCGTTGCTTTTTTAGAACTATTTATGGACTTGTATATTTCGAAAGCACTATTTATGCACAGTTTTTTCAGAGATATCCCAAACTAAAGCGTTTAGGTGTTCCAAACATTAAAAGATAAATGCTTGAAAGAACATCCACGGTTCACCTTCGAAATATACAGAAATACACGTGACGTGGGGTGAGCCCATCGCCATTAAAACGTGCAAATCTATAGATTTATTTAGTGGAAAGACCCTTAGTCGCCTTTTAAAACACCCACGGGAAGAGATGGGTAGGTTCTATTCTTTTTACGTGCCGAAACCACACGGCACTTGAGAAATTCTCGAGTTTGCAGTTACACCCGGTATAAATCCACTCTTAGACAAAGTGAACCTATGTTATTATAAAGATAATAAAAAGTTCTTTAAAGTAAAGTAATAACTATTTAAGTATTTAAAAACCAAAAAACCCGACAGCATATGTATTTTGCGGGCGCCATGTTGGATTTTATTACCATAAAATGTATCCTATCTGGGGATCAAGACGAATCGTACGACACCTTATAGACTTCAAAATCGGACGAGCCGTTTAGGCTACAGAAGGTAACATAGAAATCTACATACATACATACATACACTCGAAAAACATAACCCTCCTTGAGGCAGTCGAGTAAAAATAAATGCGTTTTGTATATCTAACAAATAACCCATCGTGTTCCAAATGCCCCCAGAATTATTGACAAAATAGTGGCAGTCTAAACGAATATTTGAACAAACATATTGGGAAAGCTATTTGATGCCATACAAAATGAACGAGACAGTCCTAATCGAATTATGCGCTAAAAATAAACTTATGTACATTTCACGCTGATTAGCCGAGCGTTATAATTTGGTCTCAATTTTCAACTACTTATTTAGTCAATTGTTTACAAGTTATATTTCATTTTAGGTAAAGTTCTGCATTCGGGAAACATACGCAACACTTTTCGTCAAAAACAGCTCAGTGTTTAAAGACCAGTGTAACCAGTGATGCCTTGTGGCTCTGAAACGTGGTGTGGCTCTATGGGCCTCAAAAGAAAGCTCAAGGTCGCGCAACCCGCTATGGAGAGGGCGATGCTTGCTGTTTCACTAAGAGACGAATTTGGAATGAAGAATCTTTAGAAAAACCAAAATCAGCAACAAAGCCCAGCGAATTTGTAGAGCGCAGGCCGCTTTCAACCGACCAACCGGAAATCTATGGTTGAAGTATTTTTTTTATTTACACCCCTACGGGGGTCAAAAGGGGGAGAATAGATATATTTCAAACAAACGACTTAAGGACTCTAGAAAAATGAAAATTGGTATCTAGTCTGCTGTAAATGAACGCGTGTTTCAGTAATATTCATAAATTCCCGGTAACAACAACGAAATCTTTAGAATACGATTAATCGTGTTAATAGTTCTATAAATAAATACTAGATGGTGCTAGGGGTATATTAAATCGCGCGTTGTTTTCCATTTCCTCTTGCTATATTTTTCCGTGAATAAAATTAGTTTAATTTCGAAATTACCTATAATAATACTTTGATTAAAGTGGAAACTCCTTCATGCATGTCCCAAACACCGTGTCATAAATATATCCCTCAGCCCACAACGCCTACGGGCAGTATTAGATTACTGAAAAGTAATTGGCCGCGCCTAAAATTATTACTGTGGGTAGTTAATATTGGAGTAATTGGAGAAATTGGAAGGTGTCGTTCGACTCCATTACTGTCCACACATATACGGGTGCTTTTCCAAAATTATCTTCCGCTCGCAACATCAGGGGAAAATACGCTGTCACCGCCAAAGCTCTTCCCGTGCTAACGTATAAGCAGAGAACACGGTTGAAATTAGCACCGAAAATGATGCATTTTTTTTTCATCATCAACAGCCTTACACGTGGGGACTGATGGGGCACATCCTCCTTTCACTAGCTCACAGGCATGTTGAACTCGCACTCGCCGCTCGGCTTAACAAAGTCCTGTAAGCCAGTATTAATAGTGGTACTCTGCACGTCGCTTACTGAAGGCACACGGTGCCCTACGCGACTCTATTGCTACCTTGGACCGCACACTAATTAAAGAAGGAATTTAAGGGTGAAAAAGTAGGCAAAGTTAGCCAAAAAAAGAAGTCAGGGTTTACTTCCTGGGGCAGTCGGATAATAACCACATTACTCCGCACATCTTAAAACTTTTACACGCAAAAAATGCCATAGTTACCGTATAAACTGGTAGTATTTTAGGGAAGGACCCTTAACCCTCACGCTCGGGATATTATTATCAAGTAGGTAGTCCTGCGATCTGTCATATCCAATTAATCAATAGCAACTTTATAGTTTCTAAAAATAGTAGAGTCGTGACATTTTTCTCGGGGAAATTTGCAAACATACCGAAGTTATTGTTCGATTTGTTTTTGAAAATAGATAGGTATAATAACTCTGAATATCTTCTGCGACACGATAACTTCACGTACGTTTTACACCCGTACATAAAGTGCTAAAAGAATGGAACCAAGCGTATGTTCTCGTGGGTAAAAGGCGACAAAAAGAGACTTTCCATCAAAACTCATTTATAGACTTGAACGTTTTAACGGCGATGGGCTCTCGCTATCACGTGTTCATTTCTGTATATTTCGAAAAGGGGACCGTAGATGTTGTTTTGATATTTGGAGCACCCAAACGCTTATGCTTGGGATACCTCTGACACCATTTGGGATAAAGGTCGTGAAATATGTATGTATTATGTACCTGTATCTAAAGTAAGCTACCGATTTGTGAAAAAAATATGTTTGTTTTTTTTTCGTAAGATTTTGGAGACATGCTGGCAGTCCAGTGACTGTAAGCTGTTCTTGTGATTGGC
Source organism: Oegoconia quadripuncta (assembly GCA_949316235.1). Classification (NCBI taxonomy): domain Eukaryota; kingdom Metazoa; phylum Arthropoda; class Insecta; order Lepidoptera; family Autostichidae; genus Oegoconia; species Oegoconia quadripuncta. Next base: position 5,567,354 of record OX438743.1, read on the forward strand.
TTGTGAGGCTAGCCGTCCAATTGTCAAGCAGTCTTCTTAGATGCTTCCTTCTTTAGAGATTATTCCATGTCATTGATTATCCCATGATTACAAAAAAATAGTAACTTTAAAAACTATAGGAAGTAAAAACCTGTAATTAATTTACTGCAGGATTATACTTATTTTTGGGTATATAGGTAGGTATATACGAGTACGTACTATTTGAGGTTCAGAGCAGTTTCAAATACACAAAGAAACACCAGTTACACAGTAGATAAGTGAAGGGGGACATGTAATTTATTGTAAAATTGACCAACAAATCATATCTCCCTCCATCCAATTAGAAATTCGAACACTTTAGAGCGGTCGAAATAATTCGCGCAATGTCGGAGAAACAATTGGGGGCAGGAAGTCGTTATTTCATATCTTTACATCTTTATGTATATGCAGGATGAAATTAAATGAGCCGCCTTTTTTTTAACCCCCGACGCAGAAAGAGGGGTGTAATAAGTTTGACCGTTATGAGTGTGTGTGTGTCTTGTGTGCGGTTTTGGTTTTAGGCATTTATTCTCAGCAGTCCTTTAGTACTCGAGGTTTTTATGAGGCTGTTTTATCTAATGAAAACGCGAAAATGCGAAAGTTTGGATGTTGGTTTGTTTATTTGTTTGTTTGTTTAATTGTTTGTTTGTTTCTTAATCACGGCGAAACGGATGAATGGATTTGGATGAAATTTGGTATAAAGGAAAAGGAAAAAAAAAATGTTTCGCAAGCGATGGGACGAAATAACACTAAAGGAAATAGCGCCGAGAAAATAAAACCACCATTACTCGTGAAGCTTTACCAAAGACTGACTTTTATTTGCTTTTTAATTATTTAAAAAGTACATAATACGGCCGGGTTATTCTTCCGATTCGCAACATCCTCCAAACACGAAATGAAATAATAATTAACAAATTATTAACAATATAAAATCAAATTAACAAGTTGGGAGAACTTTACTTCACATGTTATGTTAAAAAGGGGGAGTTACTAACTTGTCACCTAGCAACCTTTTGTCCATAACAACCAATAATAACAAAGTGTCAAAGCAAAACCGCCACCTTTTTGAAGTAGGTTAAAATAATTAAACTATCCTATTTTGTAACAATCTTGCATGCTAATGTTCATCAATTAAAGTATGTAAAAGAAAGAAATTCTCAAAAGTGTTACAATTAAAGTTATACGAAAACAAACTGTACCACTGTCAGACAACACCAGCTCAAACATAAGTTATTCTTTCAACATGTTGTTAAAATTTCAAATAATTACTGAACTGAAATGAACTCATAAATGGTATATATCAAATTTGCTGGGTAGCTTTACCTTCCTTCCACTGCGGGTATATTGTTGCTGTGTATTACTAGATTCTGAAGCCACAAACTTGTCTATACCGTCATCCCCATTGGACTCTGAAGACGTACCCGAATTTCCTCCTACATCTACACGTCCTACCTGAGTCCCAAGAAAATCATCACTCGAGATTTCTAACTTGTAGAGTCGCTGCACAGGGCGAATCTTCACACCAGTAGAAGTCTTAACTTGCGCCGTTCTCTCTACTCCATCCCTTCCTGTATAAAATTCTTTTATTATTCCTAACGGCCATTTAATTCTTTTTTCTCCTGTCTCAATTAAGATAATATCCCCCACCTTTATGCTGTCCTTCTTCTCATTTCCCTTCTGCACCAGAAAGGTAAGGTACTCCATTTTAAATCTTTGACGAAATTGATCTCTTATCTTTTGCATATATCTCAACCTAGTATTAAGGCTCTTAGAATCAATTTCATCTAAATCGGTTACGTCGGAATTAGACAAAGTGGATAAAAAATGCCGGTGTTAACGGCTCGAGATATTCACCATTATCGTCGTTTATATAGGTAGAATAAATCCTGAATTGAAACATAGGATTTTTTATCCCGATAAGGTGAGTAGTTCCCGCGGGATAAACAAATTTCCGCGATATAGTTATTCCACGCAGGGCGAAACCGTGGGCGGTAAGCTAGTACTTAATAAAAGTAATAAATTCTGAAATTGTCCGTGTTGCAAACCCAGAAACGACACAAAGTATTGACGAAAAGATTAAAGTATTACCAACAATCGTAATTTACGATAATTATCAGTCTTACTGGACATGAATAAGTTTTAATTTTCACAAAAATGTTGTCGCGTCTAAAGTTATCAATCTTTTGACTGTGATTGATGACTGTGTCACCAGCCCATTGAAACGCAGCAGCACGAAAATTTCACATGCCTTTGAATGTTTATTTCTCAGGCATGCAGGTTTCCTCACTATGTTTTTTTTCACCGTTTAAGAGAGCAGTCGGATAAATGCATATAAGTAATTAAATTAAATTTAAAAACTCATTGGTGCATGGCCTGCCTGGAAATCGAAACCGGACCTCCTAAATTGGGAGACCGCGTCTTAACCGCTGAGCTACCGATGCTCCACCGCCTATAATGAGGCCTAAATATCACATGTTAGTCTTATACTTTTTCTAACATAGAGTACATAACGTGAATAATCCATCCGGGTATTACTAGATCAAGCTGGTAGAGTAGAGTACATTAGGTATTCATTTGGGAAGTAGTCACGTTTGTGTCGTAGAAACCCTAAGGCCCAAGGGACGGACCCAGAGTGGAACAGGGGCGATCACTAGGGAATAGGTTACTTTGATAGTAACAACAGAACAACATTTGTAGTTGGTATACTATACCTAACTCTACGTCACTATGTTTATTTAAATGCAGATATATATTGGGTCTTTACCTATGAAATTGGAGCTTTTTTTCTTCGTTAATTATATGTACCAATTCCTGCGATTTTCAAAGCTATATCCGAATTTGTTTTTTATTTGGAAAATGGAATATTATTTCAAGGTTCACATGAACTATTTTTTTATTTCTGGGCTAAATCACATATTAAAAAAAATTTGAACAGAGCTCTTTTCATGTGCTTCCCATAATCATTTCTTAGATTCGCTGAAACTTTTATAAAGCGGTTACTTTTAAAAATTAATGTTGCATATACTTAACTTAATGTTATCCGATAATACACACAAAGTTTAGCTAAATTTGGATTTGCCGTTCCCAAAAAAAAAAATAATGTTTGTATGGAGAAAACAGTCTCAATGAAATTCTTCATACAAAACGCCAATTTCATAGGTAAGGATCTAATATTTATATAACCAACGCTTACCATGACAGTCGAAAGCATTTCTTTTTTTCCTATTGAATTTTATTTCATCATTATCATATCAGCCACTGGGTCTCTTTTATAGATTTCTAGAGTCACCACCGGTAGAAAACGGTTTCCAGCGACTTTCACTAGGTCGCCCGTCTACTTTGTTCTATAATCTAAACTGAAATTGCATAGAACTTTGTCATTTACACAGGGTTGCCTTTATTTGTGTGGAACATTTATTTCTGGGAAACCCCTGTCTTGCTGAGTTGCTTGATGGATTAAAATTATATTCCTAAAAAGACAATAACCGAAAAAATGTTTGTGACAACTGAAATGCTAAAAAATGGCAGCTGTCAGAATTCAAAGTAATTAAAATTTAGACTTTTTTTTTCTGGGATCTGAGCCCATACAACCGAATCTTCTGTAGTAATTCTTCAGTAGAGTGCAATGCTTTACGAAAGATTTTGTGCGGTTTCTTGTGGGAACCCGAAAGCGTCGTCACGCACTTTAATTTACTCTTTCCTTCACTTGTACACCATCGCTGTCTTTTGCCGTCTTATATTCTACCGTTCCGTTGTTAAACTTCAAAACTCAGAACGCACAAATATCAAGAAATAGAAACAAAGATGTAACATCAACTCGCTGAGTTCCTGCTAAAAGTCGGATCATCGACCATCATGGTGCTATCGGAGAGTTTCAAATTTCGAACGCGTTTCTGTTCGAACCGTTTAAAATTCGGGGGCCAGGAACATAGCGTCGTCATTAGAGCATGTACCATACCATAATCATTCGATTCTCGATTTAAAAATATCGGAAAGTCTATATTTCGATATTTTTATCCTTGTGTTTTTTTGTGTTGTGACGCAGACGTTTTGTAATTGTTTGTACAAAATCTATATTCGTATTCATTGCAAATGTTTTTACTAGGTTTTATTTTTGTAAATAGTAGAGGAGTACCATTGTTGATCCTCGCTTACAGGAGTTTCTTTGGGAGGAAAGTCTTACCTTCTTTTAACATCAGTGTCGTTGAAACCAATCCTTTGTAGATTACAAAAGTCATTGATGATCGTAGTCATTCTAAAAAATGAATAAACAGCTATTCACATTGCACCTATTCTTGTGTAGTTGAAATGCATAATTATTTTTACTCTAAAAAGTTTGCATACACACTTAATAATAGAACAAGATAAATATAATTCTATTGAAAAGCAGATGCTACATCTTTCAGATATCAGTCAGAAATAGATATAAATGAATGCACTTTACGACGAACTGTTACAACATATTATTGACAATTGACTGTAGACGAAAGTAAACAATTGATAGATCATTGCTAATAGTCTAAAAGCCTGTGTGAATTTAATTAAACATTAGACGAAAATATATATTATGTAAAAATCATATTAGTAGAAAGCATGTGGCATATCTTTTTACTCGACTGTCCAAGGAAGGAGGGTAATGTGTTTCGAGTGTATGTATGTATGTATGTCTCTAGATTTCTATATTACCTTCTGTAGCGTAAACGGCTAAACCTATTTTGAAGTGCATGGTGTCGCTAGATTCGTCTTGATCCCTGGATACATTTTAACGTAAAAAATCTAACATGGCGCCCGTGAAATGCGATAACTTGGTTTTTAAACTTATATTGTTATTACATACAACGTTCTTTAATCTTACCCGCAAACATACGGATAACATTGAAAAGAATCATTGTCTGCACTTGGAGTATCTAGACATTAATCTGCATGTTAATGGTACGAATGAAATTGAGACCGAAGAATTAAGGAATGAGTCAAAGTCAAAGTTAAAAATGCTTCATTTTGTAGGTACACAGAGTACACGTAAAATAGTCAATTTTACATTTTTTAAGCTACTGCTTGTTCAGAATGCAATTTTACCCTGAGAAGAACAAGCAAGAAACTCGAAGGGTTGCTTTTTTAAAATCAGGCTTTGATTTTACATAAAGGTTTTTATATTACAAAAAGTTTTTATATTTCATTATTAATTGTGAAATAGCCTGGCATGCGAACGATCTGTTTATGTCCAGGGATGATTATCATCTAAATAGTCTGATATTTTATAATATGCTTTGTTAATAAGTTTCTGTTTTATAGTATCTTTAAATTTATTGAGAGGAAGATTTTGTATATCAATTGGAACCTTATTGAAAAAGCGTATACATAACCCTTTGAATGAATTACTGACTTTGCGGAGGCGACTTATGTGACCTACAAGGTTATCTTTATTTCTCTTATTGACATCATGTTTATGTTTAGAGATATGTGTTCTTGTACTATGAAAGCGAATGCGTTCCCAATGCAAACAATTATGTTTGTAATTTGTATGTTGTCACTATCTGACGTCAAGGCGTGTCCGGCGCGACGCATAGATTAGACCTTTGACACCAAGCAATTGTAGCACGAAAAGACTGACTTCCACATATAGCGTTATGAAGCTGGAACGAAGTTAAGAAAATTAAATTAAATAAGAAGGCATAAAAGCGTCTTATACCCTAGCATAACTGCGCTAGAAGATGCATGTTATGTAAGTAGTGTTACAAAGCTGGAATGAAGTTAAAAAAAATAAGTAAGAAGGCAAAAAAGCGTCTTATATTTTAGCATAACTGTGCTAGAAGTAGCATGTTTGTAAGTAGCGTTACAAAGCTGGAATGGAGTTAAAAAAAAATAAGTAAGATGGCAAAAAGCGTCGTATATTTAAGCATAACTGCGCTAGAAGTAGCATGTTTGTAAGTAGCGTTACAAAGCTGGAATGAAGTTAAAAAAAAATTAAGTAAGATGGCAAAAAAGCGTCTTATATCTAAGAATAACTGCGCCAGAAGGTGTACCTATGTTATGTATGTGTCTATTCTGTAACGTACCAACACCATGTATTCGTTTATAATCTCTTTAAAGGACATTTTGATTGATCTTAGTTCTCAGAGATAAAGTATAAACTCGCAGTGACGCAGAATCTACTACGTACCTACCCAAAAGGTTTTAACGGAAGCTAATTTCGTCGCTAGCTAATGTACGTTCAGCTTTAAAGTCCCCACACCGATTATATTTTGGTGCCGCACGCCGTGTCATTTAATTAAAATGTCCATTGTTGTCGGTCCACAAGTTGGACTAATTTATGGAGAAACCTGTGACGTCGGGTGGAATGAGAACGGTTTTTCTGGGGTGAGGTCATTAGCAAATTTTTAAACCGGCATAGTACATATGCCGTAGGATTCGTAAAAATGAAATCCGTAGAAGAACTTAATTTGTCATAATTCGAGCTGTTGAAACCGAGTCTAAGGCCCTAATGGTTTATTAATATAAACCATTCTCAAGATTGAGAACAGACTTGTGACGGGTCTCAAGTAAACGTGTTGATTAATAAACCTAACTTGAGACCTGACAAGCACGTGCACACTCAAGCAGTATCTCATTTGAGAGGTGCGCGTATTAATAAACGAAACTCAAGACTATCATTCATTCACCGCTGAGGCGTATACTTCAGAAGTGATCTCAGCTGAGTAAACCTCAAAATTGGTTTATAAATTAGCAGGGGAGCTTGAGATAGCGTCAACTTCTTAAGACGCATCTCGAGTGATACAGCCTCAAGACTTGTATTTTTTTGTATTAAAAACTGGTTTGGCGTTTGACTACAATCTCACCTGTGTGCGAAGTGTGAGTTTTGTCTCGTTTTTAACTCTACCATCACGTTCGCGTTTACGAAAAAAGTCCCTGTGAAAAAAACGTTTTGCAAACTATCCGCTAGAGGCGCTGCACATTTCTCCATACGAATCATCACGTAAACGTGAACGCGGTAGTAAAGTTAAGTCGAAACAAAACTCACACTCCGCCCTCTGATGGAAAGTGACGATGTAGCCGAAGATGTATCACGCGCACCCAGTAAGTGCCTATTCACTCTAGACCTGAAGATCCCAAGGTTGTAAGTGTCGGGAATAACCGACGCGGGCAGTGAGTTCCATGGATGGATTCCATATGGATGGAAACCCTCCCCGCGCCTGGTTGTCCGAAGATGGAAAGGGGATGTATTGAGATTGGTTTATTAACACGGGCCTTAGGTTGGCAATGAGCGTTAAGCTTCGAAATATACATCACAAAACTTCTCATCTGGTTATGAAGCTAGTGAACTTCGGAACGATCTAAACAATTTTGAATACAAAACAGTAGTTAGTCCAAAGTTTTGGACTGTAAACGCGATGCTATCACGCTGGCCGATGTTTATGTCAGGCGGTTTCGGCTATAAACAGCGAAGGAACACATTATCTAGAATGGCTACGCACGTCGTGATATTCGGTGCCTTGAATTTTATCGCCAAGGTGATTCTGGGGTGTACATTTTTATTATGTAGACATCCATTATAAAATGTTACAATAAAAAGAAAATGAGTGACTCCCTGAGTGTCGGTCGGATGTGGACTACTACGAATAAAGTATCGTCGTATAGTTCTTCTACACCGATTTAGTGGCGACCGCAGCCGACATAATTTTCAAACCTTTGAGATCGATTTTTTGCTACCTGAACTAATGTGCTTCCCTTGTTTTTTTTATGCACAACTGGTTGGTACTTGGCCTCAATCACATCTGATGTTAAGTGAAGATGAGGTCGAAGGTGGAAGCGTACTGACCCGTGTAAAGGACCCCCTCTCATTTTGAGGGTTTATTTAAATTATTTATTATTTTGTATATTTGGGGTTTTGTACTTGTGTTTGTATTTATTTTTAAGACCGAGAACTAAATGTGGACCTAAATCCATCTAAATTTGGAAGTGACTATATCTATAAATTTGCATATAAGGAACCTAGAAGTTGAACTAACTAACTATACTATAGAGACTAGATGTGAAACTAACTAACTATCTATAAAACCCTAACTATGGCCAATGAACGTCTAGTGAGGACCGCGTTGTGCTCCATAATAACCTAAATCCTTTTAAGAAAGTGGTAACATTACAGTACGGTGATCGGTATCAGTTCTCAAACTAGCAAAACTCATAGAAATCAAGTGTAACACATTATAGCCTATCGTGCATATCCTATTACCATAACAGGTTCCTGCCTAAGTAACACTAAATTTAAGTTCAGTATAGTATTTCATCTAATACCTATCTGTGGAATGTAAGAACCAAGTTTGTTAACCCTACTGTACATTTCCACAACCTTGAGATTCACATAACTTTCACACACTGCTGCAATCCTGAATAGATAACTGACGTCTTGTTGGACTACGAATAAATGTATATTAACCTAGGTGAACTTATCTCTGAAAGGCATTTCCTCCAACCAACTTAATGTGGGATGGACCTTAGACTTGTGCAAAACTAGTTAGTTAATCAGGCGCCCCCTCGTGGTACACATAATGTATTATCCTACAGAGTGAACTTATCTCTGAAGGAGATTTCCTCTAACCAATTTAATGTAAGATAGGCTAATTCAGAATATGGTCATTAGTATAATAACTAAAGGTGGATTTATCCCTGAAGGAGATTTCCTTTAAACGTATTTAAGACGAGGTAGGTCTAGAACTTCACTCTCTCACTCTTTTAGCAAATATATATTATTCGGCTAGGTGCACGCTCCGCCATCCGCGTTAGGTACTGGTTAGTGTACCAGGGGCATACCCCACACTGTGACCCTCGACACCGGACTGGACAGGTCCCCACCGAATAATAAGAAAGTAAAGAGTATGTTTCTCTAAATTGTCAAGCTTAGTATTGTCAGTCTGTCTGTATAATTACGTCCTGCAAAGGATAAGAGGATTCCCCCAAAACCCATTTCATGTTCTTATATAAAGATTATATATAGCTCGAAGGTTATTCAACCGCTATGTAATAGATTATAGGATCCACCCTGTAGGTTTCTCCAAGCACAAATGTACTATATTTATTACTGTAAATTTTCACAACTTCTATTGCTTAATCGTCCGGGATGAATTCATCAAGAGTCCATGACGAGATTCAATTACTGCTTAGTAATTCAGTTCATAAGTACAAAATCATCCTTTTGGTATGAGACTGAAATGGGTAACTTTACCCTGGAGTATAATCACCCTCAATGAAGGAGAAGACGGTTTCATGTGACGAAGGTAGAGACTCTCACCCACTTGGTATGAGGTTGTTCTACTGAGATCGTTTCATTATCTCAAATCATAAAACCCTCTGCCCAACTCTGAGTGTGAGTAAATCGAAGGCATATCTTGTTGACTAAGGGTCATCCCTCGGACAAAACAATAGAGAATTGTATTCCCACCAATTATCAAGGTCTGATATAATATAATGTAAAATATGTGTAGAACTATGTCTACCGTTACCAAACTATAGGCAACTGTTATTATTAGTATTCTCTTCATACTTGTAAATATACTTATGTAACATATTATATAAATATCATAATAATATTATAAATATAAGTGTCTCTTATTTGACCATCGAAATCTATTCATAATTCCGACATCGTCCGGCGCTGTAGTCCGAACACACAGCTACGATACTGCCGCGCAGTGGGCTTCCTGTCCCAATCACTGGCCCCAGGATAGCCTAGCAGCTAAAATGTAATCACACAGGGAATCGAACCCGTGTCAATTCGGTAAACCTGCATCAGGTACAACCCTATATTACTATATAACGACATTCCGTATTATATATTAACTCAGGGATTCGAACCCGTGTCACATAGTCGATTGGTTACGTCTTACACGCATCCCAATCGCAATAAACTAATTAGCTAGTCCTAGTGTTAATCTATTCCTAGCACTATCTCGGCATCAGTGAAGCTGAGGCCAGTCGACCTAGCCTATAGCAAATCCAACTAAATCTTAACTCAAGTGTAAATTGTCTTTAACTAGCCGTGTATACTAGAGCCTCGCGGGGCTTTAGACTCGTTGTGTGGAATGTCTCTTAGCACTGCGGTGTATGACTCTAGTGTAATGTATGCTTAACTGGGGTTATGTTTTGTAACGGACAACATCAGGCTAGACACTCCTTTCAGAGCATCTTGACCCTAGTCTCCAAGGAGCCCAGAAGCGGTTAGGGGGGGTACGAAGAAACTCGAACGTTCGTATGAAACATTTGAATCGACCCTCAGGTCTAAGTTGCTTGCGATTAAAATCTTCTTCCTTCGAAATGCGCCGCCAATTCTTGAACTCCTCTTGATCCGAAGTAACAGTAGAAGGTGAAGGTCCTCTTGATCCGAATTAGAAGAAAAACTTAGTCTCGGTCCGAGGTAGAAGAAAAACTGCTGTAAAATCTCCCGCGAACCTATATTTATACTGGCACATGCACCCGCGGGTCGACCGCGTCATCCTCTATCCCCCTTCGACACACTGAATTTACTCGTTTCCTATGGAAAGGGTGTATCTTTGTCCTTCTCTAGGATTCCAGTTAACCTGTCACAACAAGTTTCAACAAGTTCTGAATGCGTGTCAGAAACCGATTAGGGTGGCCGTCTTGTGGAAATTCCTCTTAAAATATCACGTATTCAGCTTCCTCTCGGCCATAGTGTAAAATTCCAAACTATTCAGTTTCTGCGTGTACTTTCTATCCGACGTGCCATTTAATTTTCCAATGCTATTCCTGTTTACATCTCACTCATTGAACGTTTGGTTTGTCAGAAAATCCATTATGTCCGTTAAAGTTTTCTTAGCATTTCAAATTTCCAACAATGGCAACACTTCCATAGTAAATATTCGTATACCGCGAATTTCTTTGCCTTGACATTTTGTTTGTTGTTTTTCTACACGAAATCGATATATTTCAGATTCAGTGAATATTTCCTTCGATAGAGGAAGAATTTCTACATATAAATACCCAAAAACAGGAAGAATAAGTACGGAATTTAACCCACAAATGGACGCTTGAACTTGTCCGCGGCCTCAATCCGTCACTTACAAAGCGTATTTTCCGTGTGATAGATAGAAATTTTCCCAATTTTATTACTGAATACAACAGATTAGATCATAACCTATATCTAATAAGTCCTAGTAGCCTCATCTTCCCCGTTCTTTCGGTTTGCAATGAAAAACTCCATTCACTTTGGTAACGCCTATCTTCCTTTTACTTTGTATCATTCCTGAATAAATTATCTCAGATGTTATTTGTGGTTTTTACTCCCTCAACTATCAACCCATGAACCTGGGCCCTTAATCACATCAAGAACCCATAGATTCCAGCTTAATTCATGCAATTAATATAATCTTATCTTGGAGTTCCTATCCTTTGAGTGGAATATGAGCTGCAGAGTGGTTTCTGTGGGTGGTGGACTTACCCAGAAAGGCTCTTAAGTTAATAAAGGAATTAATTGTTAATAAGGCTTACAACCATGGCAATTCCCAATCTAAAAATTGTCTTATTTTCTATAATTACCTAATTAAGTGGTACATAATGTATGTTAATTTGATAATAATTTATGAAATTAATTCATAAATCCAATGGAGTCCTCAATAAAGTATTGCTTAACGTTTCCTCATGCTTACATATAATATTATGACGTAACATGGAAAATACATGAGGCTCTCGATACAGTAACGCCTGGGTCTACCTCACTCGTCCCTGCATAGCTCGCGTCATCAGCAACGCCATCAACAGTCAAATTTTCGCACGACCAAATCTAACATCTCAAATTAACCAGCTTTAAAAAAAAGGTTAATTCAACTATATTTGTGAACTGTATGGCAAGGCTAGGCCTGGACCATTACACCCGGAAACCCCAACACATTTGGGGGACTGGCTATCTTATCTCTGACAACCGGAACACAACAATGCTATTAACATTGCTGCGTGGCGGCAGATTTAGATAAGATGGTGGTAGCTAGCCAGGCGGACATTTAATATGCCCTACCACCAACCAAACCAAGTACTAAATATGTACCCCGATGGGGATCGAACCCGCGACCTCCGAAACGTAAACCCAATGATGTTTACATTGAGCCACGGAGACGGTTGAAACTGTGTTATGTAGCCGTCTCATCTCCTGGCTAAATTTGAATTAATTAGTTATACTCCCATTTACGAGTGATGAGGTTTATACTAATACAAGCATAATCAAATCAGTTTACAACATCACAATCAGATATATTATACACATGAAAATAAATAAAAGCAAACACGGAACACTTCCTATCTGAAGCAATTCTTTCTAAGGGAGAAGCCTTATTTATAAAATCTGTATCTGCCTTCATATTTACGACATAATCTAGTCCAAGGGCAGATTTTAGTGCTGTATCGACGCAAATAGCACAAACACGGACATACCTACGGTCATTAAATGCAATAGCGGCCATATATTTATTGTTATATTATCTCTAAATATAAAATGATATCTCAAAATAATCTCTTCTGAAAGCGACAGAGATTAAGCTCAAAGTCTGACATGAGCTTATAGTTCAAAGTGTAAAGTTTGCACAGCAGTGTCTGTACGCGTGGCCGCAATCTGGGGCTCTACCGTATAAATAAATAAATGGTATATATGGTAGAATCGAGAACCACAATATTGTGATGAATGGGTAGGAACTCAGCAGTGTTGCTGGTTTTCAGTCCCCCCCAGCAGAGCAGTTGCTGCCACCAAAGAACGAAAGCTAACTCAAAGCAATAGATATAGCTGTAGCAATGCACTGTCCGTCCTTGTCATTGTGTTATGATATAACAAGGATGGATGATGCATTGACGTCATAAGCGATAATAATTTCCAAAGCAATTGAGTTAGACGGTCTGACTACTGGTCCTCAAGAATTTAATGTGTTTGCCATCAACTCGCTCAGAAGCAGAAGCAGTGTCGATGGCATAACTGGTCTTTACAAATGCTAGTCGCATCTGAGGACATCATCATCATATAATCCACGGGCCGTCCCATATAGATTTCCAAAGCGACAGGTTGGAAACGGCCTGCTTGCAGCGACTTCCCGTGACCATCAGTAGGTCCGTCCGTCCACCTTCTGGATGGAGGTCCTATGCTATGCTTGCTGGCGCGTGGTCTCTACCTCAAAACGTTGATGTTTCACCCTCGAACGGTTCTTCGAGCCATGTACTTGCCCCATAAGGAGAAAAGGCGTAACTTCCATTTTGGACTAAAATAAATTTACAATGGATATGGAATCAGCAAAGAAAACTGTACCTTTCTGTCTTTGAAACATGGTCAGATTTTGAAAACAAAATATTACACACAAGGCCTTAATTAGCCGTCTACGAAAGTCCTAATTTCTGATTTAAGGCTTTTCAGGAACAATACCTGTCCATTGTCATTTCAAGTTACTTATCACTGGTCTATTTGGGTGACTTTGTTCTACTGTAGATTTCTTTATTTCTTATTCGATCGTTAGTGAAACGCCGAGCGTCACCCGCTTCTTAGCTCGTGGCATGACCTTAGGCTTTCTCATACAAGATATCAATCGATTCGAAGGCTGTATCTGCAGACAGTTCTATCCACAAATCATTGTTTCACAGAAGAACCCCATCGAAGGTGTTTTCGGCAAAACAGTCGTTCGGCGAGGAGCGAATCCGAATCTACAATTCTTTTCATAAATTGTTCACCTACCCGCATATAGCATCTAGTCTACCAACAGCTCCTGACTTTATTCACAGACGCCTCTTAAAAACGACCGTAAGTTATTGGAAAAATTCCATTTTCTCGTCACGTAGTGAACTTAATGTGCCTGTAATATCTACCGAGGTCGGGTGAAAGGGGGGGGTTGGCGGTGAGTGGAAGACCCTTTGTCTCCCAAGCATTCAATAGAGAAATTTGTCATTGTAACCGTGAAATATCAAGGTACCGAGATGAACGACTTGTGAGCTAAGGTAACAGAGTATCTGTAGCCAGTAACACAGTGTTCTAAGATATGTAGTTTCTTGATATTCACAACTGATATTAGTGGAGAGGCTAACTTATTTGGGGATTGGCTATCCTTTCTCAAATAGCCAGAACACAACATATTGCTGCTCGTCATACAACCACCAAACAGACGGAGTAAAGTAAACCTGCGATCTCTAATTTTTAAACCCTATTGTCGTGTATAAATAGAGAAAGGTATGTGTCCACAGCGTTTTCTTACTAGGATTAAGGTACGAGTATATGCTTCTTCCATCCGTTCACATTGGATAAATTAAGATTTATTTTTACAAATAGGAAAACATTAAAAAAAGCGCTCTGACCTGCACTCGATTCTGGGGTTCTATTAAATAATTTCATCGATATCGTCATCGGTTATATTCTGACATGTGATTGGTTGGCTCATCGCTTGCTCGCCAATTCGACGGCTTAGCATTGGTCAATGTAATCGATGACAATACCGATGAAGTTACATAATCTAAAGGCAGATTGGTTTCGAACAAATCAAAATCTAAAGCATTGTTTTCCAATTTTAACCGACTTCAAAAAGAGGAGGAAGTTCTCAATTCGACGGTATTTTTTTGGATGTTTGTTACGCGATATCTTCGTCAATTGTACACCAATTTTGATTATTGCTGTGTTTGAAAGGGTATACCCAGGGTAAAGGGTGCCTCATATGATCTGATGATGCACATTGCAGATAGAAAACCGGTTGTTTTGCCTATTTTTGACGGTTCAATTATTTCAAATAAAATAAATGGAAAATTCAGGTAAATTGAACACTGCATCATGCGTCGTCGGGTCATCTCGTTCTGACAAAAATTACCTTGGAATTACGTTTGTATGAGCAACCTAGCGGATGTAAATAACATTAAAAATTCTATTCGATATTACAATTTGGTTACGATAACAAATAATAATAATAATAAATAATATAAATAAATATCTTTGCACATACACACAGCACCATCTAGTTCCACACTAAGCAACAGGCTTGTATTATTATGGATACCAGATGGCTGATAAACTACATAAATACATTTTTTTTTGTAAATAAATACATATATAAATGAAAAACATCCATAACTCGGGAACACATGTATTCATCATACAAACACGCGGCCCTAGCGGGATTCGAACCCGCGACCTTTTATTATAGCAGTCAGAGTTTCTAACAGCTAACATTTATTAAACAGGTCATTAAATAAATGTTAGCTTTACTTTAAGATTACGTAGGTGGTGACATTTAATGAAATCAAAGAGCCTACGAAGTCCAACGAAAGACAAACCAAGCAGAGTTGCCAGAATTGAAATAATGTAATTTTCGTTATAATTAGTAAAACCGGAGTACAAAGTGACATGAAATTATGTATTGCAAAGTTTTCCGACGATATCACATTAATAGCAATCGTCGTATTTGTGAATAGTGACTGTATAAATTCAAAAAAAAATCAAAATTCGAAATATTTATTTTCATTCAAGTATAACAATCTTGTACACAATTGTGAGAGTATCCTGTTAAAGCTTCTTAAAACTTGTGTTAGGATACTCTGCTCTCCATTCTTGTACTTTTTAGATAAGATTTTTACTTTAGGCGTAATTGAAATTGAAAAACCTGGATTAGTTTGGTCAGTGCTTATGTGAGGTGTAAATATAATATGAGAGGTTACTTGGTCAGATATGTGTTTGAGTGCGTGCGTGTATGTATTTATGTATGTGTGTGTTTTTATGTATATGTGTGTGTGTTTATGTATGTGTGTGTTTATGTATAGTATTTTATTTTAAATTATAAGTGAATAAGGAATTGCCATAAGGTACAAAAAGTGAAGGATAAAATTTCTGAATTTGGCTATCTGCAGAGATGAATTAGTTTTTCTGTAAAGGGGTAGGAAAATAATGTGTAGGTATAATGTACCTACCTACTTACGATATGCGATAACTGGCAATTGTAACCTTGCATTCAGAACCTACTGATGTATTCAAGCACTGGCTTGAAGCCGAAAGTCTTTAATCAATGTATGTTCAGTGATGACTTATGGCACTGAAACGTGGTCTCTCACAATGGGTCTCATAACGAGGTATGGAGAGAGCTATCATCGGCGTTTCACTACGTGATTGCATCAGGAAGGAAGAGAGCCATAGGCGAACGAAGGTCACTGACATAGCATAAATTTTTTATGTAATTTTTAAATTGTAATTTTAATTTTTATTGTAAATTGATATGGGACAAGTTCCTGCAATAAAGATTATTTTATTTATTCTTATTATTATTTCTATTTTCAATTTCTTTTTCTCAGCATGAGCTGGTATTATCATAACATTTACGGGCATTAACCAAGTAAATTGTAAGTACATTCCTATTTATTATTAATTATTATGTCCGTCTGTGGAACTCTCTACCTGAATCCATCAGACGTGCTCAGTCTTTGTAAAAATAATACAGAAGGGCTCGTGTTTTGACAATAATCTTTTCCATCCAAAAACTATGACATTGACAACACTTTTTATTCGTCGTCTTCATTCGTCGCCCCACCGGTGCCGGTAGTCGGAAGACGCAGTAGCTTCACTGCAGGTCTTTTCATCAGCCCGCCACGCGTGCTGACGTCAGCTACTCGAACCGTGCCATCTCTGCCAGGGTATACACGCTGAATCACGCCGCGAGGCCATACGTTACGAGGAAGAGCAGCATCTGCAATGACAACTAAATCCCCAACTTTAAGGTCTTCATGTCCCTCCCCTATTCTCTGTCTGGGAAGAAGCGTCGGGAGATATTCACGGAGCCAGCGTTTCCAGAATATATCCGCTAATAACTGAGATTATCGCCACTGACTTCGACGCAGCATATCTCTGCCTTCAAAACTTCCAGGTAGAGAGACTCCAGAGGCGCTTCCCAAGAGAAAATGATTAGGTGTCAGGGCCTCTGGGTCGTCCGGATTCACTGAAACATGTGTCAATGGACGTGAATTTATCGTGTGTTCAGCTTCTGCTAATAAAGTCACCAGGACTTCTTCCTTTGGAGTTTGTTCACGCAATGTTAGCTTCAAGGCTTGCTTAACCGACCGCACTAATCTCTCCCAGGCTCCACCCATATGAGGCGAAGCCGGCGGTATAAACTTCCACTCAATACGCCGGTTGATAAGAAAGTCACGCATCAGGTCTTGATCCAACTCACTTAAAGCGCGTTTCAGCTCTGTTTCGGCTCCTCGAAAATTAGTGCCATTATCAGAGTATAAGGCGGTTGGACAACCACGTCGAGCCATCATCCTTCGCAAAGCCATTATCGCCGAGTCAGTAGTAAGGGTGGCTGCTAACTCTAAATGAACAGCACGGGTCGTCAAACAGGTAAAAAGAACCCCGTATCGTTTCTCTACACGACGAC
Source organism: Oegoconia quadripuncta (assembly GCA_949316235.1). Lineage (NCBI taxonomy): Eukaryota > Metazoa > Arthropoda > Insecta > Lepidoptera > Autostichidae > Oegoconia > Oegoconia quadripuncta. Next base: position 5,584,756 of record OX438743.1, read on the forward strand.
CCATAGATACGTTGACCGGTCCAAAGTAGTCCCATCCACAGTGATCAAAGGGACGGTGATGGTGAGCTAATCTTGCCATCGGTAGGTCTCCAGTAGGCGGTTGCTGGGGTTTAGCTTTCAAAATCTTACACTTTTGACAAAAATGTTCCACAGCTCTAACTGTCGGTCGTAGTTTAACCACCCAGTACTTCTCTCTCAAAATATTCACGACTGTCTCAGTATTGGCGTGATTATACATCTGATGATAATAGTGCACCAACAGTCTAGTGTATGGGTGACGGCCATCTAGAATTACAGGTCTCTTCATATTCCCAGAGACTTCAGTGGCAGCATCAATGCGCCCTTTAAGCCTGATTACACCATCGTCATCCAGAATGGGGTTCAATTTACGTAGTTTGCTATGTTTGTTCAGGTATCTGTTAGAAAGTAAGCATGAGATCTCCGTCGAATAACTATCTGATTGACTGTGTTTGATCCAAAGTGTCTCTGCAAATTGTAAGTGTCGTACCAGCAAACTACCTCTGTACCTTTTATGAACTCTTTCTACAAAGAGAATGACGTAGGCAGTGCTCCGAATGAGCCGCAGCCACGAAGAAAATCTTTCAATAGAAGGCAGATCAGGCAAGGGCTTAATATCTTGGGTAGACGGTAGTATATTAACAGCTTCTACTATGTTTTTTATCTTCAGTTCCAGATTGTTATCATTTTCCGGTATCACAGGTACATCTTCTTTTAACCATATCTCTTCCGAGTCGTAAAGAAATTCAGGTCCTGTAAACCACCTATGCGTCAGCGGTAACTGATTAACTTCCCGAGTTGCGTCGTCAGCTACATTATGGTGCGTCGAGACCCACTTCCATTCTTCGGTCTTGGTGAGCTCGGCTATCTCTCCCAGCCGATGAGAGACAAATGTTTTAAAATTCCTGGGGTCCCCTCTTATCCAATACATCACTATGGTAGAATCTGACCAGAAAAATCTACGGAATGGCAACAACTTGTCGTGACCTTTGGTGATTGTTTCTCCAAGTCTAGCTCCCATAAGCGCAGCTTGAAGTTCAAGTCTTGGTACAGATATCGGAACCTTAGGAGCGACTCGCGACTTGCTGCAAATAAGTGACATAAAGTAAGAACCGTCGGTGCGCTTAGAACGCCAGTATGCGACTGCTGCATAAGCCTTCTCGCTAGCATCACAAAATACGTGAAGTTCAGGACAGGAATCTGTTAGTTCGATTCCGTACCATCTTCTTATTCTGATGTTCCAAGACTCCTTCAGTCTGGTCAACCAAGTTTTCCACCTTATCTCCTCATTCGATGACAACTTTTGGTCCCAATCTACTCCGCTTCTCCAAACTTCTTGCAAGAGTATTCTACCTTGAATCGTAATCGGAGTGATGAAACCAAGTGGATCAAAGATGCTCATCACCATACTGAGAAGTTCTCGTTTGGTGGGAATCCGATTACCCTCTAAAACATCCTTTGGCACCTTGCTACAATTCAGGTTGAATCCTAGTGAGTCATCTAAAGGATTCCATCTCAGTCCTAGAGTCTTAACAGCAGCATTAAGATTCAGATCAACTCCTCCAGTTCCTCTTCTTTCTACTGGCACAGATTCCATTACTGTCTTGCTGTTCGACATCCATTGAGTCAGCTGGAAGCCGCCTTCCTGACAAATAAAAGATACTTCGTGCATCATCTTGAGGGCTTCTTCTTCAGAGGATAAACTATGTAAATAATCATCCATATAAAATCTGGTCTTCACGGCCTTGGCCGCCTCGGGGTATTCAATAGAAAACTCATCCGCATTACGATTCATCACGTAGATAGCTGTCGTTGGCGAGCACACTGCTCCAAACATCACTGACTTCATTTCGTATTCGCGCATTTCTGAGTTCCTGTCGAAAGCTCTCCACAAAAAGCGTTGAGCTGGTCTATCTTTGGCTCTGATTTGGATCTGTAAGAACATCTCCTTGATATCACTGTTCAAAGCAATGGGACCTTCTCTGAATTTAAATAAAATATCCAGCAGAGATAAAAGTAAATCTGGACCAGTAAGTAACTTGTCGTTCAATGATACTCCGTTTACTTTATTCGCTGCATCGAAGACAATTCTCAACTTCCCCGGCTTGTTAACATTGGTGACACCGAAGTGTGGCAGAAAGAATTTTTTGGGGGAGTTCGTTGGTATACTTATCTCAGCATATCCGCTTTTGAAAAAGTTTTCCATGTTTTCAACGTATTTCTCTCCATAGGCCTTATTAAGATCCATCTTTTTCTCCACTCCTCGCAGGCGTCTACTGGCATTAACAAAACTTTCTGGCATCTTTGGATTTTCTTCTCGCCACAATAGTCCAACTTCCCATCGCCGTCCTTCTTCCACCCTTCGCGCCGTGGTATCTAAGATCTCTAACGCCTTTATGTCATCAGGGTGTGGTTTTTTTTGCGTGGTTATACCGAGAGAGTCGATTCGGAAGTAATCTTCAACCATGTTATGCATCTCTGTATTGGTATGACCTACAAAGTTAGTTACTTTCATTGTAGGAGACATGCACCCGTGAACAACCCATCCCAGCGGCGTAAGAGAGGCGACCGGTTCATTACGTCGACCGCGACAAATCTTCGAAGTGACAAGCAGTGGCCAATTATCCTGACCTATGAGGATCTCAGGCTTGGCATCCTTGAAACAAAGGTCTTCCAATGGTAATCCTCGCATATGTTGGTAAAGTTCTAGACAACTGACAGTTTGCGTTGTCAACGGTAAATTAGTTACAGTACGTGCGTTTAGGACTTCCAGGGCTATACCATTTGATCCCGTTACTTGAAAATCGACTCGTCGTGATTCGGGTTCCTTGGATACTGCGTTCACTCCAACCAGCCTCAGGGGTTCTGTTGGTCCACTCAATCCGATCTCACATGCCACATCATGGTTGATTAAAGTAAGGGTGCTTCCTCCATCCAACAAGGCATAGGTTTTCTTACAACCTTGAGGTCCGGTCAACGTTACTTGCAAAATCTTCAATAGTGCCCCACATGATGAGGTATTCATTCCACATACTGATGTTCCGGTCGTGGTGCGCGGATGTTGAAATTCACTTTCGCTACACTCGGCATCAGTCACGTATGTGGATCCCGTGCTTCCACTAGGCAGCTGATCAGCATGTAATAGCTTATGGTGGGACATTCTACAGCCATTGACGTTGCAACGTGACGCACGACAAAATTCTCGACGGTGTTTATATTTCAAACATTTAAAGCAAAATCTTTTTTCTTTTGCCCAGGCCCAACGATCGTCTTTACTCAATTTCTTAAAGTGTTCGCACTCGTGTACGTTTCTATGTGTTAGCGAATCACAGAACGGGCATGAATAATTTTCGGATTTTTCATCGGTGGTCGAACTTTTCCCTTCGTTTTTTCCGGCAGTAAAAACTCCTTGGTCACAATCGCATTGTTGACCAACCTGTCCCGAAAAATAATTCTTGGTTTTGACAGAATTCAAATGCGGCTTGACGTTATCGCGACTGACGTTGACATCCATAGCCCAAAACTTAGTTGCCAACTGAGCTTCTCTATTCAAAAATTTCGAAATTTTGGCAAGTTCCGGTTCCGGGCTGTTGTTCTGTTCCACATATGACAGATATCGAACTTTTAGAGCAGACATCTTCGTTTTAATGGACTGTATGAGGTAGCGATCATGTAAAAGTTCGGTTCTATTCAATGCGTGTATAGTAGCAATACAATTTCGAATTTTAGCCGCAAACTTACATAAATATTCCGTCGAGTCAGATAATTTTGGCATCGCTTCTATGGATTGAATTTCTTTATACAAAATCAACTCTGCTCTACCGAATCTCATTTCTAAACATTGCATTATCTCGTCCGGCGAAGCCACGGTATGCAGCAGGGCAGCGACGCTCTCTCGTGCTTCGCCTTTCAAACAACGACGTAATCGTATCACGTTCTGGCTATCTGAATGTCGAGTATTCGATTCTTCATATGTCGCCTTAAAGGCGAGCCACTCACGCGTATCTCCACTGAAATCTGGTAACACGTCACTAGGTGGTATGCGATGTAGATTTGCAATCTCCTTAGCTAAGATTTTAATATCACTTATTGCCGTTGTCGCTTCTGGTTTCCGTAAATCGGTGTTCGTGATGTAATTGCCGGTGTTCTGACAATCACGTTCCGGTGGAGGAGCCAGAGTCATGAGGGTGTCCTGCTCTATTTGATGTGCATATTTGGTCTCATTGCACTCCAACCACTTCTCAACGTGACTATGTGACAATGAGGAGGAAGAACGACTTCGTCTCTCCGATACTTCAATCTCAGCTAGTTTTACCTCTAACTCCTTTTGAATAACAGCTTTTCTCGTCTCTGTCAGCCTTTTCGCTTCGGCCTCAGTAGCCTCCGCCAACTTCCTCGCTGCCTCGAGTTCCACGGTTTTCCTCGCCAAAATTAAACTTTTCTCGTCATGTGTCGAGTGGCTACTGTTCCTCCGCGACGTCGATCGTGAAGCTGACTTACATTTTTTGTTAGTCTCACCGAGCTCCGATCCTGTTTTTCCAATTTCACTCTCGGTTGGGATTTTCATTTTCTTTCCTGACCGAGTTTCCATTTTTCCGCTGGTTTTACCAAAAGGACCAATAAAAATAATACAGAAGGGCTCGTGTTTTGACAATAATCTTTTCCATCCAAAAACTATGACATTGACAACACTTTTTATTCGTCGTCTTCACTTTGAATGTTTTCAAGACAGGAGTTAAAGATCTTTTTTTAATCCTTTAATCTACTCTTTCTCTTTATTATTGTTATTATTATTATTATTATTTTCTTCTCACTGATCATCATTAATTAGTAATTTTGCTTTACAAATTCTTTCATTATTTTATTATATATTTATAAGGTTCTTATGTGTGTATTATTTTGTTATGTATGTGGTATCCATCTATATATAGCTATTTATGTATATAATATATATGTATAAATGTATGGTTTTAGTTTTTGTTTATTAAGTAAGTAATTGATTATGTAGGTATTTCATATCTGCATCCGTATTTTGCACAACCTGCGTGTTCTATAAAGTTATACTCCTACACCCAAAGGTTGCCTGGAAGAGATCGCTTTTAGTGATAAGGCCGCCTAATTGTACTCTTATCAGTATTGTGTTTTGTAAAATGTATGTTCTCCTTTTGTACAATAAAGTGTATTTGTATTTGTATTGTATTGTATTATTTTTATAGCCCAACGGATTAGCAAGTTGAAGTGGTAGTCAGCAGGGCACATAGCATGAAGAACTGATGGCCCGTGGTAGGGCATTCTCCTAATTACGAACAACGTCCCACTAGGAACCATAGCGCCGAAAATAGTTGGACTCCATACTAAAGGTGGCTTCAGAATGGTTTACTTTGTATGGGTGATCGAAAATTTTTTGATCGAAATTCGACTATGGTTCCCAGTGGAAAGTTGTTCATAGGAGCAGATTCACAAATGACAACAGCACAGATCCATACATCTTTGGGCCAGTTTGTTGTCACTTCAATTAATAAATATAGTCTTAAACTCTTAGTATCAGACGTGCTAAAAACCTAACACATATATTTTTAAAGGACTTTAGAAAAGAACAAAAGAGGTTTGAAATATGGTTTGGGGAACTTTGAAATTATATACTGGCAACATTAACCACATGCATTCTCACGCATGGAAACAAGATGCTAGGCCAAAGAAAAATTGTTTTTTCTTTTCAGAGTCGTCCGTCGCTCGCTCGCTGTTGCTGTTATCCCCATGGACGTAACAGTTTGATTGTTACGTCCATGGTTATCCCTACTTAAATTATAACCTCACAGTCAAAAATGTCAGTTGTCAGTTGTCACTTGTCTATTTTTTTTTTTTTGGAAAGAATTTAGTTTTTGTATAGTTTGTGAGCCAAAATGTTTTCTGAGAGCGATATTTTCAAATATTTCTTATAACTATACTAAGGTTCCAAAAATTCTTTTGAATAGCTAAGTTGATAGTCTTTAGTACCGGCTTTTTTTAGGTGTACCTTTTATTAGGTGACAAAACACTGGCCCAAAAATGCGGATGTCTTTTAAACAGGAATTATACGAATAAATTTCACACCTGTATGAAGCGTGTAGTGATTTTTAAGACAAATTATTAATGGCGCTAAGATCTATGTAATTTCGTATGTAAATTAAATCGTGTAGATTCACCTTTAAATTAAAATTTCACCGAGTTTCTAAACTCGGGAGTGAAACGGAACGCTTTGCATTTTTAATTTGTAGTATCTTTAGGTACCTATCTTTATTCAGCCCCAGCAAGCTTCAGTCATTAATAATACACAAGAGTTCAATATGATGCTCCATTCAGTAAACTTGGGAATCGATTTTTGAGTTTCAACACTTGCTATTCGAAGGATGCTAAAAATTTAATGAACAAATTCTATAGGATTTCAAATTTGAAAGTGTAGAGTTTATAGTGTAACGGAGAACCGTATCCAATGAAACTTTTACACATAAGCAGTATACATAAGTGAAATAAATTAATGAAACCCCAGTGGAAATAAACATAATAACGAAAAATTCAAAAAATATCTTGATATGACATAAATCTCCATTTTAATTATTTATATAAATTTGTTGTGTTTATTGTTCTTTTTGTATTTATTGGTTGTATTGTTGATCGAACGTTTATTGTTAAATACTATATTTTGTAATTGTATATTGGTATTAACTTACATTAATGAATTTATTTATATTTGTTTTTATTTACATTGATTTAAATTGAATAATTTCTTATTTATGTATGGAATGCGTTTCTAATTTGGACTATTATGGTGTCGATTCGGATGTACACCAACTAAACTAAACTAAAACCAGTTTTAAAGTAGTACTGTCGCTTTCTCTCTGGAACAGTACGATGCGACGGCACTACTCCAAAACTTGTTTTAGTTTATTTTAGTTTAGTTGGTGTACATCCGAATCGATACCAATTTCAAGATTTGACATTAATTTTGAAAAATTGAGTTTCTTGAACATTTGAACCTGGTAAGTTGGTTTATGGCACACTTAAAATTATATAGTTCTTTAATAGGTGGTAGTAATAATTAAAAATAGATTTACCAAATTTTACATGCTCGAAAGGCAGAATAAAGTGAACTCTATTTTAAATTAAAAAAATTCTACATTGATGGATGAGTACTCTTTCCCTTGATCGGTGTGTATCTTACTACTAGACCTCTGTGTGTAGGGTAGGGGAGTCCGTTTTATAATGAACTGTTTGTGTTTTTATTTAATAATTTACAATATAAATGCTTCTATATAGGTTTTTAGCTTCTCAAGATTTACGAACGCAAAGAATATTCTCTTGTGTAATCTGCTCTAAAATACAATAAACAAAAGAAGTATGATAAAATGCAAGCCAAAGCATTTTCTAAGGAGAACAGGACAATACAATACGCAGCATGTAGGCGTACAAAGGCTTTACATGGCGCCTCTCTCATGTAGAGTGGCCATAAATTTGTCTTCACAATAATTATTATAGGCGGACCGGAGGTTAGTTTTGATATTAGTTCCTTATCGGCATTTTTTGACATACACATTGACACTACAAGTTAGCCCTGGACTCACCACAGCTCATATTTAGCGAAGTGGTGAGGGGAGGGGGACACACAGAATGGGCTCTAAAATTAAAGAATTAATTTGTTGTCCATTCCATAATGGCCGCCGTTGCTTTTCTTCATGACTCTCGAACATAATAATTAGTAAATCCATTTAAGTTTTTTGTAGTAAGTTAATGGAGTTATTTTTTTTTTAATGTAAGTTGTTTTTGACAAGATGTCTATTTTTAATGATGAGGATACCACTGGACTGTAAGCAGCTATAATTTCTATTTCAAGTACCTGAGCGTTTTGTACCTAATGTGTTTTTAATAGGAGAGATGTTACTACAAGTTTCATAAACGGCAGTGAACGATGACTAACATTTGCCGTTCAAAAGTCTCATACAGGTGCCAATGCTTGTGGTCACCCTACATGTCACCACTCACGCTAGAGGCGCCCCATATTCTACGGCCGGTCGTCGAAACAAAGAAAGAAAATAATAGTTTATTCACTACTTAAATAAATAACCACAACAATAATTACAATTTACAACTGGATAGCGCTTGACTTCATTCACACCTGATGTTAAGTGAAGATTAGGCAAATACCAAAATATAGAAATGCACACTATAAATGTAGTACCTCACTTTACAACACGGAAAAAGACAGATTGGTTCAGCTTTATCTACATGCCAATTACCATATGGGATGAATAACTAAATAAATATCTTTGCACATACACACAGCGCCACCTAGTTCCACACTAAGCAACTAGGCTTGTATTATGTATGGTTGAATAAGCCTATAGCCCTATAAATAAATGCTTAGGATGGCGCTATTACCCGCCTCTACACCCCTTCCACCGTAAGTGCTGTAAGCTAGGATCAACAGTGGTAATCTGCATGAGCACCTACCGAGGTGGACGACTATTTGCTACCTAGTCCTCAGACTATTTAAAGAGGAGTTAAAGGTATGACGTGGGGAAAGAAAAACCTCATCACGCTACCACCTTCGGCCTCATCTTCACTTAACATCAGGTGCGATTGGGGCCAAGTACCAACCAGTTGTGCATAAAAAAACCGTTAGGGTGACATTAGTTCATATAGCAAAAAATCGATCTCAAAGGCTTGAAAATCGAGCAGAATAAACATTTTACCCAAAATAATTCGATCGTATAGACATAAAAATCCCATCAAAAACAATACTTGTCAAAAAAACCAAGTCTCGCAACTCAGTTGTTCTGCGGTAAAAAGTTGTGAGATCCATGTAATACCAAGTCGGTTGTTAATTTATTCAGTCTCTACTTAAGCGACTTTCTGTCTTAATACGTCCAGTCTCTAAGACCACGATCGTGGTCCATAACAATTGAAAATCAATTGTGTCTGGAATCTCCGTACTCGAAGCATTAAGTTGTTACGTAATAATTAACAGCATCTTATAGTGACGCATATCAATATTAAAATTCTTTAATGTTTTATATAAATATATCGAGACTTGGCCATCGCACTAAATAATTGAATTTACATGTGTTTTCAGGCGATTGAATTTACACGTCTTTTCAGGCGATGGCCAAGTCTCAATATATTTATATAAAACATTAAAGAATTTTAATATTGATATGCGTCACTATAAGATGCTGTTAATTATTACGTAACAACTTAATGCTTCGAGTACGGAGATTCCAGACACAATTGATTTTCAATTGTTATGGACCACGATCGTGGTCTTAGAGACTGGACGTATTAAGACAGAAAGTCGCTTAAGTAGAGACTGAATAAATTAACAACCGACTTGGTATTACATGGATCTCACAACTTTTTACCGCAGAACAACTGAGTTGCGAGACTTGGTTTTTTTGACAAGTATTGTTTTTGATGGGATCTCATTTCTTTTTGTATTTTGTAGACAGTTCTACTTTTTTCCTTTTCGGTACCTTCTACTTATTGTATATATGTATATCTACCAGCAACGAATTTTCTTAAAGCCCTCTCTCTGACTTATGAACTTTTCTTATTTTTGTAGGTAGCCTTCCGTTTTCTCTTTTCCGGTACTACTTCTTGAGCTTCAGCTACAGTTTTTCTAAGAGCCCACTCCCTGTCTCTATGGGTTTTTCTGGGAGGCTTTGATGTTACAATTTTTGCCGTAAAATAATAAAACATCGTTACGAATAAAGCCAATATTGAAAAATTTTATTAACTGAAGACTTGGCTGTATGGGCTTAATTTTCTTTGCTGTCTTTTCTAGATTTTTTAGTTTTTCCTTGATTCATACACCAAACACTACTTATATTCCAAATTTGAAGCTTCTAGGTCTGCTAGAAGTGCCTTAGAATTTTGATGATCGGTGAGTCAGTGAGTGACAAAATTAAGAAATTTGACCCGTTATAATTCTTAAAAATACTGGTTCAAATTGAATGAAATTTTAAATATACGTGTCTTTACAATGCCTGCATAGTTACTGAAAATTTCAGTCTTCTATTTTTATCCACAACGAAGTTACAGGGGGTCGAAAATGGTCTGAATTGCTTCGAGAAAAGGATGGTACGGCCGTGACGCTTTTTTGCTCGACTTGGTGGGGGCACGGCCGTGCCCCCAGATAGATTATAAAGGCACACATCTACCCGTAAAGCTGAAAATACATAACTACTTAGTCATTAGAATTACAAAGTGAACGAAAGTTTTAATCAATCTAAGTAATCTCAAACATTTACGACTCTCTGCAAACTGAGTGCTAAATAATTAACGAGATGACTAAAGCCATAAATTCTGTAATATTGTTAAATGTAGATTGCTTCTGAAACAGTACTGTCGTTTAAGCCTTGGTCGTGTAGTCTATACTGTATACATATAACCCTTCCACAAGACGCAGCACTTAAGTCTGTACCTATTACTACCTATTACAGAACTTTGGTGACGCTCAAGTCTGAGTATTATTGCTATCTCTGTCTCGCAGTAAAAATATACATTTGTCTATCCCTTTTCAACTACTTTTAAGTAGAGATCCTAAGATTGATCTTTAAATACATTCATAACGTTACGACCTCCATTCCAAATGGGGTGGTCAGAAACATCCCAAACATTAAAAGCTTAATGCTTGTTAAGGTGCGTAACAGAGCAAATACCTAATTGTGATCAAATGCAGTTTATTTGCAATTATTTGGAAATCTATTTAAATATTATGATGTGCGTCTACTTGACGAGGCATCTAAACGGTAATGGCCGTGATGATAGCGTTGGCGCGGTGCCGTTCCTCGTTCCTGCCTCACCCCGCTTCCTCATAGTGGCGTAGGCAATGCTTGAAACAACACCCCCGGTTCACCTTAGAAATGTACAAAAATGCACACGTGTCAAGGGGTGAGCTCGTCGCCATTAAAACGTGCAAACCTATACATATTTTTGGTGGAAAGTTCCTTAGTTGCCTTTGACGACACCCCCGGGAAAAGACGGGTTGAGTCTACTCGTTCATATAGAACAGATTGATCTCTAGTGCAGTACAGAAGAAATTATAGTAAGTAAACGTGTTTAGTAATGCTAGCTACTATGCTTTTTATCTATCAATGATTTTTTTCTACAGTTTGCGTTCTGATGTTTAAAATTGGTAGGCGGGTGATTACGTTATTTGATTGGATACCTTTAACAAGTGCTGTATACTGTATCATAAATGATATAATGTAACAAAATGGAAAGTCAATATCTTTATGAAAATCGTCCTCCTCTCTCCTAATTGATGTGGCCGAGGAGGTCCATAATTATCTGTAACTTTTAAATAGTAATCTATAATATCATCGAGGCCTTTGCTCAGCAGTGGGTCATTGTGGGCTCCTAATATATAATAGTATCGTCGAGGGGTTAAAAGTAAAAGTGTGTAAAAAATATCTTGAAATGGCTGAACCGTCTGACCGAATCGTCTTCATATACCTACATAATAATTTTTCGTTGGAGGTTAAAAAATTACAAGCTGAATGCAACTTTTTTCTGACAAAATTATGTTAAATTTCAGTATTTCAAATCGTTGAAAGTTTCGATTTTGAAATTTTGTGTTTTTGACGTTAAAATGTAAAGCCTAAAAATATTTCTCGGGGAAAAATGAAATTGCTCTTATGACAGCGACATGTCATGACCATGGTGTCGAGTCGGATGTACACCAACTAAATTAAACTAAACTGACCGCCTCCGTGGCTCAATGTAAACAACATTGGGTTTACGATTCGGAAGTCGCGGGTTCGATCCCCAGCGGGGTACATGTTTAAGTACTCGGTTTGGTTGGTGGAAGGGAATTTTAAATGTCCGCCTGGCTAGCTACCACCATCTTATCTAAATCTGCCGCCAAGCAGCAATGTTAAGCATTGTTGTGTTCAGGTTGTCAGAGATAAGATAGCTTAGATAAGATAGATAAATGTGTTGGGGTTTTCGGGTAAGTACGCTTCCACCTTCGACCTCATCTTCACTTAACATCAGGTATGATTGAGGTCAAGTACCAACCCGTGCTGCATTAAAAAAAAAAAAAACTAAACTAAAACCTGTTTTAAAGTTGTACTGTCTCTTTCTCCCTGGAACAGTACGATGCGACGGTACCACTCCAAAACTGGTTTTAGTTTAGTTTAGTTGGTGTACATCCGAATCGATACCACTGTCCTTTTAACTAATATTTGGTTCATGCCACTTACCTACATTTTAGTCGACGGAACATTTGACCTTTGAAGGTCGCTCGGTTCTGGTTTGTAATATCGGAGTTCTGACAACTTGAATATTAATGAATGTGCTTTGCATACACCAATCACAATAACAAATACATAGTAGATACAGTTCCAAGCTTAAATTTTAGTATCAGCTTATGTGATAGTCTCAAAACATTTAAAATGAACTAAGACCAATATCCCTGCAGTGGATTTAAGTCAGGCTAAATACTGACAGTAGGTATATGCAAATACAAATACACTTTATTGCACAACAGAAAACAAAATACAGTTTCAGAAAAGTGGTAAGAATAGAATGTACAATTTGGCGACGTTATCACTAAAAGGCATATAAGGACAGTACATTTTAAATAAGTAGGTTGTGCGGTATTAAATAGTGATGCAGATACAAACTACGTGAATAAATTTCATATATTTACATACATAGATCAATATACAAATATATTTTATTTATTTATTTATTTTAACACTTTATTGTACACACACACAAAGAAATGGTCATTAACAAATATTTTAGAAAAATGTACAAAGGGCGAACTTATCTCTATAAGAGATCTCTTCCAGCAAACCCGTGAGAGCGAAATTTTATATAAACGGTAGACATAAAGTGTACACGAAACAGAAGAAACAAAAAATGTTAAAAATATCATATAAAGAATAAAACCAACATAATACATTAAACGAAAAATTACCCAACATAAATACACAAATACATACATACAACATTATATATAAATACATATAATATAATATTATACATAAATAATATACATAAACCATACACATAATACAAAAATTCCTATAATAAATTTATAACCTACTTATACCTATATATGATATATACCTACTTAAACACAAATATATCTATAAAATAGCAACAAAATACAAACGTAAATATATAGGTGCACTAAATAAATATTATTGATTTATAAAATAATATAATAATAATAAAATAAGAAAAGATTGATATACAGGGCGTCCCAAAGTTATGGGACATGAAGGGGAAGTACCTTAAATATTGTAGATAGTGAATTTTGCTCAAAGAAGACTTTATGTTATTTTTAAAAGTTAGTAATTCTGCATTCATAGATTTTCTAAAAATTACTTGCTTCGGCTGGGAATCGAACCGACTTAAATGTGAAAAAAAAAACACCCTACTTTTATGATGCCAATCGAAAGAATAGCTAAAAAATAATAACTCTGCCTAAGTAACATAGTATTTTAAAAGAAAGGAACAACATAAAATGATTGAGTCAAATTTCAAGAAAGTTATTTATTGCTAAAGTGATTTCTTCTTTTGGGGATACGTGAAAGATATGCTATACAAAAAGCGATACGAGAACGTAGGCGAGTTGCAAACAGAATTGTGCCATATCACATCGAGTGTTCACCATAAAATGATTAGAAAATCAACAGGCAGCGGGCTCATTAAAAGATTGGCGATTTGCGTAAGACAAGAGGGATCACATTTTGAGCATTTAATTAATTAATTTACAAAAAAATACCTACTTAATTGACTACGGCAGTTTCATGTATGTTTTTTATTTGATTAAAATGATTAATTTCACGTTGTTCCTTTCTTTTAAAATACTATGTTACTTAGGCAGAGTTATTATTTTTTAGCTATTCTTTCGATTGGCATCATAAAAGTAGGGTGTTTTTTTTTTCACATTTGAGTCGGTTCGATTCCCAGCCGAAGCAAATAATTTTTAGAAAATCTATGAATGCAGAATTACTAACTTTTAAAAATAACATAAAGTCTTCTTTGAGCAAAATTCACTATCTACGATATTTAAGGTACTTCCCCTTCATGTCCCATAACTTTGGGACGCCCTGTATACCTATGGGTACTGATTCAGATTAGATATCTTGCAAAGGTATTACTTCTTTCAGCTATTTAAAAAGCAATTGAAATTAATTCGATTATTAAAAATTTAATCTTAAATATGGAACGCTTGTTACGCTTGCCCTCGGTCTTCAATTTCGTACTGGGGATGATTTTCGGCAATGGAGTTCTGAATCAATCGAAGCCTGTGGCTTTCTGTCTACCCTACGGGAAATAAGCGTCAACTAATAGCGGGAAATAACTTTATGTGGGTCATAGACTTATATGTTATTGCATATGGACCGGGTCATTGAAACAATCAAAATGGCACCAACTCATTGGTTACGCGCGTGAAATCAGTCACGCGGTATTTCGTTCAAGAACTGTCTTTGCATCAAATGTGGAGTTGTTTGGTGAAAAACTACACCAATTATCACAGAAAAGTACCCAACAAAAAAAAAGCATGCGAGTATCTTTAAGTCATAATAACAAACACAATGTAATACTCGTTATATATGGGTCGAAAATACCAAAAATGCCTTTTCATTAGGCATATTCGAGTTCTCACTAAATATTTTGCATGTTAGGAACACCTCCAATATCTGAAAATCGTCTTCGTCAGACAGTGATGACAAGAGGACAAAACACCTGTCGTTCCTTTAAAATTTTACATTTTAAATTTCGTATTTAATTCAAACTAAATATTCTTATGTCGCAATTTTCACTTCAATTGTGATTATATTCAAAATGAGAACTGTCTTTGTTTCACGTAAATAAATTTATTATCATCAGACACTATTACTAAGGTAGTGAACATTCTAAATTTATGATTATGACCAGCGAATTGTGCAGGCTGCTTAAATATTCAGGTTAAATGGCGATATTAAAATCTCTGTTTAATAACCAAAAACGTTTCAACGTTTACTACTTAGTCGTAAAATGGCTCTTCCAAGAGGCTGTCTATTAGAGCCTAACACAATGCAGAGCGAATCAACGTCGTAACTCACGAACTCATAAATTCTTTGTCGGGCGTGCCTTTTCGTTATAGAACTGCAAACAACCACCTTGTAGAAGCTTTAATTTCCATTTTGATAAAGAGGCCTAATTAGCAAGAAAGCAAAATGCTTAACAACACTATAGTAAGACTATTTTTGTTACCTATTACAAATATTTTGGAACACTGGTAAGTTTTGTGAGTAAGAAAGAAAGAAAGGAAGTTATTTATTTTGATAACATAAATACTAAAAGTTAGTACAAATGGTGGTAACTAAACACAGGAACATTGGTTATCAAAAAAGGTTCCCACTCAGCATAAGCTACAGTAGCGGTCGCTCTTGCAGCGCAGATCTTCCGTGGCACCTGCAGTGTGTGAGGAGTAAGGAGTCCAGTGAATCTCTCGTCTTTGCTGAGCGGCTCAGGATGTCGATTTTAATATTGGTTTTCACATGAAGGCTTTCTGTATTTGCTGCAGCGTATGTCATATTCCTCTCTGGTAGTCTCCAATTGTAGATGCTCGTGGATTAAAGGAGCGTCAGCAATCGTGCGCGCTACAACATTTTGAGATCGCCTGCGTATAGAAAGAATTTGCCTGCCGCGGGAATCGCACTTAGCCTGTATTTACCTGAGCGCCCCAGGAACAAGGGTGATGTTTTCGGGTGTTACCTCCTGTAGCCTAAACGGCTTGACCGAATTTGAAGTACAAGGTGTCGTTCGATTCCTCTTGAACCCTAGAGTGGATAGAATACATTTTATGGTAAAAAAATCCAACATGACGCCTGCAATATACAAAATATGCTGCCGGGTTATTTGGTTTTTAAATAGTTATAATTTTAGCCCGGCGAGCGTATAAGGTTGGGTATTATACAACCGCCTCCGTGGCTCAATGTAAACAACATTGGGTTTACGATTCGGAGGTCGCGGGTTCGATCCCCAGCGTGATACATGTTTAAGTACTTGGTTTGGTTGGTGGTAGGGCATTTTAAATGTCCGCCTGGCTAGCTACCACCATCTAAATTTGCTGCCAAAGAGCAATATTAATAGCATTGTTGTGTTCCGGTTTTCAGACATAAGATAGACAGTCCCCCAAATGTGTTGGGGTTTCCGGGTCAGTACGCTTCCACCTTCGACCTCATCTTCACTTAACATCAGGTGAGGCTGAGGTACCAACTCGTTATGCATAAAAAAAAATGACCAAAACCAACACCGCGCATAACCAATTCTTTTTTAGTCTGTGCTCACAACCTTTAAATCGGTCAGGTAAAAGTGCAAGGAAAAATTGCAATACTGATTTAAAATACGAGTTTTACGGCTTTATGTGGTAAGTGATACATTTAACACAATTCAGCATTTGATATGACAGTTCGCGAACGAAGTCGGTGTGTGACTGACTTCCCATTGGTACCAAACACAAGGTTTAGCACCAAATTCACTGTGGCCATTTTGATTGTTTCAACGACCCGGTCCATACGCAAGTAATATACATATAAGTCTATGATATCAATATTTGTTTATTTTAAAAACGTAGCAGCGTATCGCTCTCAGATAAACACGTGTTGCGTCAACCGTAGAAGCAGGTCACATGAGACTGCTGTAGTGACGCTCTAATAACACAAGCACACATACAGACATTTATAGCTTAAACTTGATAACATAAAGATAATAAAGTTTCATCATCATTTTATCAGCCCCACGTCCACTGCTGAACATTGGCCTCCCCTATAGAATTCCAGAGTGAACTGTGTGCCTACCTTGCACCTTGTGCCTACCTTGTGAATGGACGTCATACGCTGCGTTTGCTGGTGCGTGGTCGCCACTCGAGAACTTTAATGCCTGTCGGCCATCAGTTCTTCGGACTATATACCCTGCCCAATGTTCTAAAACTGTTTTAGAAGCTAAATATCTTTTAAACGGCTTAACCGATTTTCAGCAAACACGGCTAAGAACCTGTCCCCTCGTTTAGTCTTTATTGTGAAAAAAAAACCGCACTAAAATCGTACAATTACTGAGATACGTCCGAACAAAGATTGGACATACATATACACACACAACGCAGTCAAATGGATAACACTTGTCGTTTTTTATCAAGTGGATTATGTATAA
Source organism: Oegoconia quadripuncta (assembly GCA_949316235.1). NCBI lineage: Eukaryota > Metazoa > Arthropoda > Insecta > Lepidoptera > Autostichidae > Oegoconia > Oegoconia quadripuncta. Next base: position 5,601,967 of record OX438743.1, read on the forward strand.
TAATGTGTTCATGGTCTTACCCATCAATTCCTTAAACCCTTCCTATAAACTGAGAAATAACCTGATGAAGTTCAATATAACTTCATTATAATACAAGGGTTGTACGAAATAACAAGCGCTGCAATTTACGAGTGCAATAACTGTACGATGAAAACTCATTACCAACTGTAGTTTTCAAAGGAGCTCTCGGTGAAACAGCAGAGGGTTTTCTTTATAGAGAATTTGTGTGGTAACAAGTTTCTTTATATCTAAACTTTTGTAACAAGACGCCCTGGAATAATATGTAGCCATAATTTACATATAATATGAATAAAATAATAATGTTTACGGGAGTGAATGTTTAGCATGGCAAAAGAAGTATAAAAGTAGAATTAATGCAGTAAAAATGAGATCATTGAGAAGTATGAATGGGGTGACTTTGAAAGATAGAATCAGGAATAGTGTAATTAGGGAGTTAAGCAGTGTGAGTTAAGTAGTGACAAAGATAGAAAACGGTATGCTGAGAGGGTTTGAACATGTGGAGAGGATTAATGAAAGAAGAGGAATGACAGAGATATACGAAGCGAATGTCGATGATAGTGTTGGTAGGGCAAGACCACGGCGAAAGTACCACGATCAAATCGGGGACGTCTTAAAGAAAGGCCAAGTCAAGAGTATCTTAAACCGATGAGCATGTATGAACAACTTTATGAGAGTGAATGAAGAAAAATATTCTTGAGTGGAGATTAGGCACGCAAGAGCAGCGTAGGACGTAGCAAGGTGGACGCAGGCCACTTCTAACCGGTCTCTATAAATTAGTGCAGGTCACACCGTTTTTTTTTTAATTTATTCTGTATTCAAAAAGAATTCTTAATTTATCCAGTGAGGGCGCCACTGGACGGAATAAACGCTCTTAAGAACATTTACAAAATAAACTTAACTAACTAAAGATTACCGAAAGAAATTAAAGAATTAGATAAATACAAATATTTATAAATAAAAAAATTGTATTAGGCATTAGGCTTGCAAGACGTAGTACGCAAGTACTACGTCTTGCAAGGTCCCGAGTAGGTTGGCGGTATTGCCTCGTTGAATAATTGATTACCTTTTGGATTATTTTGTCAATGGGAATCTATTACATACATATAGTATTTTATTGAATTATTTTGTAATTCTACAAATTATGACATAACACTTATACCGGATGAGTTTATTTACCACAAAGAAAAAATAGGGCATATTAGGTAAGTGAAATAGAAGGTAGCTTTTTTATTTCAAAATTGTTTTGTGTCATATGACGGTCGCGTTTGTAGCCTTTTCCGCATAATTACACCATTAAATTAAATAATTAGTTGGATAAAGTATGAGTTCCAAATAAATTTCGCATGATAGGAACTATACTATTCCCGCCAATAGCATATCAATCTCCGGCCGGCGTGTGCGTTAAAGATGGCTTTGAAAAAAAAAATTAAACTGCCTATGCCAGTGATTGGTATGACGTAAAACTGTAAATCCTCAGTAAAAGCGCATGACATGGAGTCAGATGCAGGTCTTACTGAGATAGTTATCTTCAGAATAGGAGGGTAACTCAGGGTGATGGCGGAGGAATGACTCGCTCATCAACGGCGGCACCCACAGGTCTAGTTAGATGGCTTACTGTTCACCGACCAACTACTGGACTAGCGTGGTCGGTTAAAAGTCCAAACCCTTCATCATTTTGATTAGTACAGAAAAGTGCAGGCCCCTAGGGCCCGGCGGCCCCGGTGGAGCTGCTGATGACGGTGGGCAGATACACACCGGGGCTCGGGTTGCGAAGACTCACGCTAGAAACAAGGTTTCCGATAAAACATTAAAATTACTTACTTTTAACGTACGCACACTGCGCACTGAGGATCGATTGCTGGAGATGGAGAATGCACTCAAGGACATCAAATGGGATATCATAGGCTTGTCTGAGGCGCGCAGAGAGGGTGAAGAGACGATTGAGCGCGAGGATAACATATTTTTTTACTACGGATAAACTGGAGGTCTCTACGGAGTAGGCTTCCTAGTAGCTAAACGGTGGAAAAACAACATAATCGAATTTGCAGCCTATTCTGAGAGAATCTCCATCCTCAAATTCCGTGTCAACGAAAAGGAAACCCTCACAGTGATTCAAGTATATGTACCCACATCTGCACACTCCGACGATGAGGTTGAAGAGTTCTACGACCTTCTTAACAGATGCTGCGACGAACATCACAACACTTGGAACATAGTTCTGAAGAACTGTTCGAGCTAATACCCGCTGCTCAATTTAACCGATACACTTCTCGGAGAAAATTAAATTTCCATCCACATCACCTGGATGAGTGGATGTCTACCACTGTACGTTTCTCAAGAAACTTCTTACCACGTACGACCACCCTGTGGAACGGACTTCCGGCAGCGGTATTCCCGAACGAGTACGACATTGGAACCTTCAAGAAACGAGCCTACACCTTCCTCAAAGGCCGGCAACGCATCTATGACCCTTTTGGTGTTGCGGGTGTCCATGGGCGGCGGTGATTACTTTCCATTTACATACAATTACCCGCATGCTCGTTTGCCGCTCTCTCATATAAAAAAAATAATTAAAAAATAGTACTCGGTGATTTTAACGCGAAAATTGACCCCAGGCAGGATTTGAATAATGCCCATATTCTCGGTCCATACGGGTTGGGAGATCGCAACGAACGTGGTACACGACTTATCCAATTTGCCTTTGGTCAAAGTCTCTGTATCAGCAACTCCTTCTATTGCAAAAAACCTCAACGAAGATGATAATACCAGCTCATGCTGAGAAAAAGAAATTGAAAATAATAATAACTTATGCCAATAACTTCTATTTCACTTACCTAATATGCCCTATTTTTTCCTTATGGTAAAAAAAAGTCATCCGGCATATATACCCACTGTTATTGTTTTATGTTACACTCATACGTAACAATATGGTTTTAATTTTATTATTATTTGTGTATGACATACTTATCGATAATATTGTGACATATTTTATATTTAATTTGTTTATTGTAAATTTTAACGTTAATGTAACAGGGTTACATGCTTATAGAATACATACATACGTCTAACATAAAGTCACGCTTGTTTCCCGTAGGGGAGGCAGAGACCACAGACTTCCACTCCTCTTTTGCTTCATTCATCTCATAATGTTGTTCATATAGAATAGAGTACTTAGAACTTTAATTGAATAATTCCGTAATTCTATAAATTCTGACATGTATGTATGTAAATTTATGTTTTCAGTGCTATGATAAGAACTGCAATATGCAATAAAATCAGCAATATAAATAGCATTGTTGTGTTCCGGTTGTGAGAAATAAGATAGCCAGTTCTCCAAATATTTTTTATATTTGACAATAACTTTTATTTTAGACTTCATTAATTTACGAAATTGTATGTATGATGACATTTTGACATTGTTAATGGTGATCTAAATAAATGTTATATAAATGAATCAAACCTTAATTGAGGTGGATTAACTTATACCACCATCTCCTCGTAGATTGAGCTTGTTGATTACTTGTAAAAATGGCCGCTCTAGAGTTCTATTTCCAACTTCTTAGTTCATTTTTACTCAACATTTCGAGTCCTATCTCAGAGAACTCTGAGTATAACCAGTAGAGCATAAATATAAATTTGCACTCCGCAGATTACAATTTACATAAACGCTATAATTAACTAGCGATATGCAATATCTGAGCTCAAAATACCAGGCGAACATAATACACATGAGATTATAACTTATTTACACAACGCTAGTATGTCATGCGATGGTTATTTATACAGTTTGCTTACGTAACGACACGTATGTATGCCACAGATAATGTAAACTACTATGCATGTGATTGGGCTTTGGTTAGACATTGGACATGTTTGGCCAACACTCTCAGTTTGAAAGACGCCCGTGTCAAAATGTTTTGAACATTGTAAGCGTATAGTTTGCTGTTCTAAATATTTCAACTGACTTTCGAAGTAAACAGATGCGTGATATGATGACCGTTTTTGGAATGATGCAGGATTGGTCACAATGTTTGCAGATAAGAATCTCGAATAGCCTAAGGATTACAACCGGTAATATAATTGTGTCTCTAAAGAAAAAAAAATAAGCAAAACAAAAGTCTGAATGTTATTTATTTAAAAAGTTGAATTACAAATGTTTGTAGAAATCACATCTGTGAGAGAAAAAACGGTTTTCTCGAAATAAGTAAAAAATCATTGTAAGAAAGCAAATTGCGTTAAACCAATATTATAAATAAATAAATAAATATTTCGGACACTTACACCAATGATCTAGTCCCAAACTAAGCAAAGCTTGTACTATGGATATAGATAACGGATAAACATACATAAATATTTATATAAACATCCATGACTCAGGAATAAATGTTCATATTCATCACACAAACATTTATCCGTCGCGGGATTCGAACCCACAGCCGTTGGCTTCACTGACAGGGTCACTATCCACTACACCAATCGGTCGTCATTATGGTGGTCTGATATACATTTAAACTAATATTTCCTTATATAATAAAAAAATCTCTTAAATGAAAAACTATATTTGATTTGTATGAAAATTTGTGTCACTTAAATCAAGATGTATCTTGAATCTTAAAGTAAAACATTAAGATTAATCGTAATTTTTCGAAAAGTTAATCTGCAAATATTACGGAAATTTATTAACATACATAATATAAATCTAACTAACATTATAAATGCGAAAGTTTGGATGTTTGTTTGTTTATTTGTTTGTTTGTTGCTCAATCATTGCGAAACGGATGAACGGATTTGGATTAAATTTGATATATAGGTAGAACATACCCTGAATTGAAACATAGGATATTTTTAATCCCGATAAAGTGAGTAATTACCGCGGGATAAACAAATTTCCGCGATAAAGTTATTCCACGCAGGCGAAGCCGCGGCGGAAAACTAGTATACCTATAAATTGAAAATTTAGAAAAAAAATATGACACATTGTATGGGCCTTCTTAGCATTAAACGTCACTATACAAGTAGAGTCCGATACGTATGACCGCCTCCCTAGCTCAATGTAAAGAACATAAGGTTTACGAGGTCGAGGTCGCGGGTTCGACCCCCAGCCGGTTACATGTTTAGTACTCGGTTTGATTGGTGGTGGAGGATTTTAAATATCCGCCTGGCTAGCTACCACTAACTTCTAAGCCAGCAGCAATTTTAATAGCATTGTTCTGTTCAGGTTGTCAGAGGTAAGATAGCTAGTCCGCCAAATAAGACGAGGTATTCCGGGTCAGTACGTTTCCACCTTCGGCCTCATTTTCACTTAACATCAGGTGAAAGTTGAATTCGTGTAATTCCCATTAACGGTATCGCCATTTTTGATTACGAACACCTTTCTCCAAAGGAACCATAGTCGAAGTCGACCAAAAATTTAGGATTTCTCATACAAAGTAAACTATTCTGAAACCACCTTTAGTATGGAAATCCATCTATTTTCGGCTGAATTCACAATTTCAAACTCAAAACTTCAAGCATTTATTTCAACGTAAGATACATGATATCATTTTGTTGAATGTCAATTTAAATCTACTGGAAATAAAAAAAGTTTATTGCATTTATCTGTCAGTCGGTATGTCCAAACTACTAGCGCTTCGGAAAGGGAAATCATCTGTGGGAAAAGAAGCGGCGTAAGAAACCCACGGGATCATTGTTGTCCTTTTTTTTTAAATAAAGTATATAATTAATACAAGTTTATAATTTTGGGGAGTTTGTCATTCAGGTAGTCACTAATTTTATAATAACCCTTTTTTGCTAATGTTATTTTGACATAATCTTTAAATTTTTTCTTAGTTAGATTAATGATATTCTCAGGTATAAGGTTATAAAAGCGTATACAGTGTCCCACAAATGATGTATTAACTTTGCTTAGTCTGAACATAGGGGTAGCCAATTTGTTCTTATATCCTAATAGAAAGTTCTTCGTAATCAGGAGTGGAGTCGCCAGTAAACAGGAGTTACACGAATTAAATTTCACCCTGTATAATATGAGATGAGATTTTTTCATGTAAACACACCTTGATGATACTCCTGTTTCTTAAAATTATTATAAGTATTCCCGAACGAGTACGACATTGGAACCTTCAAGAAACGAGCCTACACCTTCCTCAAAGGCCGGCAACGCATCTGTGACCCTTTTGGTGTTGCGGGTGTCCATGGGCGGCGGTGATTGCTTTCCATCAGGTGACCCGCATAACACAATGGTTACTTTTTGTATGTGTCTCGACTGTGTAATATGGGGTCTTTACCTATGAAATTGGAGGTTTTTTTCTTCGTTAATCATATGCACCAATTCCTGCGATTTTCAAAGCTATATCCAAATTTGTTTTTTATTTGGAAAATGGAATGTTATTTCAAGGTTTCACATGAAATATTTTTTAATTTCTGGGCTAAATCACATAATAAAAAAAAATTAACAGAGCTCTTTTCATGTGCTTCCCATAATCATTTCTTAGATTCGCTGAAACTTTTATAAAGCGGTTACTTTAAAAATGAACGCTGCCAATACTTAGCTTAATGTTATCCGATAATACACACAAAGTTTAACTAAATTTGGATTTGCCGTTCCCAAAAAAAAAAAATCAAAAATGTGTGTATGGAGAAACCAGTCTTAATGAAATTCTTCATACAAAACGGCAATTTCATAGGTAAGGACCTATTTGTGATTGTTTGTGTCATAAAATGGATTGAAATAAAATTTTCTTTCTTTCATTCAATATCCACATGCGAGAGTCTATTTGTTTGGCCGGCATTTACGCCTAACCTGCTGAACCGATCATATTGAAATCTGATAAGGAGGTGGGACCCGGAGAAGGTCAAAATCAAAATCAAAATCAAAAAATGCTTTATTTTGTAGGTACACAGGGTACACTTAAAATAGTCAGATTATTTTTAAAGCTACTGCTTGTTCAAAAGGCAATTTTCCCCTGAGAAGAACAAGCAAGAAACTCGAGAGGTCGCTCTTTTAAAAAAAGGTTTTTATATTACAAAACTATTATTTTATATTATAATATTTCATTATTAATTGTGAAATAGCCTGGTTATGCGAACGGGCTGGTTATGTCCATGATTGTTTATCATCTAAATAATCTGATATTTTATAATATGCTTTCTTAATAAGTTTCTGTTTTATAGTATCTTTAAATTTATTGAAAGGAAGATTTTGTATATCAACAGTAACTTTATTGAAAAAGCGTATACATAACCCTTTGAATGAATTACTGACTTTGTGGAGGCGACTTATGTGACCTGCAAGTTTATCTTTATTTCTTGTATTGACATCATGTTTATCACTATTTTTCCTAAATGATGCTATATTTTTTTTGACATATATTAGATTTTCAAAAATGGGTGAAAAAGGAAGAGGTCGTGTCCGTGAGGGGAACTAGTACTTGTAACAATGTGTTGGAACTATTCACTATGACAATTCAATATAATAATATATCGCACACATTTAATAAAGATAGTTTCCATTATATGAAATTTGGTTTATGGATGGATTAGGACCTGGATTAGTATATAGGCAAATATTTTGCTGAACCGATATTGATTAAATGTTGCACGCGAACAAAGTCGCGAGCAATAGCTAGTTTATGATATATTGATGTGATGTGTGACGTAGGGTCGCTCATTCTTAGGCGACATTTTTTAGATAAACTAAGACATGACAGACAGATGGACATACACCGAAGTGACACTAAGTGCGCCCGCCCACGACCGATTTTTTATAGGACCGATAATAGGGCCGATTTTTTTCCTCAATACTTTTATCACCGATGTTATGACCGATTTTTTGTAGGACGTGGGCGTTGAAACATTGCAATCAGTACGTTCCATTTTTCTCGTACAAAAATCGGTCACCGATTGTCGGCAGTGGGCGGGAAGCCTAAAGGTTCCTTTATTGGTATGTACAATACCCCAAAATATAATGAGAAATATGACGTGCCCGCGCGACGACCGTAACACTTCCAGTATAAGCAGGTCTCGCTGCATCCACATTTTCGGTACTATCGCGCGGCCAGCTTATGCTGGTTGTGTTACGATTTGGGTCCTCGCTTACTACCGATAATTGGTGAGACAATGACAGGTATATATCAATCAATGTGTAATTGGAGTGTATATGGAATACATTACGAACTCGCGTGACTGGTACCTTCACGCATATTGGTCTTGCGCCAAGGCTACCTGCTAGTTTCCTTCGCTACTAAGATTTCAAATCGATATACACGTTTATAATTCAAGCAGTTACTTAAGGCTGACATTAAATATTTATACCGAGTTGTATAATACTCCAGGCTTTGCTGAACCGTTTCAAAATTGGTTTGGAAATAAATAAATCTACAGAACACTCTTAATATACGATTAGGATACATTCATGTAATTGCATGAATTCTCCACAATCGTCTTTTTATGAAACGTGCACTATAAGTCTTAAAGGCAAAGAAAGATTGGAAGCTTTTGAGATGTGGTGCTGGAGGAGAATGGAGCGTATCAGCTGGACAGAGAAGAAAACGTACGAGGAGGTTTTAAATATAGTAAGGGAGAAAAGGAAATTGTTGGGAGTAATTGAGAATAGAAGAGGGAAAATGCTGGGACATCTTATACGACACGATGATTTCATCAAACCATAATAGAAGGAAGAACAGAGGGGAAAAGAAAAAGAGGAAGACCGAGAATAAGCTACATGCAGCAGATAAAAGAGAAGTTGAATGTCGTGTCGTATCAGGAGGTCAAGAGGAAGGCGGAGAGCAGAGAGATATGGAAAAATCTCACCGACAAGAGCATGGTTCTTAAATCAGATGATGATGATGAAATCTTTTCATCTCGGACTACCAGGCAAGGGGAAGGCAATCTATTTGTTGTCGGCGTACCGGACATTCGCACTTACGTTTCACTTCTTTCTTCATAATGCGGACTTCTTCTCTTCGAGTGGCAAGCAAGAGTGGCTACACTCAAACAGCAGCCTGAAGGAGATCGTCAAACGTCCAGGTGTCAGGACACGCGGAGCAAGATTGCTGATCCATTGTCTGCGGGAAGACATAAAGAAAAATGTATTATATGGAACTTCTCTTAAGATTAATTTGCAGCTGATATAATTTTGATACTGATTGCTCCTATAAATATTATCATAAGGTCATTGTCATATCCACATCATTAGCTTTTTATGAAGATAATCACCGTGATAAATACCGAAGAAATAACGCTGGGCATCTGCTCTTGACCACTAATTTTTGTGTGATGTTGCAAATACAGTTTTGTACATATTTAAATCGTCGTTTATTGAATGAATTGCATCACCACCCAGCAATTTCTTCACCGATAAGGTTCCTTGAGTCCTTGAATTCACATGATATCTATCTATCAATAACAAAAACTTTACGACAGATTACTAGATTAGAAATAAGGAACTGCTGAAAATAAGCTGCATAAACGAATAAATCGATAAGATAGCCAACATTATCAGCCTACCGTTATAATAGCATTAACAGATACGCTATCGGACAAAGTCAGGAGTTACCCATGACCTTTGTCTTAAGCGTAGTTTCGCCCACTTACACAATTCGTAGATAGACCGATAACGCGTCTTTACCTAAATATAAAGAAAATAAACCAATTTTAAACAATTATCAAATGACACAGAGAATAAAACAAAGTTATTTAAAAAAAAAGGACCTGAAAATATTTTACCAGTATACCTTTGTGGCGTGCTATTACTATATATATCGAAATTTAAATATCTAGGACATATTATTGAATATCTTAATGACGTTGATGATATTGAGAGACAGAGGCCTATCGCTATGCAAAGTAACATGCTGGCGCGGCAGTTTGCTAGCTGCTCGAAGGACGCCAAGATCAAGGCATACTGCCAGACGTTCTACACCAGCTCCGAGTGCAATATAATAATGCCTTTAGGGGTATGCTGGGGTTGCCATGGCGTCTGGTATGTTTGCCGAGAACAGGGTGATTGATTTCTTCGCTGTGATGCGATACCTGAGGGCGTCATTCGAGCAGAGAGCAAGATCATCCAGAAATAAAATAATTATGGCTGTATATATTATTTATATATTAGATGATAATTTTAATAATATAAAGTACAAACTATTTAAATACATAAATAGTATGTAATGTGTAAATGACTAAATGATAGATACTAATGACACAATTATAATAATAATCGTATAATGTAATAATTTAGGAAAATTTTAATGTAATTTTTAAATTCTAATTTTTAATGTAAATTGATATGGGACAAGCTCCTGCAAGATTTTTTTTTTATTTTAGGTATTTATATTTTTTTATATAAAATAAAAACTTTTTAAAACCAAGCTTTTGGAGAGACGATCCTGGCTGCAGCATCAGGTCATCGCGAAAATTAGTTAAACATATAACTATCAAAACTAACCGTGTATGCCAATTTTCGTATCCGTGCTATTAACCGTTAAGGAGTTCCTCTCATGAGGAGCCGATCCTGGCTGTATCAGTTCATGTCTATCATATAAATGTATTGTCACCAGAATTGAAGGAGTGTGTAAACCGCCTCCGTGGCTCAATATTTAAGTACTCGGTTTGGTTGGTGGTAGAGCATTTTAAATGTCCGCCTGGCTAGCTACCACCATCTTATCTATATCTGCCGCATTGTTGTGTTCCGGTTGTTAAAGATAAGATAGCCAGTCCCCCAAATGTGTTGGGGTTTCCGGGTCAGTACGCTTCCACCTTCGACCTCATCTTCACTTAACATTAGGTGTGATTGGTAGTCCTGCACACAGGAAATGGTTCTAATTTCACTTGCAAATACGAAGGAAAATAAAATCTTTAAAAAAAAAATAAGTTGTAGCCATGTAAGGGTTTCGTCATCTAGCGTCCAAGGTCCATAGTCAGATCCCCGTTGCCAGCTGAAATTTATAGGACTCGTTAAAACCAAGGGCTGATCCAGCCATGGGGTGAAGGGGGGTCACGTGTTCGTGAGAGGCCTCATCCAACTTATTAAGTACGTTTTTTTTTGTAAATTAGTTTGTAAATTGTTTCTATAAATGAACATCTATACAAAATACATTCTGTAAAAACGTGCCAAGTCCCTATGTTAAATTTCAGCTCTCTAGTGAGTGTCAAATTAGCAGAACTTTACCATCACATAATTTAGAAAATAACTTAGTTAAAAATTTGAAATTTTCCGATCCCTATGTGAAGACGTAAAATGTTTATTTTGTTTGTATCATGAGGTCAAGAGGAAAGCGGAGAGCAGAGAGATATGGAAGAAACTCCACCGACAAGAGCAAGGCTCTTAAATAAGATGATGATACGAAGACGTAGCTTATTAGATAACGTAATCTTTAAGCTTTTCCAGTGATTCGCGAAAACCGGCCAAATAATAAATAAATATTCTTAAGACATACACACAGCGCCATCTAGTTCCACGGTAACTGTAGTATAGACTTGTGTTGTGGATACCAGATGGTTGCTATACTACATAAATACATTTGTTTTTTTGTAAATAAATACTTATTACAAATGAAAACATCCATAACTCGGGTACACATGTCCGTATTCCTCACACAAACGTATGCCCCTAGCGGGATTCGAACTGGCAACCTTTTGGTATAGTGGTCAGAGTTGCTAACCACTACACCATACAGGTCGCCAACTAATGCTACCAGAAAAGCTGTATACGGCAGTGTTGCTTTGCGCTCGACCTAGCGGGGGCACTACCCCTGGCCAAGATTTTAATGAAACATATTAAAAAAACGATCAACGGTGCTTTTTTTATTAATTTAAGTACCAGTGGTTGAGCGGCCCTTAGTTAAGTACAGTTCCTAAACGTTCTAGGGTTCTATTCATTACTACTACAGACAGTTTAACCATTCTTCTTACAATTGTTCAGACCTCGAATGTGGTGGAGCAACCATGCGGGATTCGGCGTGTGTCGGGCCGGTCCACCATACTCTAGCTCGTCTCTCAATCAAGATGGACAGTCTGAACTAAGCGATTACAGTCCTTACTGACTTCAATAATATATAAGGTCTAACAAAATTAACCCGACAAGCGTTGCAGAGTGTATGTATAGGATGTACCTATTACGAAAAAAAAAACATTAAAGTTAACAGATTTTATTCAAAAAATAAAATTTAGAAATGTAAATTTTGTGAGTTGGACCTTAATGACCGCGCATGCCCCGGCGCCGCCGCCACTTGCTATGATTGGTTGCGCCCTGTGCCCCGTCACCCCCTTTGACATCTTCCATATGAACGTTGCCTTTTTTTTCTCATTGATAAAATAAGGTACAATCGAAATGAAGTAAATCTATTAATTTGCATTTTAATTTGCACTTACATTTAATTTTTTTACTCGGACGAAAATTTTTAAGGAAAGTTTTTTAATGAATATCTTATTTTATTGTCATGTACGTGCAATTGCCAAAGTTTGGCGGGTTAATTTTGTTAGACCTTATATACTCTTGGAAACATTCTGCTGTAAGCTGAGCTGTAAAGGTTTATTTGTTTCAGACTGACCTCTCACTTACTCTTAAATTAAATTACGTGAAATTTGACAACCCTGGATCCATCTGACAGCTGCCAGCAATCAGGTATTGTTTGTGTGATGAAGTTAAGGTAGCAGATCTTTAATTATTAATATATGTAGGAGAAAGTCTAAATCGAAATTGTTTTACAAATGTTACTGAAAGTTATCCGTCACATGATGACATGATGTGTGTAAAAGAAAATATAACAAAATCCAACCAAGACCCTCCAAACAATATCATAAAAATTGAGCGTGCTACCTTAATTGGGTCACCGACTGTACAATCCTGGATTTACGAGTAGATATAGGGTATTCCAATAGACCCCGAGGCACAATAAACTGATTTCATTCGAGCAGATCCACAAGCGGAAGGGTTAAACTGCATTATCCATATTTTGTCGTAGGCAGATCTTTAAATTTGCTATTCTATGCAATGACTACGCTGATCGGAACGCAATATATTGCGAACATTTCACAGAAAACAACTGCTCAGATATTGATTACGTTAGGTCATGTACCTATGCTTTTGGATACTATCGAGGAGCCCCGCTTATTGGGGCTGCCCTTTGGGAAGCGCAGTTTCCATATATATATATATATGACGTGGGATGCTCAGAGATATCCCAAAGATTAACGTTTTGGTGTTCCAAACATTAAAAATGTAATGCTTGAAACAACATCCACGATTCACCTTCAACATATACAGAAATGCACACGTGAGAGGGTTTTAACGGCGATAGTCTTATCGCCGTTATAACGAGTAAATCTATGGATGTTTTTTTATGGAAATCCCATAGTCGCCTTTCACGACACCCACGAAATGAGAGGATTGGTTCTATCTTTATATTTGCCGTAAACACATAATAATACCGAAAATGTCCGACATATATTACGATCAGTCAGGCTTTAAATTGAACGCCTAATAAACGATCTGCCTACGACATGCATTAGACAAACATTTTGATTAACGACTTCTGTTGGCATTGCACTCGATACTTAGCTCTACGTTGCTTCCAAGTGACCGCTAATCAGCTACGATTGTAATGTCTTGTTTTTACGTACGTGAAGCTAGAATACACAAAGTGGAATTCCTATTTTGATCATGTCAAAAAACTGTACTGAAATAGTGCCAAATAGTGTCCAAAGGAAAAAATAGTGCCATTGTAGTATAAGAGTTATTCAATATTTTAAGTGAGCATTCTGGCATCACGTGTTGCTGGAATCGTCTACGCAGAGACTGCTTTACCTATGATCAGAATTTATGTCTCATAAATTTGTTCGTAAATAGTGCCACCGAAATATACAAGTTCCATAAATAGTGCTTCAAAAACAACGAATTATTTAGATGTCTTTGTGCAAAGGGTCAGCGTAGATGACGGATTTTCTGTAAGCCAGACAAAAAATATAATCGGACAATTTTATTCGGGACTATGGAGTGTATATTAATTGCATTAACACACACGACGAACAAATAGTCGGTCGGCGCCGGCCCTTTTTAGAAATATACTGCGGATCATCCGTTTCCGTAGATGGTTATGGGCAGCGGTGACACTTACTATCAGGTGCGCCTCTTGCTCGTTTGCCCACCTCTTCAATAAAAAAAATAAAAATATATATATATATATCTAAATAACTTCGTTGTTTTTAAAGAACTATTTATGAGGCTTGTATATTTCGGTGGCACTATATATGCAACTTTTTTTGAGATATACGTTATACATAGGTAGAGCAGGCTCTGCCTATGAGAACGAGGATTCCAACAACACGTGGCGCCACAATGCTCACTTAAAATATTTAACAATCTCTCTTTATTGCTGTACTGTTTTTATGATTAGTGTACAATAAACTATAAATAAAAAATAAAATAAACAATTCTTAGGCCCGTATTAATAAAAATGGAACGTACTGATTGCAAATTTTTTATATATATATTATGTTTATTGCCAATATCGGTGATAAAAGTATTGAGGAAAAAAATCGGCCCGATTATCGGTCCTACAAGAAGTCGGTCGTGGGCGGGCACATTTAGGCCCGTATTAATAAATCAATCTCAATACAAGTCTTGAAGCTGTATCAACCGAGATGCGTCTTAAGCAGTTGACGCTATCTCATGCTCCGTGCTAATTTATGAACCAATCTTGAGGTCTATTTAGCTGAGATCACTTTTCAAATATTCGCCTCAGCGGCGAATGAATGACAGTCTCGAGTTTCGTTTAACAATACGCGCACCTACGAGTACTGCTTGAGTAAGCACGTGCGTTTCAGGTCTCAAGTAAGGTTTATTAATCAACACGTTTCCTTGAGACCAGTCACAAGACTGTTCTCTATCTTGAGAATGGTTTATTACTACGGGCCTTAGACTATAGTAATAATAATAATAATAATAATAATAATAATAATAATAATAATAATAATAAATATCCTTAGACATACACACAGCGCCATCTAGTTCCACAGTAAGCAACTATATGCTTGTGTTGTGGATACCAGATGGTTGATATACTACATAAATACCTTTTTTTTTTTTGTAAATAAATACTTATTATAAATGAAAACATCCATAACTCGGGTACACATGTTCGTATTCATCACACAAACATATGCCCCTAGCGGGATTCGAACCCGCAACCTTTTGGTATAGTGGTCAGAGTTGCTAACCACTACACCAAACAGGTCGTCTGGCATAGTGGCACAAATTTTTCCTTTAGGCACTATTTCAGCACAGTTTTATGTTCAGCACAGACATTTCCAAAATTGCTGTATTCCACTGTGGGAATTCTAGCATCACGCATGTTTGTTTTTGGCAACGCTGGGATTTACTGATGTTTTATAGAGCCCCTGGGACAAATGGATGTCTCTGTTATCTATGGCTTTGTGTTTGGTCTACTCAATAGTCGTATCAAGGTATTGTTTTTAATGAATTTTGTTAAATTTATTTTAAAATAAGATAACGTTTATTTAAAAAACCAGCTTATTCATAATTTATACTAGTATTTAAGTTCGCGTAGTAGGCATCCAGAATAATTTGCCTGTGACTCATTCATAAAATTAAATGACTTAAGCTGGTATATATCCGTTCCTAAACAGCAGGTAATAAGCTAATAATACAAGTCAGAGAAAGATTGTGTAGTTACCTATGCGAGTGAGTGTGTGAGGCTTGTGTGTGTGTGTGTGTGTGTGTGTGTGTGTGTGTGTGTGTGTGTGTGTGTGTGTGTGTGTGTGTGTGTGTGTGTGTGTGTGTGTGTGTGTGTGTGTGTGTGCGTGTGCTGTATATAATGATGTTTGTTATGTTACATATTTTAAGATGCTTTCAGTAGATAAATAATGATTAGTTCTTAACCAATTTCGACATATCATTTAATGGACATGTAATAAAGATAATTTATTTATTTAAAAACAGTAACAAATAAAGAGATGGAATTTAAATATAAACTAGAACAAATGTAAAAAATTGGGGCCGTGAGGCAAGGTACCTGCTCGTTGGATGGAGATACTTAAGCGTTGAGCGAGGAAACAACCAGCTCTCGGGTCACCAGTGACATCGACTAAGCGCGCCTAAATTTAAGAGCGCCCGGCCCTCAAAGACCTAAAGTTTCGAAATATTAAGTTTAAGTTTTACATGTAATTCAAAATTGCATTGAAATTATATATCATTATTTATTAATTTAGGTACGTAGCGTGTAGCACTGTTGACCGTTGGAGCATAAAATTTCTAGAATGGAGATCAGACGAGAGCACCGACAGTCCATCTACAAGGTGGACAGAAAACCTAGTATAGGTTACGCAAAGCGTCTGAATGCAAACCAGGCACAATTTTTCAAATGTTCTTGCGATGATCCAGGTAATTCTCTAAGAAGTCGTTACCTGCATTTTAATTGCCTCAGTTTAATGGAATTTCAACGTCATCAGTCAAATTGGACCAATAATAGCAGTACTTCAACTGTGAAATTCGACCAATATACATTGCTGGTTTTTTTTATGCACCACCGACTTGACCTCAATCACACCTGATGTTAAGTGAAGTTGAGGTCGAAGGTGGAAGCGTACTGATCCGGAAACCCCAATACATTTGGGGGACTGGCTATCTTATCTCTGACAACCGGAACACAACAATGCTATTAACATTGCTGCTTGACGGCAGATTTACATAAGATGGTGGTAGCTAGCCAGGCGGACATTTAAAATGCCCTGCCACCAACCAAACCGAGTACTTAAACATGTACCCCGCTGGGGATCGAACCCGCGACCTCCGAATCGTAAACCCAATGTTGTTTACATTGAGCCACGGAGGCGGTTGAAGTAATATTTGAATTAACAGAACCAAGCCTCCCAACAATGTATACCGAATTAGTCTCTGCATTTATGATGGAAGTAGTGTATTCGGGATCTACCAATCCACTAAATCGGAATCTAACTGTTCTAATTTAGATTACAATTTCCTAATTAGATTTCCTAAAAATAGTATAGTATATAATAAGCGCTTCAGGTTCATCAGATCAACCCGGACGAAACAGTAGTATGAAAGTGCCACTAGTGGTCACCCATCCAAAGCTAGTCCGCACCACACGTTGCTTAACTTCGCTAATCGATATCGCCCCCCGACTGTTTCTACCAACCAATAGTTTATTTTATTGAATTACAACTGGCTTACGCGTTATAGTACAACCTGCGGGCGACAGGCAATTTTCGCGCACGTTTACACAAAGCTATGGATGGACTATAATTAAGACAACTTTATTGCAATATATTTAAGGTCCATTTTCAGTTTTCTACTGTCAGCAGGTTGAATAGACATATACTTGGTGACCCGTTTTCTTGGTCTCGAGTGTATTTATTACCTATCTATTTTCTAAAGGCATTTTTTCTCTTGAAATAAATTGAATGCTAGTTTTTAGTGGTTCCGATGTAAAAACAGATATTCTTATAGTTTCGTCCTTATGTTCCCAGTAGTTCTGTTGGACAGTTCTGTTGGCCGAACTAATGGGAATTTTTGTCTCACTAGTTCTATCAACAGAACAAATGGTACTAGGGATTCCCAGTAGTTCTGTCGAGTTCTAATTCGAGTGCGAGCGAAGCGAGCACGGGAGTTTTTGGCACCCCGACATGGATAGGTTAGGTTCGAAGCTCGCTCTGCTCGCCCGGCTCGCTTCCGCCATACCCTTCGTGTTAGGTTGACATGTTATTCACTAGAACTAGTGGGACAAAAAAATCCCATTAGTTCGGTCAAAAAAAGTTCAAGTTATTTACAGAACTAGAGAGACAAAAATTCCCATTAGTTCGGCTAACAGAACTGTCCAACAGAACTACTGGGAACAAAGGGTTTCGTCATGTATGTCTGCATGTCTGTGTGTTTGTATCATGCATACTTTCACTAGCAGCCTATTGGCTATATACCCAACTAACGTTTTTTATGATTAAGCGAACAGAAGAAAGGCCGGCAACGCATCTGTGACCCTTTTGGTGTTGCGGGTGTCCATGGGCGGCGGTGATTGCTTTCCATCAGGTGACCCGCATGCTCGTTTGCCGCCCTCTCATATAAAAAAAAAAAAGAAGACGTTTCCGGGCAATAAAATTACAACTACTCCATTATAGTGAATACTGCTCTGTCATACAATATATACAATACATACAAATGCACTGCTCGATTACGTGTGTTACATTACAAGTGATCCTCTATAATTGGATGCTCTCTAGTCAACCACACGTTGTATCGGGTACATAATTGCTAGTCATGGATCACACAGGACATCGACACCTTTTTTTTTTCGCGTGGAAATGCTTTACGCGAACCGCTCGCCTGGGTGACGGCTAAAACCCCGCGGCGACCTTCTTGGGAGTAGGGAGGACCTGGAAACGCATAGGCGGTTCCAGCCCCCCCGCCCCCCTTACAAGAGGACGCCTATTCACGGAGGGCGCCTAGCGCCATCGACACCTAATAAACAGGCTAGAGGCATCCGTCAACCAGAACAGATGCCCAAAAATGTCGAGTCAGTTATTGGCTCGTCTTCTCAAGAGTATTCATCAGTAATACAATAGAAATCTTTTTAGGTTTTTAGGTTCTGTAGGTTGCTTTAGGTATAGAAGAAGAAACATTCTTTATTTTACACAACAGAGAAATAGTTTAACAGGCGGTTGTATCGCTTGTAGCGATCTCTTCCAGACAACCGTGGTATAGGTATTACATATTATATAAAGCTCGTTTAGTTATAAAACCTACAACATTAAAACGTTAACATTGTGAACTTCATTGCGTTATAGAAGATGCTAAGATCTCCTAAAACGCTTTTCTGAAAAATTAATCAAGTGCCCCTTTATATTTTCTAAAAATAGTTTAGTGAGTCCTGATATTTGGCCTCGGTGAAATTTTTCATAGAGGAGCTATTGATCGATTTCTTTTCAAAATTGTTACAGGAGTTCTAAGTATATTCTCCGATACAATGAAATTCACAGTGGTAGTTTTAATCTGATAGTCTATGTCGTATTACTAAATATTTATACTATTTATAAAGCAAGCTACCGATTTTTCAGAAAACATTTATATTTTATCACTATTCAGGTAACTCTATCCATGTGCAAAAAATCACTGCCTTTAAAAAGTTAAAAGTATATACTTAATGACTATACGGGTGAATTTGAATCCGTGTAATTCCCATTCACTGGTGACGCTCCTCTTGATTAAGACCAACTTTCCCCAAAGAACCTAGTCTAATTTGATTAAAAAATTTACAATTATCCATACAAAGTAAACCATTCTGGAACCACCTTTAGTCTAACCATAGTCTAATTCGATTAAAAAATTTACAATTATCCATACAAAGTAAACCATTCTGGAACCACCTTTAGTCTAACCATAGTCTAATTCGATTAAAAAATTTACAATTATCCATACAAAGTAAACCATTCTGGAACCACATTTAGTCTAACCATAGTCTAATTCGATTAAAAAATTTACAATTATCCATACAAAGTAAACCATTCTGGAACCACCTTTAGTCTAACCATAGTCTAATTCGATTAAAAAATTTACAATTATCCATACAAAGTAAACCATTCTGGAACCACATTTAGTCTAACCATAGTCTAATTCGATTAAAAAATTTACAATTATCCATACAAAGTAAACCATTCTGGAACCACATTTAGTCTAACCATAGTCTAATTCGATTAAAAAATTTACAATTATCCATACAAAGTAAACCATTCTGGAACCACCTTTAGTCTAACCATAGTCTAATTCGATTAAAAAATTTACAATTATCCATACAAAGTAAACCATTCTGGAACCACATTTAGTCTAACCATAGTCTAATTCGATTAAAAAATTTACAATTATCCATACAAAGTAAACCATTCTGGAACCACCTTTAGTCTAACCATAGTCTAATTCGATTAAAAAATTTACAATTATCCATACAAAGTAAACCATTCTGGAACCACATTTAGTCTAACCATAGTCTAATTCGATTAAAAAATTTACAATTATCCATACAAAGTAAACCATTCTGGAACCACCTTTAGTCTGGAAGTCCAAAAATTTTCGACTGAATTCGACTATGTTCCTAGTGGAAAGTTATTCGTAATCAGGAGTGGAGTTACTGTTAACCAAGACTAACACAAATTAAATTAACACAAATTTATCCAATTGCTTTGGAACTTATGGTATGTGTGTGACTCGAGATACAAATAAACGATTTATCTATCTATCTATCTAAATTTCACCCTAGCACTCTATTGGCTCTGTTAAGCACACTTAAATAATAAGGTTACTACGGCCAGACATTCCACCTCCCATAGTCTTGGTTAATCGCGAGAGATGTCTTTTTTATGCACAACGGGTTAGCACTTGGAGGCCGAAGGTGGAAGCGTACTGACCCGGAAACCCCATCTTATTTGGGGGACTGGCTATTTTATCTCTGACAACCGGAACACAACAATGCTATTAACATTGCTGTTTGGCGGCAGATTTAGTTAAGATGGTAGTATTTAGCCAGGCGGACATTTAATATGCCCTACCACCAACCAAAGTCAGTGGTACTTACTGGGTACTCTTTCTACATGCACATTATCTTGACTCTCGACAAGTTTAATTCTTTCGCCCTATCCTTTTGTGTCAATTTTTCCCTTACTGGGGCTTGACGTCACTCGAACGCCCTTACTCCTCAATCGAACACAGTCAGTTCGATTGTATATCGCCACCTCCTCAACGCTCCTCAAACTCAAGCCGGGCTCGCTTGCAATGTCATGCGTGTGCGTATCTTTCAAAGGGCATGCTCCGTACTCCATGCTGCCGTCATAGTAGAATGCTGGTAGAGCCAATTGGAATGTGGTACCCCGCCTCATACCGGTCTCATTATGACGACCTCTTTGGTGTACCTAGTAGTTAGAATCTGACTGCTACGAGTATACCCAAAGGTCGCGGGTTCGAATCCAGCTAGGGAAATATGTTTCTATGATGAATACAGATATGAGGTCCTGAGTTATGGATGTTTTTCATTTATATATGTATTTATTTACATAAAAAGATGTATTTGTGTAGTTTATGAACCATCTGGTATTCATAATACAAGCCTAGTTGCTTAGTGTGGAACTAGATGGCGCTGTGTGTATGTGCAAAGATATTTATTATTATTTATTTAACCTCAGCTAGTTGACAGAATTAATTCGGCACAATAAATCAAACATGATTTTACAAGTCAAAAGCAATAAACCCTTATTCTTGTTCACCTCACGCCGACAATGTATATTTGCCATTATACGCGTATTTATATATCCAAGTCCCATTTATAGCAGAGTTAAATTTAAATCAAATGGATTTAATTCGAAATTCAAATATTTTCTCATCAAGATACATTCGCTTTTCGCTCTTGTGTCGTCGCGTTAAGACTTTATTTTTCTTGAATCCAACTTGCCGCAGCTCACTGCGGGCAGTCTGCGGGTTTCCACTTTTTAAGCCGATCCAGATAAGAGGATTCCCCAAGTTTTAATAAACTGTAACCTCAAGGATGGTGTATAGAGACTGTGTTTGTTGGTAGTTTTATGGGATGTTAGTAAAGAAATTAATGGACACCAGATTGAAATCAGCGAGGCGCAGAAAAGAGTACACTTTGAGAGATGATGTGATTAGGAATACTCAACTTCAGCTTATCACTGGAGAAATTACAGTCGGCCACGCTCTAGAAAAACTTCGTTAGTTAAAACATTAAAATAAAATTTGAAAATTTGATTTGAGTTATATTTCTTTTCATATTAGTTACGTCTCTATTAATGGTATCATAGAAAAACGACAGTGAATTAAAAACTATTATCGGTGGTCCCATAAGCAAATGGGTCTACGGTTAAATTATTTTTTCCATCGTCCCGTCAATGGGACATCCAATTGAACTACGGAAGACGAGGGAAAAATATTATGGATTTATAATTTATGATCTAACTTAGCTTACGTATGGAATAGGTTTATAACGGGTATGTTTCATTTGTTTATCCTGCGCGTACTACTTACTGTATCGGGATAAGTAGTATCATATGTTTTAATCCAGGGTATATTCTACCTATATACCAAATATCATCCAAATCCGTTCATCCGTGTCGCCGTGATTGAGCAACAAACAAATCAACAAACATCCAAACTTTCGCATTTAATAAATAAATAAATATCCTTAGACATACACACAGCGCCATTTAGTTCCACAGTAAGCAACTATAGGCTTGTGTTGTGGATACCAGACGGTTGATATACTACATGAATATTTTTTTTTGTAAATAAATACTTATTATAAATGAAAACATCCATAACTCGGGTACACATGTCCGTATTCATCACACAAACAATATGCCCCTAGCGGGATTCGAACCCGCAACCTTTTGGTATAGTGGTCAGAGTTGCTAACCACTACACCAAACAGGTCGTCATTTATAATATTAGTTTAATTTGCATCGTTAATTCATTGTTGTTGTATTTGCGTAGTTTAACCTATCTGCGACTCCCTCAAGTAGCATAGCGTGACATTCGCTATTCGCTTTCGATTAGCAAAGTTAAGTAATATTTGGCACGACCAGTCCTTGTATGGGTGACCAGTAGTTCTGACGAGGTGTTCAACCTCCATCTCTTTCTTTTCGATACTCTTTGGCTATTTACTTTTTGGAATTGCATTCAAAAATTCAAAATTGTTTTCTGAAACAGTGGACAGTCGTTTTTCGGTACTGCTACGACGAGGATCTTTTGCGGGTTCGGTGCGTTTGGTGTGTCATGCCAACCGAATACTCCGACCGATAATTCAGTCACCGAATTGTCGACGCAGTACCTTCCGCAGGTATGTCCCTACACTTAGGTAGGTATTTAAAGGTACTTTGAAACTGATTGTATAATAAACAGCAAGGATGTCATCATTATATCTTTTGTTTCGTCTGTTTTGATCATGTTTAACAGTAGGGCAGGGAGGCACCAGGGTCTAAAATATAGGTAAAATAATTCTATCTAGTTTTACCTGGCCGTGTCACCATGTTCTTTCTTGATACATTTTAATATAATTATTAATTACACGTAATTAAACATTTGTATATGTAAATAAAAAAAAAGAAAAAGATAAAAAAAACATTGACTTCCAGCACGGTAAATGGAGTAAGTTAATTTATAAATAATAAGCAATAAGATCGTTATCGATCTTTATACAAGATACAAGATATACAAGATAGAAGATCGATGTTTATACAAGAAAATAAACTAATAAGGGCACGGACAATAGTCTGTGGTGTAAATATAAAAATATATATAATAAATAACACGTCACAATTGTAAAAGTTTATGACTATTGGTGCATAACTATTTTGTATTTTTGCGTTTCTTGTCTTACTTATGTCTTAGATTCAAATTAAAACAAGAACAAAACATGTTTAAGTACTCGGTTTGGTTGGTGGTAGGGCATTTTACCATCATCTTATCTAAGTATGTCGCCAAGCTGCATTATTGTGTTCCGGTTATTTGAAATAAATAGCCAGTCCTCCAAATAAGTTGGGGTTTTGAAGTGGGCGCGCTTACACCAACTGTCTCATCTTCCCTAACATCAAGTGTGATTGAGGTCCCTAACATAAATAAATAGCCTATTATTATTTGAGGTTTGGCATTTATGTCCTCAAGGTGACAACGCCTCTTAATAACCCCATGAATTCAGGTCGAAATAGTAAAATCTTAGAGAGGTGTCAAAATGTGATAGGTGATCGATCACTTGATACAAGGATGCTGCTTCCTCATCTTGGACGAATTAAGCACCTCGTTTGTCAAAATGACTAGGTACCTCAAAAGCAATGAGGAAAGAAACACTAGCGTTTACCCGCAGCTTCGCCTGCGCGAAAATAATATAGTTATAAATAAGTTTTATTTATGCCGCGGGAAGTACTCACTTTATCGGAATAAATTATACCCTATTAGTCATAAGCAAACATCCAAACCTTCGCATTTCATCTATCTTTTAACTGCAGGTACTGTGCTGTGAATTCGATCAAAAAATTATCGATTTTTGTATGCATACAAAGTAAACCATTCTGAAACCACCTTATGTATGTGATATCGTAAAAATTCCCTGCCGCCAACCAAACAGGGTACCCTTATCCCGCTGGTAATCGAACCCGCGACCTTTGTGTAAACCTTATCTTGTTTATATTGAGGTACGGATGTTGTTAAAAATAATTAAAAAAAGTTTTTTTTTTAATACAGGTTCGGGGGATCCATACAGCTCGAGGAACTGATGGCCGTTCGGTGATGACGCGTTCACAATTAATATTTCAACTGTGTTTATATTACATGCTTGGGAGGTTACAACTGTGTAGGTATATGATTATTTCTTTTAATGTACAACGAGTTAGTACTTAACCTCAATCACACCTGATGTTAAGTGAAGATGAGGTCGAAGGTAGAAGCGTACTGACAACTGGCTATCTTATCTCTGACAACCGGAACACAACAATGCTATTTACATTGCTGCTTGGCGGCAGATTTAGATAAGATGGTGGTAGCTAACCAGGCAGACATTTAAAATGCCCTACCACCAACCAAACTGAATACTTAAACGTGTACCCTGTTGGGTATCGAACCCGCCACCTCCGATTCGTAAATACAATGTTGTTTACATTAAGCCACGGAGGCGGTTAATGGAAATAATTGGTACCTATATAGAAAAAAGAAGTCTTATTTGACCTTTCGTAGGTAGGCTATCTTCAGCGATTTATTAATTCTGCAGCTACGAACGCTTTTAGACATTTCCATTCAAGTAGCGATATTGTTACGAAATCCAGACATCCATTATTTATGAATCGTTCGATTTCAGTAATAGACACCACTTTATTCCTCACTCTGTCTGGAATAGTAAATCCGCGATCTTAATATATCGCTTAATAGCAAGTACTTTAATCATCATCGCTAGTACAATTACCTGGAGTTAATCGTAATTATATGCCCCCATGTTCCCAGCGCGTTAGGTCTATTGTATTATAATTACATTAAGTATGTCGTCGTCGGCAAACATATTAGTGAATGGGTATGCCCTTAATGGCGAATCTAAAGGGAGGGTCAGATTGAACGGACAAGCTGTCATATGACTGGTATTGTTACCATCGTATTCTGGTTCTCTATCCTGCTTCCTCTTCCTTCAACCGCCGTACGTGTTACGTTTGTAATTCTAATTATAAAATAATTACTTACTTATCTAGTTCATCTGCGCTAATCATTACACACCCTTACATATCCCCATTGTTGGGGTACAGCCTGCTCTCACTGTCATCCTCCACTCGGGTCCAGTGCGGATTGGTGGATTTATGTCAGACTAGTGGCCACCTAACAGTCAGTGTTTTTAAGTCGCCTCTGTAAGCCACTGATTTGGCTTAACGACTGCCTTCAATTGAAAAGACAACCGGGACCTACTATTTAACCTCCGAAGCATGGAAAACACTCGTATTAAAATGCCATTAGAGGTCACCCATCCAAGGACTGACCGCGCCAGATATTGCTTAACTTCGCTAACCTAAATGTTGGGCGCTCCATAGAGTCGAACGCTAAAACAGCGGCTAAGACGCTTGGCATTCTCCTTAAGGTCAGACGATATTTCACCCCAAAACAACTTTTGGTGCTTTACCAGGCTCAGGTCCGCTCGTGCATGGAATACTGCTGTCAACTCTGGGATGGTTCAGCCAAGTTTCAACTAGCTGCACTCGATTCTGTGGAACGACGTGCCACTCATGGCACTCAACTCATAAGTGATAATTCGATGACGGCTAAATTGCAGAGCCTTGAACATCGTCGCAAAGTCGCCTGCCTCTCAGTTTTTTACAGGATGCATTTCGGGGAGTGTGTGTAGGAATTATATAATCTTACTCCACCGTCGCCCTTCCACCTTCGGACCTCTAGGCGTCGGGAGGGATTCCACCCGCATGTAGTTAATATACTGAACATTCGCATTAAGAAGTTCGACTCTTCATTCATCATTCGAACAGCCAAGGTATGGAACTCATTTCCGGCGTCAGTCTTTCCTGTATCCTACAACCTTGGGATCTTAAAAAGCAGAGTGAATAGGCTTTTACTAGGATTACCTGCTACATCTTCGACCATATCGTCACTTTCTATCAAGTGAGATTGTGGTCAAACGCGAACCCAGACAATCATAATCCAGTGACTGCGCCACGAGTCTTCACTGCGACTGCGCCACGCATAATCTGCGCTCATCGTGACAACCAATTTACTCCTTATATTGTGGGGTATACACGTAGATAAAAAGAGTCAAACTTATAACAGCATAACTATTGTGTCACAATATTTTATTTAACATGAAATTTAACTCACGGCATATTTTGCCTTGCACTGGTGACATGAGGGTGTATCTTCTAGATGCAGATGACGGTATTAGTATGAAGATTAGGTAAATACATTACTATATAAAGATAGTATACTTATTGTGATACCCATGGCTTATTTTGCCTGGGTCAAATAAACTTTTCTTATTATTAAACCAGAGTTATCAATAACTTGCGATGATGCAAGACAAGTTATCAATTTAACCTGGAGTTACTAGTTAGCTCGGAGTTAAGATCGTCAACCCTGAGTGGCGCAAGTGGACCAATGTAATTGATCTAACAGGTACCAGTAATAACTATCAGAAATTCGAAACTCTTTGGAAATATTAGCTCAGTAACCACTAATAACATTACATACGAATATTTATGTGGATCGGACTTCAGTTGACTTTGATTGTTACGTATTGGCTGATACCCATTTGTGCTTAAGCGAGGGGCATCTGGCAACACATCAGGACAGGCAACAGATGTAAGGGTCTCGCCAAAAACTTCTAGACAGTTTCTCCTGTCAGCCTATTGCACCTGATTGGCTCTGCCAAGGGCATATAACAATCTCGGAATGGCCAATAGGACTGTGGTTCCCCGCCTCCCTCATACCTCAGTCAGCTGCTGGAATTAATTCTGTAGGTATAGTAAATCAAACAACAGACGTCTATTAGCTCTTTGGTCGATGTCTGAGCTTACGAGTGGCTAGTAAACACTGAGGTTACTTCTCTGACATAAATCACCAATCCACACTGATCCCACGTCTCCTATTAACAGAAGTTTAGGTGCAGTGGAGATGTATGGATGTTGAATTGGCTAAGGATGGTGATGATAAAATTGGCTACCTCTTTATGCGTTGCGCGGTGGAGTCCGTTCGAAAATCGAAAATGCAAGACGTGATTGTACAAACGATTTCCGACCCAGCGTTCTTCGAGTCGACTAGTTTCCAAACTAAGCGGTACGAGCTTGTTGCAGATTCTGTAACAAGATTGTATCTCTGCAATGCGGAGGTTGGTATTGTTGCCATATTCCTCTCTGACACCCTGATTGTGTGGTGATGTTGATCTAAGTGTGTGTATTGTTCGTTAACAATAAGAACGATAGAAGCTGTATTCGAATATTATTTAATAATATGGTATTACCTGTGATACATTTATTGGATTAATGGAAGGGTTTAAATTGGAAAGTGATAATTACTGCCGATGACATCTCGTTGGGTTGGCGTAGTACCATTTTGCATTTTTTCGGCTACAATCCCATTTGCCTACGGAGGAAGTGGGAAACCTTATTTCCTACTTACACACAAAGGGTGTCTATTTATAATTAGTAGGTCCAAGGCAGTAGTAGAGTCATGTAGGGCACCGTCTGTCCTTCGTAGGCGCTGTATCCACTGTCCAGTGCCACTGTCGATCTTAGATTATGGGAGTTATAGTGGGAGGAGTGAGTAGGCGGAATTGCTAATGACATCTGCCAGCTCCCAGCGATAAAGTCGATATTTTCAAATACAGAGGTCGACGATGCTGTTACTCCCTCTGCGGTCGCCAACCCGACGGCCCAATCTATTAGGTGACATCATCTCATGCGGCGCAATACGCTAAGAATTCTGCTGTTTGACATAATTTTCTTCAAACTTATTATTACAACGTGTTTGTGGCTTAGTTATAAATTTAGGTATGTTTCCATGAAAAACTGTCGAACATGACACGAGACGATTGTGAAGAACACTTCCGTTCGGTCGGGCCCCTAAGTCCCTTTTGTGAGTTTGCTGAGCACTCAATACAGGCACTTTATGTAACATGTGTCAGCTCCCACCAGGGATGGACTAGGTTGCTATTATTTAAAAATATAATTCATATGTATCCTTATGGGACAATTTCTATCATAAAATACCTCAACACAAACACTTCTTGTGTTTGACCAAGATTTCACCTGATGGAATGTGACAATGTGGTCGAAGATGAAACATGCGATCGTAGTAAATGTTCTAGAAGATCCCAAGATTGTTGAATTTAGGGAAGACTGACGCTGGAAAGGAATTCCGCCCTGGCTTTTTGCAAAACGAACGATGAGCCTACCGCTTATTTCGAATAATCGAAATGTCAACGACCATTGGATGGTATTCTGAAGGCGTAATATCGATGATGGAATAAATTTCCAACGCACATTCACCGAAATTCGTCTTAAAAAATATTGATAAACAGGCAATCTTACGACGATGTACAAAGCTCTGCAATTTAGAACAATCGAATCATCACCTACGAGTCGTTTATGCATGTCATTCCACAGAGTCGAGGGAAGCAAATGTCAACGCAAAAGTAATGTCGGATTTCGTATTCGAGCTCAGACTAATATTCACGGCGAAGTCGTGGCGCAGTTGATTATCGAAGTAAAACAACGTTTTCTGCGGTCAGTCCTTAAATGAGAGACCAATAGTGGCCTTTCCATAACAGTGTTTCTATGGTTCAAATAACCTTCTGTTAATACCTGAGGTAGACATGCCCAATACAACCAATTCATGGTGCTCATTAGCACCGTTACACTTAGTCCACACCAAAGGCCCCTTCAACCATCTTAGTATTTCGGGTCGATTGTTAAGAGACGTATACAGTTCATAGTTTTTTTTTTTGATCTGGAACATTTGCTGATGGTTACGTGACTTTCTCAGGTTCATTGGGCGGGGGAGCGAGCGCAGGAGCGCTCTGCCCGTCTCTTGCATGCAGACAGTGTTGCTGTGGCCTCTTTTATATGCACATTTCTTGACATGTTTATTCGGTTCTTAGTCTAAGTAGGAACTAGTATATAATGTAGAAGGATTGATTTAGAATTTGTTAGAATAGATACGACCTAGTATCTTAGTTAATATGGAAGTCTTTAGTGTTGGACATTAGTTTCAATTAGGGGAAGTCAGTCTTAAGACACTGCCTGTTTAGGTGGCCACTAGTTTGACAGAATTCCTCCAATGAGCAATGGGCCTGCGTGGTGAATCATGACCTCTACCATTTTGTGAGTAAAGGTTGTTTTCCAATAGTACGTACTGGTCAAAATGGCTCTGGGATCATTTTCTCTGGTCACAGGTTCTACAAATCAAAGGCTTTAATTCTTCTCTCTGACAAATCACATTACCAAGTGATGGTAGTTAAATTTCTAAATGTCCCAGCAAGGCTTTAACCCGAGATTAGCCTATTAAGAGTAATCATGAGAAGAAATAAGAGAATCTGACTAGTTAAGCTAGGTAACTGTACTCCCATATTTGAGGTGTTGACCTTCGTCAGACAGGTGGCTTCTCCAGAAATTTGTGAATGAGCAATAATGTCAAAAACTTTAATAATGAGATAAAGAATGTGACGTTTTCAAGTGATAATTTTTCTCCTACGAAATAAATATTTTTTTGATTTGATTTGATTTGATTAGAAGTGGTTAATTGAATCAAAAGTGTAAAATTATGTAAATAGCTGAATCTTTTAACTTCTTTATTCATATTTACTACACATTACTTTCTATAACAGCTTAGGTGATCTCGAACGATAAATTTATTACCAGAACCGTACCTGGCTTAAGTCCAGGGTAGGTAATACTAGACTTTCTGCATTACCAGTAGGTACATACGTACGTTAGAACTTAAAGTGAACGAGGGTTATATCGATTTAGGTATCCTTCGATATTAAGTTTTAGAAAGAGCTAAATCGTGGTTTAAATCTGAAATCGAAGTTTGCTTCTGTACTACCGTTCCTTTAGGTGTTCAAAATCTATAGGGCATTGATGGACATTGTACGAGAAAATAAACCCTGATTTTAAGGCAATCATGGTACTTTAATCGACTTCAAAAAAGAAGGATGTTTTGAATTCGGTTTTTTTGTGCTTGTTACCTCAGAACTCAGTCATTTATGAACCGATTCGGAAAATTCTTTTTTTATTCAACAGGAAATACTTCCAGGGTGGCTCCAAGTTCATCATAATACTGTGTTGATGATAGGATCTATGAGGAATTAGCTTCACATATTATAGGCATACATACATTATAGCGATTTTGGTATTTACTTCGACGAGTCAAGAATTTGCATTCAGAAAGTATAATTTGGTGAAGTAGGTGTGATGGAGAAGATCAAGGATGGCCACCAGCACAATATGTTACCACATAACTCCGTCATTTACAAATCGATTTGGAAAATTCTTTTAAGACATGTTTCCAAGGTCTCTTTATCCATATTTTCGTTTTTTTGATGATTGTATTTTGTTTGACAGGGTTTATCATCAGGGTGGTCCGATATAAATTTGGTTAAGGTCTGATGTTGCACTCTGAAGATAGAGTTAAGTCGGTTGTTTTGCCAATTTTTACATAACCCAGGTTATGTTGTCTACAAAGAGAATTAATTAATTTTACTAGAGCGGACATTTGGAATATTTTCATACAAACACGAGAAAACTGGTCTCGAGTGGCAGTAATGCCACCTAGCGTTGAATAGCAAAAACATGTAGTAATAACAAAAATCATTCAATAAGATTACCTCTATCTCAGATCAAGCGAATCAGTAGTGAAACTTATGAACATACAGAGGGCGTTAATTACAATATTGGCCGAAGTTCGAAGAATAAATAATGTTGACTGATTATTCATCATTATTCACTTATCTTCAAAATCAAACGTTGTCTTCTATCATTAATGCTGAGTACATTTGTCATTGGTAGACATATAAGAATTGTACCACAAACCATGTCACATCGAATTATAATATATGTACTACTGTTAATGTACCTAAAGTAAACAAATAAATAAGTTCTAGAATCGTGTATAGAAATTATTTACCTATACTACTCTGTGTAAAAAGTATCGGGAATATGTCAATAAAAAGACCCGCGTAAAAGAGGTCGTTCTAATTTTTTTACTGCATGTTGGTAGCACTGTACTGATTTAGCGCGCAAAATTTGAGCGGGATCTGTCATTTAATTTGTTTTAAACTACACTTTTTGTTGGTCATAGTTTTGAGTCCTCGGCGATTTTTACAATGGAAAATATTGTTGAACAAAGAGTGTGCCTTAAATTTTGTGTTTCAAATGATATTTCATGTGGTGAATCACTAAAAATGTTGCGAAATACCTACGGCGAATCGTGTATATCGAAAACAAGGGCTTATGAATGGTATAAGGCTTTTAAAGAAGGCCGAGAAGTAGTAGTAGACTTGCCTCGTTCTGGTAGACCTTCAACCGCTACGACCAAAGAAAACATCGACAGAATCAAGAAGCTAGTGCTCGAAAATCGACGTATGAGTCTGAGAGAGTTGGCTAGTGAGGTGAACATATCTTTTAAGTCCGTCCACAACATTCTCATTGACATTTTAGGCATGAAACGCGTCGCCGCTCGACTAGTTCCAAAAGAGCTCAATTTTGTTCAAAAAGCGCAGCGAAAGCATGTCGCTGAAGACATGGTTTCCCGAGCTTCTACGGATCCGACCTTTATGAAACGTATAATAACTGGCGACGAGACATGGGTTTATGAGTACGACATGCAAACAAGCCAACAGTCTTCAGAATGGCGTCTCGAAAACGAGCCGAAACCCAAAAAACCGCGGCAAAGTCGCTCCAAAATCAAGGTGATGCTGACAGTTTTTTTTGACTACCGTGGTGTGGTTCACTCCGAATTCCTTCCAGAGGGAGAAACAGTGAATAAAGAATATTATTTAGGCGTCATGAAGCGTTTGCGTGAGAGTATCCGCCGAAAACGTCCAGATTTGTGGCAACACAACTCATGGATGCTGCACCATGATAATGCACCATCACACACAGCCATTATAGTGAAAGAGTTTTTAGCGAAAAATTCAACAAAAGTTCTCGACCAAGCACCGTATTCACCTGATATGGCTCCGTCTGACTTTTTTTTATTTCCCAAGTTAAAATTACCACTTCGAGGAAAACGTTTTGAGTCGATAGAAGCCATAAAAGAAAATTCGCTGAATGAGCTAAAGGCCATACCGCAAATAGCCTATGAAAAATGTATGGAAGACTGGGTGAAGCGGTGGAGATGTTGTATTGCAAGCGATGGGGCCTACTTTGAAGGCGATAAAATAAATTTAGATGAATAATTTGTATTTTTTGTTTTATTGACAAATTCCCGATACTTAGTACACTGAATGTACATTGGAATTGGGAAAATATTTACGGAAATAAAGGAAGTCACATCCAGGCGCAACTGAGCATATTTTCTTTGCAAATATTTATATTTAGTAGCACACTAGACTGAGCTACTTTTTACTTGCAGTGCTGGTAATAAGTTGTAGTTTACGATTTTATTCGCAACGTCCCGTCTATTTGCTAAGTAGTAATAATTGATGTTTTTGAATGTATATTACATTCGATATTAGAGTAGGTTCCTCGACGTACCGTGCAAGATGAAATCTTAGACATTGATGTAAGTTATGTTTCTGCGATGTGTCAAAACTACAAATGTGCTAAGTTATAGCGAAGTACTGAGATTGCGAGACAGGCATTACCAACGGTTCTATGAGGACATAACTCAGTAAATATTTCGGGCTGTTGGTGTGATACCCACGGGAAGCGAAGCCTTAGCCCTGTTCGTTGTCAAGAAACATACAGAAATTCCAACACGAATTGGGTTTATTTCGGGGATCTACCTTCATAGGTATATTACAAAATGCGCTCTGAATTTCGGCTCAGATGTTTCACGTGAAATGAAAATTTCTGACATAAATACTTATGAAGAAGTGCTAACACAAAGATTTCTTTCAACGAAATTATGGTAAGAAAAATTAGGCAAGTTAATAATAGATCCAGAGACAATTTTGAGGGTTTTCGAGCGGGCTGAACGTTTGCGAGAGGGTTATAAATCACTTTGTAAGGCGTTGGATAATGCAGGGTTAAATTGCTGGTGTTGCTGCTTCTTATACGTGTGCTTAGAGTAATGCGATGACTGTGTGTACACTGGCTCCTTAACATTATTAAGTATTAAGTTATTTAATAAACTGTCTTATA
Organism: Oegoconia quadripuncta; assembly: GCA_949316235.1. NCBI lineage: Eukaryota > Metazoa > Arthropoda > Insecta > Lepidoptera > Autostichidae > Oegoconia > Oegoconia quadripuncta. The sequence goes on from OX438743.1 coordinate 5,635,351, forward strand.
ATTATATAAAAACTCTGCGGCTCGAGACATCAAGCAACTTATCGCATTTTGTGGAGTTCCCTTGGAGTTAGGAACGCGACCTCATACTCGATAATCTAAATTCCGAGATCCGGCCGGTATATTACAGTGACCTAGTCCCAAACCGTCACAACTTCCGATTGTTTAAACGTTTCAGCCGTTCGTATTTTGGCACTTTTATTCGCGGTACCCTTCTGCTCACAGCAATCTAGCGCAGTTCGTGGTACTTTACTGGTGCTCCTTCTTAAAGCGTTAGCTTAAAGTCTAATTTGCATCTAATTGGCTCCATTCACATTTTGCCGAGCGCGTAAGTTGGAAGCATAATATTCCCTCTGTTTATTTCGCCTTTTTCTTCCATTAATTATCTAGCCTGGGGGTAGCAATAGTGTAATGTATGGCACCGTGTATCCAGTAGGTGCCGCGTAAATTGGCACTACTGATTATAGTTTACAGGGAGTTAGTGGGAGGAGTTTGAAGGTGGGCGAATCTGCACTGCGTACTGTCACGGAGCCTACTACTTCTTACGTAATCCGTAACATACGTCAACTGCTCGTCCAGGTGGACGTATTTGACACATATCGCATAATACAACGAGAATGACGTGTTAAGGTATAAAATGACGACAACGCGTTGTTAAAGTCGTATGAACCTCAAGCGCGGAGAGGCTTTGTGCATCGCTACAAAATCCGCTGCGCAGCCTCCGTCCGATTCGCCTATATCATACGTATCACTCCCGGGAGAAGTAGCAACCAGATCTCCAGATTGATCTCTTCAATCTCGAATTTTATCGCTAACGTCATCTTAATGACGCTGGCCGCTCCATTGCCTAAAACTGAGTTCCGACATCCTGTTCCCGCCGGCGAGAACAGGCTCGCGTTTCAAGGACACAGTTTAGGCACGACTCCGGTCGTTCAAAGCAAATGTTACTGAAGCTACACTATTTTTCCAAATTTCCAATTTATGTGTCAGAGATTTTCTTGCGTCGTTTCTGATTTCTAACCATACATATTGCGAAGCGGTTATGTCTTTGTATTCGAAACGCAACGCCCTAACTCGAAGTTCGTGCTCCCGCGGGAGACATTAGGTCGGTTGCAAAAGACTTTAGGCTTTGATCGTATTCAAGAGACTTTGGACTGAGCGCTCATGCGCTTGCTCCCCGCCCGCTGACGCTGAAAATAGTAGAAATGGATAAGATACTCGTAGATAAATCACTTAAATCTACCTATCAAGCCGCTACGTACTGAATGATGATGATGGAATTAAAGTCGTATACATTTTATAAATCTCATGCTCTACCAACTGAGCTACTCTGGTAAATTTAGTGGTCGTGTAGTTCCCGGTAGATCAATATTCTGCTCTTTTGTTATTTCAGCAAACTTTTTGGCTCCCTTGGGTGTAAAAGGCGACTAAACGAACTTGAGTAAACAGAGTATACCTATACATACCAGTGATGATTAGCAGCGTGAAAGATGCGCCGCTCCTAAAAAATCTGCGATCGCCCATCTGCTTGCCCAGCTTGGCGATTAGGGCAAATCCTCCTGTGGAAAGCGATGTAAATCACTCCAAGAGAGAGAATAATGTGCAGTAATGGACTTTCATAGATTATTCATTTGATTACATTTTAATACATGACATCATTGTTAGCCATTGGAAAGTCGCCCATACTTTCTTTGGTGACAGCAACTACTCTGCAGGAGGGACTGAAAATGAGCAACGCTGCTGAGTCCCTACCCATTCATCACAATACTGTGGTTCTCGATTCTATGTACGCTTGTGTTTTCTTTTTTGTTAAATACCTTTTATTTATTTATAAATTATATTCTGTGCGGTAAGAGTGTTCATGTAATGACGCTATAGTATAAATAAATGACTTGTGCGTGAAAACTTGAACAGTTAAAGGTTTAGTAGCAAGTAAACAGTATATTACAACATCTAACCGGACGCTCTGGATATCTATGGGTCTATGTCAGGAGTGGAAGTCCTGTGGCTGATATTATGTTTTATTTACTCATCAACGACTGTCTACATTAATACAGTAATACAGTAGCAAACATTAAAAGATAAGCATTGCATGCAAAACTAATATAGATATATGATGATGATCGATTTAACCGTCTCCGTGGCTTAATGTAAACAACATTGAGTTTACGATTCGGAGGTCGCGGGTTCGATCCCCAGCGGGGTACATGTTTAAGTACTCGGTTTGGTTGGTGGTAGGGCATTTTAAATGTACGCCTGGCTAGCTACCACCATCTTATCTAAATCTGCCGCCAAGCAGCAACGTTAATAGCATTGTTGTGTTCCGGTTGTCAGAGTTAAGATAGCCAGTCCCCCAAATGTGTTGGGTTTTCCGGGTCAGTACGCTTCCACCTTCGACCTCATCTTCACTTAACATCAGGTGTGATTGCGGTCAAGTACCAACCCGTTGTGCATAAAAAAATAATGAAACAATACAATACAAATACTGTTTACTCGTTGAGTGACATTGAGCTTTCTTATAAGATCCGTACTGCTAATTGTTGTTATTGTAGAATTCGGTAAAAGAATCTAAAAATTAACTTCAATAAATAAATATTCCTTGTCGTTCGACATTTTTTCCACACCTAAAATAAAACATCTCATCCCTAGGTATTTGTTCATTAACTTGCGGGTAGGTCGTGAATGGTAATAAGGTATGTGTCTCGTACCCAAAGGGGATGAGGAGGGGTAGGAGGTGGTTGAGAAGGGATATAAATCGTATCCGTCAGGTGGGTTACAAATACAGGGTGGAAATTTTACGCAAGCCTGTAATCAGCAGGAAATCGTTCATTATTAGCGAAGTAAGTGAGTATTTCGCTTGAAAATTGATACAATAAGTTCATACATTGATATGTTAATGGAATCACACTTTTCACCAGAAACTGGCATGCAACATTTGTATGAGTTTACAAGTAATGCAATATAATATTAAAGAAACAGAGATACACAATAACGTAGGTAAAATTTGACATGGTATCCTTCCGTTTGGCAAATTATTTTTCGTCAAATTTTACTTCCCAAAAAACTTATCGCACTAGTTTCATTTCCCTAAGGAATCTTTAGCAAAGTTATATTTCGCTATTTCGCATTTTAATCATTCGGTCAAATATTAATTTGGCAACTTTTTACTTGCTCAAGCGAAGCGCCTGAATTGATTTGTATAATAACAATATAATTTTGTTAAGTGCATGTTATGCCAAACCATATTTGACTACATAATACTTGGCAAAATGAAATATTGCCATTAAACAATATCATCAAAAAAAACGACCCACCAAGTAAATTCGTAGGTATCTGATCTCAAAACCTTGTTGTTTAGGGCTAAGCACTTGCTTAAATACATAGATAATCAAAAAAATCGACCCACCAAGTAAATTCGTAGGTATCTGATCTCAAAACCTTGTTGTTTAGGGCTAAGCACTTGCATAAATACATAGTTCATCAAAAAAATCGACCCACCAAGTAAACCTCCATACAACTTCCTACATTTCTGGGTTTAGAAACTAGTTAGTAACTCGAACTGTACTATACCGATTTTATTGAAATTTTCACTTTTCTACAGTCAGTGTGAAGTTAAAATGATGTTTGAGAAATTTCCTTAGCATGAATAATTATTGCCAGAAACTCGATTGAGTTTCATTAAATTTCATTTCATACATTTAAATTTTTAAACGTATAAATTTCTTTATTTAATCGAGTTTCTGACAATAATTATTCATGCATTCCACTGTATTGCAATAAAATATCCTCAAAAACTTTAAAGAAGCCTAATGAACTCCATTCAAATTTTTTATCATTCATATTCTTTTGACAGACATTTCTTTTTACATTACAAACGTCTGTGCGTTTTTCAACTATATCGACACGATTGAGCGAAGTCGGCATTTACTTGCTAAATTGTCAGTTTTTCGCAATCGCATTTTGTGTTGATACAGACTGGACAAGTATGGAAAAGCAAGTTTCTAGGATACCGAGAGCCATTTCACAGGAGTATAATAAATTACAGTAAACAACTATAGAAATTAATCAGCTTTGTAGTTTTTTGATTTGAATGTTTTTGGGATATTTTTTTGTTTTCGGCCGAATTTTTTTTATTTGTATATGTCAGTGGACACGTAAAGTATCGTTCCTAATTAAATAAGACGTTAACGACATCAAATATTAACTTGTGACACTTCCAGAAGGTCTTAGAAAAACCACCCTGTATGTTAGTCGCGTGTGTTTAGATTTGCAGCAATATACAGTCAGAGTTCCGTTTTGACGTGAGGCGTGGGTTGCAAGGGCGACCGTGTCGAATAAATTACTCTAAATTAATATAATAACGACCACGTAAAATTTTCATTTCGAACCATTGTATTATTCATATCGTGTGCTTATTTAATTTTCAGTCAAAGAAAATGCGACGAGGCATAAGAAACACTTATTTGAGATTATGACAATTTAATATATTGGGTCTTTACCTATGAAATTGGAGTTTTTTTTTCTTCGTTAATCATATGTACCAATTCCTGCGATTTTTAAAGCTATATCCAAATTTGTTTTTTAATTGGAAAATGGAATATTATTTCAAGGTTTCACATGAAATATTTTTTAATTTCTGGGCTAAATCATATAATAAAAAAAAATTGAACAAAGCGCTTTTCATGTGCTTCCCACAATCATTTCTTAGATTCGCTGAATCTGTTATAAAGCGGTTACTTTTAAAAATTAACGCTGCCTATACTTAACTTAATGTTATCCGATAATACACACAAAGTTTAGCTAATTTTGGATTTGCCGTTCCCAAAAAAAAACATCAAAAATGTTTGTATGGAGAAAACAGTCTTAATGAAATTCTTCATACAAATCGCCAATTTCATAGGTAAGGACCTAATACCTATTTTATCAATCAGGTGTATCCTATTTTATCAATCAGTCTCAGTAGCCTCGTGGTTTCCGATGGAGTAGAATTGAACCTACCCATTTGCCAACTCCGAGGCCAAGGCCTCTAAGAGAGAGGAGGTTTTTTAACACCTAGGCAACTGTGTCACTGATCCAAAGAAGCCCTCAAAGCCGCAAAGTTATGGGTGAGGCTTACGCTCAGCAGTGGACGCCTTGTGACTAAAAATTTCATGATGATGCAGGAGGTACCACTTGTTTATCTATTTCTGCTGTCAAGCATTTGAAGTAAAGTAGGTAAATTTATTGGACTCGCTCTAATAAATTTACCCGCTTAATATTATTTCAATTTACAACGTGCTATGATATAGTTATTAGTCTAGGACTATGTCGCAGTCATTAACGCCCACCTCCAGTAGCTAAATAACAGATTTGTCTCTTTTTAAGGTTCCGTATTCAAAAAGGAGTTGTTTCATCATAGTCAGTTTCATCCTGTCCGTCTGTCTGTCTGTCCGAGGCTTGGCTCAGAGGCTCTTAGTACTAGAAAGCTGTAATTTGGGATGGGTACACATATAATCAGGCCGATAAAACGGTAAAACAAAATCTTGAAAAAAAATTTTTTTAGAGTGAAAATTCATCCAATTTTCTTTTATTTTTGTACCTCATTATGTGAGGTGTCGTTGAATAGGCCATTATATAATATTAGCGGTTATCTTAAACAGTTTTTCGATTTATGGATCCGTTTGAGAAATATTAAGCTTTATAGTGCTAATTTTTGTTAGAGTCGAGTGTCCGCTTCTAAAAGCTAAATAGTTGGCTTTGGATACTTGAAAAAAATCACGGCAGTAATATATTATATATTATATATATTATATTATACAATGAATTTAAAAAGAAAGCTATTACAGGTACCTAAGCAGGTTTTACAAGTTAATGAGTGATATTCGAGAAACTTGTGAACAAGAGAACAAGAGAAACAAGAGAAAGTGAGTGCCTTAAGATTTGATGAGTAGCTCGAAAAGGCTCAAGGAGCCAATATTTTACATTCACGAGTACGGGAGTGAATATTGTCAGAGTTGAATGTCTAAGAATATCTCAAACACTAGATTGGCTTTGTGGAAACCAGACTGACGTGATTATCAGTTGTTTTTTGTTGGTGAAAAATTTTGATTGTCACTCAATCACTGCAGAATAACTATTTACAATTTTCTCTGTTGTACTTTAAATTAAATAACTTACAAGTGGAATATGATTTCTTCGTAGTATGTCATATTAGGTTATAGACCAGCTATGGTAAATGATTAAATAGTGTTGTATCAAACTACGAGATGTCATGTTGTGTCAATGTGATGTTTAGCTTGCCTTGGAAAACTCAAATGCGCAACCTAATACACACTTTGTTAAGTTAAAGCTGGTATAGACGGAGGATATTTACACAGCTCGTTCCAGTGGAAGCACGGTGGATAATTCTGCACTATTGAAAAAAGGGAAACGAGCAAAGAAAAAATAAAGGGCTTTATTTGTGACGGTCCACATAAAACCAGTTCCTGTCCCAAAACCCTCGCTCTAGAGAGAGTGGTCTTCAAGCCTATCGAGTCAAAGGATGAATGGATTCTTGATTCGGGAGCATCCACGTATATGACCTGCAAGAAGGAGTGGTTGAAGGATTACAAGGAGACTGGAAAGACTGGGGTAACATGTGCGGATGGGGGTAAGCTGTATGGGGTGGGTATAGGTAATGTAGTTAATGAGTCATGAGAGGTGATTGTGAATGGTGCTATGTATGTTCTCATGCAAGGAAGAGCAATAGTATGGGAAAGTAAGAAGCAGAAAACAGTTGCACTATCTACCGCAGAGGCAGAGTATGTAGCCATATCTGAGGCTACATAGGAGGCAATCTTCTTAAAGAGTTTTTTGGCTGAAGTAGTTATGGCTAACACCAGGCGCCATTAGCATTCATAGTGACAGCCAATCAGGAATAACCATCGCTACGGATCCTGTGAATCATCAAAGAATTAAACATGTAACATTTCATCAGAGAAACCGTAGAAATTGGAGTCATAAAACTTGACAATGTCTATAGAGGTTAGAGATAGTATGACTATAGAGGTTAAAAACCTTCCTTTCTATTTAGATTAGTGACCGAAGAAATCTCCAATTTCCTCAAATTCCTCTCCCAAAATATCTTCGTTTACAAAATTAACGTAATACCTCCAAAGGAGAGTTTATCGGAAATCTTTTGTGCCCGCTCTTTTTATTTTAATCTGAATTCAGACATTGTCTCCCTTACAACGAAATCTGGCGCAGGTGTGGGGAGCCCCCTCCCCTCGCGACCTCTCGCCGCCCTCGTGACGTCACCGGCAAGATCAAGGGCACGCTACATAATAAACGGTAAAATAATTCTGTACAATTTAGGGCAGAGCGTTCTCGACTTATCAGCAGTAGGTACTCATCAGTAAAAAAAAATTTGTACAAATACTTTACGTACTTAACCAAAAAACCAGACAACATATTTTGTATTTAGCTGGTGTCAAGTTGGTCTTTTTATCATAAAACGTACAATGGGAACCGAGACAAATCTAAAGACGCCTTGTACTTCAAAATCAAAATCGGTCAAGCCGTATTAGTTACAACAGGTAACATACTTACTACATCCTAAAAACATTCTTCCTGGGGCACTCTGGTAAAAACAGGCATGTTATATAAAATGGGATGGCGTCTACGCCATCTTGAATTATTTTACACCATGTTTGGATCGCCATAATGTGATGTGTGTCCCAACAGGTATTACTTACCCAATAAGCTTTACCCCAGCGGCTGTAAACTGGATCCAGAGTGTTACATCATTGGAGCACTGGACACGTTAACATTGGTAATGGGACAATAGCTTACAATCTATCATATAAATAAATTAATTATGTAAAATAAGAAATAGTAGCTCTATAAAGGGGCATTATCGATTAACTTATTACCCAGTCAACTGCTGTAGAGCAGCATTGTCAAGTTTAGTACAAATTCAATTTGTCTCAGCAAATAGCTGCTGTACGTACAGAGGCAATGTTAACTTAATTATTAAATCCTTATGAACTAGTTAGCTGCTGTAAAGGGGCATTGTCTTAGAATCACAGACCACCCAACGCTACATCTGAAATACACTGAGAGCGCTGGTCGCCAAATACCCCGAAATTGTTCCTCTAACTTCCACGTCTCATTACTCGGGTGGTGGCTTCGGACGCTTATGAACATGTTTAAGCTACTGATTCGTTAAGTGATTGTGATAGACTACAGTGGACCTATCTGCACTAGTAGCGTGACAGGCGTGATAAGGTTTATGTCGCGCGAAATAAAATTTGTCCTGCTTATTCGCTTGGATGAAATATACAACTATCCCACTCTCACTCCCACGTCGCGCGCAAACGATGTCATGCTACGGGGGCTGAACGCAGCCATACATTATCGCTGTGAAGTCTGCATGTGTTTATGCCTTGACCATGGTAGATTGTAGACGGTAGCAGAAGTTAATATGGATAACATATCAACGACATTCATCTCCTTAATAATGAAGCCACCCTCCGCCTGTTCACGACCATCATCTGCTTCACTTTAAAGAATTCAAAGGAAATGTTTTGCATTACACGTCTATTGGGCTATGTGGTCTGTGGTTAGAGTAATCCTGAAAGGAATGCCAACAGTACTGCAAATCGGCGCAAGTTTTGGGGAACTAGGAGGGTTACTATCTCTGACTGATTGGAATGTCATGCAATTCCTCCTCGGGGCTCTTACCGCTCTCTGACAGCATTTCAAATGGTCAAAAATCTAATTACTTGGCCTAAACTCGTGTACATTGGAGTAAACATAGAGTTTGCCACCACTCTACAGCAGGTTTAATTTACGTGATTCGATTTGTCGCGTGAATATTTTGTTTCCGAAACTCTTTGCAGTTTTGGGTTACTGCTCCGCTGTTAATATACTGTCAAGGGCAGCAAATACCGCGGGCGGATCCGACCACAATATTTTTAAGGTTCCGCTAAAATTACACGTAATCCTTTCAGATAGCTTTTCTAAACATAGCTGGTACTTTGTTGGGTTACTGGGTGGGCGAGATTCCATCTTGTTGCCTGATTGTTACTGTATCATCAATTTATAAAAGACCAATCCATTTATGTGAATACATAAACCTTGGTTGACATGATGCTTTAGAGTTATTGCATTGACACAAGTTGCGAGACACCATGCGACCGACACAATGCTCATGTTTCGGATACATGGCATACAATACAAATCCCAACACAGCCACGTATCACCACATGTACCTTAGTGTGAACGAGGCTTACCTACAATAAGCTCTAATTATCATTCAGCTTTGTCAAAAGTCTCTTCAATTGTAATTGTACAGGTTTTACCGAATGTTTACGAATGGGACCATCACCTCTGTTGTCAATTACCGTCAGGATCCCCTCGGTGCTGCGCCGCAATGTACGTATCAGAGAGCTCACTTACTTTTGCATTACAGCTGGGAAACCGTCACTGCGACGTTCTGCAAACATCCGGGGCGGTTGCAGGAACATATCCTTATAGTCTACGCTTAGAGCGTACGCACTGGTGAACATCTGGCAAAGCGCTTTAAAAAGTGTGATTTTATTGTGTATCTAAAAGAGCTATACCCGCGATTCTGCAAACACATTACCACGCAGCGACAGCACCCAGGCTCTCTTCGCGGCGTCAACAAAGGTTGCCTGGGGAGATACTTTATAGCAAATAATAAGTATGACTTCGAAACTAAAAGTTACAAAACTGCTTTTAGTAAATTGTGAAATATACTAAAAGTTATAAGGTACAACTAACTAGTAAGCAGCACGCTGGTGCTAATGCCACGTTGAATGCGAAAGCTCTGCTGCTGAGCAAAGTGGGCGCCAGCTCTCAGGTCTCCGGAGGCTTCTAATAGATAATTTACAATTTTCTTTTGTTATCAAATGACCAATGATATTAAAATGTTTAAAAGCCTATTTTTTTATTGCAAACGTTTATTATTCTTTCAAAGTACCTAATAAATGTCCACCAAGTTTTTATTTTTTAAAATCCATATCTAATCTTCAACTAAGTGATACCTTGTGCCTCTAATAACGTAAATATAAATACTCACGTCGCCTCTTCGGCTGCTTTTGTATATTTCGGACGAAAAACAGACGGAACCCGTATATTTAGAAACGGTGTACACGTTATTGAATTTTTTCCTCTCCTATAATTGCATTAGAACTTTTCTGGAGCCGCGAGCTGTTATGGCAATGTTTAACGACCCTTCTGGAGGCTGGCTGTTATAAAAATTGCTAGGCTTGGAGCTTTGGTACAAACAACACGATTAGTAGAAGGACTTTATCTCAAAGTTATGTTGAAAACAACTCTATGTAGGGCGTGTTGGCGTATAACTACTGGACTGTAGACTAATCATCATCATATCAGCCGAAAGACGTCCAGTGCTGGACAAAGGCCTCCCCCAATAGACTATTACTAAACGCAAATTGTGGCGAATGGCTAATTATAAAATATCTGAAAATGCATGGACCTAGTCGCTCGATTGTCAAGTTATTTCTTTGATTATAGTAATACAATAAAGTATTCCTATCGAACATGTAAAAAGAACAAATTTCTTTTTTATGCATAACAGGTTAGCATTTGACGTCTTGACTTGAGCTTCTTCTCCAAATGAAATGAAATGAAATGAAAATGAAATGAAATGAAAATCATTTATTCATGTAGGCAATACAATATGCACTTATGAACGTCATTTGTTTTTTAAACTACCACTAGCTCGGAACGCGACCACTACTGAGAAGAGCTAGCGAGAAACTCAGAGGGTTTGTCTCTTTTCAATAAATCATGTACAATCAAGAAAGGTTACAACAATTTTATATATCGTGTAGAGGAGCCGTTTAATCCCATGGATTACTTTCATTAATATAGTCTGAAATTTTGTAATATCCCTTTTTACATAATTTTTGTTTTATAATAAGTTTAAATTTATTAAGCGGAAGATTCCGTATACCCATGGGAACCTTGTTGTAGAAGCGCACACATTGACCTCTGAATGACTTATTAACTTTACTAAGTCTACTAAAAGGTACAGCAAATTGATTTTTGCTCCTTGTATTGACATTATGTCGGTCACAATGTTTCTCGAATGAATATATATTTCTCTTAACATATACAAGATTTTCATATATATATTGTGACGAAAATGTTAAAATATTAATTTCTTTAAATATTTGTCTTAATGTATCTCTTGACCTTAATTTATAAATTGCACGTATAGCTCGTTTCTGTAAGAGAAATATGCTATCTGTATCAGCAGCGTTTCCCCACAGCAAGATACCATATGACATCAAGCTGTGAAAGTAGCTGAAGTAGACTAAGCGCGCTGTTTCAATATCACAGATATTTCGAATTTTCTTAACAGCATATGCGGCAGAACTGAGTGTTTTCATTAGTTTTTTAATATGGGGTCCCCACTGTAACCGAGAATCTAAAGTCATACCAAGGAATACAGTTGTGTCCACAAGTTCCAACTGTTCATGTTTAATTCTTATTTTGGTGGCAACCTGTTCAACATTAGGTAATGAAAATCTAAGACATTTCGTTTTGTTCTCATTAAGGAGCAAGTTATTGACTGTGAACCATTCGACTATTTTTGAGACAGCATTAATCACTTCGTCATATGCTAATTGATATCTGTCAACTTTAAATATTAAAGAAGTGTCATCAGCAAACAATACGATCTCGTGTTTTTCCTTAGCGAGGTGAGGTAAATCGTTGATATAAACTAAAAATAGGAATGGTCCCAGCATTGAACCCTGCGGTACGCCCATGCTAACTGCAGATCCTGATGATCTCTCTCCATTGATATCAACCCTCTGAATTCGATCACGTAGATATGATTTCATTAGGCTGAGTGCTTGGCCCTGGACGCCATATTGGTGTAGTTTCATAATTAAGATGTCATGGTGGACGCAATCGAAAGCCTTGGACAGATCACAAAAGATGCCAAGGGCGTCCTGTGAACCCTCCCAGGCATCAAAAATATGTTGTAACAACTCAATACCGGCATCTGTTGTCGAACGTCCCTCCCAAGGAGGACAACGGAGGAGGAGAGTGGGATAGTTGTATATTTCGACCAAGTGAATGAGCAGGACACGTATTATCTCGCATGACATTATCCATATCGCACCTATCATGCTACTAGTACTGGTAGTTACAAAAATTTACTATTTTCAAGTATAAATTTTACCTATGAAAAGAAAACATTGATTGATTAACTCTTAGTATTTTTTTTTGAGAATAATGTTGAAAACATTACTGAGACATTATTGGCTTCTATCTCTCAGTAATTTATCTGGGAATATGGAAGATTAGTTGAAAGCCAAACGCGGGGCAAAACCGAGGCTTTATCTTATTGGTTAAACGGCTTTTAAAATTCACGCGCACTTTTACTTACTGAGGAAACACATTTATTAGCTACTGGTCTATATAATTGTTTTTGAATGGCCTGACGTCATATTTAAAAAAAATCCATAGTACACATATAGGATATTGATTAGGAGGTAAATAAAGCATGTATAAATGTAAAGTAAGTATTCACAAAGACGCTTTTTCTAGCGTTTCATCCGCTACGTACGATCCGTTTTTATTTCTTTTAGAACCGTGTGTGTTTGGGGCAGCAGCAAAATCAAGTTAACCCAGTTTTTGGACGAACGCTGAAATGTTAAAATTGCTTTACGTTTTGTTTTATTGGCGTTAGCTTTTTTGTGTAATTTGTTACATGCAAGTGTATAATATAGGTTCACGATGGTTGCACGGGTTGGGCAGTGGCGTGCCTAGGGTTTCAGAGTAGAGCAAGTAATATTTGATGAATGATTTGTGGTTTTAACACAGTTAATGAAGTTAAATACATCTTGTTGCCTTTATGTTCAATCTGTAGGGTCATTTGCAATTCCTGTACTGTATAAAGATTAATAAAGTTTGAAGGTGATGTTCCTGATGGAATGTTTGGCATGCCGGGCTTTATGGCTTATATCAAGGTACCGCCACTGGATGGGAGATGGCAGCTTGACGAATTTCACAGTTTCCGATTCCAAGGGCAAAACTGGGTATGAGATTGTAGTATACCGGGTTCTGTTTGTATGGGGTTTGTATTTGAACAGTAAGCAGACCCGTTTCATAGTAGGTATTCCCGAACGAGTACGACATTGGAACCTTCAAGAAACGAGCCTACACCTTCTTCAAAGGCCGGCAACGCATCTGTGACCCTTTTGGTGTTGCGGGTGTCCATGGGCGGCGGTGATTGCTTTCCATCAGGTGACCCGCATGGTTGTTTGCCGCCCTCTCATATAAAAAAAAAAAAAAAAGGTGCGCTAACTGGACACTATGGACGAGGGACCTGTTATTTAAAATGCGCCTAGCTGAAACTTCAACCTGCAGAGCATGCAAAAAAAGAGAACCAATGAGGTACCTTCTGTGAGACTGCGATGCCATGGCCGCATGGCGTATGAGTCATTTGGGTAAGAGGTATACCCTGAACCCAGCGACTACATACTCTTTCCACTAAGCTGTGTCATATTGTGTGTTCTGTTCTGAAACACTGTTCTGAAGAACTGTTCGAGGCTGCTCAATTTAACCGATACACTTCTCGCCGAAAATTAAATTTCCATCCACATCACCTGGATGAGTGGAAGTCTACCACTGTACGTTTCTCAAGAAATTTCTTACCACGTACGACCACCCTGTGGAATGGACTTCCGGCAGCGGTATTCCCGAACGAGTACGACATTGGAACCTTCAAGAAACGAGCCTACACCTTCCTCAATGCCGGCAACGCATCTGTGACCCTTTTGGTGTTGCTGGTGTCCATGGGCGGCGGTGATTGCTTTCCATCAGGTGACCCACATGCTCGTTTGCTGCCCTCTCATATAAAAAAAAAATATTAATGAAGTCTATAAGTGGGCCTCTATTCCCATTAGTTCAGTTGCCCAGTTCAGTTAACTGGACTAGTGAAACTTTTTTCTCGTTTGTTCAGTTGTAAATAAGACTAGCTTTTGCGGCAGTAGGGGAGAGCGAAAGACGGGGAAGTACACAAAAGATGCCGATTGGGTTGAAGTGCCTAACTAACCCCACGGCAAATATAATAATAGAATAGAATGGGGCAAAACTGTAAGAAGGAATCTTTTCAAATAACCCAAAGAAGAAGGAGTTTCTCAACTCGCCCGTTTGTGTTTTCTTTTTTTTAATTAACGCTAGAATGCATGTGTGGGGTTCTACTTATTACCAGGGTCAATATTTTTGTATCTTCTATTTTTTCCACCTTTCCTGTCCTTTCAATCTCAGAGAAACCTCAGCAACTTAATTAAAAATCGGATTTTGTCAGATGTGCTGCACACAATACACCTGGGAAAATGAGGAGGGTTTTTGCCAAAGATTGATAATGCCCAGATCGCCAAGTCATGTTGTATTCGGAACTTAGTGAAAATAAGGTCTATAAGAGAGTTTATCTGTTAATAAATAAGAGTAATAACATAATCTTCTTCTTCAATTTAAGAGCTATGCTCTTGTCGGTGGAGTAACGACCATGTCTTTCTACTTTCCGCCCTCGTTTTAACCTCTTGGTACGACAGAGGAAGGGGAAGACCTAGGCGTAATTACTTTGACCAAGTGAAAGAAAAGGTGAATAACATAATAATAAATAATAATTTTTTCAAGTCTTCTTTTGTCAAGCTTGCGAAAAATGTTGAACTTCCTTGTAATCTGAAAGAGATGGTCAAGTGTGGGTTCTGTCCGTATATAACATCACCATATACAAACTTTAGAAGGCCCCTTTGTCGTCGAAACGGCTGGAGGTATCAAGTCGAAATTAAGAGGCTGACAACAGCCAATTGCGTTGAAAGATTATCATTTTTTGTAAAGCCTATAGCTCGTATCATTATAAAAAAAGTTATAGGTAAAAATGATCATATTTCTGACATGATTCATGTTTTCAAAACATAATTACACAATCTTCTCTCGATAGAATTTAATTGCAAAGTAGCATCTAAAAATGTATGAAATCTTATTCTTCTCAGATATGCATTCACTGACATAAATGATATTTTATACAATATTGTGTCGTATATGTTCCTAAAACAAATTCATGTTTTAGATTTTCAATAATGCGTCTATTTTAATTGAAATAATTAATTTTGTGATTTGGCACTTACGCCCTATAATTCTAAGTAACGCTTTCTCTGTTACTCGTACTCAATTCGACAGTGATCGCTTAGGCGCGTTGCTGGATGGACCTGTGTTGTGCGCTGAGACGCTCTCCCAAATATTCGAACTTTTTTCATATTCATATCCAGGACTTTCTTTTTCTTGTTTTGTTTATTTAATTAGGGTAAAATTTTGTATGTGTCTAAATAATTTTATTTATTAGGTAGGTAATCACAGTTGTAAATAAATAAGTTGGTAAAGTTAATAATAGAAAATGGACTCGAAAAAAAAAACAAAATCGAAGAAACGGCAATATAAAAGAAATCAGAAACACATGATGGAGGTTGTAAAGTACCTAAGTATAATAACATATTAATATCTCTTTTTAATTAAGTAAGTACATGAAACACCAAATTTATAAAACACAACCATAATTATGTTTCACTATTTTGTAGTTGCGTTAATTCCTACTGATACGGGATGTATAGGTACCCTTTTTTCGTCACCACTTGTGTAAAGACGTTTGGCTCAGTCGATTTGGGCTTGTCGCTTGAATTTCGACGTGCTGGATCGATCCCAGTACTTTTCCGTTATCTTTTTTATTTTATTTGCTTTTATTTATTGTATGTCTAAATAAATCCTGTAATCTTTTTTTACATGTCTAAGTGATATTTACCAAAAATTTCATTTTTGTGCATGTGTTTCACTTTTCGTCATTACATCTTCCTAGGTGCTGACGTATAATTCATAAGCTCAATGATTATAACATCATGTCAGAACAAAAGCGATGTCCGCATAAGTAGGTACCTATATCCACAACGATGGGTTCTAACGCTTGGTGCTGCATGATGTTATATACCTACTTCGTATAGGGTCTTTGATTTTCAGTTCTAAAAATCATTTGGGCCCTGAAGAGTCATCAACCGGACTTGTTTTGCAAGAGTGAGTAAAATTATTATTTTTACCAGTATCTAGGATTTCTGAAATAGATAATCCCACCAAAAACATTCTGTAAAAAACTAGCCAAGTCTCGATGGAGCTGCTTGATTATCTCTAAAAAGTAATGAAATCTATACAAAGTAGTGCCAAGTCTAAGGTTCCTTACTGCGATTTCTTTATTATTATAGTTAATGTTGTGTGACTTGGCCGTTGAAGGGTACACAGGGGTACAAAACCAGGTGATCCATGACACCATTGCACCAATCTGTCGCCAGAACCGCTATTAATGTTATTAATTATGTTATTAAGAATGTTCAACGGCAAACTATTAGCGAATAATCTGTGTGGCGTTTACATAACATTCTTTATACGTTAGTGGCTTTATCAAGCCTACAATTGACTGGTTATTGAATCAACGTTTTCCAAGTGGCAATTTTCCATCGTCAATGCGTAGCGGTTCTGGCGACAGATTGGTGCAATGGTGTCATGGAGCACCTGGTTTTGTACCCCTGTGTACCCTTCAACGGCCAAGTCACACAACATTAACTATAATAATAAAGAAATCGCAGTAAGGAACCTTAGACTTGGCACGACTTTGTATAGATTTCATTACTTTTTAGAGATAATCAAGCAGCTCCATCGAGACTTGGCTAGTTTTTTACAGAATGTTTTTGGTGGGATTTCACTTCTTTTTGTAGAAACGTGGGCATATTGATTTTCATTTTAGATTTTCTTAAAACGTAAACACTTTTTTTGGCCAGCATCGCCAAAGGAACCTCCTAGTACACCGTTCACATACACTTCAAAACTGAAGGGATAGATTTTTCCAGCAGCCATAAGCTCAGAAGCTGAGCCGTAAGTAGTGGGTTTCATCATATCGCTCGTGTAGGATTGCGCGCTCATGTATACGTCACCATCAGCATCACACGTGTACACTTGCATTTCGTCCCAATGTTCAGCAACGTATGCAACTATAGCAGATCTGATATTGCAAGTTGAGTCAGTTCACTTCAGATCTTCGATTATCCTAGTTTTTATAGTTTTCCCTTTATGTGGCCATTAAACCATAACTCTGTACCAAATTTCAGCTCTCTGAGTTTATGGGAAGTACTAGTTCTATTTTGATGATCATGAGTGAGTGAGTGAGTGAGTGTCATAAATGCGAAACTTTGCTTTCGCTTAACTTCGGAACTAAATGACCTACAGACTTGAAATTTTGGATTTTAAGTATGTGATTATAGCTTACTGGATGACAAAAATTTCTGCGTTCTAGTCTTATCCAGAGGTTCTAAAATAGGGGCCTGAAAATGCGGCGAAATGGTTCCAGTAAAGGATGGTACGGCAGTGTTTGCTTCGCGCTCGACTTGGCGGGGGCACTGCCGTGCCCCCCGATAGGCAATATTGTTATTTTTGACCAAAAACAAACCTTGTCGAAAGAAATATGTAAAGGTCATCATAAAACAAAAGCATAACTTTGAGATTTTTATAAAAATGATTGCCAATGGGACATATAATAAAAATTATTAAAAAAAAACTGTTTGGTGACAATGCCAATGATGTAAATTAGTAACTCACTTCAAACTAACTTCAAAAATAACACTTTTTATTTATTTGTTTTGCCGTGTCTGAAACATTCTGGTCCTAAACTTATTTTTGAAAACATTCTATGAATACTTATACATTTATATTTCAATAAATCATCCATGTTCATCATTCTTGTTCATGTGCATCATCATTATTATTTTGTGTTGTTTTTTATTTGCCCTGTCTCAGCGCCACCTGTTGCATTTAGGAGAGCTCTAACTCAAAGTTCAGTTCGCAAGAAGGTTTCCCGTAAGGTCGACTCGTCTGACAGTACGCATTATTGACCGTGTCGCAGACGCAGCGCTGCTTTATCGAACATTAAGTGGGCGTATCCATTGCTCAAGGTCGTTGGCTCTATTCAGCGCCTTAATGTCGAATAAGGGCAGGAAAGGACTCAGCGTTCAGAATCCGGCAAGTACAAGGGTGGTGTTGGCATAAGACATAGTTTCTGATGTCAACGGACCATGTGAGCAAGGATCAAACGATGTAGAGACAAGCAGACAAGAAAGCTATGCAATCGGGCTAGGGCGCACGGCTGTCGCCAAGATCGATCATTGATCGAATAATTAAGAATTTTTATCAAAAAATATTTATAGCATTGTTGTGTTTCAGCTGTTAGAGATAAGATAGCCAGTCGCTTAAATAAGTTGGAGATTCCGGGTGAACGTGGTTCCCCCTTCGGGCTCAACTTCACTTAACATCTGATGAGATTGAGGTCCAGTACTAGTTCGTTGCGCAAAAAATACTATAGACATTGATAATCATGTACCATCAGGTGAGAGGACTATTAATAAATGTCTAAAAACAAAACAATCATTGAAATAAGCAATTTAGTTTCAGATTGGATGGACTTCACAGGTTTCGAAACGTGACTATGAAACAAATTAACAACTGATTTGAATAAAGTCGTAACATTTAACAATAGCCACCCCGGTGTTTGTGCGTAACTTACTGGCCACCCTGTATAAATCACATAACAAAGTGAGAAGGGAGAGGTAATTTATAGATGCCCCCCGAGGGCTGAGAGAAGGAGCGCCGGTGCTATTTTTAGTCGTAAACCGTCTGGAAGAATATCATGTACAAACATTACATCACCTAACCACATTCGTTTGTTGGATACGGATAAAGGTCCAATACCTGTCCTACTTTCAGCTCATACCCCGCGCGTATAGGGAACTCTACCTTGGGATGATTACTGGTTTAGATTTCTAATAAATAGAATGGAAATGGTTAGAACCAGATGAGGGAGGTCTTTGCCCAGCAGTGGGACATGACGGACCTGTAATTTTTTTTAATGCACAACTGCTTATCCCTTGACCTCGATCACACCTGCCCTAAAATTACGTAACTTCATCGACATCGTTGTCGATTACGTTGACTAATGAGAAACGGTCAAATTGCGATGAGCCAACCAATCACATGTCAGAAAGTAACCGATGACGATAACGATGTGATTATGTAATAGAACCCCTGATGTTAAGTGAAGATGAGGCCGAAGGTGGTAGCGTACTGACCCGGAAACCCCATCTTATTTTGGGGTATACATCTAATAATAATAAATAGTAATATTTTACCAGGTATTCTTGGAACTAAGTAGATAACCGTCGATCTTGTATGAAGAGAAGAGGTGCGTCAGAATCGTATAAAGTTTCGCACTTGTCTTGGAAGTCTGTTTATTTATTCGTTATTGCACAAGAAATATAAACAGATAACAGTCAGAAAATATGTACAACGGTGAGCTTATCTCTAAAGAGATCTCTTCCATTCAACCCTACTGGAGGTTAGAGATGTTTCACGGGAGAGGAAAAAATAAAATGCGAAACCAAAAAATTATATACGTAGTTAATAATAGGTAAGGTAATTATAGGTATACGTAGTTAATAATAGGTAGTTAATACCTATGACAAAAATATATTTAATAATAAACTACTTAAAATATTATAAACAAATAACTAAATACATATAAATTAACTATATAAATACATAAATAAATGAAATAATAAATGCCTAGGTAACTGAACTCATACCAATGATTGAGAAAGATAGTGCTCTTTGCCTACTGCATTGGGATACAGTCTGTCAAATGGCAATTTTCCCTTGAGAAGAACAAGCAAGAAACTCTTGAAAAAAAGAAAGTTTCATTATTAATTGTGAAATAGCCTGGTTATGCGAACGGGCTGTTTATGTCCATTTTACTGTATTATGTATTTCACTGAATATTTTTGCCCCATTGAACTACCCAGCTAAGTCCTTGCTTTAGTCAATCAATCAGGCGACTTGTAAAAATGTTGAACATCCCAAAATCTGAAGGATTATCGATCCAGGACTCCTGGCCTTCACCTTGACGCGTCCCGGCCGACCCGGGAGCGGAAACAAAAACCGAGCTGGATTTGCATTGTCATGTTAGACACGCGCGTAAATCTCCTGAGATCCCGGACAAAGTTATCCCGGGATTATTGTTACCATGCTGCATGCATTGCTCGCAAAACTTATTTGGCACATGATTCTACCTATTTAAAATATACCGGATGCATTTTTTTACCGTAAGGAAAAAATAGGGCGTATTAGGTAAGTGAAATAGAAGTTATTAGCATAAGTAGTCTTTTTATTTTTTTCAAAAATTCACGCGCCGGTTGATATTTGATATACGAATGGCGGGATTCGTAAAGTTTCTATCGTGCGAAAATTTGAAACTCTTATTTCTCCAAGTTTTCTTTATTTATTTAATTTAATTATGGTGAATAGATCTTTTATATGTAGTACCTAACTCATAATTCGACTATGGTTTTGAAAAAAAATAATTAAACTACCTATGCCAATACCTTCTATTTCACTTACCTAATACCTATGCCCTATTTTGTTCCTTACGGTAAAAAAAAAACATCCAGTATAATAGAACTGCCTCAATCGAGTCCGTCACCACCCCTTTGTCTCCCTAGTCCTATAGTTTATTGTTTTAATATCTGATCGTGCTGTAAAGAAATTCGAAGCTACAGATGGACATAAAGACCAACACTGCGTTAAAACACTGTCTATGCGCCGTGTGGGCGAAACTCGCTACAAACTCCCACTAATTTTGAATGGCTGCCTAATCCGATTCGGCAGTTACGTAACAGTATCGCGTAGTTACTCCGGGACCATCGATCCCGTGAACCGTGCCCTTCACCTTGAAAATGAGTCCCAATTTCCCGGGATAAACAACAAAACCTGCCGCGCTATCGGAAATGGGGAAATGAGAAATGATTGCTCTGTGATATATTTATACATCCCACGTGGGTGTTATTCATCATTTCAGTGAACCTAAATTCTAATTTTGTAGCTTATGATTATGCCTCGACGTTAGACATAGGATATTCCGGAAAAAGAGAGCAGTATGAGAGTGAATTATTACTGTTTTAGTAACTATTTATTGTGAAATTTATTTACACATAGTAAATGAAATACATAATGTAAACAAGGTATGCGCACATTGAGCGAGAAATAACTCTCACCGTTTAGAAGAGGCTGACTATTTAGATGACTGGATATAAACCGCTCGGCGATATTAAGTCTAAATATTTTTTCTTGTTTAGTCGAATCACAAATACAAATACTTGTTTATAGTACATTGCGATATAAGTGCGTTATGGTGACTATAACACACGATGCGGAATTTCAGTTCGAGCCGAGTGTGTTTAATCAATATACGTATCGTAGGACGATTTTCAACATACTTGCGAGGAAACAGAATAAAAATGAAGCGGCGAACTGCCTACTGGCTGGCGCCGTGGCGGCGGTCCAGTTCGAAAATTGAAAAAAACGAAAACAATTGAAAGCATAGTACTGATCTCTTTAACACCTGGAGATCAGCGATATTTAATTCACCGGGCTGGTGTTGATATCACTTGGCTGTATGAGACTTATGTTCTTTGCCATAGCAAATAGTGCGGTTATAGAATATAACTTCACTATTAGCGTTTATAACACACGCGTGTTTTATGAGCTGCTTGTAAATTACATCCACTTTACGAGCAAGTATGTTGAAAGTAACTATAAATTAGAAAATTTAGGAAACCATGGAAGAAATTTTAATCTTAAATGTAATAAATAAATATAAACAACCTTAGTAAGACTATGATATAATCGAAATGCACCAAAAAAACGTGTTAGAAGCTAAATATCTTAAAAACGGCTTAGATAGATAGATAAGCATTTATTTGCATCCATGTACACACACATAACAAATTTTACATATGAAAAATACAACTAAAACAATAAAACACAAGTACAGAAACAAACAAATATTATGTGTGTGCCGCAGTATACAAAAAGGCTACAGCTCAGTGTATGGATTTGCCCAAGGCGGGCAAAACACTGGTATTCTGCTGAAACCTGAGGGTTGGTCGTGGGACAAATGGAATGTTGAAATGTGTTTGGTGTTATCAAATTAAAACTAACGTTATTGGTAAAAGAATATTGTGTAAGATTATTCCCGTAATATATTGGATTCAATTAATAAAATATATGTACCTAATTAAGTTAGGTATTTACTTAGTTAGGTACATACTCGTACTTAGGTATATATTTGAAAATGTATCGCGACATCATTGCTATAATAACTAATATGGTTATGGATATACCTATATGATTTTAGGAAATTTCCGAGGATACATAATACCTACCTAAAAGTGAGTGCTGTATTTACATATACCTACGTTGCGTTTCACCGCGCACGTTAAAAAGTTATACCTTTTTTTGCACGTCTCTGAAGGATCTTCCCTTTATTACAAGTAGGTAGAAATGAATTCAGGACGTGACTCCGATTTGTACGGCTACCCACAAAATATATTCCAACTTCCATTACTCACAAATGTTGTTTTGCCTTGTTTTATCGCGTTTTCTACGTGTAATTTATTTTTATTATTACCATTTGTTTGTGTTTTTGTAGACTTCTCCTATAGTTCCATTTATAAGGATATATTTTGGGAATAACAACGCATCCGGGAATAGTGAGGAGTTTTGAGGGGAACAATTTAACAACTGATAGGTATCATACTATTTAATAATTTGACGACCGATTGGTGAATAGTGACCCTGTCAGCGAAACCAACGGTTGCGCGTTCGAATCCCGCGAAGGGTAAATGTTTGTGTGATGAATACGATCATTGTATTCCCGAGTCATGGATGTTTACATAGATTTATATTTGGATCCGTTATCTAGTATCCATAGTAGGTACATGCTCAATTTGTTTGGAACTAGATGATTGGTGTAAGTGTCCCAAATATTTATTTATTTATTGTATTAAACTCAAGTGTCAATTATAATTAGGTAATCTGTGGTTTATAGCTCAACAGTTATCAATCATGAAAATAAAAAGTTGAAAATAAAACGGATTATCCTCCTCTTTCTAACACAAAATATCCAATCACCTTATTACCATCGGCCACGGGGGTATTCGAACGTAGGATATGATTGTGCTTTTGACACTTACTTTGAATTAGCACTACCTACCGAGTCTTGTACTAATACTTTTTATTTGTTATCAAACTAATAACTCACACGAAGTGCTCTTTGAGTACAACACTTTAACAACTGATCTGTTTAAAAAAACCTGCGTTCATAGAAAATTGTAGGAACATGGCGTTGAATATGGAAGCGCACTGACCCGGAAACCCCAACACATTTGGAGGACTGGCTATCTTATCTCTGACAACCGGAACACAACAATGCTATTAACATTGCTGCTTGGCCGCAGATTTAGATAAGATGGTGGTAGTTAAGCCAGGCGGACATTTAAAATGCCCTACTACCAATCAAACCGAGTACTTAAACGTGTACCCCGCTGGGGATCGAACCCGCAACCTCCGAATCGTGAACCCAATGTTGTTAACATTGAGCCACGGAGGCGGTTAAACAACCTATATCTATCTTATATACTTACTACCTAAATATTATCTACGACCAATAAGATCAATATAATTGTCGAGAGCAAAAAATCCTTATCTATTCGAATTCAACGTAAGTTTTCCTTTCCCATAGGACTTGCTGCTCATCGGGTGAAGTGTCAGATGACAGTTGCCGGAGAACCAGAGGCAGGGGAAATTTCCACCCCTGCCCTAGTCCCCCTCAGCCTACACAATATTACGTCACGACCCGATCAAGATATAAAGCCGTGGCTAGAAAAGAGGTGATATTGTAGTTCTAGTCTCTTTTAGCTAGTTGATAAAACTAAGTTTATCGGGCGCCATGTTGGTTCAAACATTGGGCTTCTATGGGACGTGTGATGGATAATATGGAGATATAATCTCATTACTGAAATATGTATTCAATAATATAACCAACAATTACAAATAGATCGGAGATCACAAGTGGTCTGTATCCGAGAAGGACTCTTCCAGCTTCTGAAGCGCCACGCTCTGAACGTCCTTCCAAGGTCATGCCCGTCGCTAGGTGCGTTATAGTCCCGTATTTAATAGACAGTTACACAACTCCCCACGACGACACTACTAAGGCATTAGCCACTATTCATCGTCACTCTGACGACAAATCGACATCTCCGATATACTGCCCTCGCCGGCGGGGGCTTTTACGCGTCAAACCGCCTCACTATACGCGCTACCCCTTCGGCCACTTCCGAAACCAAAGTTCGAAACCGGTTTTACACGGTCGACACTAGTCGTTTTGGCTATTAGATCACTAACACAACACACCTCTCTCTTTTCATGTCTCTTTTTCAAAATTCAAAATTGTGTGTCGAGGAGTTTCTTGCGTCGTTTCTTCTCCTCGACTATACACATTACGAAGCGATGGTAGTCATGTTAGTCTAAAAACTCCCCCATGCAACGCCCTAAGCCGAGGTTCGAGCCCCCGTGGGCACCCTTAGGCGTCGGTTGCAAAAAACTTTTTCCGTGCTGCTGCATACAGTCAAGGTGCGCTGCGCGCACCATGACTGTATGCAAGAGACGGGCAGAGCGCTCCCGCGCTCGCCCACCCGCCCGGCGACGCTGTAAAAAGCCTATCGGCTTGACAGCAACTGTTCCTGATCAAAAAAAAAAAAAAAAAAAAAAAATCCCCAATATCAACTAAGCATAATTATTACGTTATTATTGTTTGTATGTGGTAGGTATTGTACGTACATTTATGAATATAAGTGGAAGATGCCTGACTTCTCCGCAGAATTATCACAACGAAGCAAAGATGTAATGTCTTTGGTTGCTAGAGTCTGGCCAACGAAAGCGTGTCGTGGAATTTTCTTAAAAGTTTTATTTTTATTTTTCTAAAATATTTATTAATGACCATTTCTTTGTGTGTGTGTGTGTGTGTGTGTGTGTGTGTGTGTGTGTGTGTGTGTGTGTGTGTGTGTGTGTGTGTGTGTGTGTGTGTGTGTGTGTGTGTGTGTGTGTGGGTGCGTGCGTGCGTGCGTGCGTGCGTGCGTGCGTGCGTGCGTGCGTGCGTGCGTGCGTGCGTGCGTGCGTGCGTGCGTGCGTGCGTGTGTGTGTGTGTGTGTGTGTGTGTGTGTGTGTGTGTGTGTGTGTGTGTATACAATAAAGTGTTAAAATAAAATAAATAAATAAATAACGTTTTAATATGACAACATTGTGAAGCAATATTAAGAAGAGCGTCGGTGGCTCAGTGGAGGAGACACGGTCTCCCAATTTAGGAGGTCCAGGTTCTATCCCCAAGTACGTTATGTACCAATAACTTTTTAAATTTAATTTAATTACTATGTGAATTTATCCGACTGCTCTTAAAACGGTGAAGGAAAACGTCGTGAGGAAAGCTATATACCTTAGAAATTAAAGAAATTAAAGAAAAAGAAAGAAAAAGAAAAGGTATGTGAACTCTCCAACCCGCACTGGGCCATCGTGGCGGACTATGGCCCATACGCAATATGAGGGAAGGTCTATATCCCTGCAGTGCGATGTTTACGGACTGATGATGATGCAGCTGTTGAAGGTTAATATATAATAACTTTATAATAGTATACACGTCATACACGTTAACATTAACACCTCTAAGTTAACTTTATAGTAGAATACATCTTCAATGCCGAAAAACAAGATACTCCCAAAGATGATTTACTGCCTATTGCTGTACTGTGGCGATATGAAAACCATGGTAGAGCGTCGCACTCTGTCGATGAGAAACATTAGGAATATTACCAGGATCTCTTGTTGCTAAGGCAAAAAGTTTGTTGCTAAGAAAAAAAAAAAAAAAAAAAAAGACTTGGAATGACCTCATTGACTTGCCTTCGTAAATGTTTGTCAGATATAGGTATGGTGTTTATAGTGATTTGGTATTTTCGAAGTAAGCTCTCTTTGAGTTTCTTGTGTCTTATGGGTACTGCTGATAGGCCGAGAGGTTTTCTCGGCTTTGCCGGGCGGCATGCAACAGCACGAGTTTAGCAAACGATGCCAGGATACTCGCTGGAGCTCGAACCTCGGCTTAAGGGGCGATTAGACTTGACGTAGTTTAAGACCAGTCCCGTTTTATCAACAATGCTAAAAATATTCTCTTTGTATTAATTACGTAATAAAATACAGGACTTATGCTAGTGATAATATGTCTCGAAATCACGATTTTTCGATAGAAAAAAAAAATTGAAGTTACGTCTGAAAGTACTAATACATGGCTGGCTTTACGTAATACCTTATTTATTACAAAATTTAGTACTCAGTTTGGTAGGGCATATTAAATGTCCGCCTTGCTAGCTACCGCCATCTTATCTAAATCTGCCGCCAAACAGCAATGTTAATAGCATTGTTGTGTTCCGGTTGTCAGATATAAGAGAGCCAGTCCACCAAATAAGATGGGGTTTCCGGGTCAGTACGCTACCACCTTCGGTGTTATCTTCACTTAACATCAGGTGTGATTGAGGTCAAGTGCTAACCCGTTGTGCATAAAAAAAAACCTTATTTAAAATCATGTATTTTTGAATAATAAACCAGATATGATCTTTGTAGTGATTACGTGTTTAACATTTTCAAAATATACTTTAATTTTCGAATAAAAACTAAATACCTACCATGCTTTTGTGCGCGCGAGAAGCGGAATGAGCGGTATAGACTTGTACAAACATACACGCGATTGAGCAGGATGGAGCTCTGACGACCTGTCGTCCCTTAGGGCGTTGCATGGAGATTTAGTCATAACTAGTAATATGTCGTTAAGTCAGAGAGAAACAACGACGCCAGAAACTCTTTGACACAACTGGGATACTTGAACCGCCAAAACAAAACAACTGACTTTAATAAGGCTCCAATTTTTATCTCCGGAATGCATATCAGATCCTGACTATGGATTAATGAAATTCAAAAAAAGGGGAAAGAAAGAAAGAAATATTTAAACCGATCTCATGACTCAAACAATCCGTCTCTTCCCGTGGGTGTTGTAAAAGGCGACTAAGAGACTTTCCACCAAAAACATCGATAGACTTGCATGTTTCATGCAGCGATGGGCTCACATCCTGACGTGGCCTAAGGGGTGCATATCTGTATAATTCGAAGATGACCCGTGGATGTTCTGTGAGTGTGAGTTTTAATATTTCGAACACCAAAATGCTAAGGTTTGGAATTTTGTTTTATACTCGATGGGTTCTTTCTTGACCTCAATCACACCTGATGTTAAGTGAAGATGAGGTCGAAGCTGGAAGCGTACTGACCCGGAAACCCCAACACATTTGGGGGACTGGCTATCTTATCTCTGACAACTGGAACCCAACAATGCTATTAACATTGCTTCTTGGCGGCAGATTTAGATAAGATGGTGGTAGCTAGCCAGGCGGACATTTAAAATGCCCCACCACCAATCAAACCGAATACTTAAACATGTACCCCGCTGGGGATCGAACCCGCGACCTCCGAATCGTAAACCCAATGTTGTTTACATTGAGCCGCGGAGGCGGTTAATATATCATCGGGATATCAGTAACCACCCCATTTGGGATAAAGTTTGTAAACTGTAAAGTCTTCATTTCTCCGATCCGTGTCCCGATTTAAAGTCCCACTTTGTTATCTGTCCCGAAACTCGAGGCCTCTTAAATCGGTAATCCTACAGAAGACGCGGCGTAGAGCTGGGTACAACGTCCCTAGGGATTTTTTTTCATTTAAACACCCGAGCCTCCCCATCCAATCTATTCAACTGCGTGGATTCTACACGTAGGTATCAGTTTACAATTATTAATTATTGATTAACTTTCAATCGGCGTCATAGTTCTTCATACAGGGCTGATTTTATTTATCTCTTCTTATTTTTGAGGATGGCAACTAGTCAACCTCACTGTCGAGGGACATTACTGCCAGTTTCCAGTGAAAAATTTTATTTCTCGTATTTCTTCAGTTTATAAGTCAGTCTCAGTCAAAACTTAATAGTATACTTATACTTGGCGTATACAGAGTCTAGTCACAGTCAAGTCATACTTCAGTAAAGTGGCAGAATGCATTACAAAAAATTGGGGCGGCTTCTTGTGGGAACCCGAAAGCTCCGTTACGCACTATAATTTACACTTCCTTTCACCTGTACACCATCACTAACGTTTGCTGCACAATATTCTGCCATTATTAAGCTTTAAAAGTTAGAATGCACAAATTGTAACAATTATAAAGAAAAATGCAACTTCACTCGCCGAGATCCCGCCAAAAAGCCTTTTATTTATTTATTTGAGGGACAAACAGATGTTTACATAAATTACATAATTAGCTCATGTATTCTTAAACTATTACAATAATTATTAACCTAAAGTCTCCTACATTACATAATCTCAGGTGCATTATATTATTATTATTACATGCCATGAAATCAAATGTCCGCAGATCTTAACTGATCCGATGATTTGATGATTTGCATTGTTAATGGTAGCTTGACGCCTTTTCAAGCTACCCGTATATCAGCCGCAGTTCTCTAAAACCACCCTATTGTCTTGACCAGTGTTTCTTAAACATTTTGCAGTCACGGACCTCTTTCAGAATTAAAATAATCGACAACCTGCTTGGTGTAGTGGGTAGATACTCTGACTGCTATACCGAAAGATCGCGGGTTTACATCCCGCTAGGGGCATATGTTTGTGTGATGAATACAGGCACTTGTACCCGAGTTCCAAGGCCCAAGGGGGGCCCTAAGGGCTTAACAAACTTTGGCACTATAAGCTCTTTAAAGCTTCATATTTTGAAAACGGCTCCCTGAATCTAAAAACTGTTCAAAATAACCTCGAATATTTTTGAACGACCTATCTAACGACAGTCGTGCGTCAACGGCTCAGCGGTTAAGGCGCGGTCCTATTTGGGAGTTCCGGGTTCGATGGCCTGCATTCATAACCATCAGCTCGTAAACGGGAGTATGGGCCATAGTCCGCCACGCTGGCCCAATGCGGGTTGGGGACTTCACATGCCCTTGAATTTTATTTGTCAGGCATGCAGATTTCCTCACGATGTTGCCTTTTACCGTTTTAACAGCAGTCGGATAAATCATCATTAGCCTGTAAACATCCCACTGCAGGGATATAGGCCTTCCCTCGTATAATGAGGGAGTATGGGATAAATGCACATAAGTAATTAAATTAGTTTGGATTGGAATAGATTAAATTAAATTTAAAAATTTATTTGTACATGGCCTGCCTGGGATTCGAACGAGGACCTCCCAAATTGGGAGATCGCGTATTATCCGCTGAGCCACCAACGCTCTCCGCCGCCGAAACTCCGACGCCGAATTTAATTACTTATGTGCATTTGTCCGACTGCTCTTTACGGTGAAGGTAATCATCGTGAGGAAAACCTTCATACTTAAGAAATAAATATTCAAAGGCATGTGAAGTCCCCTACCCGCTTTGGGCCACCCTGGTAGCCAGCAAACGGCAAAAGAAAAAGTCCGAAGTTATGGCCGTCCGAAGCTATTTTCGTCAGACAGTAGACCCCCTGCAGTCGTAATAATCTAGCAATCTTCAACTCTCAAGTAACAACACATTGACTTGGCGTGTTCTATCTTCGAAAATCTGTTGAAAGTAATCTTGTCATTACTTTCCACAGATGAGACGATTGTGGTCCACTCCACCACTCCAGTCAAGCATAAAGTACAGAACACGGCTATAATGTCCCCAGTACCTATGGCTATTCATTCTCGCCTACGCCAGGTAAGTACTAAGTGCTCACGCAACCCTGAGGCCACTCCTACGGTAATAGGGTGTTTCCTGCGCAATTCTATAAAAAGACTCTATGACTCGTCCAATGATATGATTTCAATTCTCCTGCTATCGTGAGGGCGATGTAGTAACAATGGGGAGATTGTTATTTTTAACCGACTTCAAAACGGAGGAGGTTCTCAATTTAGTTTGCAATGTTCGTATTTAAGTTGTCCGTGTCAAAACTTGTAAACCATTTTTAAACCACTTGCTACTCTGATTGAGCTGAAATTTGGCATATGTAAGTTTGGTGCCAAAACAATATTATGGTATCATCGAGCTGATTTGATGATGGAGCCGGGATGGAACTTGAACTCCCTGATGGCAAATGGCAAGATAGTCGAATTTGGGCTAGTTTGTTTTACCGTCATGAGGATTCCATTACACATAATGACGGGCGATCTGAAGATGGAGCCAGAAGATTGCCACTGGAACTCCTTGATAGACTTTATGTTACCCGTCTTTGCACTAAAATAATATATGATAATCATGATGGAATATTAAAAGCTTGTTTTTAAAATTATTTAGGACTTATTTTTTGTTAGTAAAGCCATTATTTTGATCCATGACATTATGTCATGTATTTTAATAAATAATTTAGAAAATAACCGCCTCCGTGGCTCCATGCATACAACATTGGGTTTACGATTCGGAGGTCGCGGATTCGATGTTTGGTTGGTGGTAGGGCATTTTAAATATCCGCCTGGCTGGTTACCACCATCTTATCTAAATCTGCCGCCAAGTAGCAATGTTAATAGCATTGTTGTGTTCCGGTTGTCAGAGATAAGATAGTAAGTCCTCCTTAACATCAGGTGGGATTGAGGTCAAGTACCAACCCGTTATGCCTAAAAAAAAGATGTTTTATACTGTTCTTTTGGTTGCTTCCTCTTACTTGCTTTTTTGTAAAAAAAACTTATTGATTTTCAAGAAATGATATTTTGGGATCCTTTATCGACATCGGCAACAGGCTCTAAGATACTATGAGAGTTCCTAGTTCGACTGTTATCTTATATCGGTGACTTTCTTTCCTGTATAGATTTCTTCGTTCTTGATTCGATCACATAACTCCAAGCATCGCCCTTTCCCATAGCTCCGTTGCGTGACCTTGAGCTTTCTTGTGAGCCCTAAAGTGAGCGACCACGATTCAGCGCCATGAGATATCACAGCCCAACGGATTAGTAAGTGGAAGAAAATGGGCAGGGCACATGGCTCAAAGCACTGATAGCCGATGGGGCATTAAAGCGCAATAAGACGACCGGACGACCTGATGAAGGTCGTGAGAAGTTGTTTGATGGAAGCCGCTTCCAGCCGGTCGCTCGGAAGATCTATGCGGAAAGCCATGTACAGCAGTGGACGTCTTTTTTTTTTACTTTTCACAAAACTGGATACAATTCAATATATCTTCAGTCTTACCCAACATTACGACATAATTAACTGAATGTATCCTACTGGATGTGAACATAGCATGCATACAGGTAAACAGTTTCAATACTTAAGAATAAAATAGACTATTAACTAACTAAATCACAAAGACAATACAAAAAGATCTATTTATAATTGTACAAAAAGAGAGGAAGATTAATCCTTAATACATATACAACCATAGATAACTTTCTTAGTGGAAGCGATTGTTCCTGAAAATATATCAATCTGATTTCTTGTGCTATTGTATAATGCACACATTCGATACAAAGGGCTGTGTTGACCGAAGTTGGTTCTGTAGGAGGGGGGACACAGTACTTAATGATTAGGTTGTCGTCTTGTGCCTGGTATGACGATGATCTTATATCAGATCGCAACAGTCCATCGCTACAAATATCTAATGGCTAGGAACTAGAATTCTGTCACAATAATGCAATACTTCGATGTATACGAGTAGGATATAACTCACTGTATACCCATAGTAGGACTCTGATTAATATGGGTGAGAGCCATTCGGTAAAGTTGAGACTAAGCTGAAATAAACCTCATTTTATGAACACCCTGTGCCAATCAAGTTTCATAGTAAACTCGTAAGTAAATTATGAAGTTGTTTGAGCCAAGTCGGTGAACTGTTTCGGCCTTGCACGATATTGGACTTCGAGGCTAAAAGTAGCTCTCAATGTCTCGCTAGAGTCCGTCGATTTACTTTTTCGACATTCGGTTTTCGGGATACCTAGTTCGAATGAAGTGTTAGTAGTAGTATAGGGTGTTGTAAAAGGCGACTGCTATGAGCATAGCATATTAAATTTGTAATAAAATAAAATGATTATAATAACATTCGTAATAATTCAGATGACACTATTACAAAAAAAAAATTATTTATACTGAAAATCTAAATCTAATAAAAGCACAGAAAGCTTACCATGAAATATGGATTCTTTATCTATTACTTAGGACCATTCCAGAGATAACTGCAATACTCTACATACAAGCGGATCTGTCCCTGGTGAAGTATCATTTAGCTGTTTAGACGTGAAATACGAGACTCTAATGAGGGCCAAGTGGGAGAAGAGATTCTTCATCATCATATGAGCCGTAAGACGTCCACTGCTGGACATAGGCTTCCCCCAAAGATCTTTGGAGAAGAGATTAAGGTGATCTAATTGTTCACTCCAGAAAATCGGAGGGACTGCGTTTGCTGGTAAACACACATATCTGTGTTTTGGAAGCATACCATGCCTAAGAAATTTTATCCATAACAATCTTTTCAAACACAAAATATTCGTGTTCGATATATTATCAGTCCCTCTCTAGTGAAGTCTCGCCCTCTATCAAGGTCTCATTTTTCTTTAAGCAGAAAAGGAATTATGGTACGTGTATTGATTTGTTCTATAATGTATTTATATTTTGAGGTACCTAGTGATTATAGTAGGTCGGTATTATTACAGTTTCGGATTGTGTTCCGTTAAGTTATTTATTTATTATTCCAATAATAGGTACACTATGGTACTTAGAGGCCAAGGTACAATAATCTGGCCCAAATTGATAGAATAATATTGACGGCCTACCTACCGACAGATCTAATAAAAAACCGGTCAAGTGCGAGTTGCACTCAAGCCCTAAGGGTTCCATACGTGCTCAATCAACATCACCATTGACAAAATTTTTAAAGTCACAAACTTAAATACGTATATTTAATTACGCAGAAATTATATGACGACGATTTAATGACGAGTGGTTGGTGTAGTGGATAGTGACCCTGTCAGCGAAACCAATGGTCGCGGATTCGAATCCCGGGTCATGGATGATTATATAAATATTTATGTATGTCTATTGATTATCTAGTATCCATAGCACAAGCTTTGCTTAGTTTGGGACTAGATGATTGGTGTAAGTGTCCAAAGTATTTATTTATTTATATGAAAGAAATCGCTATATTAAGTTTGTCACACACGATTAGAAATGAATTTTCGTATTTATTTCTTTCCTTGTTTTACAAAACCTCCCTCGTGCCAAATTTTAAGATTGTAGGTCAGTAGGAATAAATATAAATATCTGTCAGTGAGTGGGACTTGTATACAAAATTGATTTATTGCCAAAATAGTTTTTATAATTCTTATAATTACTTAAAAGAATATGAAAATATGCTTTGAAAAACTGCGGCTTTTTATGGCGTGGCAGCACTACTCCTAGGCTGATGTTGTAGAGGATGTCCAGGAGTAGGTCACAGTATGTAAAGAGATGAAGATGAGCCGGATCTTTGAAAGTCGATGTCAATGACAACGTATAATAAAAAGGTATCACGTACACAAATAATTCGGAGAAATATTTAAATTAACTTTTATACTGGTTAAAAGGAATAAACAGACTTTATGTAGTTTTTTAGTTCAAACAATAATAATAGAAAAGGATATGTCCAATCTTTTCAAGGACAAATCATGAACTGATTAAAAAAAAGCTACACTGAAAGACAGAGAGAGGAGAACAGGCAGAGTTCAAATTTTGAATTTAAAATATTCTGACTTTACCGAAAAAGAAACAAACAAGGAGAATACTGCAAAAAGAGAATCAACGAGTCGCATGGCGTCTCGTTACAGCGTTATACTAGAATGTTGAATTTTTTATAGCAGTATGCGGCCGTGGACCTTAGTTATCGATATTAATTTAAACTTGATAGCTTTTTTTATTTAAAAGTGCCTTAACACACGGACAAATGGACAGCAAAGTGATCCTATATGTGTCCGTTTGTCCAAAATAAGGTGAATTAATTAACCCTAAGAAAACTGTAAAAGTTACGTGAGCTAGATGCGCGAGGCGTCCGTATGTCTAAAAAGACACAATCGGATTTCGCCAGTTCATTCCGCGAAGAACCGCAGTTGATTGAATTGCTCTAATCAGTGTATTCAACTACGAAAATTTTAGAAAAGGAAAATTATTATAAATATATTAATTTAACTTACACTACTGGTACAGTTACGGTCATCGCGTCATCTACTGTACGTAACGGCGAAAGTAAGTAGGTACCTGTGAATAAAAAGTTGAGATGCAAAACCGTCAGAGGGCAAGGATTATTCTCAAACACGTTGAAGTAAAAGGTTCGACTTTTGCTTTTGTTGGGGAGGGCCCGGAGCCCTATTTACTCGTATTTGTGAGAAATCTTTAACAGTATTACCTATATGGAAAGGCTCTAGATTTTAAGGGCACTGCTGACTACGATTTGTGTTTATTTTTAATCACCGACGCAAAAAGATTATAGTGTATTATACGTTTGACCTCTACATGTTGGTGTGTGTGCATGTGCGTGTGCATGTGCGTGTGCGTGTGCGTGTGCGTGTGCGTGTGCGTGTGCGTGTGCGTGTGCGTATGCGTGTGCGTGTGCGTGTGCGTGCGCGTGCGCGTGTGCGTGTGCGTGTGCGTGTGCGTGTGCGTGTGCGTGTGCGTGTGCGTGTGTGTGTGTGTTGCTCTTATCGACCTGGACGATGTAATCAGAATTAAATGCTGTCGGGTGTTTTCTATATTTTCAGTTTATTATAATCATAGGAGGTTTTGGCATGGAACAAAAAGCCGGTGGATTTTGCCATGACGAGGTGGATAATGAGATTCGGACGCTGCAGTCCATCAGTTAGTTGTTGGAACATGATGTACTCACGTTTTACTTTTATGAATTTGGTCGGCCTATACCGGATGAGTTTTTTTACCGTAAGCAAAAAAATAGTGCATATTAGGTCAGTGAAATAGAAGGTATTGGCATAGGTAGTATATTTTTTTTCAAACTATCATCGAATGTCATTTGAAGGAGTGTTTGTAGCCACATAATTACATCATTAAATTAAACAAATAAAGAAAACTTGGAGAAAATATGAGTTCCAAATAAATTTCGCATGATAGCAATCTTACGAATCCCGCTACTCGCATATAACTCAAAAAAAAAAATAAACTAGCTATGTCAATATCTTCTATTTCACTTAACTAATATGCCCTATTTTTTTCCTTACGGTAAAAAAACTCATCCGGTATATTATGTGACTTCAGGATAGACGAGACTTGTGTAATTGTGAATGAGTTAGATTCCTTCCACTATTACAAAATGACACTCAAACCAGCAGTATTATTCTGTACGCCCACGGCACAACTCGCATCAGAATTCACGGTGAGGTTCCAAACGACTTTGAACTTTGCAGTCGTAGATTAACGCTCGTGGCCACTGGAAATCTCACCTCAGACGCGAGCCGCATAAACAACCTTACTGTATCAACGCCCTCGAGTATATTACTATGCCATTCTTATAAGTATAACATAAACTGAACCTGAAGAAAACTCAAGAGGAACCAAACATACTATCATCGAGCTATACAATACAAAGCAACTGTGTTAAATGTCTTCGAAACGCCTAAACCGATTTTCATCAAGCAAGCAAGGCTAAGAACGCCTGAAACTCTATGGTAGACTTATGTTCAGAGGCTTAGGCAGTGGACATCATGTGGCTGATATGATGATGATGAAGGATAGGAACCTTTCCTTTAGTTTAATCTTAAATATAATAAAACGCATTCAAATCGGGACACGCATTACTGGAATACATTAGGAAAAAGGCCGGATATACATACAGTCGTTTTTCGTCGGGGGTTAAACTGTCCATGTATGCATGCCTTTCCAATTGGCTTTAAGCAATGTTCATGACTTGAGCGTGGTTTTGCAATACGGGCCTTAAACTACAACCATTGTAAGTGATTAAAATTAAAAAGTAATAATTGATATCCTGGTCACGGCCCTGTTGTAACGATACACCTAAGGTTTTCCATCTCATTCATCTTTACTTAAATTGTAAAATACTTTCCGCCAATCGAAGTAAAAAGTGGTTAGTTGTTAGCAAATTATTTCCATTTTGGGCGCCGCTTAAAACTTTCGCTAATCCTGAGTACTTGTTATATTACAATAATCCACGCTCTCCAAAAGTAGACTATTTTCAATATCCCACTACTTATTAATTATATTATCTATTTAAGTTAGTGTTATATTGAATACCTGTATGCGAGATCCAAAAATCTTTTGACTTCAAGAAATCAGATTTAATTTTAAAAACCGATTCCACCACATATTATAATAAATAAGTCTATTATGATAGTGTACAACATGTGACAAATCTTTGTGAAAGTGTCATCCCATACGAATTCTGGCTACTAGCCTGTCTCTCGGCTGCCAAAGGCATAGCAAACCCGAATTTCCACTTCTAGCCTTTGAAGCTAAGTTCACACGAGCGTAGAATAAAAATCTCATTCGTGCAGAATCACGTTAAGGCAGAGGCAACACAAACAACACATTACAATTGCAAATAAGTGCTGTGTTCACGTAAACACACAAATTCGCGCCAACGTAGGGTAATGCGGATCGACTGGAAATTAACATTTGAAGCATGAATTTCATGGCTCGTTTGAGGGTTCCTTAGAATGTCTAAAGACTATTCTGTTTTTTAACCCGCGATGAAATATATAAGGTATATTTCTATGATACTCGTATCATAATCATTCGCGGTTTTTTTTGTATTATTTAAGATTATGTTTTTACCTTTGTTTGATGGAAATCGCTTAAGCCGAGGAATTTTGGTCTAGGTCTACCTGGATGATAGAAACATTGGATCAAACACTGTTGTCGAGGGTTTTAAATTTTCACTTTATTGTTATTTACCTATTATTAATAACGTAATCATTAATTCATCCTGTCTGTCCGTTTGTCACAATTCATGCAACTCCAACTAAGTTACGCGTACACATATAAATACATACATATAGTCACGCCTATTTCCTGTATGGGTAAACAGAGATCACTGTGACTCTTTTGCTTAATTCACTCATAAAGTTGTTTATGCATGCTCGTCGGGTACTCTTCACTTGGCCTTTCTTTAAGACGATTTAATACTACCATCCACTTTCGTTTTGTATATCTCTATCGATAATCTTCTTTCAATTAACCTCTCAATATGTTCAAACTATCAAAGCATACAATTTCGAATCTTTGTCACTATATCTTGTTTCACATTTGTTTCATACTGCTTAAGCCCTTAATTACCCTATTCCTGATTCTATCTTTTAAAGTCACCCCGCTCATATTTCTCTATGATCTCATTTCCACTGCATTTATAACAGCAGCCCGCCATGAACAGTCAGACGAGCTTTTTTGGACACATTCATGGCTTCTCATAAAGCATTCACTCTTCCCTTCGATGTCCTTCTCGCACTTTCTATCCCTTGTAAACATTGAACACAAATACACAAACTCAGCCTTGCTGCACTTTTACCCATCTATCAAAATACTCCAATTCGTTATACTTACAACTGTCTCAAATAACATAACTTTCGTTTTACTCACATTGACTTTCACTCCGTTTCCTTTCAAAGCTGTATTCATAAGTATTCCCATCTCTTGTAACTCCTGTGATGACGTAAAGATTACTTGATCATCGGTATAGAGGAGACATTTGACGAGCAACTCATTCATTCTCAATCCACATTCATATTCGTTCAATACTTGCAAATAACTGTCCACGAATAAGTTAAACAGCCAAGGGGACGCTACACAACCCTGTCTAATACCTCTCGATGTTAAATCATTTAGTTTACGCCCCATTTATCCGAACATAAGCACTGGCATCTTCATAGAGTGATGTCAGTGCTCGTATTAAGTCACTGTCTACCCCATACATAGACAATGCTGACCACAATTCATACCCCAGCACTTTGTCATAGGCCTTTTCCAAATCTACAAAAGCTCAATAGGTTTTATGGCAAGAATTTTTGGGCTATGCATCGCAAGGAAAATACCTGATTTATACATCCCATTCTTTTCTAAATCCTGCTTGTACGGCCAAAATCTTTTCATCTGTCTCTGATATCACCCGTTCAATTAACACTTTCACATACAATTTGCCAACAATGCGGATTCCTCTGTAATTTTTGTAGTCTTTCCGTGACCCTTTCCGTTTGCAAAGCACAACGATGACGACCTTGCACTAGTCACATGAAACTTAGCCGCTTCTCCAGCATAAATTAAAAAGGCGGTACCTGATGCATGTGAAAACTCAAACTCATTGGATAACGGATTCACTAAAATCAAACTACAAATATAAATTATGTTTCATGGTATTCGTAAATCAATAATCAAAAGAGATTTAGCGGTCCAAGTCGTAACATTCCTACGGATCACTAAATGCGTGTCTAACACTCTCTTGTCTGGTTTTTGTTATATTTATAAATAACCTTACTTCGGTGTGTAATATCTATTTAAGTCAAAAAAACATGGCGGAAAATTGTTTTAAGCATAAAGTCAAATATTTACAATCGGATAATGGTACCGAGTACATTAATAAAGATTTTAATGAATATTTGAAGGAAAATGGAATACAACGTAGACTAACGTTAACGTTAACCAAAATTGAAACATACTTTTGAACCTATTCAATTAGGCTTCGGTACAAAGGGTGGTTGCGAGGCTGCTGTGCATGCACTTCGCACCTTCTTAACCACCGATCGAGAAGCAGAGGTGTTGTTAAAAATTGATGTCAAAAATGCCTTTAATTCTGTTAACAGGGACACCCTATTGAATGAGGTAAATAAAAATATACCGGAAATATTCCCATATCTAAATCAGTGCTATCACAAACCCACAAAATTAGTCTACAAAAAGAACGTTTTATTGTCTTCAGTTGGGTGTCAACAGGGTGATCCCCTCGGGCCAGCAATTTTCAGTTTGGTTATAAACTCTTCCATCCGAAAACTTAATTCAAAATTTAATGTATGGTACTTAGATGACGGAACCTTAGGGGGAAAGGTAGACACTGTTTTGTCGGACCTTGCCAATATCAAGGCTGACTTTCAGGCATTAGGTCTGGAACTCAACTTTGATAAATGTGAGTTGTACATTCAGGAGTCATCCCAAAACCGAAACAGTATTATCGATAGTTTTTCGAATTTAGCGCCATCTATTAAACTGGTTGATAAAACGTCACTCAGCCTCTTGGGTTCCCCTATCTTTGACATATCCATTCCAAATTTTATACAAAATCTCATTTCAAAATTCAATTCTTCTTCGAGCAGACTTCTGGAAATAAATTCTCATTACGCTTTGACTTTATTAAAATTTTGTCTGTTCGTTCCGAAAGTAACATATCTTCTACGATGTTGTCCGTTTTGGAAACATCAAACACAATTGTTGTTAATAGATGATGAAATTAGATCGCATTTAGAAGCAATTCTAAATTTAAGTTTTTCGGATGAAAGTTGGTTGCAAGCATCCCTACCCATCAGGCATGGTGGAATTGGGATCCGCAAAATTTCGGCTGTTGCTCTTCCGGCTTTTTTGTCGTCTGTTCATAGCACTGGTAATCTCATTGGAAAAATTCTTGGGTCTACCACTTTAAACTTTGAGATTGCCTGCCAGAACGATGCCAGAAATTCATGGTGCTTATCTTGCCCTGGTCAAAATTTACCCGAAAACCTTAATTTACAGAGAGCCTGGGATGATCCTCTCTGCAAGATTTCATTTTCGTCACTTCTTAACCACAGCTCTGTCCGCGATCGTGCAAGACTTGAGGCTGCCTCGAGATGGGAATCTGGGCACTGGCTGCGTGCTTACCCCTCTGCCAGTACAGGTACCTATCTCGAGCCAAATACCTTGCGCATTGCAATCGGCCTTCGTCTTGGTGTTGGGATCTGTTCTCCTCACAGGTGCGTTTGCGGTAGTGACGTCGACTCTTTGGGCCTTCACGGACTATCCTGCCAAAAGAGTGCCGGACGTTTTTCCCGTCACGCGGCCATAAACGACATTATCCGCCGTTCTCTTGCCTCCGTCAACGTACCTGCTGTTCTTGAACCGAATGGTATTTTACGGGACGACGGCAAGAGACCGGACGGAATGACCTTGATTCCTTGGAGTATGGGTCGGGCCTTAGTGTGGGATGCCACTTGTGTTGACACTCTCGCCCCGTCTCACCTCCAAGGAACCTCAAGGAGGTCAGGTGCAGCCGCCGAGACGGCGGAAAACATCAAAATTCACAAATATAGAGACATCGGTTCCGAATATATTTTCCTAGCTTTCGGAGTCGAAACTTTAGGTCCTTGGGGGCCGAGCGCTCTTAAATTTTTCTTTGATATTTCAAAGCGCTTAGTCGATGTCACTGGTGACCCGAGAGCTGGTTGTTTCCTCGCCCAACGCTTAAGTATCAGCATACAACGAGGAAACGCCGCCAGCGTTTTGGGTACCTTGCCTCGCGGCCCCAATTTTTTACATTTGTTCTAGTTTATATTTAAATTCCATCTCTTTATTTGTTACTGTTTTTAAATAAATATTTTCCTGTTTTAAGTCAAAACTTCGACTTTGTTATTCATACATACATAACGTCAGAGATATCCCAAACATTACAAATTTAACGCTTGAAACAAATTCACGGTTCACTTTTCGTGATATACAGAAATGCACACGTTTAGCCAATCACACTTTAAACGTGCAAAACTAAAAATGTTTTTGATGGGAAGTCCCATTATCATCTTTTACCCCACGGGGAAAGATAGGTTGATTCTATTCTTTTTACGTGTTGAAATCACACAGCATTCTCGCAAAATAACTAGAAGTTTATAATACTTAGTTTTATGCACAACGGGTTAGCACTTGATCTCAATCAAACCTGATAAGGCCGAAGGTGGAAACTTACTGACCCAAAACCCCATCTTGGAGGACTGGCTTATTTTATTTCTGACAACCGGAATATGACAATGCTATTAACATTGCTGTTTGGCGGTAGATTTAGATTGGTATCAATATAATGATAAAAAATGTCACTCTAGACCTTGTTGAGTCCACTGTATTTTAGGGCATTACTTTGGACGCCAAATTACAACGGGGTCCTCATATCCATAAATTGGCGAAGAAGCTCAGCTCTGCAGCGTATGCAGTCAAAATAATTAGACAAATATCGGACGTAAATACTGCTAGATTAGTATATTTTAGTTATTTCCATAGCCTGATGTCTTACGGTATCTTGCTGTGGGGAAATGCCGCGGATATAAATACAATCTTTGTTTTACAAAAACGAGCCGTTCGCGCAATTTATCAATTGAGACCTGCAGTGTCACTTAGAGACAGATTTAAAGAGTATAATATTCTAACCTTTTCGTCACAGTACATTTTTGAAAATCTAATATATGTCAAAAAAAATATAGCATCATTTAGGAAAAATAGTGATAAACATGATGTCAATACAAGAAATAAAGATAAACTTGCAGGTCACATATTAAGTCGCCTCCACAAAGTCAGTAATTCATTCAAAGGGTTATGTATACGCTTTTTCAATAAAGTTCCTGTTGATATACAAAATCTTCCTTTCAATAAATTTAAAGATACTATAAAACAGAAACTTATTAAGAAAGCATATTATAAAATATCAGATTATTTAGATGATAAACAATCATGGACATAACCAGCCCGTTCGCATAACCAGGCTATTTCGCAAATATTATAACATAAAATAATAATTAATAATTTTGTAATACAAAAACCTTTTTTTTTAAAGAGCGACCTCTCGAGTTTCTTGCTTGTTCTTCTCAGGGGAAAATTGCCTTTTGAACAAGCAGTAGCTTTAAAAATGTAAAATCTGACTATTTTAAGTGTACCCTGTGTACCTACCTACAAAATAAAGCATTTTTTGATTTTGATTTAGATTATTGATTTTGATTAAAAATATTCGAGGTTGTTTTGAACAGTTTTTAAATTCAGGGAGCCGTTTTCAAAATAATAATTAATTTAATTTAATTAATTAATTTACAATAATTAATAAATAATATAGTGCAAATTTTCATTAAGCCCTTTGGGCCCCCTTGGGCTTTCTAACTCGGGTTACAACGGGTCTGTATTCATCACACAAACATATGCCCCTAGCGGGATGCAAACCCGCGATCTTTCGGTATAGCAGTCAGAGTTTCTACCTACTACACCAAGCAGGTTGTCGATTATTTTAATTCTGAAAGAGGCCCGTGACTGTAAAATGTTTAAGAAACACTAGTCAAGACAATAGGGTGGTTTCAGGTAACTGCGGTTGATATACGGGTATAGCTTGAATAGGCCTCAAGCTACCATTAACAATGCAAATCATAAAATCATCGGTTCTTATTATGAGTTAAGATCTGGGCATTTGATTTCATGGCATGGAATATACATATAATGCATCTGAGATTATGTAATGTTGGAGACTTTATGTTAATAATTATTGTAATAGTTTAAGAATACATGCGCTACTTATACAATTTATGTAAATCTGTTTGTCCCTCAAATAAATAAATAAAAGGCTTTTTGGCGGGATCTCGGCGAGTGAAGTTGCATTTTTCTTTATAATTCTTATAATTTGTGCATTCTAACTTTTTGATTTTGATTTTGATATCCCAACATGGGACATTTAAGATGCCTTACCACCAACCCTACATTACATTTTGGAGCTATGAGAAAAAAAATTGTAATTTATCAAATAAAGGTACAGCTAGCTTCATAGTTGTTAATGGAAGACTATTTTAAATGATTAAGCGTAGCATGCTGAATAAATGTTTTCTTTCTTTCATGCTGCTTATTAAAGTTATATTATCCGCCATTCTATAAAACACAAACTTATTTTGCATAAAAAAAACCATGAGCAAACGAATTGTATTTCACTCATGTTATAAATTATTCTGAAAATAGGTAAAAGAGAGAGCCCGTCTTTGCGATGTCGAGGACGTCGGGTCTGGAATGATTGATCCGGCTAGTTTCGTACTTCGAAAAAGTAATTTGAATATCTGGTAATACTGATAATAAATATAATACCAATGTAACAAAGTCACGAGAAAAAGGATCCTTAACTCTGACAAACCATGCGATGTTGTTCTTTAGCAACGAAATGGATGATATCTTTTTCATAGTCCAGTAAGGATACACTTTTAACTTCCTATAATTAAAGGCCGTGATTCTTTGCACATGGATAGAGTACCTGTCAGTAATGGAATAAAAATGTTCTCTAACAGATCGGTAGCTTGCTTTAGATATAAAATAGGTATTTAGTAATCTTCTTCATAGCGAGTTGATGGCAAAAAATTCAAATTTTGCGATTATTTTTTTTTATTAAAAACTGGTTTCGCGTTTGACTACAATCTCACCTGATGGAATGTGGATGGAATGGACGGATGGATGGAAAGTGACGATGTAGCCGAAGATGTGTCACGCGCACCCAGTAAATGCCTATTAACTCTAGACTTGAAGACTTGACTTGACTTTAATTATTTAGTAATAAAACATAGACTGTTAGACTGAAATTACAATTGTTTTTTTTTTTTAAAAGGAGCACTCCATATATAAAATATAAAGTAGCCATTGATTAATTTTTTACAAAATTGTTTTAGGACATCTTAGCATCTTCAACAACGCAATGAAGTTCAAAGTGGTAACTTCCATTTAATATTGTAGGATTTGTAACTAAAAATAGCTACCAGGCTTTCCTGTATAAACTTATCAATGGTTTGGCTACATATCTGCCGCCAAACAGCAATGTTAATAGCATTGTTGTGTTCCGGTTGTCAGAGATAAGATAGCCAGTTCCCCAAATATTTGGGTTTCCGGGTCAGTACGCTTCCACCTTCGGCCTCATCTTCACTTTACATCAGGTGTGATTGAGGTCAAGTACCATTAGTATGCATTA
The DNA here is from genome assembly GCA_949316235.1 of Oegoconia quadripuncta. Classification (NCBI taxonomy): domain Eukaryota; kingdom Metazoa; phylum Arthropoda; class Insecta; order Lepidoptera; family Autostichidae; genus Oegoconia; species Oegoconia quadripuncta. The sequence continues at coordinate 5,679,304 of OX438743.1, forward strand.
TAAAAAAAAATCATAGAGCACATAAATCTAAGTGTCCCTTACCGTATTCCCAGATATTCCCTGACTAAAGTCTTTTCCTGCCCCTCTTCCAGCTCAAATATTGGCTACAATGCGACTATTACTAGAATATGTAGCGAATATAATTCCATTTGTCATGTTCATACTGATATCGACATATTCCACGAGTCGCTCCCCATGTTTAGTCGAAAGATAATGAAGATTCCATCGACTGACGATTGATTTCAATTACTGTATCTGCTTTTTGTTATTGTTATTTTATTTTAGTGTTCAGTGTAATTGGTGCAAAAATGTACCTATCACCTTTACATATACTTTGTTATATGTAGTTAGTCGTAAAATTTTAAGACTATTTTAATTAACTTACCCAAACTTCTTTAAGATACTTACTAAATTCTTTTTTAAAGTTTAAATTTCTATGCCTACAGTTTTATAGTGTTATCGTACTACATGTATTGGAGTGTTGAATTTGTCTGTAATTGGAGTTTTACCAAATAATTTGATTCTAAATGATTTTGTAAGATGTAATGTATGTACTCTGTTGGTGAGCTTAAATAAATAAATACCTACACTATACCTTAAGCAAGTTACAGAATGGTTAGAAAATATTTTAATGCTATTACAGATGTGTGCACTATCCTTTTACAAAAAATCAGGAACTTTAAGATTGTAGGAAGTTACACCACAAAAATGACGTATTTTTACTGGACTATAATGCGAATGTGCTAATCTTAGCATTGACATCTTGGCATCGCCTAATAAGTTTGTGACATGTTTGTAGCACATTTAAAATTACTGGTTGTCTTATCTTAATTTTTGGAAAGTAAATCGTTATTCAAATCATGATCACTGTACGTATAATGGACATGAACAGCTACATATTGGCAAGAACAATCGACTTCAATAGGGTTTCGTACTTTATCTCTCGAATACATAATTAGATATGGAGTAGTAGGTATGAAAAGGAATAAAATTTAATGCTTAAACAATATGTATTTACTTGTTCAAAGAGTCCGCAGTGTAATATTTCACTCAACATGAAATTCACTGAGTCGAATTGAGTGGCAGTAAAACGTTAGTCCAATATAGGTAGATTTCATGCATCGGCGTACACTTGTGTGTTCTAAGACAATCCGGGACATTTTGTCGAGACATTAGTCCCGAATTACATACATACGACCGACGGCCCTGCTCTTGATGGACATTTATTCTGGTCATAAAACCGAAAGCTTTGATGAAACACGTTCCTTTGCGTTGCTATTTATAGAAACGACTTTTTTAGGGGAAAATGTTCGAGTAAATTTTCTATACGAGACGGGCGACGAAGTTACGTAACGTAACAATAATAATAATGTAATCGTTATTTTTTCCACAAAGATTTGTACATTACAAATCTTAGCAATGTTAGTGTACGAAAAAAAGAAAAAACCAAACAAAAATCTTTGATAGAGGCTGCTGCCTGAACTAAATGCCCTGTATTTCAGGTCCCCAGCAGTCAGAAAGTCTAACTCAACTGCTTTGGGAATTGTGATCGTTTATGACGTCAATACATTGACCGTGTTCCGTCCTTGTCATATCATAACACAATGACAAGGACAGACACTGCATTGCTATCCCTATAGCTTTGAGTTAGGCGGTAGAGCCCCAGGTCTCAACCTCCAAAGAGCTCACAATGAGCTGTAGTAATAGGTATAAGTATTCAATAATTATGTAATTTTTAGAGTGGGTGTGGATTGAGCATATGTTTAAGTGTGACACCGAATTCAATTTGGACTCGGGCCGAGCCCGGGCGAAAGCTAGTATCACAACTTAAATCTTCTTTTCTTATATGCACAACGGGTTAGCTCTTGCCTCAATCACACCTGCTGTTAAGTGAAGATGAGGCCGAAGGTGGAAGCGTACTGACCCAGAAACCCAAATATTTGGGGAACTGGCTATCTTATCTCTGACAACCGGAACACAACAATGCTATTAACATTGCTGTTTTAGCGGCAGATTTGGTAGCTTTAGCCAGGCGGACATTTAAAATGCCCTACCACCAACCAAACCCGCGACCTCCAAAACGTAAACCCAATGTTGTTTACATTGAGCCACGGAGGCGGTTGAAATATCATAACTAGTATGTCTGATAGGTATTATTCTCTTCCAGCAAAAGCTCATATTACAAACCATAATACGGTTTACTACCATTGTAGAAAATTGTGGGAGGTAGTACGACCTATTTGGTTTCAGGCGGTTTCATTTTCACGCGCAATTCACTTTTATACGTCACGGTGCCTTAATAAATGGTGCACTTACTCACTTGTACTTATATTGTGTGTTCTATAATTCAATTTCTTCAGTCTTATCTACTCGCACGGGGTTCATTTGGATTAGGAGTGCACATTGAAAGTTCTGTCATTCCTCGAATTTTTTGTTTATATGATTAACTGGATTCGCCTTTGACCACAATCTCACCTGATGGAAAGTGACGATGTGGGCGAAGATGAAGCACGCGATCCTAGTAAATGCCTATTCACTCTGCTCTTGAAGATCCCAAGGTTGTAGGATTCAGGAAAGACTGACGCCGGAAGAGATTTCCATGCCTTGGCTGTTCGGATGATGAAGGAAGAATCAAACTTCTTAGTGCGAATGTTCGGTATATTAAGTATACCTATTTATATCTATATTATACTATAACTATATATTTCATAACTATCCTCTTTACGCGCCTAATGTAGCTTTCTAAAACGCTCATTAGTGCCTGATTCACTTGCATGCGTACAGTGGCGGTACCTTCAAATAAATCTCTGCGGTCTCCTTCTGGAGCATGACTGCCTCGCAGAAGGAGGCCGCTGCCCTCCTAGCCAACATAGCCGCGACTAATGCTGGCGGGGACAGATCTCGTTCGATCCGGTCGACCGTCTCTACGCTCGGACTGCCACGTCGGGCTTGCCTTATTTTGAAACGCTAGGCACGCTACTTCATACGTGTCCCAGAGTGGCTTTGTAGTGAAATTTTTCCGACTTCAAATATGAAATGGTCTGAGAGAATAAGGTTTATTGTAACGGTAGTATTTAGTCGAAAATTTTGGTTCCTTGGGGAACATAGGTTTATGTTGCTAATACATCGAAATTAAATTGATCGGGGACGAGTAATCGACCGCTAAGCAAATCTATGTGTCATTAACTCGAAAGTAATCTATTCTAACTTTTAACTAATATTATAAATGCAAAAGTTTGGATGTTTTTGCTAACAAAAACATTGAGCAACTAATTGCTCAATCACGGCAAAACGAATGAACGGATGAAATTTGGTATACAAATAGAATATACCCTGGATTAAGACTAGGCTATATGTCATCTCGATAAAGTGAGTAGTTCCCGCGGGATAAAGTTATTCCATGAAGGCAAAGCCGCGGGCAGACAGTTATAAAATTTTTAATTAAAAATCTGTGATAAGTATATATGCTCGAGAGATCGCTGTGTCAATTTATAGTTATGAAATAACCTTTTATTAAGACGGGTTGGTCCTATTTATAATTGGCTTTATTCCACCATACGACCGCGCGGTTCCTTTATCACATACAATGCATCTCCAAACCTCAAACAATCGAAAGATATTTTTGTGTTGAGTACAAACTAGTTCTTCAAAAAAATGTTTAAAACATTACCCTCCTTCCTGAGACATGGATAAAAACATTTATTACGCTAACAGTTAAAGTCCCTGGTTACCTGTACCTGTACCTGAACCAAGTAAGTACGTACCATAGCTATCTGCTAGCGGCAGCCTGTCGGGATTTACATTCCTAACGATCATTTGACAGCTTCAGAAATTGCCGTCGTTTAATTTGATTTGTTCGCTTTCTTTGAATAATTTCCCAGAGGACGGCGAGGTAGGTACTAATTTTAACAGGATTTATTAAGTTATTTAAACTATTGTGTGATCTGGGGACCAATTTTATACACGATTCCATTGATAATAATAAAGTTCTATTTCTCAAAAAACTAAAGTAATTTAAACATAAAGAATAATGCTCAAACGTATTAAACTTTAATCAATTTCTTCGATTTGTTTTAAAGAAAGTTTCTGCTATTTTGGGAGACGTCGAATTTCAAATGTTTGGATAAAACTCACACGCTCATAGTGATTCAGACAGTAAGTATGAACAGCAAACGGAAATAATCGATTTAACCACTATCATAATAATCGAATTATATGCGGATTTCGTGAGTTCGATGATCTTGGGATAGCTGTTTGGTTGGTGATAGCTTGTTTAGGGTTACGCAGCCAAATGGTAAGAATGGAACTAATTATAAATTTGGACTCGGATGATCACTGGAGCATTGCACAGTTTCCCTAATTCGCCAGGTTCCGTAATCGTGAATTTTATAAAAAAAAAATAAGTATTGGGGTGGGGAATCGTTGGGTAGGCCTTTTAAAAAAATGCAAAACGGAACATAAACTTCGCTGTCTGGTCGTTTATTTCAGAAACTTTGTTACTATAGAAGCGTTAATTTTTTACGAAAAGTCAGCTTTACACAAATCAGGTCTCAGAATTCTAGGGCGGAGAGTTCATCATGAAAAAAATGTAATTAAGTATTCCAATCTAACTAATATTATAAATGGGAAAGTTTGGATGTTTGTTTGTTTGTTTATTTGTTTGTTTGTAGCTCAATCACGGCAAAACGGATGAACGGATTTGGATGAAAGTTGGCATATAGGTAGAACATACGCTGGATTAAGACATAGGGTATCCCGATAAAGTGAGACAAACAAATTTCCGCGATAAAGTTATTCCGCGCAGGCGAAGCCGCAGGCGGAAAGCTAGTCTTACATAAAAACTAGTGACAGTTTGGTTCCGCAATGAAAATATAAGTAACTTTTAAGGGATATAAACACCAATGTTATAATGCTCAAAATATGAATTGGGTTATTTAGCGCGATAAAAAAAATTAGAAACATACCTCTAAGTATTTTATAATTTATAATGATTAATAAAGCTATTTTCTTTAAAATATAAGTAGGATAGTGCCGTGTGGTTTTGGCACGTAAAAGGAATAGAACCAACCCGTTCCTTCCCGTTGGGTGTCGCCGATGAATAAGGTACTTTTCATTAAAAAACATCTTTAGACATGTTTATACGGCGATGGGCTCACCCCCAGCAACGTGTGCATTTCTGTATATTTTGTAAGGTGAACCTTGAACCGTGAATTTTGTTTCAAGCATTAATCTTTTAATGTTCGAAACACCCAAACGCTTTAATTTGGGATAACTCTGACTACCCCATTTGGGATTTAAAGGTCGTTATGTAAGTATTATGCATGTACTACATGAACAGTTTGCTACTTTTTTACTCATAGCAACATAGGTACACTTATTCAGGAATAAGCATTACAAATTCTGAGCCTATCTTATTCTAAGCTATCATGGTGATTTTTTTTTTAATTTTCCCATTTATATTTACCTATACCTACCTACCTACTTATAATACCTAAAATTTAACTTTTTCTTTTCATACTACAAGCGCATATTTGGGACACCATGTTGCTTTTAATGTTATGTGTCTGAAATAAAGTAAGAAAGACGGACAGCCGTCGAGATGGTTCCATACGCGATCCGATTTCCCAAGTACTTTAGTAACTATATATTGAAAATTAAGAAAACCCCTCAGGAAACGAATATCCGAACGAACGAATGAATATCAAATATACCAAATCTGTGTTTAAAGCTAAATATCTTCGAAAGGGCTTAACCGATTTTCATCAAACATGGCTAAGAATCTGTCCTTCGTTAAATCTTTAATATAAAAAAAAGTGTACTCAAATCGGAGCACATATTTCTGAAATACGTTTGGACAAAGGCTGGACATACACACACGCACGCACGCTCGCATGCACGCACACACACACACACACAAAGTCATCAAATACGTGCTTTCAAAAAAAATAATAGACGCGTCGCCTATACAAAAGTTGATTACAAACAAAGTGTCCCTACACGACTCTACAGGTTAAAATCATCCTGAATATTCATCACTTGTGTGCACACAGCAATTAAAAAGAATTGGAGTGAAACACCAACCCCTCTGACCCATTTCCCTTCCCGATTCCACCCAGGTCAATACGATCCTGCTGTGCCATACGATTTTAAACTGTATGCTCAATAATTTTACAGTGGATTCCAGTAGCAGCTGTCGAGTCTCCTGAAATAGATTCGCGAGACATTTACCTATGTGTATTATTGATTGTTTTATGGAAATAGCCTGGGTGTATCGGCGGGCTTGAAATTAACGATAACATTTCTTTTTTCATAAATATACTGTGGATGAGTTTTTAACCGCAAGGAAAGTAGGGTAAGTGAAATAGAATATATTGACATAGGTGGTTTAATTTTTTTATTCAAAACTACCATAGAATAAAGCGTTAATTGTGCCATTTGACGGTTGCGTTTGTAGCCTATTTCACATAATTACATAATTAAATGAACTAATTAACGAAAACTTGGAGAAAATATGAGTTCTAAATAAATTTCGTATAATAAGATCCCTAAGAATCATGGCAGTCGCATATCAATCTAGTCCCTGCTAATGCGTTTTTGAAAAAAATAAATAAATAAAATAAATAAATATTTCGGACACTTACACCAATCATCTAGTCCCAAACTAAACAAAGCTTGTGCTATGGATATTAGATAACGGATAGATACATAAATATTTATATAAACATCCATGACTCGGGAATAAATGTTCGTATTCATCACACAAACATTTACCCCTCGCGGGATTCGAACCCGCAACCGTTGGTTTCGCTGACAGGGTTACTATCCACTACACCAACCGGTCGTCAAAACTGCCTATGCTAATAACTTCCATTTCACTTACCTAATAATGCCCTATTTTTTCCTTACGGTAAAAAACTCATCCGGTATAGAGTCCTTATTCTTGTATATGTATAGTGCTAAGTAATTCTTATAATATAATTGCTTCTAAATAGCTAGTTCGATTAGAATAAATATAGTAGTGGATTCATAATTTTTCACCACCTCCGTGGCTCAATGTGTACTCGTAAATAGAATGTCGCATGTTCGATCCCCAGTGGGTACATGTTTAGTACTCGGCTTGGTTGGTACTGCCGCCAACCAGTAATTCCAGTGCCAGAGATAAGATAACCAGTCACCCAAATAAGATGGGATTTCCGAGTTACGCTTCCACCGTCGGCTTCATCTTCACTGAACATCAGGTGTGATTTAGGTCAAGTACTAACTCGTTGTACATTAAAAAAATATTTATATACATACACAGTTGTAACCTCCCAAGCATGTAACGCGAACGCGAACGTGAACGCTTCATCACCGAACTCGTGGTGTTCTATGGCCCATTCGCCCTCATTATACGAGGGAAGGCCTATTATCCCTGCAGTGGGATGCTAACGGGCTGATGATGATATTTTAATATATAAAAAAGAAAATGAAATCTTAAGATAGTTTAATCTTAAGATTAAACCCGGAGATACTTTATTAGCCATGTTTGATCGAAATAGGTTAAGCCCATTTGAAGATATTTAGCTTTTAACATTATCATTTGGTTTAGTCTACTTGAACGATATAATCATTTATTCAATCGATGTAGTTGGGGATTTTCGAAATTTTTACCCGACAGCCCCAAAAAGGAGGGTAATGTTTTTCGAGTGTATGTATAGATTTCTATGTTACATCCTGTAGCCTAAATGGCTCGACCAATTTTGAAGTGCAAGGTGTCGTTCGATTCGTCGTGATCTCTAGAGTGTCGTAGGATACATTCTATGGTAAAAAATCCAACATAGCGCTTGCAAAATACAAAATATGCCGTGGGGTTTTTTTGGTTTTTAAAAACTTAAATAGTTATCAATTTATAGATATAATTTATTCAAAAGCAAGTTTTGAATGTCTAGTAGAACCTACTTATAAATCATATAAGAGGGCACTGAGGAGGGTGACTTATTTCTGACTGTTTGGATCATCAGTAAGCACTATGGACATAGACTGCACGACGGTATTCAATCTGAATTATACAATATAATATATATTTTGTTGTTTTGTCGAATCAGAAATTGTAACCAAAATTCTACTTAAAAAGAGCAACCCATTGAGTTTCAAATTATAGTATTGTCAACAGAATTACATATACATGTCGATATGACAATTAGAAGTAAGTTTAAATTAAGTTTCAAGATTTGATTACATTGTTAGTTACAAGTGAAGCTAATAAAAGCGTGTTAAAAACTGTGCCCCAACAGTTGTGTGATGTGTGTCATACATAGCGTGTTGAGTAACAAACATTCACACACTATCTGTACATAAAATGAAATTGTTTCTTTGATTTTTAATATGAACACGCAACACGGAAAAAGTACTGAATTGAGTTTTCACAGAATATATGTTTGTTTGTTTGTTTGTAAACGCTTTATTGTACAAAAAGGCAATACATTAATTTTGCATTGATACATAAATTGAGTACAACGGCGGACTTATCCCAAAGAGGGATTTCTTCCAGTCAACCATAGGGTTAGTTAGAAAACAGCAGATTGGGCGTATACAAATTACAGCAAATTCAAACTAAAGCAAAGCAAATACCTACACTTTTATATATATGTATATATAAAAGTAATAAGAATAATATATACATATACCTACATACTAATAATACATATAAATAAATATGTATATAAATAAGGAAATACTTAAAGAGAGGATTTAACACGGAGAGAATTCATCAAAAGTAGCTACCGCTCAAAACGCGTTAGAACCAGAGAGCTTTTTGATGTTAATTTTAAAAGCATTTAGTGATGCAGACTTTCTCACATGCAGCGGCAGTTGGTTCCACAATCGTACAGCCTGGACAGTAAAGGACTTGGTATAAGAGTGAGTGAGGTGACTGGGGAAACCAAGGCTCAGGTTGTTACCCGAACGCAGCCGCCCTCCACTCGCGTCACACTTATAATAGAATCTCTCCCGTAAGTATTTAGGAGCTGATGGATTAAATAAGATGTTATACAGAAGAAAGAGTATGTATATGTATTTAAGTCCAAATAAAAATTTAAACAAACTTTTGTAAAAAATACAAAATAATACAATATTTTTGTTTACTTTTAGAATATTCGATCATATACTGCAGTACTATCACTGCAGTAGGATAGATGTGAACAGTATTATCACACCCACACGGGAAAGTTTTTGCAGATTGAACAGAACAACCACCCACATTAGACTTGCCCGCTTCGCAAGATCCCAAGTTGTTCTGTACTCTGATCACAGGACTGGTGTTATGTGTCATACCGAGACCCGTGGGATGGAAGATGAACGAAGTTCAGAACTTTAAATTATGTGGTAAAGTAAATTAATCTACTTTGTGGGTTGTGACAGTAGAAAAGAAGGGCTGGCTTTTTGGCGGGGAACTCAGCGAGTGATGTTGCATTTTTGTTTTTACTTCTGGAAATTTGAGCATCATGAGTTTTGATGCTTAATAATGGCAGAATAATGTGCAGTAAAAGTCAGCGGTGGTGTGCAAGTGAAGGGAAGTGTAAATTAAAGTGCGTAGTAGTAGCTTTCGGGTAAAAATAGTTTTTTTTTTCTAAAGTTTGTCCTTTTGTTTAGGCAAAGGGTACTCTGAATCCATACAGCCAAGTGTTTATCCACGCGATCGCTGCTTTATAACATGAAGGGAAGTGGAATATTGTAATTTTTACCCACTCCGCCGGCACTCTTGATGTTCTAACTCAATAATTAATTCTACATTTGCTTGAATACCGGACATACATCATTGCATTTCTGCATACTTTGTTGGCACTGCTCGAAATAAGGCGTGTAGTAAAATATGGACAGTCACGAATATTAATATGGGATCCAGCATTGAACGTTAAGTTACAGAGAGTTAAATTATAGTATTCTGCATATGTTCTTTATATATTTAATATAACCTTTATTTTTCTCATCACAAAGAGAATAGTATACAGATAGTTATTAGTTATTTAATTTTGTGTGAGACTCCTCCCTGGGCTACGTTAAAAAAATACCTGTATTACAAGTCATCAAGCTCTAACTTTCATTTAAACACTTTAAGTTACTGTATGATCCATATATTTAATAAGATTTTTTTTTCAGTTAACCAATGATACATAAAATTCAAAAAGTTTAATTCAAAAAAAATAATAAATGTACATAATATTGGTTGTTATTGCATTCTATTAGATATAATCCGTCCGCACTTTCATATATTTACATTTTCAGTTCTGTATAACATTTATATTTCCAGTTTTGTATGCCAGTAACAATGAAATGAAAATGATGCCTTTAACCTTTGTCAGTCAACAACAATTTGCTTATTTAGCATGAGGATTTTGGCAACCCTTTGCATGTGGATTATCCACCATAAATGCCATGTGGTATGTCCTAACATCGAAATATAAGTATTAGATCTGGTAGCTATCTAACCTCTGTGGATCTAACGCTATTTTTGATTATTTAAAATGTAAATGATTCAATTACATGAATTACAAAATGAAGATATTAAGTGATTTACGATATTCTTGTTATAATCATTGACTAAAAAAGTATACCAACCTTTAATCGAATATCTTAAATAAATTGTTGGTCCTAAACAAGGTTCTCGACTGTACATAATGCATGTCAATATTATCGGTGTAAATAGAAGGTATATTTTATTCGTTAATTTTGACCTTCTTTAAATTGTTTCATCCTGTAATTATCAGTAATATCGTTTAATAACAGTTCTATAAAAATACTAGATTAAAGTACATAGTCGCATAAAGGATTGAAGTGTACAATGGGGGTGTTCTGTGGATACATTTTATTGTGTTCTATAGGGAGTGTTATAGGATATGGATATTATGCGAATATTACCGATCCCTCCGCGTTGCAGTTGCTGGAATTCCGACTTCATCATCCGGTAATTAAATTCATTTTTATATAAATTGTCTGTGATTTCAAAGCACCCATAATCTTTACACCTTCCGTGAACCTGAAGCGCCAGAGATATATATACAGACATCAATTACATTCATAATTTCCATTACACGTCAGTTAAATCTGTACATTATAATAAACTCGTAAACTGTTAGTTTGTTTGAAGGCGCCTCACGGAACACTACGGATTTAATTATGATGGAGGTATCCCAATATTATTTCATCAAGACTGAATTAACATTTAAGCTACATTTCGAAAACATACCACAGTTTTTAATATAATCAAAATTATTTTCTCATTTCAATGTTATAAATTAACTTGTTCAAATCATTAAGTATGATCTGATAAGTACTGAGGTCGATCTATTGCAGTAAACATACACAGCATTGAATAATTTACGACTCATAGGTATAGCCAATGTTTCTAACTAGTGAATGTATTATTCTTGCCAAGTAATGGATGTATAAATAAATATGTTTATCCCTTATGTAATATCCATAGGCTTTGCGTAGTTTAAACGTAGTTTGTTACGTTCACTGGAGATGGTCACAAGCTTAACTTCTAATGACATTCCATCTGAAAGCCACTGGACTTGGTCCAATACTTGGATTGTTCTTTCCAGTACTCAAAAAAAATTTTAATCATTATCATTCACTAAATTTTTTTGGGTGAAAAATATATTCTTGTCTTTTCGGGCCAATATTCAATCAGGTGTAATTATCATTAAACAATATTAATTTATTTTTACATTTTCGTTCAAGTACCGATCTATATAGATGTAGGCCGTCACACTTATTATTTAAATCACAAATTTGAAGTAAACATTTAATTTCAGAGACCAGTTGGAGTACTCACGAAAAGTCAAGGCGCGCCTGTTGATGTTAGAGAACTCAACGCACTTAATACTGACATATTTACGAATGAAGCACTCTTAGATATGACATTGCATCTTGACGCTGAAAGAATTCCATAGAGAATCGTACATGCCAAGGGAACCGCCGCTTTAGGATACTTTCAAGTTACACATGATGTCTCCAAATACACAAATGCCGACGTTTTCAATGTCATCGGTAAGAAAACTCCATTGGTTGTGCGATTCTCATCAGCAATAGAAAATGCTGGAGGAAACGACGTCAACAGAGACTTGAGGGGCCTTGCTGTCAAGTTTTACACTAAAGAAGGCAATCTGGATTTGCTTGGGACCAATTTCCCTGTATCCTTCTTCAGAAATCCCGTAGACTTCATATCATTCGTTCATGCTTTCAAAAGAAATCCTAAAACTAGTTTCACCAATTCTAATTCACGCTGGGACTATATCACTAGCAGACCTGACGGTATTCACGGAATTCTCTGGTTCTTGTCAGATTATGGTATTCCAGATGGATATAGAAGGATGGATGGGTTTCCAACCCATACATTCGAAATACATAATAAGTATGGCGATAAATATTATGTTAAGTTTAATTTTAGAACTGAACAGGGATTGGCTAATTTGACCTCTGCTCAAGCGTCTGCTATAAAAGACTTGGATTACTACAATAGAGATTTATATAATGCTATTGATCAGAAAAATTTCCCAACATGAAGATTGGAAATGGATATCATGACTGAATATGATATTAAAAACATCGACTATAATCCTTTCGATATTACACGATATTGGAAAAAAGGAACTTATCGTACTGTAAATATCGGGCGAATGGTATTAAACAAGAACCCAGATAATTACTTCAAGACGAGTGAAATAAGTGCATTTTGTCCCTGTAATTTAGTGCCTGGCATTGTGGGACCAGTAGATTTCATATTCAGGCAAAGAAAGCTTTCTTACAGAGATACTCAGAATTACAGATTAGGTATAAATCATCATAATATTGAGGTGAACGCACCATTATACCAAAAAACTTACAACAGAGATGGCGTAGAACCAGTTGACGAAAATATGAAGGATGTTCCTAACTATTTTCCCAATGCTTTCGATGGACCTGTACCATTCGTTAACGAGTTTCTGCCCAAGCAAAAACTGTTTGTCCTTGAGACTAATGCGGTAGATCTGCAACCAGCCGCTGACTTCTACAACGAGTTTGTGGCAGATGAGGCTCATAGAGAAAGACTTGTCAACAACACGGTAGCAACTTTTGATAACGTGTATCCAGAATTAGTGGCGAGAGTCATCAAACTAATGAGGCTAATAGACGTAGATTTGGGTAGACGTGTGAGGCAAGGAGTAAAAGCGAGAATGGCTACAACTAAAGCGACTGATTCACCGATAACTAGCCGACTGCAATAAGTAATAGACATAAGAAAATCTGTTAAATATCATACGATAGATAAGCGTGTAAAATAAATTTTATATAACGGTTATTTTATTTTTGGGTAGGTAATTATCATCGAAAAGGGTTGAATGTCTATATAATTCAACTTTTAAAGAGTTTACAATAGAAATAACATAATATTTACATTTATTCATCGAAAATCTTTTTATATGCCCAGTATATTTGTCTAACCTCAAATATGATTTACCGAAATATCGCGGTTTCAACTTCATTAAGCCATCAATCGTGAGAATATCTATCTCTATATCGAATATTCGTGAGAATAATATCCATCTGCATATCCTCAATTCTTCCACATGAGCCTCGATTTCGAAGAAACTTAAAACACCATCGATATCCATTCTGAAATTTTCTACAATAATTCATTGAAAATAAGAAGAAAGTTTGTATATATGTAGTGCAGTGTTGTATATATGTAGATAATAGTATCACTTACAATGTAAAGCGTCTTCTACGCAAATAAACTAATATGTAATACCTACAATTTTCAGATACGTCAAATAAAACTTAGTTGCCATGCCAACTGGGGGAAAAATAATTACCAAAGCGACATCTCTAACTTCTATCACATTGCATTACATTGAGGATTTGACGGAATCACCTGGCGAAATGTTGGCAGTCATATTGTTGCAGGTTGATCTCTTATTTACATGGTGCAGTTGTGCTGAAACTGCTGTAGTTTTCATCGCGTCGAGGATTTCGTATCATCGTAACGTCTCGTGTCGAGCCTTTGGTGTGTCTAGGTAGTTGAAAACAACTACAAAATATATAAATATTTTTTTTTATTATTATTCAATCGTTGAGAGGCAGATTGTGTCTCGTTTTAACTCGAAAAGAGATGGTATCAACATAACCTGAGTCTTTTTTTTTAATATGTGTAAAATAGGATTTGACTACAACTACGGCTTCCAAAGACATTTTTTCATATACTAGAAAAAACAATGATAGGAGCATTTCAATAAAACAATTTTTAACTTTGTAGTGGCTGTAGAGATGTTGGTAGTTTTTTTGTTAAAATGTCTTATTATAACTTTTTTGTATTTTACCGTGCTAGTGAATCTCCCTGATCACTTTTGTGCGATGGCGACTCTTCTAGCTCCCACAGGTTAGGTGGGCAGTTGGGGTATGACAGGTCGACCTGATGATCTTCGATTTGTCATATCTACTTGGGATCTTCAAGAGCAGGGTGAATAGGGTGAATACTGAGATCGCGTGCTTCATCTTCGGCCACATCCCATCAGGTGAGATTGTGGCAAACGCGTATCCAGTTAATCATAAAAAAATCTACGTATTGGTAATCACACCGTGTGAAGAAATCACACGATTTCCTTATAAACCCAAACTGCATCTAGTTTCCCTGTGGAAAAACTACTCAATCGTCTAAATATGTATTGCTATTCTGCTGTTTACCAAGTTTCCAAAAAAACTACTGAACCGATTGCGCTGACATCGTAATGGGACCAATTTCCTCCTTTCATTTATAAAAAGAATCACGCGAATCAACCGCCAAATCTTGGAGATATCGGTGTACATACATAAGCATACAAGCGGCAGAATCTCCTGCTTTTTGAAATCCGTTAAAAAAGAAAATCGTTAACAATAAACGTTGTCCAGTAAGAAATAATATGCTTCAAATTGAAGGAAATATTGTATTATCTGTTGAACACCGGATACATACAATCTTTTCAACTTTACCACGATTATACTATGAACTAGGTATTAATTCAGTTTTTTAAACTACTTCATCCTGTAATTATTATTTAATAAGTAATAACAGTTTTCAATTAAAACGTCTAAAAGTCTATAAATAGTAGTTCGTACTGTACTACTGTTTACTTAGTTGCAGGATTGAAGTGCACAATGTGGGTGTTTTGTGGATACATTTTATTGTGTTCCCTAGGCAGTGTTATAGGATATGGATATTATGCGAACATCACGGATCCCTCCGCGTTGCAGCTGATGGAATTTCGCCACCAACATCCGGTAAATAAGTTTATTCAAATCAAAAATTTTTTTTTATGCACGACGCGTTTGTACTTGACCTCAATCACACCTGATGTTAAGTGAAGATGAGGTCGAAGGTGGAAGTGTACTTACTCGGAAATCCCAACAGATTTGGGGAACTGGCTATCTTATATCTGACAACCGGAATACAACAATGCTATTAACATTGCTGCTTGGCGGCAGATTTAGAAAAACCCGCGACCTCCGAATCGTAAACCCAATGTTGTTTACATTGAGCCACGGAGGCGGTTATTTTTATTTCATAGGATAAAATTATCACTTGAAAACGTCACTATTAATATAACATTTAAATTTACGGCTCATTCACAAAGCTGACTCCCCAGAGAAGAACGAGCAAGAAACTCTAGGGTTGCTCTTATTGACGCTAAATATTAAAATCTCGTATTAAAAGTGAGAAAGGATTTTATGAATGGGTCCCTTTTTATATGGCTGCACCAGTATAGAGGGTAGTGTTTTCGGAAGTATGTATACAAGTATCTATGTATGTATATATCTATGTTACCTCCTGTATTTTGAAATGCAAGGTGTCGATAGGTTCAGTGCATTCAGCGGGGCAATAGTGCTAGCGTACTAGGTACTATGCTAGGTAAGTGAGTTGGACGGCGTATTTTTTCTATAAAATATAGGTATTTTCAGTGTTTTATAAATTTGTTGTTTCATGTACATTGGTACTTCAGTTATTTGTTTTTTTTTTATGCACAACGGGTTGGTACTTGACCTCAATCACACCTGATGTTAAGTGAAGATGAGGTCGAAAGTGGAAGCGTACTGGCCCGGTATGAGATTTAACAGTGATTTTGTATGCTATTCTTAGGCCGGTATTACAGAATGTTACTCAAGCAAAGATCTCCACTTGAGGACAGTTAAAAAGGGACAGCTTCATGTACCTTGTATAGCGGCCTTTGTTTCTAACTACGCTCAAGCGCAGATCTTTCGCTTCGCCTAAGCAACATTCTGAAATGCGGGCCTTAGTTCAATTCGCAACCTCGCCGTCTCGCCATCCCCCAGGCGATGCGTTTCCCCGCGTCAAAAAAAAAGTTCAATTCGCAAATTACTGCTGTCTATCAGTTTTTTTTTGGTTATTCTTTGCTAAATTAATTTAATACGTTAACTTGGAAACTCGTGCCGAACTCACTGCACACAGTGAGAGCTAGACGAGACGTATCGGAATTTCACATAGAGAAACTTTAAAGATGTCTCTCGAAGAATCTCTTGTTGACCATGTATTCTAATTCTAATAGTTGAAAACCAGTGTTTTGTTCCCTGACCAATCTCACACGCTGAAGTGTCCTCCATCATCATCGTCATACACTTATTAACATGTCATCTACCTTCTACATAGGCCTTCACCATAGATTTCCACTTTGTGAGTGGACATCCTATGCTGCACTTGCCGGTGCGTGGTCTCCACTCGAGAACTTTAATGCACAATCGCACGGCTATAGCAACTTGCTTAGTTTTTATGGTTTATATGCGTGTATATTTTCAGTTGTACGGCAAAGTGGTTATAGTTAGAGCAAAGTTACAGCAATACCTTCCCTCTATTTATTTCACACATTTAAGTAACAATAGCATTTTAACCCCCGACGAACAACGATGGGTGTGTTTGACGGTGGTGTGTGTGTGTCCAGTCTGTGGTCCGATTTGAGCGCGGTTTCTTTTATATAAAAGACTAAATGAGGGGACAGGTTCTTAGCTATATTTGATGAAAATAGGTTAAGCCGTTTCGAAACTATTTACCTTTTAACACAGTTTTTGGTCTATTTCGATGACATCACAGTCTTTCGAGGATTTTCAATTTTTTTTGAAATCACTTTCAAAAAAATACGTCCTTAGCGATGTTTGATGAAAATGGGATAAGCTGTTGCGAAAATATTTAGCTTTTAACACTATCTTTTGGTCTAGTCTACCTGGACGATATAATCATTGTTGTACGGGGTTTTCTAAATTTTCAATTTAATGTGAACAGACTCGATGTAGGCATTATTCAAAGCATACTAGTTGTTCCTACTTCTGACGTAACTTTGTCATTGTGTAGTCTGATGAACGCTTGTCATCAATAATTCTCTCTTTCGCTATTTAGGTTAGGTACCTACAATGGGATTGACATATCCAAAAGGATAAAAATTATAAAAGTAAGATTTAAAAAAAAAAATCAATTTATGGGTCTCTAAAAGTTTTCTAAATTTTCAATCCGGCTGAACGACTTCTTAGAGCGCGACCGAGCGTGAACTCTGGAAGTTGGCTGAGTGAGAAGGCCGTGCTTGCAGTGTTGTTAGATTGATAGGTTATTGAGTTGGATTATTTAAATGACCAACGTAAACATGTAATCAATGTAAACGACATAGGTCGATCCCCAGCGGGTTACATGTTTAGTCCTACTCGGTTTGGTTGGTGGTAGGGCATTTTAAATGTCCGCCTGGCTAGCTACCACCATCTTATCTAAATCTGCCGCCAAACAGCAATTTTAATAGCATTGTTGTATTATGGTTGTCGAAGATAAGATAGCCAGTTCCCCAAATAAGATGGGGTTTCCGGGTCAGTACGCTTCCACTTTCGATCTCATCTTCACATAACATCAGGTGTGATTGAGGTCAAGTACAAATCCGTAGCGCATAAAAAAAAAGCCAATAATTTATTTTTCAGCGTAGGATACAAAAAGATACGGTAGAGAAAGTCAACATGTATTTTTACCCGACTGCCTAAAAAAATAGGGTAATGTTTCTCGATGTAAGTATGTTCTCATGAAGTGAATGAAGTAAGCCTCATCTTCACTTAACACAGGTGTGATTGAGGTCAAGTGTTGACTTGTTGTGCATAAAAAAATTATAGTAGGGATATATATATTTTTGTGACTATAGTTTGTATTAATTAAGTTTTACTGTTATGCTTTTATACCTATGGCATATAGGTAGAACATATCCTGGAGGAAGTGAGTAGTTTCCGCGGGATAAACAAATTAAACACATCCGTGATAAAATTATTCCACACAGGCGAAGCCATGGTTGAAAAGTGCGATAATAAATTCTTTAAAGAAACCTTCAATTGCAAACGACCGGGACCGAATATTTAACGAGCCATCCGATCCGAAGCACGAAACACTCGTATGAATATAGTGCTAGAATAACCTTGAATATCGATAATGTAATCATTTAATTGACTGACTTTTGTTTCCTCAGTTAAAAAAGACGGTCAAGTGTGAATGAGCCTTAGTAATTCTATGAACTTTTGAATTTCTCACAAACGGGTAGAGGGTTGAATTTGAAATTAATTTTCAATACTAAGGTCTGTGGCTTGATGCTGCTGTAAAAAGTTTAAATTTCTAGTATTAAAATTTCTACTCATTGAACGATCATCAAATCTTATTATAGCTGTTCAGTACAGAACCTCGCCTGACGCTGTCGGCACAAAAATGTAAAGACGGGCGCCATCTATCGGCGAACCCTTGAACCCACCACTAATCGATTTATTCACTTCAATAGGTACAAGTTTTGTTTTCTCACAGGTTCCAGGACAATCCGATAGATGGCGCAAATCTAAATGTTTATATACCGGCGCGCGGCCAGTTTTGCTTTCTCTTCCAATCGGTGCAACATTCCAACAATAAACCCTCGATTAGACCACAGCTGCCGTTTATCTTCTCCCAACAATAGCTTACTTATCACAAAGGGAGGACTTGTGGCAGAAGTAAATACGCAAATCACTAAGTTCAAATCCCAACACAAACTTATATCCATTTGCGGGTAATTTCAGAATTCGTCTGTATAGCTAATTACATATTTAAAGTTGGTTTAAAAGGTTTGTCAACGGTTTACATACGAAACTTTCAAGTCATTAGTCCTCACAAACCAAATACTGGATTTAGAAATTGCTCAAAGTACCAATGTACAGTCACATACAATAGTCCAGTTAGTCTACAAAGATCGAATCAGCTTGCATAGGGAAATAGGATATGATGATCTGTCAGTAAGTGCGACTTTTAGTGTAAAGATAAGCTTCGAATTTATTTTTATTGCGTTAGACCGTTAATTTTTTTTTTTCAGCAGTAAGAGGTCGTAGGTCTTAATATTCGATATTAATTTCAACTTAACCCCCAGCCGTTTCGCTTGACACATGAACAGACAGACAGACGGACAACAAACGTTTTATCTGGCCGGCAATCCTTTAGCTGTTAATCTAGGTATTGTATTGTATTGTATGTGTGTGTGGCTGTTGCAGGTCATCGGAGACCTGTATCACTGCGACCGTTGCCGATCTATTGTGATCGCCACTAACCTACAGTTCGTTGCTCAGGTTTGCCTCTTTGAGGAATTGGATAATTTTCCTGGCACCGATGGTTTTTATCTCATCCGGGTGTAATAAGTGGCTGCCCAGGTGGATATTACGTTTACGCATTAGCGGGCGACATTCACACAGCAGATGTGCAGGTGTTTCCTCTGCGAGGAGGCAAAGTCTGCACATTCCTGTTTCTCGGAGCCCTATGTTGAGCATGTGTTTGCTCAGACAGCAGTGTCCAGTTAGTGCCCTTGTGAGAATGCGTAAATTGTTCCTACTGAGTGCCAGCGCTTCGCCGGCCGCTTTCTTGTTGAAGGCTTTGATTAGTGATTTGGAGTGTGTTAAACCTGGCGTGTTCGTCCAGAGTTTAAGAGCTGCTTGGGTGCACCGGTTCCTTAGGGTAAAGCGAATTAGGCTTTTTGAGATACCGCAGAAAGGCTCAGGGCCGTACTGGGATCCGCTAGCCCCCAATTTCGCTAGTTCGTCGGCTTTTTCGTTGCTTTCGATGCCTGCGTGCCCCGGGACCCAACGAAGAAAGACCCTGTTTGTTTTGCACAGGGTATTTAAAGTAAGCCTGCAGTTTTCAACCAGCCTTGAGACAATTTTGTCTGAGGCTAGGGCCAAAAGAGCCGCCTGGCTATCTGAGTGGATATAGATGGTATGGTTGACGTAGCGTTTGTGCAGAATGATTTCCGCACACTCTATTATGGCGTATACTTCTGCTTGGAATATGGAGGCATGTTTCCCAAGATTAGTGCTGGTTTTGAATCTAGGCTGCTCTCCATATACTCCACAGCCAACGTCACAACCTGACTTGGAGCCATCGGTGTACCATTTTAGGCTCCCGGGTTTCCAAGTAATTCGTTCAGTTAACCAGTCCTCTCTATGAGGAATTTCTACGGTGAATAGCCTGCAGAATTCGTACTTAGGAATCATAATCTAGGTATCTACTGTTCCTTTCTTTTTATTTATGTGTGAACGCAGTTTCGTAAATAAATACTTTATATATCAATAATATCTAATGTTAATTTAATCCAACGATGTTTCTGCAATTTGTAAGTACAATCAAGTATTTTGTTTCAGAAACCGATTGGAGTAAACACAAAAAGTCAAGGTGCTCCGGTTGATATTAGAGAGCTCAACGCACTCAATACTGACATATTTACCAATGAAGCACTCTTAGATATGACATTGCATCTCGACGCTGAAAGAATTCCTGAAAGATTAGTTCATGCCAAAGGAACAGGCGCTTTTGGTTACTTTGAAGTTACTCATGATGTCTCTAAATATACCAATGCAGATGTGTTCAATGAAATCGGTAAGAAAACTCCATTGGTTGTGCGATTTTCAACAGTTGTACAAAACATAGGTGGAATCGACGCCTCAAGAGAAATGAAAGGCCTCGCTGTAAAATTTTACACTAAAGAAGGGAATCTAGATCTTGTAGCTATAAACTTCCCGGTATACTTCTACAGAAATCCAATAGACTTCATACCATTCGTTCATAGTTTTAGACGAAATCCCAAAACTAGTTTTTATGATTTTAATTCGCGTTGGGACTTTATCACTGGCAGACCAGACGATATTCACGGATTTCTATGGCTATTGTCAGATTATGGCATTCCAGACGGATACAGAAAGATGGATGCATTTCCAATCCATACATTCGAAATACATAATAAGCATGGCGATAAATATTATGTTAGATTTAATTTTAGAACGGAACAGGGAGTGGCTAACTTGACATCGGCTGAAGCAGCGGCGATAACAGACTTGGACTATTACAACAGAGATTTATACAATGCAATTCATCAAAAAAATTACCCAGCGTGGAGATTGGAAATGGATATTATGACCGAGCATGACATTAAGAATATAGATTATAACCCCTTTGAAATTACTAGATATTGGAAAAAAGGAACGTATCATACTGTTAATATTGGTCGTATGGTACTAAACGAGAACCCAGATAATTACTTCAAGTCAAGTGAAAAAAGTGCGTTCTGTCCGTCTAATTTAGTGCCTGGCATTCCAGGACCAGTAGATTTCATATTCAAGCATAGAAAGATTTCTTATAGGGATGCCCAAAATTACCGATTAGGTATAAATCACCAGAATATTAAAGTGAATGCTCCTCTGTATCAAAAAACTTACAACAGAGATGGCGTAGAAGCTGTTGAGGGAAATATGAAAGACATTCCTAACTATTTTCCTAATGTTTTCAATGGACCTGTACCGTTCGTTGATGAGGTTCGACCCAAGCAAAAGTTAATCGTTCTCGAGACCAATGCGGTAGATCTGCAACCAGCCGCTGACTTCTACAACGAGTTTGTGGCAGACGAGGCTCATAGACAAAGACTTGCCAACAATACGATAGCAACTTTTGATAACGTGTATCCAGAGTTAGTGGAGAGAGTTATCAAAATAATGACACTAGTTGATGCAGATTTGGGAAGACGTGTGAAGCAAGGAGTAAAAGCGAGAATGGCTGCAGCTAAAGTGACTGATCCACCGACGACTGCTCCACCGAAGACTGGAAGATCATCAGTAGCCGGAATAAGAAAACGTATTAAATATCATAGAGATAATTGACATGATTTGCCTAATAAATATTGCCTTTCCTTCCAATTGTAACTTCTGCATTACATATAACATAAACCCTATTCGATCTTCAGAGAGTGTAAAG
Organism: Oegoconia quadripuncta; assembly: GCA_949316235.1. Lineage (NCBI taxonomy): Eukaryota > Metazoa > Arthropoda > Insecta > Lepidoptera > Autostichidae > Oegoconia > Oegoconia quadripuncta. Next base: position 5,701,583 of record OX438743.1, read on the forward strand.
AAAACAGCTTTTGTTCTACAACTTCTAGAATTTCACAAAAAAAAAATAACTTCTTGTACATTTCGTGACTTTATAGAAGTCGAAGAAGTCAAAGTTATTAGCCGTCTTAAATGAAACATTTGAGTGTGCAACATTTATGCAGTATTAGTAAAATATTTTACTGCAAGATAGATGGATGACCTAATTAGTCATGGGAAAGCGCTGGACGCAGACCACTTACAACCGGTCGCTCTGGAAAGCTACGTAGGAGGCCTATGTGTTCTTGTGGCTGATATCATGATGTATAAAATATTATTTATTTTTAACAAATACTTTTAGAGATATACTGTAAAACTTATTAAAGAAATCCTACTTATAGTTATAATATATCACAGTATTTCGATGATAATCATCCATGGACAAGCCAGATTAAGCCACAATCAATAATTAATGAATTGTTTCTTTTCTAACATAATAATAGAACTGTCAACATCGGCAAAGGAACCAACTTCAGCAAGATTGCATTCTCTATCTCCAGACATCATTAGATCTTAAATATGGGACGGCTTTGGCGGTAAACCCTTATGATACAAAAAAAATAAATAGCGGGATATTTTCGTCAATTGTTAACCGATTTTGTTGATTCTTGTTTTGTATAATAGGGTTTACCAAATACCCCCAAAAATGCAGTCTCATTGAGAACCTTTTTCTTTTTTTAAAGTCGGTTAAATGTGTATTAAAAAGAGCCATCCTTCAAGTTTCTGGCTTGTTCTTTTTAGGAAAAAAGTGTCTTTTGAACAAGCTGTAGCTTAAAATAATGTAATGACTTGTTTAATTCCCGTGTACCTACCTACAAAATTTCTTGACGGGGTATTTGTAACACAAGCTAAAAATAAACAGCGAAGTTCTAGAAGTATTTCACCACATCGCATCGTGAACTGAGGGTGTCGCCGCCTGCGTCATACTAGATTATGTAAATAGGTTTCTATAAGCGGATGGTTATTCCGTGCTCGTTGTTTCGGAAAAACCCCCTCGCGCCCGCATACTCCGCTCACCCCTCGGTCTACGTCCACTCTATTGGAAGCTGGGAGCCTGGGATCCCTCTGTTTATGTATCAACATAAATATTCGTGAGTGTTGTAGGTAATTCATGTTTCTAATTGAAACTATTTTTGGCATAATAATAAGTAATAATATCGTCGAACAGTGCCATCTAGTTCCATACTATGCAACTAGCTTGTGGTTGATATACTACACAACTTATTTTGTAAATATTTACACATATACTGAATATATCCATAACTCAGGTACACGTGTCCGTATTCATCATAGAAACATCCGGCCCCTAGTCGGATTCGAACCCGTGATCTTTTGGTATAGCAGTCAGAGTTGCTAACCACTAACACTAAACAGGTCGTCAAAAATGGATTATAATCGAGTATAGTTGTTGTGGTGGTATTATTTCAGTAAGTAGGTAGTAGGTACCTCCTACTATAAAATCTTGCGAAAACGTTGTGTAAGAAAGAAAACCTTGTGTAAACATGACTTTTATAGTAGGAGGTACCTACTACCTACTTACAGGTAGTACCTACCTCCTACTATAACTATAAATACCTATAACTTATAGCAAACCACCCACAGTAAGAGATATATCCTTAGACATACACACAGCGCCATCTAGTTCCACAGTAAGCAACTATAGGCTTGTGTTGTGGATACCAGATGGTTGATATACTACATATTATATATTTGTTTTTTTTTTGTAAATAAATACTTTTTACAAATGAAAACATCCATAACTCGGGTACACATGTCCGTATTCATCACACAAACATATGCCCCTAGCGGGATTTGAATCCGCAACCTTTTGGTATAGTGATCAGAGTTGCTAACCATTACACCAAACAGGTCGTAAATCTTGCGAAAACGTTGTATAAGAAAGAAAACCTTGTGTAAACATGACTTTTATAGTAGGAGGTACCAACTACCTACTTACAGGTAGTAGGTACCTCCTACTATTAAATCTTATGTAAACATTGTATAAGAAAGAAAACCTTGTGTAAACATGACTTTTATAGTAGAAGGTACCTACTACCTACTTACAGGTAGTAGGTACCTCCTACTATAAAATCTTGCGAAAACGTTGTATGAGAAAGAAAACCTTGTGTAAACATGACTTTTATAGTAGGAGGTACCTACTACCTACTTACAGGTAGTAGGTACCTCCTACTATTAAATCTTATGTAAACATTGTATAAGAAAGAAAACCTTGTGTAAACATGACTTTTATAGTAGAAGGTACCTACTACCTACTTACAGGTAGTAGGTACCTCCTACTATAAAATCTTGCGAAAACGTTGTATGAGAAAGAAAACCTTGTGTAAACATGACTTTTATAGTAGAAAGACAAATAACTATAAATACCTATAACCTATAAATCTTGCGAAAAGTTGTATAAGAAAGAAACGTTGTACAAGTCAATTATACAACGTTTTCATAAGATTTTGTAGTAGGAGGTACCTACTACCTACTTATAGGTAGTAGGTACCCCCTACTACAAAATCTTATGAAAACGTATAAGAAAGAAACCCTTGTGTAAACATGACACAACCATAAGGTGGACGGACGTATGATGAAGGGTGCGAGAAATCACTGGGTGCAGGCCACTTCCAACCGGTAGACTATGCGGTGGCTTATGTGCAGCAGAGGATGTCTGTGGCTGCTATGATGACGATGATCAACATTATATTCGCAGCACCAAAATGGTCCAAAAATATCTAATATAGGAGTAAAGAACAAAAAGGGATTAGGCAAATAAATAATATGTAGTTTAAAAACTAAAAAAGACGCTATAGTTCCACCATCCACCTCCTGGCTCCATCATCAAACTATCAACTGGGCAATATATTGTACGTCAAAACGAATCATTGAGCCCAAACTCCAGGGGTTTACTAGTAGCCACTGAAAAGTTCCACCATTCACCTCCTGGCTCCATCATCAGATCAGCTCCAAGATACCGAATTATAGTATTCTCACCGGAACTACACATACATACCAAGTTTAATTGCGATACGACAATTAGAAGTAGGTTAAAATTGACTTCCAAGATTTATTAGTTATTTAAAAGCATATTAAAAAAATTTGTCCCGGATCTTGCTGAACAGGAAGGGTGCCTAGAGGCTAGTCCGTTTCTTCTTTGAACAGTGAGACTTAACCTCTGAGCCAAATATATGCCAGCCTCCGATTATTTGACCAGGCCCCCATGGATTAAAGATTTTCACCCAAAACGGAGCAAAGATGTAATCTCCATTGAGACTATTTGCGCAGTTTGAGGTTCTCAGCGGATGCGGCTGCAGATCCCGCGTTATTAGATGTTACAGGAAGATGAGACGGTGCCAAGGTATCAAGGTATCAACACAAGATAGCATCCCAAAGTAAAGCGCGTCCTAAGAGTGCATTTGTGTGACTGTCCAATATCATCTAATTCACTCCGTCCGAATACATATGGCACCTATAGAAGTAAGCTTTTCTTACTTCCGTGGTCGAGGTGTAGATACCGCATGCAAGGGTCATTTACCCAGCCCGAGTCATATACTCTAGGTCCTGCCTGGACAAAAAACCTCATTTAAAGCAAACATAATACTTCATTCTTTGACAATAACACTACTAGCTTACCAAATCTTAAACAAGCCTATATTAAGTACGTATTGAGAGTATTATCAGAAAGACTTAGGCCCCCCTGGCCATGCGTGACCCTGATGACTCCCTGGATCCGCATGCACGCTTGTAATCAGTATAACCCCTGTACTTATAACGAAACTGTGAATGTAATCTTTGAGAGGTGTACAGTAAGTGGAGAGAAGTGATCTCTCATCTCATCATCATCAGCCTTACACGTCCCCACTGAGGAGAGGACCCAATGCGGATTTGTGTCAGATTAGCGGCCACCTGGCAGTTAGTGTTCGTAAGCAGCTCTTCTAGGCCAGTTTCGTTTTGGATTAGCGAAGTTAAGCAATGTCTTGCGCGGTCAGTCCTTGGATGGGTGACCACTAGTGGCATTTTAATACGAGTGTTTCTGTGATTCCGAGGGCACGTTAATTATCGGTTCAGGCTGTTTTCAATTGAAGGCAGTCGTTAAGCTAAGTCGGTGCCCTACAGGGGTGACTCAAAAACACTGATGTCACTAGTCTGATGCAGACCCACCAAATTGCATTGGACCTTTGGTAGATTGTGGTCAATAAGTGAGAACAGTGGAGACATGTAAGGGTGATATCGACGCTCTTTGTGATACCTTCCATAAAACAAACACGTAAGGATCGGAGATGACCTCGCTGTGAATAACCCAGACAATTTAAAATAGCTAAATCCTAGTGTTCACGATGGAATAAGAAGAAAAACTATGGTAATTAGTTTTACTGTAGTTTATTGAAGATTACATAAACTTGATATGCAGTGGTGACAGTAGGCAGTATATTCTGTGGTGTTAATGACAGTTGATCATGTTGGAGGTGGGATATGACGAACGGTGTAACGTATGTGGGATTGGTTAAAATGCATGTGTGAGTGTACCTATGTATGAATGGAGTGTAGGTAACAAAAGTTAACAAAACTTTAAACCAGTGTTCAGTTTCTATGTTAGCAGATTGGCGTAGACACCTAGCAATTATTAAAAATGTCTGCTTCTCAGACTTGTACTGTGGCCTTTAATCTACTGTGATCTGATGGTCTGTCGAACAGTATTATGTAATTGAATTCTATTGGGCTTAGTGTAGGTACCTATGTTCCTATTCATGTTGATGTAATGATGATACTAGTAGCCTGTCCGCGGCTTCGCCCGCAAGAAATTGCTTTATCGTAAATTCGATCTCCTCCTTTTTAACCCCCGAACGCAAAAAGAGAAGATTTTGTGTGTGTTTGTGTTTAAAATTTTACATACCATAATTATATCGGGAATAGGAATAATTAAAAATAATAATAATAAGAATATGAAAAAGGGAAGATATATATATATATATATACATACATAAAGAACAAGAACTCACTGTTTTAGATTTAAGCATAGTCGTAGTCTTTAGAGTATTAAATGTAAAAAGAAACAAGTTAATTTATAAATTATATTTTTGTAAACAAGAGCACGGACCATGTGTCTGTGGAGATTTAAATTACTTTTAATAAAAAAAAATGTACCTAACAACTGTATGTATATATGAAGCACTGTGTTATGCAATATATACTTTGAGTTTGAGGTAAAGTTGCCACAATATTGTAAATTTTACCCGTGTCTTTATTTCTTTATGCGAGTTTAAAGAGCTTTTAGAAATAACCACTTAGAAAACGGTCAAACGTAATATTAAATATGTATGAATTTCATTTGTCTTCATAGATTAAAATTAAATTGATTTTTCTTGAAATACGGTAATGTTACTATGATTTATTTTACGGTAATAGGTTATTACAACACTGCACACACGTTCAACTGAATTTAGGTAAGTATATATAGGAATCAATACAACTATGAATCTAGTTATTATCGATTTCTTTTGTAGATACTTAAATATTTCGTAATCGATACCGGATAAAAGCAATTTTTGCATTTAACACTGAATAAGATTTGAATAGTTTTGGGACATAGGTATATTTATATTTATTTAAATATATCAAACTTCAAGCATTTATTTCAACGTAAGATATATGATATCATTTGTTGAATGTAAATTTAAATGTACTGGAAATAAAAAAAGTTTATTGCATTTATCTGTCAGTCGGTATGTCCAAGCTACTACCGCTTCGGAAAGGGAATTCATCTGTGGGAAAAGAAGCGGCGCAAGAAACCCACAGGATCATTGTTGTTCTTTTTTTTTAAATAAAGTATAAAGTATAACTAATACAATTTTATAATTTTGGGGAGCTGGTCGAAGTACACCAAGCGTATTTGTCATTCAGGTAGTCACTAATTTTATAATAACCCTTTTTGCTAATGTTATTTTGACATAATCTTTAAATTTTTTCTCAGTTAGATTAATGATATTCTCAGGTATAAGGTTATAAAAGCGTATACAATGTCCCACAAATGATGTATTAACTTTGCTTAGTCTGAACATAGGGGTAGCCAATTTGTTCTTATATTACCTCAAAATTAAGCTTGTCACTATTTTTCGTTTCAGTTTAGTTGGTGTACATGCGAATCGACACCAATGTTGGCCATTTTAGTAAAACATATAGGTACCTATTTCATTTGTCTCAACAATGCAACCCAGTGCATGCACCTGTGGTATTGATCGGGGTCACTAACCCTTTTGTGACATTGCGGCGTCGACCCTCTGGTTGCAGCGACGTTCCTTTCATTGTCACCTAGTATGTACCTTAGTACCTACGTTAGTTTAAGTTTAAGAGTCTATATGTATGTTTGTATGTAGATTTCTTTTCTATGTTAACTCCTGGAGCCTAAACGGCTTTACCGATACCAAAGTGTATCAGTGGCGTGCACAGCGTTTTGTCACAGGGTAGGTAGGCAGAAAATGTGCTATTAAATGAGATAAATAGAAGTACAAAATCATAATTTACTCTTAAATAAATAAATAAAATTAAATAAAAATCATTTATTTCAGGATTAGACCCATAATTTGGTTATATTACACTATTTTATAAAACTGTGAACAGAAGGGACCCTCTGCTGCGGCATAATCAGCACTATTTGGATGTGTGCAAGCGTATCCAATGCCGCAACATCACGGAATCCCACCTGTCCGCCAGTGTGCTCAGGATGGTGTTGGAGCTGCCGCACACGCGCTTCAAAATCGACGCGCTACGTTTTCTGATGATGGCGTGGAAACCGTCTATATGCGCATCGGCATACATTCCTGATGCGCTACAGAAACGCGGCAGCCCCATCAGCATTAACTCGTTATTAAAATGAACGCGCAGCGCACTATACGTCGCGTCGTTGCGTATTAAAGCAATCCTCGCAAGTTTTTAGAATATCAGTATGAATCAACTATTTTAACAATTCAAGGAAAGCTTACAATATGCTATGTTAGGCACTGCCTTTCTGCCTGTATGGAGGGCGAGCCACTGAATCGTTTGATTCGTATTGATCCCTGGAGTATAATAGGATACATTTTATGTTAAAAAATCCAACATGGCGCCCGCGAAATGTAAAATATGCTGTTGAGTTTTTTGGTTTTTAAACTTATATTGCTATTAATGTTAAAAAACCGCATTTAAATCGGACCTGGCATTACTTAGATACGGCCGGAAAATGACTGGACACACACATATCTACAACGCCGTGATAAAGATAACACCCGTCGTTTTACATAATAACGTACAACAATAACAACGTACAACAACAACAACATACATAGTGCCCTTGAAATCTGCGCGCTTTAGCTCCTCGAGTCAATGCATAACGTCAAATCAGCCATATTCAGCAATAAAAATAATTAGCGCCTTCCGCTAGGAACACGATGTTACATTTACGTAATTATTTTTAAAATCATCGATTTCTGTCGAACTAGGTAGTTACATTGTATTTCATGCCTACATGCTGAATGAAATAGACTGCATCCCATTATGTTCTAAAGTCATGTGATGTTTAACCGTCTCCGTGGCTCAATGTAAAAAACATTGGGTTTACGATTGGGAGGTCGCGGGTTCGATCCCCAGCTAGTACTCGGTTTGGTTGGTGATAAGGCATTTTAAATGTCCGCCTGGCTAGCTACCGCCATCTTATCTAAATCTGCCGCCAAGCAGCAATGTTAATAGCATTGTTGTGTTCCGGTTGTCAGAGATAAGATAGCCAGTCCCCCAAATGTGTTTGGGTTTCCGGGTCAGTACGCTTCCGCTTTCGACCTCATCTTCACTTAACATCAGGTGTGATTGTTAAAACCCAATGTTGTTCACAACCTACTGCCTATATCGCTTAATTTTTTACATTGTGGTCGATTACAGTTCGTATGAAAATTGGTCACTATACTCGTTTCATAATGTTGCATTAACAAGCTTCAATCACTTCTATTCGCTTGATGAAATTCAAAAATTGGCCCCTCCGAACAAGGATCGCTCGTCCACGTAAACTCCACAAGGTATAAATACAACACCCGGCCATGTTGAAAAGCCCGAGAGCGTTCATGTGAGTACACAATTTTCATCGTCGACTGTACTGCCCAACTAACGTAGGCACCCCTCGCCCCGCAAGTTGAGTTGGGCGCAGACGCGTAAATGGGTGTGATATAGATGCTGGAGGTCAAGTTATGATGGTTGGGGTTGGTGCCCCATTTGTTCGAGCCACCTCTATTGACACTGCTCTTTAGGTAGGAATGAAAATCTTTTGCTATTCTGTACCTATCCTATAGAGGCAGGCTGGTCGAATTGTCGGCGACCTCGAACTTGTACAGGCCTTGGAATTGGCTATCTGAGTTGTTATACTGTTTTGCAACGGGCAGAGTGAATTATTAAAAAAATAAATAAAAAAGTTAGTGAATTATTTGATGTGTCGGCCATCAGTCCGCATTATCATTTACTCATTAGTAGTACCTATTTATTTTTTATGTTAATTTGATGATTTTTACGTCTTTTAAATTCATGAAATAATCGCCTGGCAACACTTGTATTAAGGTATTTATAATCGAAGAGGATCAAAAGTCGGCTTTTTGGCGGGATCTCGACGAGTGAAGTTGAATTTTTCTTTATAATTCTTATAATTTGTGCATTCTGACTTTTGAAGCTTAATAATGGCAGAATATTGTGCAGCAAAAGTTAGTGATGGTGTACAAGTGAAGGAAAGTGTAAATTAAAGAGCGTAACGAAGCTTTCGGGTTCCCACAAGAAGCCGCCGAAATCTTTTGTAAAGCATTCTGCCACTTTACTGAAGAATGACTTGACCGTGACTAGACTCTGTATACGCCAAGTACCTACCTATACGATGACTTACTTGTTTTGACTGAGGCTGACTAATAAATTGAAGAAATATATGAGAAATAAGACGTGGTTGTATGGGCTTAGATCCCTTTGCATTCTCCGAGGGGAGTGAATATAAGAGGATCCAAGGGCAGTTAATAGCCTTGGAGATGGGATCCAAGATAATAATAATAAATATGATTTAAAAAGTAATATTATGGCCGAATGTTATCTACTGTAAAACGTTAAACAAGTCAAAGGTGTTAAAATGAATGGTTACGCAAAGACTTGCCCGGATTCGCTATTGAGAGGATATAGGTACTTAGCTATGTATGTACAAATCAATAGGTAGTTGTCACTATATCAGAGCAACAAATAAAATGAGAGTAGGTACCTACTCGTAGGTGGGTAAGTAAAATGCAAGCGGAAAACCGTCCCGATTTAAACGCGATGTCCCGATTTTAGACCACTGGGCCCCGACTATAGTAGGTACTGGCGGGACGCTAACATCCCAAAATAACAGCCACCTACAACGATAATATTATAAAAAAATTGTAAACGATAATGATTTTTTAACAACAAACTTTAAAGGTATTGTATTTATGTACCTACCTAGTAAGTACTCGTAATTGACTGTCACATAAATTCTTATTGAAAATTTCTACCTTTTTTTGTTACGTAGGTAAGTACCTACTTAGATTAAAAATTTTTGAGAAGTCCCGATATTATTTTGCCCATTCATCCCGAAATATTCCTTGTGAGAGTTAGCCACAGACAAATTCATCAACCTGTCAGGGGATCTAAGAGGTCCACTATTGAGTCCTACCTAGACCATTACTTCGCACGAACAATACTTCGGCCACTTGGGGTCGCACTTCAGTAATAAACACATTATTCAGTTGGACTACCGAGAGGCAGTAGCGCCGTTCATGTATCCTCCTATGCATTGGCAATTCAACGGGCAAATCCATCTATAAAAGGCTCTGCAAATCGTATCTCGGGTGAGACTTTTGTCCTCCACGTTAGGTTAGGTTAGGTTTAACTATGTATAAAATTGCCACCGGCTTTGTGTAAACCCTGTTACATTACAATTAATCGTAGACCCTTGCCCATCGTAAGTAGAAAACCGAAAGTAAAACTATAAATTGAAAATTAAAAAAACGAAAAAGGAAAAAAGATAAATATACCATACAACAAAAAATTAAAAAATTCGATTTCCCGTACCGGGAATCGAACCCGAGCCTCCTGGGTGAAAGCCAGGTATCCTAGCCACTAGACCATACGGGATATTGACTGTTGTGGTGAAATGCTTTAATACAAGTAACAGCTCAAAATTATTGCGTTTTGAAGTACCTTTTGAAGAAGAAGTAGTTTAGTACCAATTTATTTATTTAAAAACAATAACAAATAAAGAGATGGAATTTAAACGCTGCCAGCGTTTTGGGTACCTTGCCACGCGGCCCCAATTTTTTATATTTGTTCTAGTTTATATTTAAATTCCATCCCGTTTAGTACAATAAATTGGTTTTTCCTTCCGAGGGTTTGCTGGAAGAAATCTCTTACGGAGATAAACTCGCCTTGTGTATTGTAATTTCTGTCCTATGTTTGTTCAATGTATGTTTGTATACTTACTTATATGCAATAAAGTGTTAAAATTAAAAAAAAAAAAATCTGATAGTATTGTTCCGATTTCGAAATTAATAAAACTAACTTCACTGAATCGTTTTGATTAAAGAAACGTCTAAAGTACACAAGTAGCGACATCTATGCTTACTCGTATAAATGACGACAAAGTAGGTCTTGGTAGGGACATGATATCGTCTTACACCAAAAGCTTGGATTCTTTGGAAAGGAAACTTTCAAATGAAAACTATTTATATAGCGTATTTCATTAGGTAGTTAGTACAGTTTTAGGTGATTATGTTTTTTCTTTTTTATAGTAATAACATAGAGGAATAACACTACCCGAAGTAATACTATAATTATTTTATATACAGCGACATCTAGTTAGACATAATTTCACTAGGTACTTGTATTACGACAAGAAAAGAAGTACGAAAGAAAAATCAGAGATGGCGCTGTAATGCATTTTCATATTTTAATAATGAGTAGGGTCATAGATGGCGCTCTCTATCTGACCTTACGCTGTGCAACGAGGACAAATAAAATAAATATCATATACAGGGCGTCCCACGGCTATGCCACATGGAGGGAAAGTACTTGAATTTAGTAGATGGAACATTTTACTGAAAGAAGACATTATTTTAATTTAAAAAACAATTTAAACTGCATTCATAGATTTTTAAATAAGTACATGGTTGAACCGGGAATCGAACCCTTTATTTATAAAAAAAAAAATACCATGTAGCTTTATTTATTTATCATACCGATCGAAAGGCTTCATCATAAGGATTATTTTTTGCTAAATAACATAGTGTCAGAAATAAAAGGAAGACCATGAATTTTAACATTTTTAATACAAAATTAATCAATTTATCAAATGCTCAAAATGAGCCCCTTCCTGTTCAATACAAAGTCGTACTCTTTTGATTATTTCGCTCCCTGTCGATTTTTTGATCATGTTGTGGTGGATATTTAGAATAATACGTCGAAGTTTTGTTTGTAGCTCGTGGACACTTTGATACTGGTTCTTGTAAACTAAATTTTTTACATAACCCCATAAAAAAAAATCTAATCAGCCAGCCGCATTGCGATGGAGAAAATCATTTACGCGTCTTTCGGCAGATTCAGGATACGGCATACAACCAGGTACCTACTTACTAATTTAATTACGTATCTCTTTATCATTTTATCATGAACTTAAATTATAATAGGGAAATGATGCATACTTCTCGAGTGGGTAATTAGTATTAGTCAGAGATGTACAAAATACCCTGTACAAAGTATCTGCAATACAAAATGCAAGATACTTTTAAATAAAGTATTTCAGATACCAGATACAAAATACTTTCGAGAATAGTATCTGAAATACTAAATACCAAATACGTATCTTCTAAATACTTCTTAAGATACAAATACTTTTGTAAGAAAACAAGATTTTATTTTAATGAATTCTAAGTTTATTTTTCTTAATTGACATAACACGAGCATAACACGATAACATAACACACACGTTACATAACATAACACGATTTATTCGTAAATAACTTAATGTTATTTACGTATGTAAATAACTTAACATTAAGTTATTTACGAATTATTCGTAAATAACTTAATGTAATGTAATATATACAAAAAGGCGGTCATCTTCTCAAATGAAATTACATTTCAGTTTTTTTTTTTTAATTGTTTGGCTCGCACGACTTGTGCATTTGCCACATCTTGTATAGATACAGGCCAGTGCAGTGCAAAGAAAGAGTCGCCATCTACCAATGTGATGTTGGACTAATAATGACATGCTCAATTTTACGCATTTATTTTATATATTTCTACTAATATATTACTAAAAGTATTTTATCAGAAAAAGTATTTATAAAATACTAAGATACCAAACAAAATATATTTAAATACAAGATACAAAATGATTTTTTAAAAAGTATTTTAGATACAAAATGAAAATACGTATCTTGCATCTTGTATCTGTATTTCAGATACTTGTATCTTAGATAAGTCACACCTCTGGTATTAGTAATGATAATGTCAGTTGTATGTCCTTACGGCAATGTCAGCTTTTCATTTTTCTGAACAAAATTGCACATCTAATGTTAAAATTCATGGTCTTCCTTTTATTTCTGACACTATGTTATTTAGCAAAAAATAATCGTTATGATGAAGCCTTTCGATCGGTATGATAAAGTTACATGGTAATTTTTTTTTAATAAATAAAGGGTTCGATTCCCGGTTCAACCATGTACTTATTTAAAAATCTATGAATGCAGTTTAAATTGTTTTTTAAATTAAAATAATGTCTTCTTTCAGTAAAATGTTCCATCTACAAAATTCAAGGTACTTTCCCTCCATGTGGCATAGCCGTGGGACGCCCTGTATATGTATGTATATTGGAGTTTACCACATACACATTTTCGTAAAACGTACGTATGAAAATAAAATGTTATATTAATCGTCACGGAAACGTGAACAATGTAAGTAGTAAATCGAAACAAAACTCGCACTGCGCTCTCTGATAATCCTGATATAGGTACCTATACCATTATAGGTACTTATATCAGGATAAAAGGGGTCGGGTGGCGATTCACACCACAAACGGTTCGCACCGCGGTGCGAAACGACCCATTCAATTTTTGAAGAGCCCTTTTCGCACCGGTGGTGTGAATCGCCACCTGCAAATTTTGAATGGGTCGATTCGCACCACAAGGTAAATGACCTTTGATTCGGAAGTTGATTCTGTTTCGGACTCATAATAAAATATTTCACCTAGGTAAATAGAAAAGTAGTAAGTAAAAATGTATAAATCATTTTTTTAACATAATAGATTGCTTTACTTTTATTATTATAAAGAAGTAAATATACTCCACGTTAAAAATATTTTTTTTACTAAAAAATAAGCTTCTATGTATACTGGCTAGACTAGAGAATTACTACAATATAACCACAAAATAAATACAAAGTATTATTTATGATTATTTGTGATTATTTTAAGATTATCTATTTAGCCTACAAAGATTAGTTTAAGATTCATCATCATCATCTGATTTAAGAGCCATGCTCTTGTCGGTGGAGATTTTTCCATATCTCTCTGCTCTCCGCCTTCCTCTTGACCTCCGGATACGACACGACGTTCAACTTCTCTTTTGTTTGCTGCATGTAGTTTATTCTCGGTCTTCCTTTTTTTCTTTTCCCGTTTAAGTTTACATGACTTTTATTACTTGATTTTTATAATTATTTAAAAATGTTATTTATGATTGTTCCAAGATTATCTATTTAGTATTTCTTAATTTGGTAATCAATCTTTGAAAAAGAAACTGGTAATAGTGTCCGCGATATGATAACAAACAACTTTCCCATACAAACGTAGGTCGCAATGTGAAAAAATTTTTTGGGTATCCCATACTAAGTTGTGTCACGTGACCGGACACTTTGTATTGGAAGGCCACTATATCTATCTATATCTATAAAAAAAAGCTGGTGATAGTGGCCTTCCAATACAAAGTGTCCGGTCACGTGACACAACTTAGTATGGGAAATCCAAAAATTTTTTTCACATTTCGACCTATCTATCTATATCTATAAAAAAAAGCTGGTGATAGTGGCCTTCCAATACAAAGTGTCCGGTCACGTGACACAACTTAGTATGGGAAATCCAAAAATTTTTTCACATTTCGACCTACGTTTGTATGGGAAAGTTGTTTGTTATCATATCACGGACGCTATTACCAGTTTCTTTTTCAAAGATTGATTACCAAATTAAGAAATACTAAATAGATAATCTTGGAACAAGCATAGATAACATTTTTAAATAATTATAAAAATCAAGTAATAAAAGTCATGTAAACTTAAACGGGAAAAGAAAAAGAGGAAGACCAAGAATAAGCTACATGCAGCAAACAAAAGAGAAGTTGAACGTCGTGTCGTATCCGGAGGTCAAGAGGAAGGCGGAGAGCAGAGAGATATGGAAAAATCTCCACCGACAAGAGCATGGCTCTTAAATCAGATGATGATGATGAATCTTAAACTAATCTTTGTAGGCTAAATAGATAATCTTAAAATAATCACAAATAATCATAAATAATACTTTGTATTTATTTTGTGGTTATATTGTAGTAATTCTCTAGTCTAGCCAGTATACATAGAAGCTTATTTTTTAGTAAAAAAAATATTTTTAACGTGGAGTATATTTACTTCTTTATAATAATAAAAGTAAAGCAATCTATTATGTTAAAAAAATGATTTATACATTTTTACTTACTACTTTTCTATTTACCTAGGTGAAATATTTTATTATGAGTCCGAAACAGAATCAACTTCCGAATCAAAGGTCATTTACCTTGTGGTGCGAATCGACCCATTCAAAATTTGCAGGTGGCGATTCACACCACCGGTGCGAAAAGGGCTCTTCAAAAATTGAATGGGTCGTTTCGCACCGCGGTGCGAACCGTTTGTGGTGTGAATCGCCACCCGACCCGATAAAAGTCGGTACGCTAGTTCTATAGCTAGGGTACCGATTTGTTATATATTTGGTTAGAGCAAGAGATCGATTTACTTAAATAGTTATTATAGAAATACTTAAATGGTTATTAATTGTCCGCCTTGGTAGTAAAGTCTGCCGCCAAGCAGTAACGTTTAGAGTTGTTATGATCCGGCGGTTTGAGATAAGACAGCTAATTCCCCAATTAAGTTGGGGATTCTGGGTGAGGGTCACCACCTAGCTTCGGCACAGTATAACCATTAAAATATGATTCGGCTTCGGTCTCATATTCATTTAACATCAGGTGGACTTCTTATTGGAGGGTTTAATTAGTGTTTTGGAATGTGTTAAATCTGGCGTATAATCCAGAGTTTAAGGGATGCTTAGGTGTACCGGTTCTTTTGGGAAAAGCGAATTTAGCTTTTGTAAATTTCGTTGATATCACAATACGCTCGTTATTCATAGTACTGAGATTACTATAGCAACGTGTACATTTCATACACGTGATATCACTAGTATATGAGTGCTATTCAGAGCGTTAAGTCTTCGAGAAATTGATGTTTTTTCTATCGACTCGATTAGAGGAAGAACGTTGGTCAAAACACCAGCTGCTCTAAAAGCGCTGTAGAACCCGTAATATAACATCATCATCATCATGTCAGCCAAAATACTGGTAAATTTTTTTTTTTTTTTTTAATTTCAGACACTGACACTAATCATCTAGTCCCAAACTAAGCAAAGCTTGTGCTATGATACTAGATAACGGATAAACATACATAAATATTTATATAAACATCCATGGCTCGGGAATAAATGTTCGTATTCATCACACAAACATTTACCCCTCGCGGGATTCGAACCCGCAACCGTTGGTTTCGCTGACAGGGTCACTATCCACTATACCAACCGGTCGTCAAATATAGACCTCCCCTTTGATTTCCCACGACTCATTCTAAAATCATCTATCCCATGGAAAGTATAATGCGCAACATTGTCTTTGAAAGAAATTCTGCGAATTTCAGGAGTATGACGGTCGTGTCTTAACAATTAATGAGATGAGTAATTTATCGATAGCCTTTTCCTACCATCAACCATCGATCACGCGTCAAGCTATACTTGCAGACAGAGCGATCAGTTCTATGTAGATAGTATGATTTAGAGGACGGAGAAATTGAAACAACCTTTGAAATCAAATATTATGAATTTATTAGGAACTTAATATTGTTCAGTGTCCGATACCACGCGACTAATGAGACATAGTTACGGTGACCAATTTCACGATGTTTTGGTGAACAATAATAATAATAATAATAATAATAATAAATAAATCTTTATTTGTTCTCTCACACAAATTGGATACAAGTATAGTATATAATATTTCTTAAAACAATTAAATAATTTAAATTTATGTGAGAGACTGGTATCTGCACTAGGACAGCCTGTATGACAGATTACCAGCCTCTCCAACACCGGAAAATGCTCTCTACTTATTCATCATCATCAGTCATCCAACCACCTCGTAGTTGGAGTGAAGTCATAATCATTTATTTATTTTTCTCCACATTATAGCATTATTGTACAGATCGCACCTCCGCTCTCCTCCCACTGTAACTCCTGTAAGTCAGGATCAACAGTGGTACTACGGTGCCCTACGTGACTCTGTTGCTACCTTGGACCCCAGATTAAATAAAGAAAGAATTTAAGGGTGAAAAAGTAGGAAAGAAAGAAAGTGTGTGTGTGTCGTCGTCGTCGTCGTCCCCCGTCCCCCTCCCCCCACAGCAAATGGGAGTGTAGCTAATGTGACGCAAAAAGCCAAAGCGGCTAACTCTGTGGGGGAGAGAGTCAAGTGAAGCTCGACGAGCATTATTGTACAGTAGAGTTAGATATAGCTAGGGACTATAATACTATGTGGAGACTGGTGCCTGAACTAGGGAAACCTGTGTCTCAGGTAACCAGGTCTCCACTCCACGGTTTACTACAAACAAGGATATTATAAAAAGAAAAGTTAGCATTGATAAAAAAGAAAAAAAGAGACAATGGAAAGAATTATTGTGTCGGTATTGATGAGCGCATTTGTATATTGCGTGTGTGAATTTGTGATTGCGCGTGTGTATTTGTGATTGCGCGTGTGTATTTGTGATTGCGTGTGTGCATTTGTCTATTGCGTGTATGTGAATTTGTGTTTTGCGTGTTTGTGCATTTGTGTATAGCGTGTGTGCATTTGTGTATTACGAGCGTGCATTTGTAATTGCGTGTGTGCATTTGTGTATTGTGTGTGAGCATTTGCGTATTGCGTGTATGCATTTGTGTATTACGTGCGCGCATTTGTGTATTGCGTGTGTCTGCATTTGTGTATTGCGTGCGCGCATTTGTGTATTGCGTGTGTCTGCATTTGTGTATAGCGTGTGTGCACTTGTGTATTGAGTTGCTGCACTTGTGTATGTACCTTACGTAATTATATTGAGAATAGATTCGGTTGCCCCATATGTAAGTTTTTGTATAATTTGGGTAACGGATAGATTTCAAGAATTCTGTTGCCCTTATTATACAGGTATGGTCTAAGAAAGCCAGAGAATCTGTTGGTGAAGGCTGTTTTAAATAGAGCGTAGCGGCAGACCCTGTCTGTACGGCGGTTGTTTGAGCTATGTATCGGGTCATAAGCAAGAGCAGAGTGTTGAGGAAGGATCGTATGCTGGATAAATAATTGCCTAACTGTTAGTACGTTACTCTCTTTGTACCATTCAGTTGTGGGATATAGATATGGGCGAAAGGTAACCACTTTCAGAACGGCCCGTTGAGTTCTTTCTATTAGTTTCAGTAGGTATGTTTTATCTGCACCATGGCACTGGACACGGCAGACATAAGTTATAATGATGACAGAATATCTGTTACATATACAGGGTGAATTTGAATTCGTGTAATTATCATTAACAGGTGACGCCACTCTTGATTACGATCTACTTTCCCCAAGGAACCATAGTCGAACCGCCTCCGTGGCTTAATGTAAACAACAGTGGGTTTACAATTCGGAGGTCGCGGGTTCGATCCCCCGCGGGGTACATGTTTAAGTACTCGGTTTGGTTGGTGGTAGGGCATATTAAATGTCCGCCTGGCTTGCTACCACCATCTTATCTAAATCTGCCGCCAAACAGCAATGTTAATAGCATTGTTGTGTTCCGGTTGACAGAGATAAGATAGAGAAGTTTCCGGGTCAGTACGCTTCCACCTTCCACCTCATCTCACTCTCATCATAACTTAACATCAGGTGTAATTGAGGTCAAGTACTATGCCGTTGCGCATAAAAAAAAAGTCGAATTCGAACAAAAAATTTTCGGTTTCCGAATGATTCACTTTGTATAGGTACAAAGTGAACCATTCGGAAACCATTTTTATTATGGAAGCCCAATTTTCGACTGAATTCGGCTATGGTTTAGTGCAAAGTTGGTCGTAATCAGTAGTGGAGTCATCTGTAAACGGTCTCGGTTTTTTTTTCTTGTGTCTTCTCTGATAACCCTTCCCGGCGCTACATTGCGGTTTGACCTTTACCGGCAGCTAGGAAGCTTGGTCCTACTCAATTACCCGAAAACCACTTGACATACAAGTAACATAATTAAACACGATTAAATATGAATATCTCTTTATTTTTTAACAATAAACTCTAGACAGGAGGTATTTTATCACTTATTTTATCTATTCACTAAATAAATTTGCCACATACATTCATAGTAATAGTAACACAGAACCACCGTTACAGACATTTAATTTTATTTAAATTTGAAACTCAATGGGATTCTCTTATGTAAATATATTAAAATATCTAATTTACATTAAATTTTAAGCATTTGAAGACGACGTTTAATATTTATTAGGTATACATGATACATTACAACGGCAATAAGCAGTAATATTTGTAACAGTTAAGACAATAAGTATCTAAATAAGTACCGACGCATAGTATTTAATACTACTCAAAGGAATACTGATGTTAGAAATATTTGGTAAGACTCTATTGAGAAAATCAGCCTTTGAAAGACTAGAGCTCGAAAAAACAATTCGAAATAGAAAACCGAACTAATTAACTTTAATTAGCGCCGAAAAAATTATAGTCCAGTAAAAATACGCAATTTTTGTGGTGTAACTTCCTATAATTTTAAAGTTCCCGATTTTTTCTAGAAGGAGACAGTAGGTACCCATCAGTAACCAAATAAGAATGTATTCTAACAATTCTGTAGCTTGCTTTAGGTATAGTATAGTTATGAAACCTACAATATTGATTTAAAGTTACCACGCTATGAAGCGTTGTAGAAGATGCTATGATCTCCTAAAACAATTTTCTAAAAAAAATAATCAATGGTTCCTTTATATTTTCTGAAAATAGTTTATAGAGTCGTGATATTAGCGATCGGTGAAATTATTCTTTTTTTTTTTTTTTTTTTTTTTTTTTTTATATGAGAGAGCGGCAAACGAGCATGCGGGTCACCTGATTATTCATAAATATAAAGAAATATAATATAACGTGATCGATTTTTTTTGAAAATAGTTACAGTGGTTCTAAGTATATATTCTCCGACGCAATGAAATGGTAATTTTAATCATATAGTCTATTTTTTAATGACTAAATATCGATATTATATCTACCGATTTGTTAGATTTTTTTTTGAATCTATCACTTACAGGTACTCTATCCACGTGCAAGAAATCACGTCCTTTAAAATTATAGAACGTTAAAATTGTATCTTACTGGGCTATTGTTGTAAAGATATTATATACAAATATACTTTCTGTTTAGAATATTACGTTATATTCCTACACGAAAATCGTTACATTTTTAATCGTTTGGGACGATGTAGGAGGAAAAATTACAGAGTTCACAAGAAAATACGACCAAATATAGAAGAGTCGTAAGATTTAAGCAATACAAAGTGTCTTTTTAATCTGTGCAGGTGTGTTTTGAATGTATATCTTCAGTTTCCACATAAATTGGTTAAAATAGTACAATTTTCGAAAAGCACAGAAATATAAATATGAGCTCGTTTTGTGTTACAGAGTGATTATTGGCCAGATTACACTGAGTCGTCAGCCCGCTTTCGGTGACTGTAGGCGGCCGTCGGCAGTTGATAATCGTTTAGTTAAAAGCCTGAGGAACCTGAAGGATTTTAACCATAGATTCAATTCAATTCTTTATTGCTTTCTATAATGTATATATAGGTGGTCATATCCTTGGTCTTTTATAACTTACGTCTGTATTGTGACTAGACTGCAGATGCCAAAAAGCAATGTCAAGAATCCTATTTGAACTATTTTAATGTTTCACTAATAAAAAAAGAAATATAGGACAATTTCTTCTGACATTAATAGGAAGCCAGAAACCAAATCCTTTAGATACCTCGACGTATAAACATATGCCATTTATTTTTTACTGCCGTCTATCACTCTACAACGGCATGGCCGCCTACTTCGACCAACCATAGTAAATAGCTGATGACAAACAATAATCACGTTGTAATCCAGCCAACTATCCAGCTGCTGTCGTTCTTCATACTTAAATTAGCGTTTTTTTTTTCAGTTAATCTTGAATAATAAAATAATTAACTTGTAAGAAAGGTATGAATACTGTGATGATATTCAATGGCCAGCCAATTCGTTGGAAGGTGACGGAGACGGCTTGACAGATCACTAATTTTACGACCAATTTCAATTTAGAAATATTACCCTTATTTTAAAACATATTCTTTTAATTGGGTAACCTGTCTAAATTAAAATCTTGGAGTGGGCTTAGGCCTCTAATGGGCATCTCGCCGCCTCCTGCCTGGTCCGCCGGCGTAGTTGGCAGCCGCCAGTCCCATGAGGTGTTTGGCTTGCAGGGCTCCGGAGTAGCCGCGATTCAGGCCAAGGTCCAGGGCGCGTTTCTCGCTGCGGATTAGAAATAAATGAGTATGAGTAACATCGAAATCTTTGACAGGTATAATAATATGACTTTCAGTAGGTATGTTTTTTTTTTTTAATGCACAACGGGTTAGAACTTGACCTCAATCACACCTGATGTTAAATGTTAAATGAACAATGTGATCTGAAAGGAAAAAAAAAACATGCAGCTGTTCCATACAAAAGAGATTTGAGGTCAAGCGCATACCAATAAGTCTTGTTGATTGGTTAATAAGGGACTACAGCGAGTGTCTTGGAGTGTCTCGAGTAAAACGCTCTATTTTTTTTACTTCGAGTACTCGAAAAGAAAATAAAAAGGATTACCACAATAAGAATTGCAATTCTCGTGGCATTCCATTTCACTTTGGTTTACACTCTGTGCTGACGCAGACCCTTCTATTGTACGAAAACGCTCAAAAAACCTACACAGGGTGAAATTTAATTCATGTAATTTCTGTTTACTGGTGATTCTACTCGTTATTAGGAACAATTTTCTAATTAAAATCAAATCAAAAAATCTTTATTTCGTAAAACGTCATATATTTTATCTTAATATTAAAATTATTGACATTATTGCTCATTCACAAAGCTGACTCCCCAGAGAAAGAAACTCAAGGGTTGCTCTTTCAAATAATTTTTGGGTTACAATTATATTTATGAGTATTGTATAGGTAATTAGATAGAATATCGCCGAGCAGTCTATTTCTATGCTTGCTTATCATCCAGTCAGAAAAATGTAAATGTAAAGCTTTTTGTAAATAATGTCTGTTTTATGATGGTTTTGAATTTATTTAAAGATAAATTATGAATGTCCAATGAAACCTTATTATAAAGGCGTATACATTGCCCCTTAAATGACTTAGCGACTTTGTGTAAACGGCTGACATGAACAGCAAGTTTATTTTTATATCTTGTATTAACATTATGTATATTACTATTTTTCTTAAACGATTCTAGATTTTTTCTAACATACATTAGGTTTTGGTAAACATATTGCGATGCTAATGTTAATATATTAATTTCTTTAAATGAATTCCTAAGAGACACTCTGGGGCCCAGTTTGTAAATTGCGCGAACCGCAATCAGAACGGTTTACTTTGTATGGGTAAACGAAATTTTTTGATCAATTTCGACAATGGTTTTCTTGGGGAAAGTTGTTTGTAATCAAGAGCGGCGTCACCAGTTAACGGGAATTACACGAATTCAAATGCACCTTGCATATTTGGGCGTTATCGACGCATTTCTGTTGTGATGTAAGGCACAGCGGTGCTATTTTACATATTTAACGAGTTGGCAGTCGCACCAGATAGATAGCTCGTCGCGCTTCCACTGCTTGTGTGAAGCCACTAAAAGGCTCGTAATAATAAGAATGGAGAATGTAGTTTCGGCACGTAAGAAGACAGAACAAGTCTCTGTCCATGGATGTGGTAAAAGGCGACCAAGGGACTTGCCACCCTAAAACATACATAGATTTGCACGTTTCATGAGTGCATTTCTGTATATTTCGTAAGGGAAACCATGGATTCAAGCATTAAACTTTTATGGTCGGGAATACCGCACACACTAATATTTGGGATATTTCTGACTACCCCATTTGGAATAAATGTCGTGACGTTATTTGTGTTATGTATGTATCTCAAGATTGAGGTGAACTTACTTGAAATAGATACTGCTGTGTATTTAAACAGTGTCAAAACAAACACACAAACGGTCGAATTGAGAACCTTCTCCTTTTTGAAGTCGCTTAAAAATAGTATTAAAAGTAATATGTGACCTCAATCTTGTGCGTTATTAAAAATATAATTGCTACATAAAATAACATTTGTTGATGCTCATATAAAATTTCTTTATACATTTCCTAATCGTTATTTTGGTAAAGTTCAAGCTATTTAATTTTATTTTGTTTTTCATAAGTATTTGCATTAAAAAAGTAATTTTCGCAAGTATGGCGGGCACAGGAAAGCATGCAGCAAGCGGCATATTTGGCAATACCTCCCCTGATGTCGGTGCGTGTTTACAGAAGTTACAAATTTGTCCTGCAAAGCCCTTTAAATGCCTAACAAGCGAAAAGCATATTTTATACTGAATAGTTTGAGTTAGTTTTTCTTTGTATATCAGCCTCTAGTATTTCTACGGATTACCTCTAAAATTACCTCTAAGTTTTATACATATTGGAACTATTGCATTAAGCTTGCAAATACTTGATTTGAGTAGTCTCGATAATGAATTGTTAGACATTGGTGTGAAGTCAGTTCACAGATCCTTAAAGCCAAAAGGTTAGTCTATTTATCATAACGAGCACACAAAAAGGATGTCACGACAGTGTTGGAATAGAATATCTGTATTTGCTTTAATTAAATGTGGTTTTCATTCGGAAATATGTTCTTGAATGTTATTGAACATAATTAATAATGCTTACCTATGTCTATTTAACCAATACCTTTCAGTAATTTACATAATGTCAAAATTATGTCAGATATAATTTCACAATTTGTATTCTTCTCCTTTTCGAGTCGAAGCAAGTTATAAAATATTATAATTGTGTGTTTGCCCCTATCGTTATTCCACACAAACTTATAAATTCAAATTTTCCGAAATGTATAAACTGATTATAATGAAACTTTATAAGAATAATAAATAAGCAGCATAATGTACATAGATCTAAAAAGTAGAGAATGTTTTAGAGAAAGAGTAGACCTACTAAATTATAGCGATTTTAAGTAACAGATGAAATGCAATATATTTTTTTAAATTCGATATTTTGAAAATGTTTTCTACTAACTTGTAAGTTCTATGTATCCTGCTTATATGTATAAAGTTTCATTAAAATCGGTCAATTAATTTCGAAAAATTTGTATTTGAAAGATTGTATGGAATACCATGTGGGATTACTCTTAACAATTTTCGCTTTCCATTTTTTTAGAAAAATACTAAAGGTTCTAAAATCAAAGTTATGCGGGTAGTATGGAAGACTGCAAATGCCAAATGTGTCTCTAAAATAAGCTGCTGCTCTATAGTGCATATGCAACTACAGAAAAAAGAGCGATGTTATCTTATCATGCAATGTCAAACATTAGATTGACAAACTATTTAAAATGAGGGCTATATTCTAAAATACAAGCTACAATTAAGAAAATATCTAAGCACAACAACCAAGACGTACCTAGTGATGTCATCTTTAAAGCTGAAAAGAGATAAAGACATTAATAAAGTGAACAATACATTCATCTACTTAAAATTTAGGAATTCATTTTATAATAGGCATAAAGAGTTAATTAAAAATGTTTTGCTGGAGTAATATGTGACGTCATTATTATTTTTTACGGTATACTTGCTCAGTGTGAAGTTTTGCCGAATTAACCGACTTCATTTTATATTTTTAAGGGCGTGGGGGCTTAGTGGAGTAGCCACAGTCTCCCAATTTGGGAGGTCCAGGTTCGATCCCCAAGCAGGCCATGTACCAATGAGTTTTAAATTTAATTTAATTACTTATGTGTATTTATCCGACTGCTCTTAAACGGTGAAGGAAAACATTGTGAGGAAACCTGCATGCTTGAGAAAAAAATAAAAAATCGAAGGTATGTGAAGTCCCCACTGCGCACTGGGCCAGCGTGGCGGACTATGGCCTATACTCCCTCAATATGAAGGCAGGTCTATATTCCTGCAGTGGGATGTTTACGGACTGATGATGATGATTTTATTTTTATTCACGTTATAGGTACTTACACAAGGTTACATTAATAGGGTTCCAAAAATTGATTTCCCAAAAAAAACATCGCCTTACAAACGTCCGACTAGTAGGTACTGATATACAAATTTTTAGGAAACATTCTGTTCGAGGTACCCTTTCGGCTTTGTACCTCGTTCTGACTATCGTTGTATTATATAACGTGATAAGTATATTATAAAAATAAATAGGTACATTATCTGTTTTCTGATTATGTTTCAATTTATTTAGTTGTTCGTATTTATCACACCAATATTTATCCCTGGCGGAATTCGAACCCGCGACCGTTGGTTCCTATGGCAGACTCACCCGCGCTATGAAGTTTCAAGTGTCCTTAACTTCAATTCAGGCACTTCATGAATTATTTAAGATATTTTGGCATACCGAATTCCTATTTACAAAATTAGTTCTCGCCAAATTTGGGAGGCATTTCAAATTGTCGCGAATTCATAATTAACCATGATCTCGCCTGCTTTGGTTGTAATACAATTTATGAATTCCAGGGAGCTAAAACATAAGTTTTACAACTCATGCTAAATTTCACAGTTATTAACTTTAAAATAATCTAATTTAAACCGAATTAGGTACTAGCTTTCGCGCAATCAAAATGGTCATGAAGTTGGTAAAGTAACTATAATTTTGTAATCAATCAAAAAGCCGCGCTTCCTCTTACGACATGAACAATTTGAACTGTGAAAACTATCGCTGGAGAATTATTCAGCCCACCATTAAATTATGTATCTTTATCGATATTGTCATCTATCGTTGACCTATATTAAAAAAGTACTAGGATAGCAGAAGTTACTGGTTGGTGTCACATCGACGCGTGCCTCGTACGGCCGCAATTACAAGAATTATTTAGCATGCCCTTTTTTTTAATCTAATTTAAAGAGCTTAGTCATTTCAATGACTATGTCGCTCTGTAATGACTCAGTGAATATTCACACCCTATTATTTATACCGACTCTGACTAATTTATATATTGCCCTGGCCATTTCGGATATAGGGAATGCCAATACAATATTACAGCCCCCAAAGCTATGGAAAACGTCTTAAATTACGTAACTTCATCGATAACTTGACCAATACTTAAAAAGTACCTACCCGGATAGCAGAAGCTACTAAGAGGTTAGATGACACCTCGTGCCTCGTGCGCCCATACACGTACGAGAATTTGTTGCCAGCCCTTAAATTATGTACACATCGATAGCTTTATCGATATCGTCATCAATAACGTTGTGTAAAACTTAAAAAGTACCTATTAGTTTAGCAGAAGTTACTAAGAGGTTGATGATGATTCGAACACATTTCGCAGTTCTGAACCTACTGTATTGTCATCAAATGCGATGAACCAATCAATCATACGTGTTTAGAGATGTGATTTATATTGCTGGACTGTAACTGCTGATACTACCGACGCAGAGTCAAAAAACAAAAAAAAACATAGAAATGGCCGAATTGAGAACCTCCTCCTTTTTGAAGTCGGTTTAAAAATTATACTATACTTGGCTATTGTGGAACCGATTCCTTTGCGCTGAGTGTAAAAATTACTACAGTTCGAATCCGCGGACTGAACACCATAAAAATCTAATGCTCATATTAATAAAAAAAAAAAATATATTTTAAGACGTTTGTAATTGATAATGAAGTCACACAATCAGCCCTTAGATTATGTAACTTCATCGGTATCGTCATGGATTACGTTGACCAATAAGAAACCGTTAATTTGCCGAGTGAGCGGTGAGCCAACCAATCAAATGTCCCAAAGTAACCGATGACGATAACGATGAAATTATGTAATAGAACCCCAGATTCAAGGAACCGAGTACCTACTACTTCTATGCACGAGACGTAAGACTGAAATGATTTCGGTATACAGGGTGAAATTTAATTCGTGTAATTCCTGTTTACTGGTGACTCCACTCCTACGAACAACTTTCCCCAAAGATCCATAGTCGAATTCGATCAAAGAATTTTTGACCTACTCATACAAATATAAACCATTCTGAAACCACCTTTAGTATAGAACAATCCAAAGTCCAACAATTTTCGGCTGAATTCGGCTATGGTTCGTAATCAGGAGTGGAGTCAGCTGCCGAAAATTATTGGACTTAGGTGGTTTCAGAACAGTTTACTCTATTAGGAATCTATTAGGAAAGCTCAATCATTAAATATTTTTAAATGTCAAGTCAAAAACCACTACTTAGGTCTCTGACTTTTTTCTTTTCGTTAACTCCCGCCTCGTGAACATTAGTTGACTATCTATAAGTCCTTCTAGTGATTGTGTTTTATACTATATATTAAGTATTTCTACATATTTATTAATTTATTATTATTAATTATAATTAAGTCAATTAATATGATATTATTATTATATTTATGCATGCACCCTACCTGTTTTTCTACCTACAAATGTCCCGTAGCTGTGGGTTGTCTGGAAGAGATCGCTTTTAGTGATAAGACCGCCTAATTGTGTTCTATTGTTATCATCAAAATTATTGTAAATTATTGTAAATTAGAGTATTTGTATTGTATTGTATTGTATTGTATTTACTTTGTATGGGTAATCCTTCTCCTTCCTTCTTTAGGGAATGGGAATTACACGAATTTAAATTCACATGTATACCTCTAGAAAAGACTGACTTTTTGTGGACCCAAAAACTGTCTTCTTTTTATAATACACTAACAATTTTTTTAAATGCAAAATTTGGTTTAAATGTGGGATTGGTTTTCCTTACGGAGCGTCAGAATGTTAATTTCTTCGTCTTAGGACTTAAAAACAAGAAAATGTTCAAAAACTGCTCTCATAAGTAATTGGTCCAAAACTAGAAAACACTATATCAAAATCATTTCGGAACACTTGATATATGGACTCACGTCTCTATTTTGCGTTCCATCTGAATGAGGTTTCCGAGGCGGCCCAACATGTCCATGATGTCTTCAGGTTCGTATTGGATTTCATCGCGGTAGTAGTTATTAGCACTGGAATATAAAGGTATGTAATTAGTGATACAGTAAAGATATTTCCGCCATTAATTGGCATATTATATTTTCCGCCTTTTTTAACCGCCTCCGTGGCTCAATTTTTAAATGTCCGCCTGGCTAGCTACCACCATCTTATCGAAATCTGCTGCCAAGTAGCAATGTTTAATAGCATTGTTGTGTTCCGGTTGTCAAAGATAAGATAGCCAGTCCCCCGAATGTGTTGGGGTTTCCCGGTTCCTTCCACCTTCGACCTCATCTTCACTTAACATCAGGTGTGATTGAGGGTCAAGTACAAACCCGTTGTGCATAAAAAAAATTATTATGTTATTTGTCAAATTTACTATCTGAGACTTTATCAGCTTAGTGGCGAAATAGGTCTAATAAGGATTGGAGTTGTATTTGTGGGATAAGGTACCACTACCTGGGATAGGCAGCCACTGGCACGACGACGAGTAGTACGCCCAGCGCACAGCACGCCAGCAGGCAGCTTGATCGCACCATTCTGCAATAGGAAAGGCCAGCGTAATCATCATCATCAACTTCAGCACTCTTGACACAGGCAATTAAAAATACTAGACGTTGCTTAACTTCACTAAACGAAAACGAATGTTTCTGGGCCACAAGAGCTTTGAGTGCCAACCAACTCGTCTCTTCACGTGGGTGTCTTAAAAGGCGTCTAAGGGATTTTAGACCAAAAATACCTAGACTTACTTATTCGTGCAATAAATAAATAAATAAATATATTTCGGACACTTACACCAATCATCTAGTCCCAAACTAAGCAAAGCTTTTGCTATGGATACTAGATAATGGATAAATATACATAAATATTTATATAAACATCCATGACTCGGGAATAAATGTTCGTATTCCACACAAACATTTACCCCTTGCGGGATTCGAACCCGCAACCGTTGGTTTCGCTGACAGGGTCACTACCCACTACACCATCCGTAATGTCAGGTGTTTAGTGATATTATTATGTCTGACCACACCAATTGGCATAAAAATCGTGATTTTTTTTTGTTTATTATGAAACAAACAGTCGTTTATAAACAAATTCAAACTTAAAAAGAACTAAATCAATCAATCAATCAATCAATCAATCAAATACTCTTTATTGCACAATTAACAAAAGATACATGAAGAATACAGCGTACATCATTAATCGCACAATTTAGTAAGTAAGTAAATTATTTATTTTTTCCTTCCATAACAAAAAACTTAGTGGATATTCTTAAAATTATTCTAGGGTATTCTTACAACAGCAATATTATGGAGAGAACTGGTGCCCGAACTAGGTGACCCTGTATCTCTATTAAATATATCTAAATTTAGACCTATAGTTTCCACAATTTTTATAAACTTATAATTTAAGAAATCTAAATATTACAATTTATTAAAGTGCAGTAGTAATCCAAAAAAAAACAGTAACAAACAACATTGGTTATTATCAGTATACAGTACGTTTTTTGTTTGTTTCTTTAATTATTGGATGTTGTGTATGTATTTTAGGGTATGCACACACTACAGATCTCCCCTTTTTTTGCCACATGTCTCTGTCCAGGGCAATATTTCTCCACATTTCGTTAATTTAGATAATTCGAATTAGTTTGCATTCGACGCCAATTCCATAGACATATTTATACTTATTAATTAAAAACCAGTATAGGTTCGTCAAAAGTCAACAGCCACGGAATAAATAAACCCCTGACTAAACATAGCAGACGCCCAATCGAGTATAATAGTATGCATTGGACCTAGCCAAGGATTCATTTTATGCCATTATACCTAGTGGACTACACAAACAATATACAGGATAGGGCTTTCCCCTCTCTATAGGATAGAGAGGGGAAAGATATTTGTGATTATTTTGTTGATAATGGTTCGACTCCGCTTTAATTTTTTTTAAACAAATTAGATTATGTAACATTTTAATCCTGTCAATTTAATTTATTGCTTTGAAAAATCATAAGTACAAATAAATTTAATTATTTTTATTACCCGACAGCCCCCAAAAAAGAGGCTAATGTTTTTCGAGTATGTATGTATGTAGATTTCTATGTTACCTCCCGTAGCCTAAACTGTTCGACCGATTTTCAAGTATGCAAGGTGTCGTTCCAATCGTCCCTTAGTGTCATAGGATACATTTTATAGTAAAAAATTCAACATGGCGCCCGCAAAATACAAAATATGGTGTAGAGGTTTTTGATTTTTTAATATTTAAATAGTTATTATTTATCTTGTGTACACGTATTCTCTACAAAAAAACATTTGTTGATGTTATGGTTTCGGGCACATAAAAAGGATTAGAGCCAATTATATGTATATGTATTTTATTTTAAAACGAAATAAAATTACAGCGATATGGCTAAAATGTATGTATGTAATGAACTATCCCGGATACCCCATCTTATTTGGGGGACTGGCTATCTTATCTCTGACAACCCGAACAAAACAATGCAATTGACATTGCTGTTTATCGGCAAACTTAGATAAGATAGTGGTAGTTAGCTAATTGGACATTTATAATGCCGTACCACCAACCAAACCGAGTAAAGCCATTCCTTAAAGCCTGCTATTGAAACTTTTGAGTGAAACTGATGTTTAAAGTCCGAAGCACAAGGGAAGGTCAGTCGCATTTTTATTCACTCGCTATTAGTTATCCGCTAGTCTTATATCAGTCCTTAGATGGATGACCACTACTGGTATTATTATACGAGTATTTTTGTGTTTACAAGGGCATGTTAAACAGTCGGTTCCAGTTGTCTTCAATGGAAGGCAGTCGTTAAGCCGAGTTCCAGATCTGCAGTCAGACCGCCTAACTAAATTGCTTTGGGAATTGTTATCGTTCATGACGTCAAGGCACTGTCCGTCCTTGTCATATCGTAACGTAATGACAAGGACAGACAGTGCATTGCTATCGCTAAGCTACAGGTTCCCTATGTTTACTTTCAGCTATCTTTACATTCTACCAAAAGACACCTGAGTAACAAAGCTCGCATACAAGTATTTCTAATCGCCTCCGTGGCTCAATGTAAACAACATTGGGTTTACGATTCGGAGGTCGCGGGTTCGATCCCCCGCTGGGTACATGTTTAAGTACTCGGTTTGCGTTGGTGGTAGGGCATTTTAAATGTCCGCCTGGCTAGCTACAACCATCTTATCTAAATCTGCCGCCAAGCAGCAATGTCAATAACATTGTTGTGTTCCGGTTGTCAGAGATAAGATAGCCAGTCCCCCAAATGTGTTGGGGTTTCCGGCCTCATCTTCACTTAACATCAGGTGTGATTGAGGTCAAGTACGAACCCACCTTGCTTAAAAAAAAAAACTTCCATGCCTGGTAAGAACTAAATAAATCTCTTTTCCTTGCAACCCGCCAGGTAATAAGACTCGATAGGTACGAGCATTATTTTAGGACGAAGCTATTTATATTGCTCGCAAAACTGCCGTAGGTGATTTAATGGAAGCAGTCTAGATGAAATACAATCAAAGTTGTCCTCGAATAATATTTGCCAAGGTATCAAACTTGGAAATTCAGCTATTTCATCTTATGTATTATATATTTCGCCCAAATAATGCATTGCCACTGCTTTGGATTTAATACCTCTGTAATTTTAGTCCGTGGAAAGAAATTAATAGGATAAAAAAGATATTGAGCTAAAAATATTTCGGTTAAAATATATTTTGTTTGTTAAATTGTAGTCGATTTATCACATTATTGCTATGAAATTCATTGTTAAGTTACAGGAAAAGTCGGGGAAATTACGCTTTCCTTTTAAAAAAAATTTAATGTGCAAAAATGGCCAAGCATACGATTTCTTCAGATAAATTCATATCATCATTGGTATCATTTACATACCTATCCTATTTTTCGTATTTATCTTTTAAAGTACTCTCTTTTAAATCTTATTTTATAAGAATAAATAAATTCTCATAGAGGTGAACAAAGTCAAAATAGCAAAGCAGCTCTGCTATAAAATGACACGTTCATTACGTGTCGCCTTTGTACATCTCATCATCATCATCACCAGGCCGTAAATATCCCACAATGCAGGGATTTAGGCCTTGGGGCCATAGTCCACCACGCTTCCCAATGCGGGTTGGCGACTTCACATGCCTTTGAATTTTTATATTTCAGGCATGCAGGTTTCCTCACGATGTTTTCCTTCACCGACTTAAGAGCAGTCGCATAAACGCACAAGTAATTAAATTAAATTTAAAAAGTCATTGATACATGGACGGCCTGGGAATCGAACCCGGACCTCCTGAATTGGATGGGAGACCGCGTTTAACCTCTGAGCCACCGACGCTTTGCACATCTGCTATGCTATAATTAAGCTACTATTTGGGAAGTAATTTCAACATGTTCAGAATATCATTTACTTTATGACATACAGAAATGCATTTTGAATATATTACTGAATGTGTTCAAAGTTTCAAAGTAGTTTCTAGGTGAATAAATAATTGCAGCAACTTTTTATATGATCCTGTTATTCAGTCATCTTTAGAAATGTTGAGTAAATTGAGACGTAGGTACTTAATTCTGCGGATAGAACTTGCTTATTGTAATGTACTCGTAAAGTATCACAATTTAGCTCTGTTTTATGAATAACTAGCTTTCCGCCCGCGACTTCGTCCGCGTGGAAGATTTCATCCAAATCGGTTCAGCAAAAAAATAAATATTCCCTATATGTAATCTAGATCCTAATCTGTTTACCAACCAATTTCATTAAAATCCGTCCAACCGTTTAGGCGTGAAGAGGTAACAAACATACGACATAAACACACACAAACTTTCGCATTTATAATTTTAGTTAGGATATTATAATCGAATAAAACCATAATAAATAAGCAGGTTGTAAAAGTAAACGCGTCACATATCGAAGGAAGTTTATAAATAATAAATCGACAATAGAAGGGAGGGGACTCCACCGACAAGAGCATAACTCTTAAATTGAAGAGAGAGAGAAGGGAAAAGAAGAACCTCTGGGACATAGCTAGTGAAGGAGATATCGCTTCAGGAGGTCAAATCATGAGCGGAGCGAATACACTCATTCATGGAAAAAGCTCCGCCGACAAAAAAAAACCGTGGGGTTTTAATATTTTTTTTTTCCAATCTTGTAGATCACTACTCTTTGGTAGTTTATACGGAGCTAATTTTCAGAATTTTGCTCTTAAATATGAAAAAGAAGATATCAAAAATATAGATAACATGAGTAGGTACCTCGTTAGCTTCAAAAATTATTTGTAAGAATAGTAGAATTTCTAAAAATGTATGAAAAAAAAGTATTCTCCTACACTCAATGGCCAACACCCTTATATTCTTATAGCTTATAATATTTGGGCTGTAAAATAAATACCTTATTCTACATTATGATACGTAGGAATTTACCTAAAACTTCGTAATTGAGTTAAAAAGAACCGCCGAAAGCTTTTAGTAGTACCTTTATCCCCAATTATAGTACCTAACTTCAAAATATACAAAAAATTAACTCACGTGACTCAAGTAGACACAAAGCACAACCAGCGCCCAACTACAAATACCAGGTCATCCAGCGACACCTCAACTTATAATCCAGTATATACCCCCAGTATCATATCGTTGGCTATCTCCGAGTCATCCAACCGCGATATTGACAAAGCCCTCTTAACTTCTAATTACATTATATCAAAGCGAAAAGATAAAAATAGATGGTTAAAGTAGATTTATGTTGCGCCGAGTTAACTTCCGCTTTGCAAGTACGTCCGCTGATAAGGTTTACACTTTCATTCATAATTCTCATCAAACTATAGCTGGATATATATAAGGCCCTGTGGCAGTACAGATGGGAGGTAGAGGAGAGGAGTAAAGGGGTGTCACTCTTCTTCCCAGTTTTCCATAGCGGGCATCCCGATCACATAGCGTCCAGTTGTATGCTGTTGTTGGTAGCACGTCTCCGGTGCGTCTGACCTTACACTGGGTGCCGCAGCCAAATGACATCGCAGTTTCTGACTACCAAGGCAGATTGAAGAGGCACTAACTGTACTGCGATGGTAAAACTGAAAACGATAGAGAACATGCCACGAGGATATTTCCTCTTTACGAAGAAGCGCGCGAGAGAGCTCAGGTGGAAATTCGTGCTGTAATTTTTGAACCATTACACTTAGTAATTTTCTGAAGATACATCGGAAACGAGCCCGGCTGGAAATTTACCAAAACACTGAGAAAATTTTTAGATTGGACTGCTGAGTCTGGAAGCTAAGTGGCTTTGTCTTTGTAGAAGTCCAAAAAAGGGAAAACTGCGTGAGGAACTAAGGACAGAATAAATAAAAAGAGCCTCGTGCACGTGCAACGGAAGACGCAGTATGGGCATGCCGCCCACGAGGTGAACCGACGATTTGGTAAAGATCGCAGGAAGCCGCTGGATACGGGCAGCGCAGGACAGATCGTTGTGGAGATCTTTGGGGGAGACCATTGCTGGACGTCTTTCGGCTGATATGATGATACGCAAATATAAGCAAATGTAAGCAATTATACACGCACGCAATTACCACCTTTCATTTTTATTTCCAATCATTTGGTATACTAATTTTGATAGCCCATTACGGTGAAACAGAGGAACAGGAAGGTCGTAGGCCATCAAAAACATTTAATGTAATTGTTGTTTTTTGTGTGTTAATTACGTTTTTCAAAGAGTTATCTCCCGTCGAACATTTTAATAGGAAACCAAAAAGTACAATCGAGTTAATATAGTAGGGGACAGTTCATTGCAGACCACCAAGTTACCGTAGTACAGCGTCGCACCGCCATTTGAGGCTTTGTGGTCACAATCAACGAGTTTGAGGCTGGAGTTGGCGCATAACTATTTGTGTTGATGAGGTGAGTTTGCATTTTCCTATTGACCTGTAGACACCTCTACCCAATGTTATTATAATTCTGTATTATCATTGCTTCTAGCTCAGTAGAGAACTGGAACAGTTATCAAGTTCCCTTTCTTTACAGACATAAACATTTACAGACACATTTCTCATTCCTGTGTTTTTGTTATTGTGTTTTAAAAGCGATAATTTGTCAATTTGCGGCATAGAATTATATATTACTGCGTATGGACTAGGTGAAACAATCAAAATTATACCACTTCTTTGCTGCTAAAATACTAAATTTGATGCTAATGAGACCTCAGTCGACAACGACTTCATTCGCAAACTGTCTTATCAAATGCTGATTCATGTTGTAAGAAAATGCATGACTTACCACAGAAAAGTGACCAAAAAACACGCGAGTGTCTTTTAAGTCGTCGTCGTTTAAGTCGTCGTGCATAAAATAAAAAAAAAGTGATAATTCGATGACTGCTAAATTGCCTTGAACACCGTCGCAAAGTCGCCTATCTCTCGTTTTTTACAGGATGCATTTCGGGGAGTGTGCGTTGGAATTACATAATCTTATTCCACCGTCGCCCTTCCACCTTCGGACCACTAGGCGTGGGTTGTAGTTTATATACCGAACATTCGCACAAAGAAGTTCGACTCTTCATTTATCACCCGAACAGCCAAGATATGGAACTCCCTTCCGGCGTCAGTCTTTCCTGAATCCTACAACCTGGCATCTTCAAGAGCACAGTGATAGAGACTGGGATCGCGTGCTACATCTTCGACCACATCGTCACTTTCCATCAGGTGAGATTGTGTCAAACGCGAATCCAGTCAAACATTTAAAAAAAGTATAACAAACATAATGTGTTACTCGTAAAACACATACGAGTATTTTTAATCAATAGTGTAATTTTTTTGCACTTTTGTGTGACCGATTTATAGGTAGTGAGCATTCTAAATTATTAATTTATGTTATCATAAAGGTCCGACATTTGCCAAGTTCTGATATTATATTATACACTTAAATGTAATATAACTTTTGATTGATATTAAAGTAGATATCAATCTACGTAACTTTGGTAAAGTTGAAAAAACATTTTCAACTTCCTGTTTAGTAAACTTTTACTAGATAGAAATTGTTAAACTGTTTTTATGTACCTACTATCTTTCCGCCCGCGGCTTCGCCTGCATGGAATAGCTTTATCGCGGATTTTTAATTTGTTCATCCCGCGGGAACTAAACACTTAAAAAATCAGGATAAAAAATATCCTATATATTTCTTAATCCAGGGTAAATTGAACAACATACAAACGAACAAACATCCAGCTTTCGCATTTATAAAATCAGTTAGAGATGTTCGCCCATTTTTTCATTATTTTTTTGTTGGATAGCGGTTTTTTTAATTCACTAAGGGTTGGCCCTTGACCTCAATCACACCTGATGTTGAGTGAAGATGCGGCCGAAGGTGGAAGCAAACTGATCTGGAAACCTCATCTTGTTTAGAAGACTGGCTACCTATCTTATCTCTGACAACCAGAATACAACAATGGTATTAACATTCCTGTGTGGTGACAGACTTAGATAAGATGGTGGTAGCAAGCCAGGCGGACATTAAATGCTCTGCCACCAACTAAACTGATGTATAATAAAAGTTATGGTTTTATTTCGAGATCTATCCAGATGAAGTGGCGGGAGGTCATTAGGTACTTAGGTGGGTATTGAAAAGTTTTATAAGCCGTGGGATCAGACATAAAGAGCATCTTTTGTGAGCTGCCTCGCTTTTGCTCGCTACTACCAAGTTATTGACTTGAGAATATAACTTTGTAAGTTTTAGCTGATAAAGTAAGAGATGAAATAAAATCTGTCCTCTACTGATGGTGTTGTGTACACTATTTTCTGCCCAATCTAATAAACACTATGTATTCAACCGCCTTCGTGGCTCAATGTAAACAACATTGGGTTTACGATTCGGAGGTCGCGGGTTCGATCCCCAGCGGGATACATGTTTAAGTACTCGGTTTGGTTGGTGGTAGAGCATTTTAAATGTCCGCCTGGCTAGCTACCACCATCTTATCTAAATCTGCCGCCAAGCAGCAATGTTAATAGCATTGTTGTGTTCCGGTTGTCAGAGATAAGATAGCCAGTCCCCCAAATGTGTTGGAGTTTCCAGGTCAGTACGCTTCCACCTTCGACCTCATCTTCACTTAACATCAGGTGTGATTGAGGTTAAGTACCAACCCGTTGTGCATAAAAAAATGTATCTCTAAGGTTTCCTGGTAGAAAACTCTATCGGAGTTAAGCTCGCCTTTGTACATTTTATATACAATTCATAGTTCTGTAATAATTTTGTGTACAATAAAGATGTTAAGATATTATGATGACGTAATGAAAAGTTTTAATATTTGCATTTATGTTACATTATCATTAACCTTACACTTTCCCACCATAATCTACCACCATCCAAAAAAAATCTACCACGCGGGGCCAGAGACTCTAGAGATCTGACAGTGTTTCTAAGCATATAGCTCACCAGCATTTACACCTTTAGCATGGAAACCCAAAAATTTACGGCTGGTGACTTCACTCCTGAACCATTTCCACTAGGAACCATAGCCGAATAAAGGTAGTTTCCGAAAGCCGAAGAACTGTTCGAGCTAATACCCGCTGCTCAATTTAACCGATACACTTCTCGTCGAAAATTTAATTTCCATCCACATCACCTGGATGAGTGGAAGTCTACCACTGTACGTTTCTCAAGAAACTTCTTACCACGTACGACCACCCTGTGGAACGGACTTCCGGCAGCGGTATTCCCGAACGAGTACGACATTGGAACCTTCAAGAAACGAGCCTACACCTTCCTCAAAGGCCGGCAACGCATCTGTGACCCCTTTGGTGTTGCTGGTCTCCATGGGCGGCGGTGATTGCTTTCCATCAGGTGACCCGCATGGTCGTTTGCTGCCCTCTCATATAAAAAAAAAAATATTAATGAAGTCTATAAGTGGGCCTCTATTCCCATTAGTTCAGTTGACCAGTTCAGTTAACTGGACTAGTGAAACTTTTTTCTCGTTTGTTCAGTTGTAAATAAGACTAGCTTTTGCGGCAGTAGGGGAGAGCGAATGAAGATTTCAGAATGGTTTATTTTGTGTGCTTAATCGAAAACTTTTTGATCGTGTCCGGCTTTGGTTCCTTGGGGAAAATTCGTAACAGGGGTGGAGTCACCAGTAACCACGATTTAAACACCCTCTATACTCCCATAGACAAACCGATCGATTTAGTTTTGTGGGGTTATCAATCAAATCAATAATGTTTTATATTCATTGAGAAAATTTACACTTTAAAAGAGTCAGTTTTTGAAGCTACCAAGGGTTCAGAATTGTCAGTACTTCTTTGCTAATACAGCGGTTAGTTCCATGCATTTTTAACGGTTAAGTAATCTGATTAAGTGAGTTTAGTAAAAGTCTTATATCAGCAGGAACATTTTTTTTGGTGTCCACCCCAGAATAAGTAGGGCAGCCTGAGCGATGAGGGATTCTCCAGCAGTGCTGGTACCCTCCTGGGGTACTATTATTATGTTTTGACAACCTGTTCGGTGTAGTGGTTAGTAATACCAAAAAGGTTGCGGGTTCGAAACCCGCTAGGGGCGTATGTTTGTGTGATGAATACGGACATTTATAACCGAGTTATGGATGTTTTAATTTATAATAAGTATTTATTTACAAAAAAAATATGTATTTATATATTATTCAACCATCTGGTATCCACAACACAAGCCTATAGTTGCTTACTGTGGAACAAGATGGCGCTGTGTGTATGTCTAAGGATATTTTATTTATTTATTTATTATTGTAAAAGGCTATCCGTCTTATTCATAAAAATTTACAAACGCTTTATAAGCCTGTTTTAGTTAAAGTATGTTTTGTCACTTTCTTTCATTACGACATTTCCTTATGAACGACAGAGACAAACATACTTCAACTAAAACAGGCTTATAAAGCGTTTGTAAATTTTTATGAATAAGAGGGTCAATATTTTGAATCATTTACTAACTTTGTGAAGACGGCTAACATAAATATTACAAGCGCAATAAAGACGCCTGATAGAGTGACAAGTTATTTATTATTTCCCAGATATTACACTTTCAATAAAAGATATCACGTACCTATCCTTGAATGAAGAAAATTGAACATTTTGAATATCCACTTTATCGAAACACCTGCTTATTCAGGTTACAGTAATTCTCAGGTGTACCAACGTGAACGAACTACTTGTTTGACAGTTCAGCTTTGAAGACATGTTAAAGGTAAGAGCAAGAACGAAGTAATTATTATTTATTGGAATACAACTTGCTTTTTCGATGATATATGTGTTATGAAAAGTAATTTGAACGAGTGTACTTTTGAGCCCTCAACGAAACGAAGACGACGACGACGTTGTGTGTGTGTGTCCAGTCTTTGTCCGGACGTATCTCAGTAATGCTTGGTCCATTTCAGTGCAGTTTTTTTTAAAATCACTAGTTTTCCGCCCGCGGCTTCGCCTGCGTTGAATAACTTTATCGCGGAAATTTGTTTATCCCGCGGGAACTACTCACTTTATCGGGATAAAAAATATCCTATGTCTTAATCATATGTCATATTGTATTGTATGTAATGTCATAATCTAAAGTCTTAAACAAACAAACATACTGCCAAACTTTCGCATTTATAATACTAGTTAGATAAAATAGATTAAACAAGGGGAAAGGTCACTACGTTTGATGAATATCGGCTAAGCCATTTCGAACCTTTTAACATATTTGGTTGGTATATTTGGATGTTATCACAGTCTTTTGTAGAGTTTTTTTAAATCTTTAGTTATTGCTGATATAAATCGTGTATTGATTTACCCAGAAGACATAATACCGATAACGTCACGATTTTTATCCCAAATAGGATGATCTTCTAACATACCTAAGCTTTGAAGTGTTCAAATCATGGAAGGTTTATTATTCAATTATCTTATCTTTTTTTAAATTTATATTATTATTCGTTGTAGTATCGTTTTCTTTTGCAGACAATTTGCTGCTAAACCTCAAATTTACTCGGTTTCCTACTTCAATGCTCAGGTGGTGGAAGAGATCTCTTAATGAGATAACTCCACCTTTTTACATGACCTATCGTTATTATTCCGTCATATGTAATATTTCTTTTCTTTTCTGAAACTGTATTTTCTTATCTGTTGTGCAATAAAGTGTATTTGTATTGTATTGTAATATTTTGGTGCAAAAAGAATCATTGAAAGACTGCTTGATACGACATCCACGGCTAAGTTTTCGAATATGTATATTTCGAAAACTGAGCCGTGCATCCGTGACAGGTAAGTCCATCGACATTGACACCTATTTTTGCATTTAAGTAAAAATAACTCAACGTCTCTACAGACATTTCTAGAATAAGCATTTTTTTAGCTGTAGTCATTTTAAGAAATGGTCAGTTTAAGAACAGGAAATTCATAAAGTGGTAATTTTGAGAAGTGGTCATTTTAAGAAGTGGACTTTTTTATTTGTGGTCTTTTTCAGTTGTGATCATTATCCGCCGAAGGGGTGCAAATCTATAGATCTGACGGGTTTGTTCAATTCCTTTTACGTGTCGGAAACCACACGGAATTACAATACACGAAGAAATAAAAGGCCATTCAAAAGCAATAGAGGCTACAATTAATTGAGCTACAATAATAAAACGCTAAGGTTTCGGGGTACCCAGGAGACTTGGACGAGGAAAGGTATAATCACATATTCATGTTGGGTAAACATTCCATCCAAATTACGAGCATACCTTCGGGTTAGCAACTTTTATTTCAAGGGAAGTCTTGTAATTTTGTGATGTACTAGTAGTCCAGTAAGGATACACTTTTAACTTTTGGTGTAGTGTAACGACCGATTGGTATAGTGGATTGTGACCCTATCAGCGAAACCAACGGTTGCGGGTTCGATTCCCGCGAGGGGTAAATGTTTGTGTGATGAATACGAACATTTATTCCCGAGTCTTGGATGTTTATATAAATATTTATGTATGTTTATCCGTTATCTAGTATAGCTTAGTTTGGGACTAGATGATTGGTGTAAGTGTCCGAAATATTTATTTAAAAAAAAAACTTTCTATAATCTTAAAAGCTGTGATTTGTTGCACTTGGTTAGATAGTCAGTGATAGAATAAAAATGTTTTCCAAGAAATCGGTAGCTAGCCTTAGATATAAATAATTATTTAAAACATTGACTATTAGATTAAAATTACCACTGTGAATTTCGTCACGTCGGAGAATATACTTTGAACTCCTGTAACTATTTTCAAAGAAAACGACCAATGACTTCTTTATATTTATGAAAAATTTCGCCATTGGCAATTATCACGACTAAATAAACTATTTTTAGAAAATATAAAGTAGCCTTTGATGAAGTTTTTAGAAAATTATTTTAGTGGATCTTCTGCAAAGCAATGAATTCCACTTAACAATTTTTTTTTATTTTATTTAAATATTGTAGGTTTTATAACTAATATACCTATGTTAAGGTAAAGCATGCTACAAAATGGTCAGAAAACATATATTCTATTACTGATGTGTACTCTATCCTTCTACAAAAAATCAGCAACTTTAAGATTATAGGAAGTTACATACTAAAATCATGTATTTTTACTGGACTAGCATTGGGAAGTGAAGAAAGACTCGTGGCGCAATCGATTAGCGAATTTTTTTTTATGCACAACGGGTTTGTATTTGACCTCAATCACACCTGATGTTAAGTGAAGGTGAGATCGAAGGTGGTAAGTAATGTCAGGGGCGGTCATCCCTTGGATCGGTCCAGCAACTTTTTTAATACGAGTGTTTCCTTGCTTCGCAGGGCATGTTGAATAGTCCGTCAATTGAAGGCAGTCGTTGGTCAGGTGGCCACTAAGGTAACACAAGTTTACCAATCTGCACTAGACCCGCGTGGCTCTCTATCAGTGCGAGGATCGAGGCTGTGCCCCATCAGTGGGGAAGTGTACGGTTAACGTTGAAGTGAAGAAGAAGCCAGCAGTTCGCAGAACACGTTTCTTCTTTCTTTCACGGTGAAAAACGAAAAAGGAAAAGATATATTAAATTATAAAACTTCGATTAAAGAGAAAATAAGATCCTACGAGTTGAAAATCCTATAACAATATAGAATTTAGGATCCATGACGACGGCATGAAGTTCCATAAGTAGCAGTTCGCGTTATGAATGGAGGCGACACGCTTAATGATCCTGTTCTAAAGGGTGCCATCATAAAATATGAATAAGAACGTGAAATGTTTAAGAAAATATACGCTCTGCCTGAAATTACTACGTGTTTGAGTAGGGAATAGGTAAAGATCCAATCGGGTTGTGTTGGGCTTGAGTAACCCATCGCTTTCTACAAGGTAGCTCAGCACTCAGGGAATTAATAAGATATATTACCGAAACCATGACTGTGCTTTGTCACCGAACGAGACGTCAGCTGAGCCCACCACTGAAATTACGATCACCTAACGCACCACATCGATAATGGATAATGGCTATCTCCTAGGTCTCGCTTCCTCCCCTGGCAGGCGATCAGGGAGGCCCTCGTGTATCACGAGGTGCCTCCCTACCTGCGGGCCGTTATCGGGGCCTACCTGCGCGACAGGACCGTGAGGTTTGTCGGTCGGAACGGGGTGGAAACACGGAGGGATGTCTGTTGCGGGGTTCCACAGGGGTCCGTTTTAGGGCCCCTGTTGTGGAACCTCGCATACGATGCGGTCCTTCGCATCAGTCTCCCCCCCGGCCTGTCTGTCGTCTGCTATGCAGACGACACACTGGTGTTGGCCGGGGGGACCGACTGCGAGTCGGTGCTTCGGCTCGCCGAACTTGGCGTGGCATGTGTCGTCGGGAAGGTACGCGAGCTGGGCCTGGAGGTAGCGCCTCACAAGACCGAGGCGCTATGGTTCCACGGCCTCCGAGGAGGCCGGCAACCACCCAGCTCGCGACTCCGGGTAGGTGACGCTGAAGTCCAGGTGGGGCGGTGCATCAGGTACCTGGGCCTCACCCTGGACAGCCGATGGGGCTTCGAAGAGCATTTCGAGCGCCTGGTCCCCCGAGTGCGGAAGGTAGCGGGCGCGTTGCACCGCCTGCTACCTAATCTCGGGGGACCACGGGAGGAAGTTCGCCGCCTCTACGGTGGCGTCGTGCGATCCATGGCCCTCTACGGGGCCCCCGTCTGGTCCAACGACCTGGCGGGGTCCTCCCGCTGCAGAGCTCTCCTCGGGAGCCTGCAGCGGTTGATGGCCATCCGGATCGTACGAGGCTACCGGACGATCTCGTTCGAGGCGGCGACGGTCCTGGCGCGGACTCCACCCTTCGACATCCTGGCCGACATGGACGCCGCGGTCTACGACCGCATCCGTTCTGTCGGACGGGATGCCGAGGGGGTCGCGCCGGACCGAGAGCTCGAAATGCTACGGCAGAACGCACACCGACGTGCGCTGACGCTCTGGCGGGAGCGCCTTGTGATACAAGGCTGCGCCCGCCAACGCGCCGTCGGAGCCGTTCTGCCGAACTTCGAAGCATGGATGGGGAGGAAAGGCTGCGTCACCTACAGGTTGACTCAGATACTCACCGGGCACGGGTGCTTCGGTGAGTATCTGAGTCGAATCGGACGGGAGGAGACGGCACGATGCCACCACTGCGCGTCCGACCAGGACTCCGCCCAGCACACGCTGGAGGACTGCCCGGCGTGGCAGTCCGAGCGTCGAGACCTGGTCGACCGGATCGGACGAGATCTGTCCCCGCCAGCATTAGTCGCGGCTATGCTGGCGAGCGAGGAGGGTTGGAGGGCAGCGGCCTCCTTCTGCGAAGCAGTCATGCTCGAGAAGGAGGCCGCAGAGCGGGATCGGGAGAGGGCCGATCCCGCTCGCAG
Organism: Oegoconia quadripuncta; assembly: GCA_949316235.1. Classification (NCBI taxonomy): domain Eukaryota; kingdom Metazoa; phylum Arthropoda; class Insecta; order Lepidoptera; family Autostichidae; genus Oegoconia; species Oegoconia quadripuncta. The sequence continues at coordinate 5,744,986 of OX438743.1, forward strand.
GAGGCGACGTCGGGGGGGCGGCAACGCTCGCTAGCCCCCCCTGCACGTCGCCCGGGGTCGCGGGCGGCTACATCTTCGGGGCGATGTAGCCGTCGGACGCGACCCGGGAGAGGATGACACCCCCCGGAGCGACCGGGGGGGTGTCGTCGCATCGGGCCCTGTCGCGCCTCATACCGCCGGCTGATCGCGGTTTGAGGCTCGACAGCGCCCCCCGTGGAGGGCGTGCGTTTAGCCGCCCTCCGGGAATGGGCCTCCCCTTGTGAGGGGAGGCGAGGCGGGGGGGGACCTGGAGCCGCTTATGCGTTCCCAGGTCCTCCCTACTGCCGAGGAAGGTCGCCGGGGGGTTTTAGTGGGTAGTCCCGCTCCGATCTGGAGCGGGGAGTCCCACATATCCCCGCCGCCGATCCCCGTTGGCGGCGGGTTGAACGCGTAAATGCGTTTCCCCTCGACAAAAAAAAAAAAAAAAAAAAAAAAAAAAAAGGTCTCGCTTCCTATTTATATCTTCCCAAGAGAAACATGCTTGCTGTATATACAAAGAAGTTACGCATCTCGTCCCAGTCTGCTGACTCGTATCGCCTGGTACCTTTACGACTTAGGTCAGGTGGAGAGTAATTAATGTAGATTTCACTGAGTTGTGTCCGCAGAACATCCAAGCGTAGTATACGCGTAGGTACTCAAGTGTTTACTCACTTATTAAAAAAATAAAATGAAATAATTATACTGACATCGAAACTACACCCCCTAGTGAACAAAATAACGTAAAGAACTTCTAAAAAAAAATTGACACCAGAAGTAAAATTTAGTGAAAAAGTGTTACACAAAGTATAATTATCAAATAATAAAAAAGCAAACACCGTCTAAATTTTATATTTTATTAATTTAATTACACATCCATGTTTGACCACCATTCTCTACAAATACCTGGACCACCGTTTATCATTTTAATAACTATAATTATTGTGTTATTATAATTTAATAGCCGCTTAATGTCCCATTTGTAGGCAACCACAAAGCCTGAAACGATTCTATCCGTAATTAGTATAGTAATAGTGATACCCATTTACGTATGCTATACCACGTCTCACGTCCTTTCTGATCGTATAAAATCGAACCGAAACATATAAAATACTCTGGGTCAGTCAGTCAGGGGGCCAATAGCGCTCAGTTTGAACGATAATGCCAAACCAACCATAACCAAAAACGTCACGTTAAGTATATTTCGTATATCATTTGAACTGTAATTAGGCTAATATATGTAAATATATTAGTTATTATTTTTACAAAAGGACGGCAACCGCCATTACTTTTTTCATACAATATTTTAGTTCGATCTCTTTGGTAGAATCGTGCCAAGTAACTACGTACAATTAGTTCCAATTATATACACCGATATTCCAAATTCAAAACTCTTTTATTCCCTGTTCCAAAGTCTTTTGGAAAAAAAACTTTTGGGCGCACTTATTGAGGAACATTTTTTGAATAGATGAGATGGAAAACTATTTTTAAATCAGTTCAGCCGTTTTGGTTTTACAATGCGACAAACGTTAAAACCCTTCTTTGAGGTTTAAAAAGTAATGATAGTTACTCGCAATGTTCCAAGAATGCGCCACAACCTTGACTTTGAGATAGCCTTCGAAATGACTGCCATTTCATCCCAAAAACGCTTCACACCGTAATGAAACCGTTAACAAATCGCTGTTTATGGTTCTCAAGTTTTATGTCTTTCCCGCGGAAATCGCGGAGAGATTGTTACGAGCATATTTGACTGCGAATGCTCTGGAAAATATTCATCTTAGGAAATGCAAGCCGAACATTTCGTTACAATGTAGAGAAATTAAATTCATAGTACTAGTTAACTAAATTATTAGTTTTTTAGGATTAGAATTTAATTTTGTAGTGTTACATATTATGTAAATGTAAGGCGCAACTACAAATTTTCGCGATTTTCGCTTATTAGTAAACCTAGCAATAGCAACTCCGTAAAGCCAGAATAGCAATAAATTTTGCTCCGATACAAGACATGATAAAGACGGTAGACGACATTGTGATAAAGGACCGCAATAATTCATAGTTGAGGATTTGAATGACGTATTTTAAATCGACAACATTTTGACATTTAACTTTGTAAACTTATTGCGTTTTTCTATGTACCTAGTGGCGGTACCTTTATATAATCCGAGAAGCCCGGCATGCCTTACAGTTCTCAATTCGATTTAAATAACAGGCAAGCGCATATGAAACTGCAAATTAAAGCGATAGGAGGCAACCAGATGTACTTATTTAATTTCATTAACTGTGTAAAAATCAGGAAACGGATCGGCCCTTTCCCGATCCCGCTCTGCGGCCTCCTTCTGGAGCATGACTGCCTCGCAGAAGGAGGCCGCTGCCCTCCAATCCTCCCCGCTCGCCAGCATAGCCGCGACTAATGCTGGCGGGGACAGATCTCGTTCGATCCGGTCGACTGTTGGGCTTATCCTATTTTGAAACACTAGGCACGCTACTGTGTACATACTACATGGAAACAACACAATAAGGCTAAATTACCTAACATTCTGCGATCCTAATTAAAAAAATATCTCTTTAGAGATAAGCTCACCTTTTGTACACATTTTCTAACTGTAATCTGTTTGTATTTCTTGTGCAATAAAAATAGCGAATAGCGAAAATATAGAAAATGTACAGGCTTTTGTCCCGGTTAAACCTACATAACATACATAACCTACATATAAATAATGCGACGACTTTCCTTGATAGTTTGGTGGTTCGAAATAACTATCATTCGTGGGTGATTATTCTACAACTTATTTAAAGTTTACTATAGTGTTCGCACCAAATTCTAACTACATGTTTGAATATAACTTCCAAGTAAATCTACTTATTACATCATATACCATTTACCAATTACCAACATTTCAAAATAAGCCTTTCAGAGGAAACTTTGCAGGCAGGAACACAATAGCTTCGAAGTTTCCCTCATGAGCCCCGCTGAGTATGAAAATGAAAGACAATCTACGTATAGGCCGGAGTAAAATTTCTTTGAATTCAACTTCAATGTCATTAGCATATCGTTAGGATTACCTAACCTGAATTCCTCTCCTGCCCCGATGTTATTAGAGTAGCATTTTCATTTTTTCCAAATCAATTATTCTTGGATTTCTAGAAATGGTATTTAAAACATTATTATTTGATGGAATGTTACCTATTTAAATTAGCTTAGAAATTGCGGTGGGACATTAAGCGTTGAGCTCTTATCAGCTGAGTCGTTTTCCTTTCGCTGCTGTGACATTTCACTTACCTGTTCTATCATATTATTCAATTCTCCAACAATTTAATGGCGAATAAATATTTTCTTGTTTTCTTTCTGTCCTTCTATATTTGTTTCCTCAGAGTCAATCGTTTTATCGAACTGTTGGTGAAGGTGGTATTTCCTTTTCGGCTTTCAGTAGACGCGGATTTTCCCTGGATATGTGCGGTTTCGACGTTTCCATAACACGCATATTTCTTTTAAATCCCCAGAAAGCATAATATGACGTCTTTTATACATACTTTTGAAAGGTGTGTGCTCTTATATTCTTAATAATATGTGTCAGTTCTTGTCCAATTATTGTGGTTTTCGGTACGTAAAAATAAATAAACCAACCCGTTTTTTGTCGTCGGTGTTATAAAATGCGACTAAGGGGCTTTATAGACTTGCACGTTTCAAAAGCAATGCGAAGTTATCCCTCATCATATCTGCATTTCTGTATACATATATCAAGGTGACCATTGAATCTTGTTCCACAAGCATACAAACGCTTATATATTTGTGATTGACCACCTCATTTGGGATATTTGGAATTTTTAAGTTGTGACACTATGTATTTGGTCTTTACCTATGAAATTGGAGATTTTTTTCCGCGTTAATCATATTGTTTTTTATTTTGAAAATGGAATATTATTCAAGGTTTCACATGAAATATTTTTTAATTTCTGGGCTACATCACATAATAAAAAAAAATTGAACAGAGCTCTTTTCATGTGCTTCCCATAATCATTGTGCACGTCTTATCTGACTCTTCCAGTCATATCTCTCTTTCGTAGGTCTGCTAGAAGAAATTTCATTTTAGAAATAAGCAGAACCTGTTGTGTCGTCTCTATTATGTTGTATCTGTATGTTTTTTTCTTGTGTGCAATAAATGATAAAATAAATAAATCATTTCTTAGATTCGCTGAACCTTTTATAAAGCGGTTACTTTTAAAAATTAACGCTGCCTATACTTAACTTAATGTTATCCGATAATACACACAAAGTTTATCTAAATTTGGATTTGCCGTTCCCAAAAAAAAATCAAAAATATTTGTATGGAGAAAACAGTCTTAATGAAATTCTTCATACAAAACGCCAATTTCATAGGTAAGGACCTAATATAATTGTAGGTAGATATATTTTATTTATGCAATTTTTACCATAAATTCAGAAACCTACATTATTATTCTGTTCAGCCAATCAGTCACTTAATTTTAATTGTCCCTTAGCCCAGGCTTAAACACACCGTACGCGTGTCTTTATGAATTGCAAATTTTGGGTATATTTACATCACACAACGCGTTGTGTAGTCCCCATGAAATTATATTTTCATAAGATCCCTGAATAATTATACTTAATTTTTACGGATTTAAAAAAGTGACTTGGCAACAACTTTGAAGGCGGTAACATGCAAAAGTGTTAGTTATATCTTTCATATGTAAGATACGCGTGTGAGCATAGCTACAAATATTACTTATCTATCAAAACTTATCTTCATATATGATGATACTGTTGCTAGTTTCTGTATAGGTCCCTCTGCATTCTCTATCGCATATTTCATGGGGATTGTTCTGAAGAACTGTTCGAGCTAATACCCGCTGCTCAATTTAACCAATACACTTCTCGCCGAAAATTAAATTTCCATCCACATCACCTGGATGAGTGGAAGTCCACCACTGTACTGTTATACCCATAATTAATACCGAGTAAAATGCTGACTCGTAACTTTCCTTCTAATAAAACTAGTTTACGCCACGCGGTCACAAGCAGTCTTTTCCTAGCACCTACACCGCGCGTGTCCAAGAATTTCGGGTCCTGAGACCGAGGCAATCTCGAATTTTTATATTAAACGGGTGTGTCGAATAAATTAGTTTTTTTAAAAAACCAAACGGGGTCCACCGCATAACAATTGGTGTCAGAAGTGGGATACCAGTGAGCTCTTCCGTCGCGTCGTTACGGAGCCTGGTATCCGAAACCCGGACCCTCGTGTTCGTGAAGTGCGTGTGCGCCACGTGGTCGACTGTTAGCCTCCGCTTTTCGCGTGAGCCAGCGTCATCAGCACCAGCACCAAGAGTCCTGCTGTTAGCCTCCGCTTTTCTAGCGTGAGCCTGCACCTCCACCACCCTGTCAGTCGACTATCAGCCTCCGCCTTGTGGCGTGAGCCAGCGCTGTCTGTTCGAGACCCTGCCGCTACCTGGATCATCATCTTAGTTTCCTATACGACTCCCTGAGTCGCTGGATTTTACCTGGACGTCGCAATCCACTGTATCTATGAAGCTGCTCATCATACTACTGTGAGTCAATTTTTTCCAAATCCTAGACTATCTCATCACAACCTAAATCTCGTTAAAGTGCAGTGAAGTGTAGTGATCTTATCTCAACTTTAATGTGCGCGAATTCATAAAGACTCATTTTATCTTTACTTTTATATATAAGTAGAGTATAACACTGTTCCAAATCCTACCCTATATATGTCCCTCTTCGAATTTGTTGAAGTAGTGGGAACTCCCAATTCAAAATCTAACCTTAAAGGCTCCTTAGAAATGGCCGAAAAAGTCACCCTTAGCTTCCTCACTAAGTTCATAAAACCATATAAAGGCGACAGAGAAACACTAGCCGCCTTTCTCACAAATTGTGATAATGCTGTCTCATTAGCCAGTACTGAACAGCAAACCATCCTATGTAAATTTATTATTTCCCAACTAGAAGGCAAGGCGCAGTTAGCATGTAGCCTTAAGAATTTTAGCACTTGGTCAGATTTGAAATATTTCCTGAGATCAAGCTTCGGAGAGAAAAAACATTCGTCACATCTCCTTATTGATCTCCAAAATTGTAGGCAGTTACCATCCGAAACCGTAACTCAATATTCTTTGCGATTGGAATCGTGCTTAACACGACTACAAGCCGATATCCAAAATAATTGTGCAGAAAAAAAAGAATTAATAGGTAGGATCGCCGCAATGGATGACCTAGCCTTGAACACTTTTATTATGGGTCTAAACCCTAACTTTTCGTATATTGTCCGCTGTCGTAACCCAACATCCCTCAATGATGCTATCACACATGCTGTTGAGGAGGAGAAAATATATAAATTAAGCAATGTTACTTATAAAAGCCCTAAGCAATGTTCTATATGTAATAAGAAGGGCCATAGCTCATCTGAATGCTATAAAAATAAATCTATACAAAAAGTAATGCCCTTAAATCATGTGCATAATAATTCTATTTCTAATAATGTAAAAAGTTGTGCCTATTGTAAAAATCTAGGTCACACAATTAATGAATGTAGGAAGCGACAATATAATAATCAACGCCGCACAGATAACAATACCGGTGTACAATTTCAGCGCTCATATCAACAATCGGGACCGTCGTCGCAACCAAGACAGCCCGATGCAAGTACAAACGCACCGAATAAAATGATAATGCACGTAGAACATGACTCTGACTATGATTGTAATGAAAATGATAATTTAAACTGAATCAGATTTCGGTCACGTGTCAGCCGAAATCTAACAAATGTAATAAGGACACGACCCATTCTAAATCTTTTACCAATTCTCCCAAATCTAATACTAAATCTTATACTAAATCTTATCCTAAATTTAATACTAAATCCAATACTAAATCTTATACTAAATCTAATACTAAATCTAATACTAAATCTTATACTAAATCTAATACTAAACCTAATACTAAATGTAATACTAAATCTAATACTAAATCTCATACCAAATCTACCACTGAATCTTATACTAAATCTTATGCTAATTCTAACACTGAATCTTGTACTAAACCTCATACTAACCTCGATGTTCCATCATCTGAATCTCGCACTGCAAGTTCTTCTATGCCTAGCTATGAGATAAAAAGTATCAGCTGCAACGTCTCGTTACCTCAAGTCTCTATTAAAACTCATTTATCTGAGAAACCTCTACGGTTCCTCATTGATACAGGAGCGAGCATCAGCCTAATAAAATTACCAAAATCGACGCAGAATCCTCATCTGTGTATAGACAATAAAGTCAAAATTAGAGGCATAAATAGTTCTGACTCTAGCTACGAAACTTTAGGTACATTACAGTTATATTTCGATTTCAATTATGACGTAATAAACCAAGGTTCCACCAGCTTCAATCATATATTTCACGCTGTGGACGATAACGTCAATCTCCGACATGATGGTATCATTGGAAATGATCTCCTGAAGTCATTGCAAGCAGATATAATATATTCGCAAAGCATCCTTATCATACAAGGTCATTCTATTCCTATTTCCTTCAGCGAGCCTTCTTATGTCCTACCGGCACGATCAGAAACAGTTATCGAATGTGCCATCTCAAATGATCATAAAGAGCTCCAGCATCTCAGTGAAGCTCTTGTTCTAGATCATAAAATCTGCGAAGGTGTTTATGTTGCTAACTCGTTAGTTAAAATTAAACCAAGTATGAGAATAAACGTCTCAGTTTTAAATACAACCGAGCATGATGTCGTAGTTAAAGACTATCTTATAAGCCTCACTCCTCTCGATAACATCACCTCTGAATCTGTACCAGAAACGCAAGTTAATGCTATATCTCCCTCATCCACCTCAGATCGTTTAGATCGAGTTCTCAACCAAATCCGTTGCTCTCATCTCAACGCTGAAGAAAAATCAGCGCTCTTAGAATGCTGCTCTCAATATAGTGACATCTTTCATCTCGAAGGCGAACCACTCACAAGTACAGACGGCATTCAACATTCAATTAATACCGGAAATTCAGCTCCAATCCACGTCAAATCATATCGATTCCCTGAATGCCACAAGGAAGAAGTGGAAAATCAAATTAAGAAAATGTTAGAGCAAGACATTATTAGATCTTCTCATTCGCCATGGAGCGCCCCAGTCTGGGTGGTCCCAAAAAAGATGGACGCCTCAGGCAAACGAAAATGGCGAGTAGTTATCGATTACCGCCGCCTAAATGACGTCACTGTATCCGAAATCTATCCTCTGCCTCTTATCACTGACATCCTAGATCAATTAGGACATTCAAAATATTTCACGACCCTGGACCTCGCCAGTGGCTTTCATCAACTTAAATTAAACCCTGCTGACGCAGCAAAAACTGGTTTTACTATTGTGGGTACTAACGGCACATCTGGGCACTATGAGTTCACCAGGATGCCATTCGGCTTAAAAAATGCCCCTGCCACCTTCCAGCGTCTCATGAACACTGTTCTTTCTGGTCTCCAAGGTCTTCATTGCTACATCTATCTTGATGACTGTATCCTGTACAGCCACGACCTTCAATCTCACGTTTCCAAATTAAAACTAGTCTTCAATCGATTTCGTGAGTTTAACCTCAAGCTCCAGCCCGATAAATGTGAATTCCTCAGACGTGAAGTCACCTATCTTGGGCACATCATCACCGATAAAGGTGTCTTACCAAATCCGGACAAAGTCAAAGTAGTCAAAGAATATCCTAAGCCGAAAACACCCAAGGACATCAAATCCTTTCTCGGACTAGTTGGCTACTATCGACGATTTATTAATAATTTTTCGAAAATCGTAAAGCCTCTTACTTCTCTTCTTAAGAAGGACGCTATCTTCTACTGGTCCCATGAACAAGAACAAGCCTTCAATTCTCTCAAAGACCTTCTAACTTCAGCTCCGTTGCTACAGTATCCAGATTTTAAGCAACCCTTCATATTAACGACGGACGCCTCAAATTTCGCAGTCGGCTCAATTTTATCTCAAGGCGATATCGGTAAAGATAAGCCTATAGCATACGCGTCCCGCACTTTAAACAAACAAGAAGGAAATTATTCAACCACTGAAAAGGAGCTTCTCGCTATTCTATTTGGAATAAAAACCTTCAGACCCTATCTATATGGAAATAAATTTAAGATCGTCACAGATCATAGGCCCCTTGTCTGGCTCTTCAATGTCAAAGACCCCGGGAGCCGTCTCATTCGTTGGCGACTCAAAATGGAGGAATATGATTACGAGATCATATACAAGCAAGGCAAACAAAATTCAAACGCCGATGCTCTATCTCGCATTCCCATCCATGCAATCGATCACGATAAACTAAATAACATCCCTTATGAAAAGTATTTCAAATTGCAATTCACTAACTCTCTACCTCCCTCTAACACAGTGATTGAGGAACACTCCCAACCACTTCACCTATCTAAATACAAGATAATAGCTTGTCCAACCTCACTAGATTTTGACGAATCTATCCCTCAAATCCAAGAGATCATATCTCAATTACATGACTCATCCGAGTTACTCGCAACCGAACGGCAATCAGAGACCGTCTCATCTTACCATTCCAACGATAAAAATTACTATTTCTTATTTACTAAGGTGCATCATTATGATGAAGTCAACTTTAAAACAATATTTAGTATCCTAATAAAACTACGCGATAAGCTTGTGCATGAAAATGCTGACGCTAATGACCTCGCTATCTCCGACTTCTCGGAACCCTTTTCTAAATTAGCGTATAACAAGATTTATAATATGATGTGTTTCATTTTTCACAATACAAATTTGAAAATACATATTTACAAAAATCAAATTATTTACCCTACTCCGGCCGAAGTGCCTAAATTACTCAAAGAAAATCATGACTCTCCTATTGCAGGTCATCCTGGAATGAAAAGGATGTACAACAGATTAAAGGCCTCTTACTATTGGAAATCGATGCGTTCCGACATCGAAAATTATGTAAAAAGTTGTAAAATGTGCCAAATCAACAAGCCTTTGCGCGCCTGTAATAAAGCTCCTATGGAAATCACGTCATCTAGTACTCGCCCTTTTGAGAGACTTGCCTTAGATGTCGTAGGTCCATTACCCGAAGCGGGTTTTCAAAAATTCAAGTTTTTATTAACACTCCAAGATGACTTAACCAAATTTTCAAATGCCTATCCCATGGTATCTTCCACGAGTGACGAAATTGCTCGTAATTTAATACATTTTATCTCTCTTTTCGGTTTTCCAAAAACCATTCTTACCGACTTAGGTACCTGTTTCACCTCTGAGCTCTTCAAACAAGTTACAGAAATTTGTAAAATTAAATCCTTATTTACTAGTCCCTATCACCCTCAAACTAACGGCGCGTTAGAACGTAGTCACGCTACCTTAAAAGAGTATCTAAAATCTTTTGTGAATGACAATCAAAACGATTGGCATTGTTACCTTTCTACCGCAATTTTATCCTTTAACACTATGCCTCATAGTACGACACAATTCACCCCATATGAACTATTATATGGATATAAACCTACTATTCCTAGTTCCTTATATGACTCTAACACTAATACCTATCATGAATATATCCGCGCTCTACAATATCGCATGAAACTTAGCCGCCAAAAAGCTTTGGAAAACATTTCCAAAAGTAAGGAAATTTCCAAAAAATACTATGACCAATCTAGCCGTGATACTTCCTATAAATCAGGCGACCAAGTTTACTTAAGGCAACATCATAGACTTCGTAAGGCCTTGTCTCCTATTTGGAAAGGTCCATACAAAATTATAAAACTGCAAGGAAAAAATAATGTAATATTATCAGTTGGTCGTAAACATGTTAAGTACCACGTCAATGAAATCAAACCCGCGCGTAACTGATGCGCTTCTATATAGTGTCAAACTAAACAATTTCTATTTCAGATATACGCCGCTGGTTTTCTGCGAACCGCTGGCTTCGATAGATACTATACAACACAGCCCTGGTTTATACTATGACCCTGAACGCTCTGTGTATTATTTCAATGATTTTTGGAACATTGTAACAAATGTAGATATCATACCATTTAAACCACATCTAGCAAACGTGAAGCAGATGCTGGATAACACTCTAGATTTTTGCTTAAGAGCCTCATCTCTTATAAATAGTGATTGTAAAGATTTTTATAATCCTCTCGAAGTCCTATACCAATCAAACATTGCCAAATTCGAGTCCTTATCACATATTATTTCTACTAAATCCCATTATCGCTCCAAGAGATCTTTAGAATTTGGAGGAGAAGTTCTAAAATTCTTTTTCGGCACCCTCGATGCCGACGATGCTAGAAAATATGATAGCGCTTTATCAGCCTGTCAAGACAGCGATAAAGAGTTATTGAAATTAATGAAAGAAAATATACACGTAATTAAATCTACTATTAATAATTTTAATTCTACTATTTCTAAGCTAACTAGTAACGAAGATAAGTTAAATAAAAGATTACAGACCCTAGAGGGTATTCTAATAAACTTAAACCAAAATAATAATAATTATTTTGTTATGATTAAGGTCAATAACCTTGCTAATATAATAGAGAGTTCACTGCTGGTCATCTCCAATGCTCTCGATACTATCTTAAATTCAATCTTGTTTGCCAAAGCAAACATTCTTCATCCCAGTGTTATCAACCCTATGACACTGCTGAGCGAACTTGAAAAACATTCCAACTCTGTTAAGAGGAACTTAGATTTCCCCGCATCGCTCAATATAGATAACATCCATACAATTATAGATGTATCTAAGCTAATTTCTTATTATTTTAATGGTAAAATATTTTTTGTGTTAAGAATACCTCTCATATCCCCTACTAAATTTGACGTTTTCAAGGTTATCCCTCTACCAACTCCGCACTACCCCGAAAATCCTAATTCCTTTGCCCTCATCTATCCCTCACATTTGTATCTAGCTGTAACTGACGATAGATTAAGTTATACTACTTTCAATAGTCTTAGTGACTGTAAGTTAATTAATAAGTTATATTCAATATGTCCTCTTATTTCTATATTTTCTACTATAAATAATCCAATCTGCGAAACTCGATTATTAACCGAAGTCGCCCTGAGCTTACCTTCGGAATGTAATTCTAAACTGCTATATGGAATTATAGATATATGGCAGAAATTAAACAATAACAAATGGATCTTTGTGCAATCAAAAGCAAATAAGCTCACTGTAAAATGTGATAGCAATGTCGCAGACTATCCACTGTTGGGTACAGGTGTACTAAGCTTACCTGAGAACTGTATAGCTTATTGTAAAACTATCCAATTCGTGCCGAGCACAGATAACGATTTTATTGTTCCAAGTCAATTATTATTAGATTTTGATATAGTTTCAGATGACTGTTGTAAAAAGGAGATATATAATAAAACTCTGCCTTCATTATCTCCGATAACCTTAACTCACATCGACTTAGAATCTTTGAATCTAGCCGCGCATAAGATCGACGGACTAGAACAAGAATTAAATAAAATTGAGGATCAACCTCATATTATTAAATATGGTAGTTATTACTCTGCCTTAACATATTTAGCCATTGTTTCTATATTTTTGTTTTCGTTGTATAAACTTTATAAGTACTTCTTTTGTAAAGGTACCTCACATAATTCTACTGGTTGTTGTATCCAAATATTTAACCAGTGTGGTAACAAAAATCAAAGTAAGTTAAGTTCAAGTAATTCTATAGAACTATCTGAGGTATCTCTTGGTAATAATGAAGAAGAGATATCAGTTAAATCTTTGCCTTGTCAATTAAATTATAGAGATAGATTAAGAAGTTCAAATAGGAACTTAACAAATAACTAATGCCATGTCTTCTATTTCTTTCACTGTATCCTGCTAGATCATTCTAAATCTTTAATGTAACAATTTTACTAATTATCTTAAATTCTAAAAATATTTTAATTATTATTTTATTATGCTATGTCTACCATGTCAATGTAAATGCGCCTCTTTCTCAGTGACGCGAGAATTCCTGATCTTAATTTTCATCTCCGCTTCATCTCATTTAGGATAAAGCTCCGTTTAAGGGGGGGCGTGTTATACCCATAATTAATACCGAGTAAAATGCTGACTCGTAACTTTCCTTCTAATAAAACTAGTTTACGCCACGCGGTCACAAGCAGTCTTTTCCTAGCACCTACACCGCGCGTGTCCAAGAATTTCGGGTCCTGAGACCGAGGCAATCTCGAATTTTTATATTAAACGGGTGTGTCGAATAAATTAGTTTTTTTAAAAAACCAAACGGGGTCCACCGCATAACAGTACGTTTCTCAAGAAACTTCTTACCACGGACGACGACCCTGTGGAACGGACTTCCGGCAGCGGTATTCCCGAACGAGTACGACATTGGAACCTTCAAGAAACGAGCCTACACCTTCCTCAAAGGCCGGCAACGCATCTGTGACCCTTTTGGTGTTGCGGGTGTCCATGGGCGGCGCTGATTGCTTTCCATCAGGTGACCCGCATGCTCGTTTGCCGCCCTCTCATATAAAGAAAAAAAAAAAAAGGTACTGTAACATGAGTGTCAATGACAAGGCTGTGCTGCACATTTATTAACTCTGTTTATTCACTCTTTTAAATAGATAACATAGTTTATTATAAAATTGGTCGATAGGAGACTGCTCTGGAGCGACGGTGCCAGCTCTCTCTCGTATGAATTCTTATTCCTTATTTAAATCCTATTTCTTTTTTAAACAACGCACCGTCTACCACGGCCAGCATCACACCACACGAATCCAAGCGTTCTCCTTGATCCGTCGCCACATTCCTTCCTTCACTCTTTTAAAACGGATCCCATAGTTTATTATAAAATTGGTCGATAGGAGACCGCTCTTGAGCGACGGTGCCAGTTCTCTCTCGTATGAATTCTTATTCCTTATTTAAATCCTACTTCTTTTTTAAACAACGCGCCGTCTACCATGGCCAGCATCTCACACAACAATCCCAAGCGTTCTCTTTGGACCGTCGCCACAGTACTTATTAGGTTCTGTTCTATTTCTGTAATATAATGACGTTGTTCTACGAATAAAGAGAAAAAACCCAGAAAAATTCACGCGAAAAACCAATAATAACGGATATGTTGACTGTCGAATTTGTAAGTGTAACACAATATGCGCAGGATTACAGAATAACAAGCTGTCGCCGAGTGATGGATGACTTCGTTCGTCATATTTATTGAACGCGAACCGAATGTGGGATTTTGTTTTTCATTTCATTCAGGAATGAATCGGGTTCAGTGAATATTGGGGATTTAAAAGGTTATTGAACTAACATGTTAATCGGAATGACCTGATTTGACTTATTATACGAAAGATACACCTGTTGATTACAGGGCGAGTCATTGAGATGAGAAATAAGGGAAGTTACAAAAGCAGGTTTTAAATTGTTTACATCCGACATTATCAATGTTTGTGACAAAATTTGCGAAAACATTGGGTAAGATTTCTGATTCGGGAAGTGTTTTCGTATCTATGAATGGAATATTTCTGAAGTCAAAAAGTGACAACGTTATCTTAGAACAAATTCTAACTATAATAGTATAGATATCTTTATGCTGACTGACTCATTGTTTGCTAATATAAGATTGTAACGATTATATTAATATTATACAGTAATATTGTAGCTAAAATATCGGGAGTAAAACTTATAAAAAAAAAACGGGAAATTGATGATGATGATTAGGTGTGGTAATTGTACTTTAACCGTCTTATTCATAAAAATTTACAAACGCTTTTTATAAGCCTGTTTTAGTTAAAGCCGTTTGTAAATTTTTATGAATAAGAGGGCTAACGTTTAATTTGTTAACAGTTTTAGATCACTCAATTTTACTCAAAGGAAACATATAATTAATTTATCGTATCCTACCCTAAATATACCCTAAGTATAATAAGCTACCTACAAAATACTTTTTATTTCTTTAACCGGTTCCGTGGCTCAACATAAAAAATCATAAAAGCTTAGAAAACGGAGGTTTTTTAAGCGGGTACATGTTTAGTACTGGACAAACCCAGTACCTACAATATTAGGGCATATAATATTCCATAGTTTCCACCTCCATAAGGAGGGTAATTTTAAATGGCCTGAACAACCACAAACATGTCAAAGCAACCCCATAACTGTGATGCTAATATAAAGGAGTGCTGTGTGAAATAATATAGTCAAACCCATAAATAAATTGCGAGTTCCGGTTCAGCACGTTCCATCTTCGGCCTCATCTTCACTTAACATCAGCGGTAATTTAACATAAGTAGAAACTTTACTATATTGAAGACACAACTACATATTGAAAAGAAAAGCATAAAGTCACTTCTTACTAATGACCGACAAAACAAATTGTTGGAATATGCTAAAATAGAGACCATCATTCTGCCAGTATTGCCTAAATTACCTAACGCTCCACAAATGGTGTAGCTATATCTAACCAACAAAATACTGTATTAATTTTCTTTTACGAGACTTGGAACGATTTTACAATTGTGAATAAAGGTGGCCCATCTACACCTACCATTAGAAACCATATTCTTAATTTTTTTTAAACATAGGAAGGCAAAGAAACCTTTGTAACACTAGAGGAGCTGCATTAAACGCCTCCGTGGCTCATAGTAAACAACATTAGGTTTACGTTTCGGAGGTCGCGGGTTCGATCTCCAGCGGGGTACATATTTAGTACTCGGTTTGGTTAGTGGTAGGGCATATTAAATATCAGCCTGGCTAGCTACCACCATCTTATCTAAATCTGCCGCCAAGCAGCAATGTTAATAGCATTGTTGTGTTCCGGTTGACCGGGATAAGGTAGCCAGTCCCCCAAATGTGTTGGGGTTTCCGGGTCAGTACGCTACCACCTTCGGCCTCATCTTCACTTAACATCAGGTGTGATTGAGGTCAAGTGCTAACCCGTTGTGTATCAAAAAAATGTATTACGGATCCTAGAGAGCTCTATTCACCCGCCTATTGAAAGGACCCCATGTTATAAATTTTGAGGAAAAACTTCGCCTAGTTAGTTCACAACACACGTACGAACCAAGGATGGCTCGTGAAAAGTGTAGTAGTTAAAATGGTTGGACCTATCTAATTTCTCAAATATGCCATTTTGAGTAGACGTCAGTTCACGATCACGATTTGAATCATTAATTAGGAATCTTCTTAGCGAGTCGATGGCAAAAACATCAAATTATTGAGGACCAGAATGTGGCCACGCGTACAGCATTGAATGGAATTACGTAAATTTCTGTTACCTTTCCAAATTGATTTTTTATGTAACTATACAATACCATATTTATATTCATGTTATTTCTGTAACCACTGTTGGTGTACAATAAGGAATATTTGTATGGTACTGTGGAACCTCCCCGTGCATAGTAGTCTGAAGATAGAATATACTAATGAGGTGTTATCGTCTGAAAGGATCGCTCATGGAACCAACTGTACGTACACATTTTAAATTAAAAGTTCTGTGGATGAAAATGTTAACTCACTTTGAAGCGAGTTTATGTTATTTATTGAAATCGTCATACATTTAGGCGTTCACGTTAACAATGACATTACACGTACAAGTGAACTTAAATTGGAGAATTCCCAGTTAGCTGAAAAGTTTCATTTAACAAAAACAATACTGTAGTCCCGAAGGGTTGAATTACATTGTTGTACTATACGCTTCGCCGAAGCTTTTGAAATGGTTGTAATTTAAAAGAAAAATAGGCTCGGTGAACTCATTAAAAAATAAAGTACAAAGTTATGTATAGATTACACAGCTATTTCGGTTTTTCGAATGTGTCCAGATTATTATTTATTTTTAATTTTATTTAGAAAACAGTCACAATATACAGCTTTTAACTGGGTCACCTAAATAGACCTAATAGTTGACCTATCTAAAATAATTTATATTCTTTATTGCACCAAAATATTACAATAACAGAGTACAAACAATAGGTCACGTTTATATTCTTAATATAATCCTGTAAAGTTAAATACAAACTAAAAATGAGAAAACAATGTTAATAGACTACTATACAGTGCTAGTCCAGAAGAAATTTTTGAATTTATTCAAAGAATAACTAAAACTTTTCATTGTATGTCCTAGAGTAGTATCGCTTCGGATGTACACCAACTAAACTAAACTAAAAACCAGTTTATACTGTTCCAGGGAGAAAGAGACCGTACTACTTTAAAACTGGTTTTCGTTTAGTTGGTGTACATCCAAATCGACACCATTGTCTTATAAAACTGTGCACATTAGCGACAAAACAACTGCTGCTACAAGCAATAAATTAAAAAGGTTTAACACGAATAGACATATCTTCTAAAAGAACAGGAACCGTACTGTCCCACTGCTGAGCAAAGGTTCTTCGCCTCTCTGATTGTTTAATAACTTGCATAAATAAATAACCTAGTTTATTCTTAATTGTATTATTATTTTTATTCGTTCTCTAGCCCCTTAGTTGAATTTCTATTCATACAATTTCAAAATATTCCTTTTTCTGAAGCCTCTTGTAAGTCGTTTTCCTGTAAAGGGGAAGTCAGGGGTAGTTTCAGTCGGAAATGCACTACCACTGTTTCACAGAAAGTAAAACCTGCTCGTTTTATGGCAAAAGCCGTAACCTACACTTTGTTACTGCGACGTGATACCCCAAACGTGAAAGCAAAAGCTATATTTGACATTTCTTTTAAACTAAGGTGAGCTAAGTTCAGGTAACATATACGTTTACATCTCAGCCTTACAGAAGAGGATATCTTATTCCATCACACGGACCCAGTAGGATTGATGGATTTGCGTCTTGTTATTTAGGAGGATAAACTGCCCCCGTGGCTCAATGTAAATAACATTGGGTTTACGATTCGGAGGTCGCGGGTCCGATCCCCAGCGGAGTACTTGTTTAAGTACTCGGTTTGGTTGGTGGTAGGGCATTTTAAATGTCCGCCTGGCTAGCTACCACCATCTTATCTAAATCTGCCGCCAAGCAGCAATGTTAATAGCATTGTGTTCCGGTTGTCAGAGATAAGATAGCCAGTCCCCCAAATGTGTTGGGGTTTCCAGGTCAGTACCGCTTCCACCTTCGACCTCATCTTCACACAAAAGAATGTTTTTATGCCGACCCTGAAGGCCATCTACTTGACTTACCGTCTGCCTTCATTGAACATAAGCAGAACCAATTGTATAGCTTAAGTGCGTTTTGAGGAACATAATTACTCGCAAGAAAATACACAGTCCTAGAACCTACTGACTGTGCCAGACGAAACAGGAGAGCGAATGGTGCTCCACGACTGAACCCTCTCATATTTATATTTAAACCTTTATATTTAAATGTGAATTTTCTGCCTCTGTAAGTTAACAATGCAACTTTGACGACCTGTTTGGTGTAGTGATTGCTATAACAAAAGGTCGCGGGTTTGAACCCGCTAGAGGCATATGTTTGTATGATGAATACAGACATGTGTTCCCGAGTTACGGATGTTTTTCATTTATGTATGTATTTATTTACAAAAAAAATGTATGTATCTAGTTTATCAACCATCTGGTATCCATAATATAAACTTTGTTAGTTATATTTATTGAAGTAGGTAATTCATAATATCGAACATGTTCTGAAATGAAAAAATAATTTATAGTTCCTTTTATAATTCTAATTAAGACCAACACTTTCCCTTCTTTATAACACAATTTGAACCGAAGTCCAGGTTATCGTTTGGTAAAATTTTTAAGTATTAAAAGATAGAAAACCGGTCAAGTGCGAGTTGGAGTCGTATATCATGCAGTGAACTTTTCTCACCGTTTTAGTTATGTGACGAGCAGCAAGTGAATATACTGCAGTAGCATATTTTCGTATACCTATGGAGTGCAAATATGTTACTCATAGTAGGGTCAAATTAAAAGACAGCTTATTTATTATCATTTTAACCATGCTCCAGGAGGTGGTATGGACACAAAGGGAAGTGATAAACATCCACAATGCACGTGTCACCCACAGGGAGGACTACCTTTGTGTGTTTGATCAAAGAAGGAGCAACAATGCGGGCACCGTTCCTCGGTATCCTGGTACGAGAGACGCAGAAACAGTTCTATACGGTATTCCTTAGACAAAGTATATTATAAGTACTTTGCCCTAGATATGAACATGTTCGACATTTGAAAGTTTTATGACCATTTTGCACTTGGTGAAACAAAAAAGAAAAAAAAATAGATACGTTTTTGTGAAAACATAAGCTTTAGAGCCTCACCATGGTCATACGCCACCTAAAACAATTGTTAAATCATTACGTTTTAATATACGCAGCCAAAGTGAACAGTACTTCTTCTTCGGACATCTTGCTTGTGACTGGCTCTTTCACAACTTGTGCCTTTAGTAATACCAGATACTTATTTTGATACGTGTGTCCGATACAAGTGCCGATTCGATTCGTTATCGCAATACATGTCTCGCGACTGGTGCCCTAGTCCGGACAAGGCTTAAGTGCATAAGATTCGATACTACCCACTACTTGGGTATAGGTACTGACCCGTACTGACCCGGCGTACGTACGTACCTTAAATTTTCACTGACTGACCGACCTTAAAAATATTTGACCAACTGTCAAATTCGACCAATAATAGCTAAAGAGCTGGCCGTAAAGTTCATTATTGAAGTCAAACAAAAAGGGGGCTGGACCGCGATTCTCGCGCATTCGACATTTCGCTGTCGAAGTGTCGATAAATATCCAAAGGTTTGTTGCTTTTTTTTATTACTTATTTACGAATGCAAAAGTGACAAAACTATTGATTTCTCTTGACATTAAAATTTCGAGTACGTGAGAATCAGGACCCAGGTTCCATATTCGAGATAGACATCCATAGATTTTTCACTTTTGCACGTCATAAGTGTGAAAGTAACAGACAGACTAATGTCGAACGACATTGATATGTGGACCGTTCGAGAATATTAGGGGCTTGAGTTCTGTTTATAGGATTCCGCGGACAAATGGTAACCGTAACGATTATTTTGTCATGGTGGTCAAGAAAACTGCGATAAATTCTACTGCCTCTTGCAAACGGAGCTAACTAAGTTCACTCTGCCGTGTCGAAATTAATCATGTCTCTTCTAAACCAGCAAACACTTTCCTTTAGCTTCTTGTTGAGTGCACATAAACAGTAACAGACTAGAATATTGTAACAATTTTTATAAATTCATACCTAACAACTGAAAATGAGCGTTATTTTATTGTCCGAAAGAGAAAAGGGACGTCTAAAACGTAAATTCCTTTTTATTTCAAACCTGGGTGACAGCTGCGGAATTTTCGTTTAAAAATTCTTATCTAATAAATAATTGTCAGTATGAAATTATACAAAATGTTATTTCGAAAGTTATTTGCTAAATATAACGGTATCGTTTTACAGTATCGTTTATTTAACTGTCTCTGTGGCTCAATGTAAACAACTTAGGGTTTACGAAGGTTTGGTTTAGGTTTAGGAAGATCGCGGATTCGATTCCCATTCGATTCGTGTTTCTTAAAAAAAAATGCTCAATTGATGGGTATTTCTTAAAATTCAAAACATTTAGGGAAATTATCGTTACAAAATATTAGTTCTCAGTTTTATTTGGCAATGCAGCTCGACGACATTTTCAACAAAACACCTGCATTCTTAACTATAACATGCTTAGTTTTTTATCCATCAATAAGTTAACTGTGTTTAACAAAAGTTAGTTATTTATTGTTATTAAGATACAAATTAAAAATAAGGTTTTCTAAAAAATCTAGACTTTGAATAATTAAGCTTAAAAAAAACGAGCGCTTCGTTTTTTTTAAGCTTAATTATTCAAAATTACTTCTCTAATATACCTCTATAAAATAGCAATTATATAAGTCGGTTCTGAATTATGTCTAGCTAAGCTAATTTTTTACCGTCTTTTCCCTGGGCTAATTAGCTATTTAGGTATTACTTGTAATTAGCTTGTAGGCTTCTCGTATGCAGGCACAATAAGTGGAAACGGACAGGTCAAAGACAATCTTTGGTTTATGATGTATTCAAAAAGAAATCTTAATTTATAAAATGAGGGCGCCACTGGACGGAATGAACCCTCTTAAATACAGTTTATGGGAAAAGTGAACTCTCCAAATTGTGACCTGTGTGGGGTAGTAGTAGATGTTTTTTTTATGCACAACGGGTTGGTACTTGACCTCAATCACACCTGATGTTTAGTGAAGATGAGGTCGAAGGTGGAAGCGTACTCACCCGGATACCCCAACACATTTGGAGGACTGGCTATCTTATCTCTGACAACCGAAACACAACAATGCTATTAACATTGCAGCTTGGCGGCAGATTTAAATAAGATGGTGGTAGCTAGCCAGGCGGACATTTAAAATATCCTACCACTTCATTTTGAATCGCTAGAGTGAATCGGCGGTTTTCACCACAGCGGTCACACAGCTTGTCGTTTTGCGTAGAAGTTCCTTCTAAAAAGTATATTTGTCGTTACCACCTTTCGCCACGAATTGCTGCTGAAGGCTGCTCAACCCTAGCTTCGAACCCATACAATCTCCCAGGAGAAAGGTAACATAGGCGATTTCGAGGTAAGTCCAGCTGGCCTTCAAAGAGAGAGCTGAAGGTACCTTCCACCTCTGTGGAGATCTTCGTTGGAGGGATCAAACACCCTGGTGAGTCGCCTTTCTCCAAGCAATTCATTTTATTAAATTAAAACTCCGCCCTTTTCGCTTATTGTTAGAACATACAGTCCACTTAATCATCAACAACTACAATAGATATGTATACTTACTTACATAATTAGATACATACATAAATATAATGCACACTTATACAATACATAATATATAATTATGTGCGTTGAATTGAAACTTTTAAAGGCTAAAATTTTTTGCTATTCAGCTGATCACTCACCTTTTGTTCAAGGCATCCTAACTAACAATGTAAGTAACCGGACCCATAGAATTCGGAAATTGAGTTTGTCTATCGTTTCTAAGTAAAGGACAGAAACTATAAACTGAGTTACAATTCGAGTTACCGATAGTCGAGGGATTTGGGGGACGTAAGAAGGTCGAGTCGAAGAAACCCGACTGTGTAAAAAGCCAACTAAAAAGATGGAAACACTTATGTGATTTATCTCTCCACACATTCTGAATCTTCACAATCGGTCACGTGAAAAAAAAACATAGATCTTAATAGAAATAAATAGAAACATAGAACATAACTCTATTCGGTCGGGGGTTTTTTTATGCACGATGGGTTCGTACTTGACCTCAATCACACCTGACGTCAAGTGAAGATGAGGTCGAAGGTAGAAGCGTACTGACCTGGAACCCCAACACATTTGGGTGACTGGCTATCTTGTCTCTGACAACCGGAACACAACAATGCTATTAACATTGCTGCTTGGCGGCAGAATTAGATAAGACGGTGGTAGCTAGCCAGGCGGACATTTCAAATTGTAAACCCAATGTTGTTAACATTGAGCCACGGAGGCGGTTAAAAATAATGAACACTTAATTTCGATCGATCCCCAGCGGGGTACATGTTTTAAGTACTCGGTTTGGTTGGTGGTAGGGCATTTTAAATGTCCGCCTGGCTAGCGACCACCATCTTATCTAAATCTGCCGCCAAGCAGCAATGTTAATAGCATTGTTGTGTTCCGGTTGTCAGAGATAAGATAGCCAGTCCCCCAAATGTGTTGGGGTTTCCGGGTCAGTACGCTTCCACCTCATCTTCACTTAACATCAGGTGTGATAGAGGTCAAGTACCAAAAAAAATCGTAAACCTTCATTCCTAATTCGATCTCATAGTGAAACATCGAGAATCAGCGTTAGTATAAGCTCATTGTATGACCGATGAACTTTTTTATGAGGACCATAGACGGAAACAGAGTTTCAGTGCCATGAGTCATCACTGGTACCACACATACTGTACTAATTCCCACTACAGCAGGATTTAGCGACTGGATTAGTTAGTGCGTACACTCAAAAAAACCGCGGATGAATATCTCAACGTGTGAGCATGGTTTATCGGGGAATAAAAAAAGTTACATTGCGAACTTTTTTTTTTATACACAACGGGTTGGTACTTGACCTCAATCTTATGCAAAACTTATGCAAACATTGGTAAATCTTAATACCGCGATGTAGACAATAAATAAAATTTAATCAACGCTATCTATTGGGTCGCACTTTAACTAAATTTATATACAAAACTACTTAGCTACCTAAAGTTTGGACCCATCATTATACTTTCTCTTTAAGTACTGAGCAGTGGCGTGCACAGCGTTTTGTCACAGGGTAAGCAGAATGATAAAATTTGCTATTAAATGAGAAAAATACAACTACAAAATAATAACTCACTCTTACGGCAATCCTCACAACTGTTTAGAATATTTCTATTCACATCAGTAGGGTTCGAATCCCGCTAGGGCCATATGTTTGTATGATGAAACCGGACATGTGTACCCGAGTTATGGATGTTTTTCATTTATATATGTATTTATTTACAAAAAAAATGTATTTGTGTAGTGTATCAACCATCTGGTATCCACAACACAAGCCTAGTTGCTTAGTACGGAACAAGATGGCGCTGTCTGTGTATGTCCAAGGATATTATTAAAAAAGGAATTAGCTGTCTTGACAATGCATTTCGAGGAAAGCTTACAATTAACTAGGGTAACCACTGCCTTTCTGCCTGTATGGAGGGATCGCCACTGGTACTGAGGTATTTTGGATGAGAAGACGTTGTGCAGTTTCGCGAACGCTGCCCAAAGTTGGATTCGATGATTGGCCTCTATCTCTATTGGTTTAATCGGATGTCTTGTTCTAAACGTAGAGGCCACTGACATAGGTGTGGGAATGACATTGGCATTAGCCATAATTTTCGTTTTGCCCAATGTTCACCTTAAGACCCACCTATTATAGTCTTTGAGCATAACGCCGAGGCCATGACAACAATGTCATCGACAAACCTAAGTTACACTCAGATTGATGTGATGAATACGAACATTTATTCCCGAGCCATAGGCCCGTATTAATAAACCATTCTTAAATGAGAACAGTCTTGTGATCGGTCTCAAGTAAACGTGTTGATTAATAAATATAACTTGAGACCTGAAAAGCACGTGCATACCCAAGCAATACTCACTTGGGAGGTGCGCCGAGTTTCACGTATTAATAAAGGAAACTCAAGACTATCATTCCTTCGTCGCTGAGGCGAATATTTGAGAAGCGATCTCAGCTGAGTAGACCTCAAGATTCGTTTATAAATTAGCATGGCGCTTTAGATAGCGTCAATTTTTTAAGACGCATCTCGATTGATACAGCCTCAAGACTTGTATTGAGATTGGTTTATTAAAACGGGCCTAAGTTTACATAAAATATTTATGCTTTGCCTAGCTTGCAAAAGTGCAAAAGTGCTTGAATCTTTTTTTAATCAAAATTAATATCCCAACGTCACTCACAGGATAAAGCAGTACAATGAAAGACCGCATAGTAGAGACCTATAGATTGACCGAATGAATTTCACACATGATCTCCCTCACTCAATTTTTCTGTAGTTAATAGTTTTTTGCCGAGTGAGCTAAGCTGGGCCATTTCACGGGAAATGGTCGCAGAACGATTTTATATAGGTTCAATAAAGTTATCTATTTATAGCAGCTTTCTGGGAATTAATGGAATTCTGGGTCACTGTTGTATTATTACAAATTTCTATAAGGAGAAATTACGTTATGGGATATTTGCTAAGTCGCTCCAGACCAGACAAATTTTAACAATAACCTACTTAATCTTTTTACTTTAATGCTTTCTCTATTGAAAGTATAATTTAAAAATACATACATAAATTCAAGACCTTTATCCCAAATGGGTTTTTTTATGCACAACGGGTTAGCACTTGACCTCAATCACGTCCGATGTTAAGTGAAGATGAGGCCGAAGTTGGTAGAGTACTAACCCAGAAACCCCATCTTATTTGGGGGACTGGCTATCTTATTTCTAACAACCGGAACACAACAATGCTATTAACGTTGCTATTTGGCGGTAGTTTTAGATAAGATGGTGGTAGCTAGCCAGGTGGACATTTAAAATGCCCTACCACCAACCAAACCGAGTACTTAAACATGTACTGCGCTGGGGATCGAACCCGCGACCTCCGAATCGTAAACCTAATGTTGTTTACATTATGCCACGGAGGAGGTTAGAGAAGGAGGATCTTTACCTCTCTAGCCTCTCGGCTATCTCTAACCTCGGAGGTCTGAATTACACGTACTGAAAGTTTGTTGAAAAACTCCTTCTGGTTCAAATGTCGACACCGAGGGGTAACAAAGAAATGTAACAAGTACATAAATCAATATCCACAACCATTGAGACTATAACCTGGTAAAAATTTTGATAATTTTTTCAACGATCGTTAGTCATTGCTTTGTTCTTTCTTTCCTACGAGTATTGTGGACCCGACAGGTTTCAGGTGCAAAACACTTGAAACAATAAAGATTTAAGCAAAGAAAATGTTCCCTAAAAGTTGTTTAGGTATCCACCGAATATTACTCGCGTCAAAATTGTTCCAGCGTTTACAAAAGTTACCTTTGTGGAGAAGAAAATGCTGTTATAGGAAGACGCTTTATGTTGCAACAGTTACTGTCCAGCGCCGTTATTATTTAACTTCAGAGGTAATAATATATTGACCATATATTAGAAAACGCCCGAAAGACTATGATATCATTGAAATATACCAACCATGTCAAAAACTTGATCTCTTCGAAGTCTCGTTAAGGCTGGGAATATACGCCAGATTTTTCCAGCCGATAGTCGGATCGGATTTTCGAGTCGGAAACAGAGCCGAGGTGTTTACGATTTTGTTATCGGTTTTTTCTTCTTTCGAGTCAATACGAGCAAAAATTTTCAATTTTTTTTCAATAAGTAACAGTCATTCATCGGCCATTTTTTCTTTCTGCTCCGCATGCAATAGCTCGAGAACGATTGCATTCAGAAAAAGTCTGACGGAAGATTCGGACGTGTATCAAGTGAATACGATCAGATAGTCTAATCAGACATTCAGAAACACCATCTGACATATACTCCCGCCCTTAGTATTTTTAATATAAAAGAAAACTGCACTCAAATAGGAAAACACGTTACTGAGATTTCGATCTCAGTATTTCAAAAGAGTCAGAACATAGCGTGGTCGTACTAGAAAGTTACTACCTAACACGACCCTCTGTGTTAGAACGTCAAAACTACAAGAGTACAATTTATAAATTTACGAGTACAATTAAGTACACATTTTTTATGATTATGCACCGCAAAGCAATTAAGAAAATATTCCGTGGTCGTAGGACGTAGCATGACATGGACAAAGACTGGACACACACACACTGCTGTCAAACACATAACATCCGTCGTTTTTCGTCGGGGGTTAATAAACTTCAATGTCAACTGTCAAATTCGATCCCCTGCTTATACATCACTGACTACTGTCACTCACTCACCTAGGTAGGTGAGATGAGGTAGGTACCTCATCAGTGGATTGCTGCACTGGATCTCCTTCCCGTTAAGGTCAACCCTAGTGCTTACTTGCATTTCTTTGGCTACTCTTTTGTTGCTCTTCTCTTTCTTACACATCCTATATCATTTCATTCATTATTTTAGTAGTCTGGGTTCCATGGTAGCAATATATTAGGTCCTTACCTATGAAATTGGCGTTTTGTATGAAGAATTTCATTAAGACTGTTTTCTCCATACAAACATTTTTGATTTTTTTTTGGGAACGGCAAATCCAAATTTAGCTAAACTTTGTGTGTATTATCGGATAACATTAAGTTAATTATAGGCAGCGTTAATTTTTAAAAGTAACCGCTTTATAAAAGTTTCAGCCAATCTAAAAAATGATTATGGGGAGCACATGAAATTATTTTTTTATTATGTGATTTAGCCCAGAAATTAAAAAAAATATTTCATGTGAAACCTTGAAATAATATTCCATTTTCCAAATAAAAAACAAATTTGGATATAGCTTTGAAAATCGCAGGAATTGATAATCATATGTACAAATTCCTGCGATGCGACGAAGAAAAATAAAACTCCAATTTCATAGGTAAAGACCCAATACTCACATAGAGCACCGTCTACCTTCATTGACGGTGACTCGAGTGTCACTCGATCCTAGTTTATAGGAGTTGCAATGCCTCCACAAGGCGGGATTGTCCAGTTCCACCAATAACGTAGGAGATGTCAATGACATTTATTACCATTGCAGTTAGACAATAGGTCCATGGATACCTTGTATTTACAACGATCAAAAAGCGATTGTTTTCTTATCAATACATCAAAATGTAGCCCTTTCGATACTCATTGTTGGCACCAAAAATGAAGAATAAATGTGCCATTATAAACTTTCCATTACAATTTTAAATAATACAACCTCCATTATACGAGTGTATATTTCTGCTCTGCATTTCTACAGAAGTTGGAACAGTCTAAGGCGGAAAATTATCCAACATTGGCAACTTCAGGCACTTGTTAGTGGTTTCTAAAGTTGCTTTAAATTTTCCCTTTTGAGGATTTAAATGCAATTATAAACTTGTGCAGAATGCGTGTTATGTGGACGCCATTGTCATAAAAGTACAAAATGTTTGTTTATAGAATTCAAATCCATGTTTTACTTTTGATTAAATTGTATCATTATTATCATTGAGTGATTTGGTAATTTCTGTGTAACTATTAACTTTAATATTGCTCATCTAATAGAACCTCTGTCGCCGATTTGATTTTTACTTGTTTTTATTACTTAGTTATCAAATAAAATGAATTGAAAGTATTCTTTATTAATTCGCTTTCTGTACACTGTCCCGGATAAGTTCAACCACTACTCTGAAAGAGACCTCTCTTAAGCTGCGGTTTGTGATATACACCTACCTATATTATGTCCTACCAATGTTTAGGTATACCCAGCATATACCCATTAAGTACTATATTAATTCTAAGATACGATTGAATGCTTTTTAAATAACAGAAAATATATACAGATTTAAGTGTGTGATAAAGTGATAGTGCGTCGACCGGCATTTTCAAAAAACGTCTGGTTAGACTTTTAAATTTATAGATATTCCTCATTCATTTTTATTATAATTAAAACGTACCTACGTATTTTACTTAATATTATATAGGCATTAATTTTATTGTATTTTAAGTATTATTATTATAGTCTTTTGATTTTATTTAATTGTTTTGTCTTATTTCTCTGTACACGTATGTGTGTCTATTTTATTGAGCCTGTTCTCCTTCGCATTCTCAGGGTCTAGTTGGAAGAAATCTCCTTATAGAGATAAGCTAGCACCTTTTATGCATTCTGTACCTAGTAATCTGTTTTCATCTTATGTGTACTAAAACATCAACTTATTTACTAAACAGTCTGATGTTACAAATAAAAGATGTAGAAGTGGTTATGAGTACAAATTTTATGTCCCAGTACAAAAACTTCAAGTTTTTAGTAAAAGCGTGTACTGTATGGCAGTTAGAATTTATAATCATTTACCTAATGAATTCAAAAATAAAATTAGTAAAACATTTAAAAAGCAGGTGTTTGCATATTTTCTAGAGAAGGGTTATTATTCAGTATTGGAATTTCTGAGCGACAAGTAATTTATTTTTCTTTTTATTGCATATTTTCTGACATTGTAATTAATTAATTTATCGTTAATAATTAATTTCGTTAATAATAAATTTGACTTGATTAATAATTAAGACAATGATATTTGCACGCCATAAATGGCAGAATATGCGAACGCGCTGTATTATATTGTTGGACCATATTCTAGTGAATAGATATTTCATTTCATTTCATTTCATTACTATTGTGGAATAAATTATATAATAATAATATTAATAAGTCGTAGTAGGTTCCAGCAGCCAACGGAACTTAGATTACAGAGAGTCGTATGATATACTGAAAATTCGGAACAATATAGGTACCTACCTATAATTGAAACAGTCACAAAGAATATCTGAATTCAATTCAATACCCACATTCAAGTCTGGTTGAACACAACACATATCTTTCGCGCTTCAGCAGGCAGAGAGCATGAGAATGGTATAAAAGCTGACAGTTCATTATTCGACTGACACTTTTCGTGGCAAAATTAAGAAGACACGGGTACGGAGGCAGTTTCATTTACAATTCCTAACGAATTGTTATAACTTTGGTAACTAGTCATATAATGTGTATGAGCCATTCATCGATTCATACAGCTTGATAGATAATGATGATTCCTTCCTACCAATAAAACAAAGATAAATTTGTTAATAATTTCTTGATAATAATAAAAATGCTAACAGTATAGGTACATGTGCTTATCATGTGATGGGTGAACGTACGCAAACGTGAACTATACAGGGCGTCCCAAAGTTATGGGACATGAAGGGGAAGTACCTTAAATATCGTAGATAGTGAATTTTGCTCAAAGAAGACTTTATGTTATTTTTAAAAGTTAGTAATTCTGCATTCATAGATTTTCTAAAAATTATTTGCTTCGGCTGGGAATCGAACCGACTCAAATGTGAAAAAAAAAACACCCTACTTTTATGATGCCAATCGAAAGAATAGCTAAAAAATAATAACTCTGCCTAAGTAACATAGTATTTTAAAAGAAAGGAACAACGTGAAATTAATCATTTTAATCAAATAAAAAACATACATGAAACTGCCGTAGTCAATTAAGTAGGTATTTTTTTGTAAATTAATTAATTAAATGCTCAAAATGTGATCCCTCTTGTCTTACGCAAATCGCCAATCTTTTAATGAGCCCGCTGCCTGTTGATTTTCTAATCATTTTATGGTGAACACTCGATGTGATATGGCACAATTCTGTTTGCAACTCGCCTACGTTCTCGTATCGCTTTTTGTATAGCATATCTTTCACGTATCCCCAAAAGAAGAAATCACTTTAGCAATAAATAACTTTCTTGAAATTTGACTCAATCATTTTATGTTGTTCCTTTCTTTTAAAATACTATGTTACTTAGGCAGAGTTATTATTTTTTAGCTATTCTTTCGATTGGCATCATAAAAGTAGGGTGTTTTTTTTTTTCACATTTAAGTCGGTTCGATTCCCAGCCGAAGCAAGTAATTTTTAGAAAATCTATGAATGCAGAATTACTAACTTTTAAAAATAACATAAAGTCTTCTTTGAGCAAAATTCACTATCTACAATATTTAAGGTACTTCCCCTTCATGTCCCATAACTTTGGGACGCCCTGTATATAAATAAATATCCATGGACATGCACACAATGCCATATAGTTCCACTTTAAGCAACTAGGCTTGTGTTGTAAATATAAACCTTTATTTGCCGGTATTTTAGAAACCGAAAGCTTTGATATTATGAAAAATACCGATAAATACGACGGATATTTTTTTTAATGCACAACGGGTTAGCACTTAACCTCAATCACATCTAATGTTAAGTGAAGATGAGGCCGAATGTGGTGGCGTACTGACCCGGAAACCTCATGTTATTTGAGGAACTGGCTATCTTATCTCTGATAACCGGTACACAACAATGCTATTAACATTGCTGTTTGGCGGCAGATTTAGATAAAATGGTGGTAGCTAGCCAGGCGGACATTTGAAATGCCCTACCACCAACAATTAATATTTAAGGGTATACATAACCCAAAAATTAAAAATGTAATAAGTCATTTTCACCTTGTTTGTTTGTTACTACTGGAAACAAAGTAACTCTCGCGATACAGGGACACCTATTGGGAGAGTTCGTGTGTTAAAGAATATAAAAAATATAAAATATACTTGGACATATACAGCGCCATCTAGTTCCACACTAAGCAACTAGGCTTGTGTTGTGGATACCAGATGGTTGATACACTACACAATGCATTTTTTTTGTAAATAAATACATATATAATTTTTTTTGTAAATAAATAAATGAAAAACATCCATAACTCGGGTACACATGTACGTATTCATCATACAAACATATGCCCCTATCGAGATTCGAACACGCGACCTTTTGGTATAGCAGCAGAGTTTCTAACCACTACACCATACAGGTCGACAATCGCCAAAGAAACAGCAATAATGTCAATTAGGACATTTAAGCAGCCAATTTCTTTCATTGTAACTACTTCCTCCTGTTGGAAATAAATAAATAATTTATTATTATTATTACCTTCTACATGCTACGACGATCTGCGGAAGGTGGTTGGCAATAGCTGTAAACGGGGACCCGAAGATCGGGTAGGATTCCGGTGGACAGGGTGATTGATAATTCTACATAATTTTAGTTTAGTAGGTATATCTACTAGTAGTCATTAAATAAATTATCAATTGCGAATGAAAGGCTCAAACACTATCATAGTTAATTGATATTATGGAAATGCGGTGTCGGGGGAATAATGAATTGCCCGTTGTATTGATTTAATTAATAGGAATTGTTGGCGATCAGTTGTTGCTGTCGGAGCAATATGCTGGCTCCAAATGTTTCGTGCGCCTTCGGTTCATTTCACTGCAGAAGTGACGCCATTTGTTTATTACCCGACTGCCCGACTGCTGGAGGGTAGTGTTTTTCGAGTTTATGTAGTGACGTATATATGTAGGTTACTATGTTATCTCCTATAGCCTAAACGGCTTGACCAATTTAGAAGTGCGTGCTGTTGTTAGAAGTTTTCATTGTGTAAGAAAAAATCCAAGATGGCGTCCGCAAACAAGAAAATATGCTGTCGGGTTTTTTGATGTTAAACTTGTATAGTTATTATATTAATATTTGTACGTAGTTGCATAGAGCGTCGGTGGCTCAGCGGTTAAGACGCGGTCTCCTAATTTAGGAGGTCGGGATTCGATTCCCAGGCGGGCCAATGTAACAATGAGTTTTTAAATTTAATTTAATTACTTATGTGCATATATCCGACTGTCATAAACGGTGAAGGAAAAAATAGTAAGGAATCCTGCATGCCTGAGAAATAAAAATTCAAAGGCATGTGAAGTCCCCAACCCGCATTGGGCCAGCGCGGTGGAATATGGTGGCCCTTTCTCCCTCATATACGAGAGGCCTATATCTCTGCAGTTGGAATGTTTACGGACTGATGACGATGATGACTTGCATAATGATTGTATGTGATAGAGCTGATAATGTAGTCAGGAGGTATATGGCACTAGGAAGAGAAAGAACGGATTGTATTGAATTGTATTTTCAACTCTTTGGCTGTTTAATTTATGTTTACAAAGGTAATAGGTACGTCTGAGGACAATCGGGTACAAGTCAAGATGATTCTTATTACGCGGTGCAAAGGCTTGAAATTGAAATAAATTATTACGCTTTCGCTATATGCCACACAAGAGGCCTAAACCTAATTTAGTAGACATTGAGTAAACAGCAAGAAATATGGAGAGACATTTATTATATCAGTCTAAAATATAGGTACACACTTATATTTTTAATACATAAGTACTGCTTTCATTCCATGTGTAAGATCTTTGCAAAGATGCCCAAAAACGATGTCTGCGAGGGGATTTGTAAATACTTGTACAAATATATCAGACTGTTACAAATTTGCGATCTCTGTCTCGGATTTGGCGTAGGACCTACATCAAATACCTCTTTGCGTAGAGGATTAAACAAGAAAATGTTTAACGACAAGAAACGCATATGTGACCCCCGTATTTAGATCAACACTTTCAAAGTATCGACAATCACTAGCAGCACGACATGCGCGATATACGTTTATGTCACGCGAGATCATATTTGTCCTGGTCATTCGTTTGGACAAAATATATAACTAATCCACTCTCTAGGAGGCTTCAGATAATGCAGAAGCACCAGGAAAGATGTTTGTTTGTCATATTAACTATTACATCATCATCATATCAGCCGAAAGACGTCCACTGCTGGACAAAGGCCTCCCCCGAAGATCTCCACAACGATCGGTCCTCCAACTACACAATGGTGAAGTTTATTGATAACCTTAAAAAAAATTATCACTAAATTCATCGCCAAAACTTTACTTATCTTAAAGAATCTTCAGTGTCATTCAATCTAAATTTATGATGGCTGATAAAAGGTTATTAATATTCATCCTTTAAATAAATTGCAAAGTTAAATAACTGACTTATAGGATAAATATTTTACTAAAAACCAAAAGAGCGGTAGGTACATTGCCATTACAATAAATTAAAAAAACCTCGGGGGTTTTCCAAAATAATGATTATATCATCCAGAGAGACCAAACCAAATGTGTGGCCAAGAATTTATACCCACTTTAATCTTAAATATAGAACAAAATAAAATGTATGAAACCCTCGAAAGGCTAAGATATCATGCAAATAAGAATGAGAAAACTTTATTTGATCCATTTAACGACAGTCAAAAATTACAGTAGTTAATTGATCGTTCACGACATAAAAATATGGAACATTCAATCTAAAAGTAAGCAGTAGCTAGTTTTCGGTGTCGCAAAGTGGTTCAAGTCAGCCCTTAGATTATGTAACTTCTTCGGTATCGTCACTGATTACGTTGACCAATGAGAAACCGTCAAATAGCCGTGTGAACGATGAGCCAACCAATCACATGTTAGAATGTAACCGATGACGATAACGATGTAATTATGTAATAGAACCCCAGGTCCCCATCTCAGCATTGATTGTAGACGAGAGGAGAAAGACGACTACCACACTGGTTTTCAGTGAATCCCAAGCCTAATACATCAAACACTGATAAAAGCTAAATATCTTCGAAATGGCTTAATCGATTTTCATCAAACATGGCTAAGAACCTGCCCTTAGTTAAGTCTTTAATACAAGAAAAACTGTACTCAAATCGAACCACTCAATACCAAGCTGGACATACAGACACACACACACACACGCGCACACGCACACAAAGCCGTGGAACACACAACACCAGTTGTCGTTTCTCGTCAGGGTTTAATTCAAATCTTTACAAGTCGATGCTTTGTATGAATAAACAAGTGACACAATATTGGTCGAAAAAATCATAGCTATAAACTTAACATTATAATCCTTGAATACTGCAATCCAATTCACACAATACGCATTAACGCGTAAAACCAAAGTAATTTGAGTGAGCTAATTCGTTTCAATATTTCATTTGCACTCACACAGAACGTATTTGCCAACCATTGTACCTACATAATGCAAAACAAGAAAACGCTTGCTGTTGGTTTTGATTATACCTTCGTAGAATTTGTTCCTCACGAAATATAATTTATTCATGTAATAATATCTCGGTTACCCGTCCTCTTTGTTCACACATCAGATAAACTTCACATTTTGTTTTAGCAAACTAGAAATGAAAGTGTATTTTTTGAGTGGTTACATTTTTTCTCAGCTTCGATTATGGGTTGACACCCTTTCTGAGAACCATTATCAAATATTTAATCAACAGCTTAGAAAGGTGATAAAAAGCCAACTGTTGCGATGGGTGATAACAAATTT
Organism: Oegoconia quadripuncta; assembly: GCA_949316235.1. Lineage (NCBI taxonomy): Eukaryota > Metazoa > Arthropoda > Insecta > Lepidoptera > Autostichidae > Oegoconia > Oegoconia quadripuncta. The sequence goes on from OX438743.1 coordinate 5,779,475, forward strand.
TACGAGTATAGCTAGAGACAGAATAAAACTGGACCGTGTATTGCCCGATAAAGTGAAAATAGCCAATGGCATTTAAGAACAAGTTTATAAACGGATCAAGCTCAATCTAGGCTTAAATGAAACTCTGGTTGAATTAAACTTTAAATTAAATGTTTCACAATTACCGTACGTGTGTGTGAATGAGATGAATGGGGTCGATCTCAACCGACGACACGTAATGTTGTACTCTGTCTAGAGGGAATTTTAGATTCTACCTATACCGAAAGTTAACCTGGTGCAAATGATGAATATTAGAAGTTTTGTTTCAGATTCCATGTTGCAGTCAATTCAACAGAAATCTTAGCAATTGCCTCAAAATTCCCGAAATTTTTTAAATTATTTATTTTAAATCCAAGGATGAGGTTCTCGTTTGTAAATTGTTATGGTAAGGTCTCGCTGAAGTCAATTCAGTACCTATTTGATCTTTTGAAAAATTTGGATTCTTTTTTTTGTCATAGTATTGTATGACAAACCAGCACGCAGGTCATCTGATTGAACTTAGTACTATGCCTATTTGATATATATTTCTTTCCGGAGATAACTTCGAAAGATTCAATCTCAAACAAGGGGTCACAGGTGCGTCACAACTCTGAGTAGGTACTAATAAGAAATGATTGATAAGCCTCTAACTTCGTGAATTCTCTTATCCTTCATACATAACAAAGCGGACATAACTGCTAGGTGGAAGAAATAGATGAGAAATTGTACTGTGGTACCCAGGCAGCCGGCCTCCTGGCAATCAGAAACCTACCTTATTTTAAGCGTTCTGGATAATTGCTACCTGTTTCAAAAGTCTGGAAACAGTTGTCGTATATACGGTCTGATACACCCGCTGTAGATGTACTAGTAAAGCTAGAATTCCAAAGAGAATTCACAGATATCTGCTAACCTGAATCAAGTACGCAGCCATGACTGCACTGTCTGTTCCATCCATTTTTGGATTTTCTTAGGCCAAATCCTATCTGCTGTCATCCAGAGAATTGGTAAAACTCTAACGAGGATTTTGGGAAAGGTTGTCAAATATTTCCGCACTGAATTTCCCATGACGTATAAGCCAGTATAAAGCAAATCTCAGTACAGCCAACACCTGATTTTATTTGACTTTGTTAAGCCGCTTAGGCTCAGCGTGGCAGTAAAGAAACACATAAACTTGACATGAAAAACATTTGCGTAATTTTATTGCTCGACATTACACGAAAAATATTAAAATTTGATTTGTTTGTCAATGAAGCTGTAATTTCAATGCAAATCTAATAATATAACTCTTAATTGATTATTTTCTTTAAACATTTTACTTCTTCTCTCATAAAGTATGCTAACACTGACGCTTGAAGGTTTTTGGAACAATTCTTCAATCTTGAGATAACCAAGGGCCATACCTTTTGCCGTTGAAGCATAAGAATAATATATATGTATCGTCCAGGCCCCCAAATTAGTGGACCTGGCGACCTAATTCCAAATAGCCGGAATCAGCATCACTGTTAGGCGGTAGGCTTCGGTAAGGCCAAGAATCATTTTAAAGTGTCGTATATCAAATCGAGTTTTTTAGAGATATGAACCTAAATAAAGCCCCGAATGTGTGCATGACAAAAACGAATCATGTGATAATCAAGTTAACAAAGACGTTTTTTTTTTCGTTCCGTTACTGTATTTGTTGAGGATCGAGCCTGTAATCTTCACAGTTATAACTCAAATGTATTTTTAAACATTAAGCCAAAGGGGTGGCTATATAGTAGTAGTAATACCTTTTATGATACTACGGGTCCACACCAGTCGTCTTTTGCATGAAATCTCGTTACTCTGAACGAGCTATTTGTATTCCCACGGAATGACCTTCTCAACACGGTGTTTCCACCGTTATTTGAGAGAATTATCAGGATGTATATCAGTATATATTAAAGGTGATACTTTGTTGTGGAGAATATAACCATCCTTTTAGACATTCGGCACATGAGTATATAACGTTCCTACATAGTTTTTACACAATCTCTTAATTATTAATTTGTTTAGGCAATTCTGTGCGTTGTATTTTATAAAATATACTGGATACCCATCAATTTATACACGGTGTAAGTAAAGTCGTGCATATGGTGTTCACGGGGAAATTCACTCTTTCAGTAAGGAACCATAGTCAAATTCCATAGAATTTTATACCTGACAGTACTATTGGAAATAAGGTCACTTTTTATTGGAAGTTGAAAAAAATTCGGTTGAATTCGTCTATGTTTTCTCGGGGAATATTGTTATTAAACAGAAGTGGATTTACTTGACTTCAGACTGAAGTCCTGCATGACTGAAGTTAGACCCTAGTGATCTCTTATTTATTAACCCCCTACGATAAGCGGCGGGTGTTGTGTGTTTGATGGGGTTGTCAGTGTGTGTGTCTAGTATTTTCCGGACGTATCTCAGTAATGCGTAGTCCGATTTGAGTGCGGTTTTCTTTATATGAAAGACTTAACGAGAGGACAGTTTCTTAGCCATGTTTTATGAAAATCCCTTTTAGTCGTTTCTAAGATATGTTGTTGGGAGAAGATAAACTGAAGTCAAGTACCAACCCGTTGTTCATAAAAAAAAATGTAGTTATTATGTTTGAGTTATTTAGTACATTCGTAATTAATACCTCCAGATTATTTATCAAAATCTAGTACGAGTAATGATGATGGGGTCCATGAGGAATTGAGGAAACTCCTCAAATATTAAAGCCACAGCGATTTTGGTAGAAGTCAAGCATTTGCATTCAGAAAGTATTATTAACACAGTTCAAAAAAAGGAGGTTCTCAATTCGACTGTTTTTTTAACCGACTTCATTGTATGTTTGATATCGAATGGAACCTTACTGAAGTCGGTTGTTTAACCTTTTTGGCGGTTAAATTATATTTGTATTATTTTTTTATTTTTTATGCAAAACGGGTTAGCACTTGACCTCTATCACACCTGATGAAGTGAATTAGAATTAAGTGAAGATGAGGCCGAAGGTGTAAGCGTACTGATCCGAAAACCCTATCTTAGTTGGGGGACTGACTATCTTATCATGGAGGCTGAAGGTGGAAGTGTACTTTCGTTGCATATTTTCCTTTATTGTGCAATAAAACGTATTAATTAATCAAGACATGGTGTAACGTATTATGTTACTTTAATAAGACTGCCGCAGTCATTTATTTTGTAGGTTACAGTTAAGGAAATTCTTGACCCTCGTCTGTGTCGTGACAAATGATCAATTATATTTTTTTCTTTGAGGTAGACACAAATTAACCTGTATTTCTCATCAGTGAATCTTGGTCAGGGTACGACGGAACTTTCATGTCTAGAAGGACTCAAGTCCCTAAATTAAATAAAGATTATAAAAAAAACCTGTATCAGCAGAGTTCAGTGCAGCATACGAGCAATAGTTAAGTTCGCTAATTATCTATCTGGTTCAGAAAAACTTTTCGAAATGACAACCACACCATTTTAATGGGGCGGTGAAAAAGCTACTCACATAATTTGAATAGGTTATCTATTAAAAACGCGCTCACACAGATGAACACATAAGTCAGTTCGCGTTAAATACGAACTGAGTCCCAGCATTATCATTACACGGTTTTATTTCGTTCGTGCATGCTGCTATGATTTCAACATAATCAGCCCTCATCCAGCCTGCCTTGTATATTTTTTTACAATTTATTTTTTTAAATACGTTATAGACTTCGTTTGTTATTGTTGTATTTTCATAAAGTAGGATTTCCGTGGCTCAATGTAAACAACATTGGGTTTACGATTCGGAGGTCGCGGGTTCGATCCCCAGCGGGGTACATGTTTAAGTACTCGGTTTGGTTGGTGGTAGGGCATTATAAATGTCCGCCTGGCTAGCTACCACCATCTTATCTAAATCTGCCGCCAAGCAGCAATGTTAATAGCATTGTTGTGTTCCGGTTGTCAGAGATAAGATAGCCAGTCCCCCAAATGTGTTGGGGTTTCCGGGTCGGTACGCTTCTACCTTCGACCTCATCTTCACTTAACATCAGGTGTGACTGAGGTCAAGTACGAACCCGTTGTGCATAAAATAAAAAAAAGTTCCATAGTAAAATAGTGAATTTTTATAGAACAATGTTAAATGACTGAAAATGACTTAATTATTCATATCTTTCATTCTTTCAATCTTGGATTATCTCCCTCTTCTACCTAAAATGTCCGTTTTATAACATTGGAAAGTATCTGAGAAATTCACAGTTTGCAATAAAACCACCCTTAACTTTCAAAGTCGTCACAAATTCCGATAACGTCCTCATACCGCGACATACCGATGCAATTTATTTTTCAACGTCCCCTATTGTTCTATAAATGTCATGTTCCCTTGTTACTAGCTCTTCACGGTTGGTGACGGTTAGGGTTATCTGTCTATGGTTACCTAGCTGTAGATAATAAAGTTTAACTATATGACTATGCTATAAAACTGTTTGAGGTTTGCCCAACACAAACCGTGAAGATCAAAGAAGAGATGAAAATGAAATGCAATGAAAATGATTTATTGTATAAACATATATAGTTTGCACATACAGTATTTGATTGCTGAGGACCCATAAAGCAAATTAGTTTCTTGGTAAATGAAAATATTGAAAAGATTTATTTAGATTACAACCTGTGGCAATAATAATTGCAAAAATAATTTAAAAAAAAATCACAAATAAAAACTAGCCCCAAGTAAATATTTTGTTTCTTGTTATATGTACACTTTTTTCAAAATCTGTAAATATATAAGTCTCGTTTGCCTAATTGTGAACATTTTCGTGTAGATACAGTGGTTTTGTTAGTACCCTCGTGCCCCATCTCAACGTTATAGCCTTTACTACCTACCTATAGTGTAAATTCAGACTACTTTTACAATAATTAACTTCTTTGAGTTCAGATCTGAAGTTTCTAAGTTCACTCTACCGTCTTCAGCAAACTTTCAACTCCTTAGAAACCGTCAGCGAAAGGGTGGACTCGTTCAACTAGATTTCATTTTATTTTCTGTCCAATTGTCTCTGAAACGTTGATATCTTTTATATTATTAATGGTTTTTAACCGCCGGCGAAAAACGGCCGGTGTTGTGTGTTTGACGGGCGTTGTGTGTGTCCAGTCTTTGTTCGGACGAATATCAATAATGCGTGTATAAGACTAAACGAGAGTATCTTCTTAGCCATGTTCGATGGAAATTGGTTAAGCCATTTCGAAGAAATTTAGCTTTTAACACAATTGATTTTTAATTTATATTTATAAAAAGAGTCATCCTTCGACTTTCTTGCTTGTTCTTCTCAGGGAAAAGTTGCTTTTTGAACAAAAGCGGTAGCTTAAGAAATGTAAAATCGAACTATTATAGGTAATTAAGTAAGTAAAATAAAGATTTTTTACATTACTTTAGTAATCAATACCTCAGAAGATTGCAGAGCCCCAGCTTACTTAGCTCAATTACTAAATACATGAGATGCTTCACTACTTAGGATATTTTTTATCATGATGTGATGCTACTAAGACCGGAGTTTCATTTCAGATACAGTACATATATTTGGCTGTAGCCCGCGACCTCGTTCGAATGGAATATTTCATTAAAATCGGTTCAGCAAAAAAATGTTAATATATTATATCCAGTTCCTAATCTGTCTAATTGTAATTGTAATGTCTGTAATTTTACAATGTCATATTAAATTATTAACACTGCTTCCCGCCCGCGGTTCCGCCTGAGTGGAATAACTTTATCACGGAAATTTGTTTATCCCGCGAGAACTACTCATTTTATCGGAATAAAAAATATCCTATGTCTTAATTCACGGTATATTCTTGTCCGTTCATCAGCTTCTCCGTGATTAACATACAAATAAATAAACGAACAAACATCCAAACTTTAGAATTTATAATATTAGTTAGATATTGACAATAGTTTCTGTTCACGAAAACGAAAAAAATCATAAAACATCTCTCTTTTGCTAAAAAGAGAAATTACCCTTTGTGTGGCCGAGCGTCACGAAGATATTGCTCCTTCAGGTACAGTGATCCAGGGTTGAACAAAATGTTATTTTTCCATTCTTTCAATTTATAAAAGAAAATATGCAGCCGATGAAGCGATTCTTTTTAAAGACAATTATTTATCTGTAAAAACGAGGAGCCGTCGAAAAATCTTGTTCTCTTTGCGAAGGCTTTCAGGACTTGCTACTACGAATCCTATTTAAAATCACTCTTATTTGTTTTAAATACTTTCAAAAATACTTTTGTAATTTTTTTGGATTATAGTTGTAAGGAAATATTACAAAGTCATTCATACGTTATGAATAGGGGCATGTTTATATGCTGAATACGGATATGTGTACCCGAGTTATGGATATTTTGATTAATCTATGTATTAGGTCCTTACCTATGAAATTGGCGTTTTGTATGATGAATTTCATTAAGACTGTTTTCTCCATACAAACATATTTGATTTTTTTTTTGGGAACGCAAATCCAAATTAAGCTAAACTTTGTGTGTATTATCGGATAACATTAAGTTAAGTATAGGCAGCGTTAATTTTTAAAAGTAATCGCTTTATAAAAGTTTCAGCGAATCTACACACATGAAAAGCACATGAAAAGAGCTCTGTTGAAATTTTATTTATTATGTGATTTATCCCAGAAATTATAAAATATTTCATGTGAAACCTTGAAATAATATTTAATTTTTCAAATAAAAAACAAATTTGGATATAGCTTTGAAAATCGCAGGAATTGGTACATATGATTAAAGAAGGAAAAAAAACTCCAATTTCATAGGTAAAGACCCAATATATACTGAAAAAATGTATTTATGTAGTATTATGGATACCAGATAGTTGAAATACCATCTAGTTCCACACTAAGCAGTGTGAAACCAGATATTATTTATTTATTATTGAAATTTTTCAAGTAAACAATTTCATAACACACAAATCTTTAAACTAAAACAAAAATATGTACCAGTCACTCTTTCTCCTGGAGATTGAAGCACAAATGCATTTGTAAATACCTACAAAGATCACCCACGCAAAATTGTTTTCGAATAGTTTTTTTTTATGCACAACGGGTTAGCACTTGACCTCAATCACACCTGATGTTCAGTGAAGATGAGGCCGAAGGTGGTAGCGTACTGACCCGGAAACCCCACCTTATTTGGGGGACTGCCTATCTTATCTCTGACAACCGGAACACAACAACAATTGGCGGCAGATTTAGATAAGACGGTGGTAGCTAGCCAAGCGGACATTTAAAATGCCCTACCACCAACCAAACCGAGTACTAAATATGTACCCCGCTGGGGATCGCACCCGCGACCTCCCAATCGTAAACCCAATGTTGTTTACATAGAGCCACGGAGGCGGTTATAGTGCGAGCAGTTGAAGTATTGGGTATTAAACCAGACATCAACATGGAAATAGAATTCCTCGGGCCGACCTACACAACATTAATTACAAAGATAATTAACTTGAGGCACCAACTTTTTAAAGACGATATAAAGAGGCAAAAGGAAACTACTTTGAAGAGGTAGTAAGTTAACAGGTTAACTAGCTTTATACGACTGTTTCCTGAGAAGTTAAATACAAGCTGCGACCGCGACTTCCTATGCGCGGAGTTTTAGCTTTTAGCTTGACATATAAAGCTTGTCGTGCGAGAGCTTCATACGTTTCACTTTGTGATCGATTCAGGGATGAAGAAATCTGTTGGCGAACGAAGGTCACTCACATGGTGGGTTAGCAAGCAAGCAAGCAGGGCTCGAAGAATCCGGTGGGGCATTAAGGTGGGCAGCGTTGGACGTCCAGTCTCCAGGCTGACAAAGGACCTGATAAAGATCACAATCGCTGGATGCAGGCCGCTTCCGACCGGTTTACTCTGGAATAGGTACTATGGAGGAGCGGATGATGATGGATAATATACAACGTTGAATGTGGATTTATTAGGAACATGAACAAAGATAGATAAAACATTTTTTTTATATATATGAGAGGGCGGCAAACGAGCATGCGGGTCACCTGATGGAAAGCAATCACCGCTGCCCATGGGGGTATCCATGGTCACAGTCAACACCAAAAGGGTCACAGATGCGTTGCCGGCCTTTGAGGAAGGTGTAGGCTCGTTTCTTGAAGGTTCCAATGTCGTACTTGTTCGGGAATACCTATTATATATTGGTGTTATGGTTTTCGAAATGTAGCTTTATTTCGCAGCAATTAAAGCATTTAAAATAAAATAATAAAGTTACAGTTAATACAAACGCAAACATACATAAATATTTGTATAAACATCCAAGACTCGGGAATAAATGTTCGTATTCATCACACAAACATTTACCCCTCGCGGGATTCGAACCCGCAATCGTTGGTTTCGCTGATAGGGTCACTATCCACTACACCAATCGGTCGTTTAAAATGTTAATTTAAATAAAACATTACTTAGGAATCCAAAGATACTCTTCTACCCGTAGTCGTATCTACAGGCGACGGCGTACGTAATATTCCACAAATTCTATAAATTGCAGAATTGGTAATATCATTTTAAAGGTAGAAATTGTGATGATTATGATATCAATATTGAAATAGAAGCTAGATATCTTCGGAACTGCTTAATTGTTTTCTATTAAACATGACTATGAATCTAATCAACATTAGGAAATAAGAAACCGTTTTGAAATCGGTGTAGCCATTTTGCCGATTCAATGCATAGACAAATGCAGTTTATGATTACTAATGGCGTTCTAGCCTGGAATCATCATGGTTTTTCAGCCCATTATCATGTTGTAGTCCTTCATCAATGCTACATTTTTCCATTCTGTGGTCCATTTCCATAACAATGGTACAAAGGCTAGCAGTTAATGAGAGAGCCACTTCTCCAAGTTCTTGTTAAAAATGACGTGAACATTGCTCTACCCTACGCTAACGGAAATTAAATGGACCAGTGTATTTTTAGTTTTAGTTCTTTTCACATTTTTCTGTAAATAAGTCTCATGCTTTTAACTCAAGATGGAAAAAAGGGTTGCTATAACTTTAAAGACTATGTCTGTATGTCTATCCGTGGTATTGCACAGCCAGAACGGTTTTTAATGGACCCCAAAAAAGTAGAGATAGGTTCTCAATTGACTATATTTTGATTTTTTTTTTTTTGATATTTGTTACGCGATATCTTCGTCAATTGTTAACCGATTTTGATGATGATTTTTTGTACGTGGTCCCATATAAATTTGATCAAGATCGTAAAATGCGCGCCGGAGACAGAACGGAACCTTAGTGAAGTCGGTTGTTTTGTTAATTTTTGATGCCGGGGAATCAGGCATGCGGCACGTAAGAAGAATTTAACCAATCCATGGCTTTAGTAAAAGACGGGTAAGGGACTACACGAAAACATCTGTAGAATTTTTGAAGTACTTACATGCACAATAGTAGTCAGACTTTTAAATTAAAATATAAAACGTAAGGCACGTACTTATTTATCATGTTTACGGCAAGGTAAATTCAGTGCTATATCTGTTGAAAAAAAATTAATTGCTAATAAGAATAACAAAAGAAAATCTGAGGAAATGAATCAAGTAACAGCAATTGAATAGCATCCTACTTTTAGAGGCAACGTTTTCATAGGTTATAACAATATGAAGATAAAAATTATAATTAAAATGGAGGCTGTTTTAAAAAAGTTCTTATTTAAAGCTATAAAGAAACTTTAGGTATCTATGGAAATTGTGGTATTGAAAACTAGTCATTGCTAGATCCCTATTTCAGGCTTTAGTTTGTAATAATGATAATTTCGCTGTCGTGAATCGCAGTAAGATAATAATCATATATAGGAAAGTGTAGATTCATGTATATAGAGTGAGGGCGACGGGAAAACATTATGCTTTTCCAGGAAAATGAAACAGTCATGGTTCATATCAAAGTTATAGAAAGCTTAATCTAAATTAGATTGACGATTCTCATGTATCGTATCTAATCATTTTAATCGCGCTTGCGGTAGATTTCAAAATCAACCGCGATAATTAGACATGTAAATATAAATATAAATCTTTTGTGATTTCAAGCATCTAAAAAAGAATAGAATCAACTTGTCTCTTCTCGTGGGTGTGATAAAAGGCGATTTAAAGGACTTCACATGCAAAAACACGTCATACTTGCACATCTTAACAGCTACGTGTGCATTTCGAAGTATTAAAGTATTAAACTTTTAATATTTCCAACACCCAAACGCTTATGTTTGGGATATCTCTGATCACCCCCTTTGGGATAAAGATCGTGACGTTGTGTAATTTGTTTTCTTTCTTTATGTCCATATACTTGTTTATTTTAGTAGTGCTCTTATACATCAATAGCCTTATTTCCCCCTTATAGGGGTACGGACTCTTCTCACAATAGTTATACTATCGTTTACCTTTGGCTGGTTATAATTATATTATAATAAATTCCTACACTGTACCCTGTTCAGAGCAAAATAAAGTATGGTATTCTTCTTGAAGGACCCCAGTCATAGCTGTAGGGAAAGTGCCTTCGTTCCGCAACTACTTGTATAATAAATATAGATGCTACCGTGAAAGCATACGGCGCGTTTGAACACCAGTGCAGTAATGAGTATAACTTTTCTGTACGCTAAGTTCTCCCTCAAATTTTACTTATCATGATATAATTAATATAAAGACTGTTTGTTTTAGCAATGTTTAACGACATCTCCACTTAGATGGGTGACCGTTAGTGGAATTTTGAGTGTTTCATGATTCGGAGGCTCTCGGTTTTAAATAGAAGATAGTCGTCAAGCCAGGTGGATGGCCTATACCCCTCGGTGCGCGTGGTGGTTCAGGGTCTACTGAAAGACTATGACTGTGATGATTATATAAAGACAGATATTAAACTTATTTCAGTAGGTATATCGAAAGAGTTTTAACATAATATATATAAATACATAATATGATTGGGGCGATTGATACTTTAAATTTTAATTTAGATATTCTTGCATTTAACATAATTGAATAAAAACGCGCAAATAATCTCCAACAGTGAACGTTTGTGTGATACATTATGTGTTACATATATCAATTATGTTGAAGGACAAATTGTTCAATAGATAGGTATGTCGGCGAAAATATTGGTTTCCAACTCTGCCACGTGTGAAAAAAACGTAAGACGTGAGATTAATCAATCAATTGGAAGCGTTGATGGATCACCATGTTGTTGCCACTTTTGTCCTCTCATCGATGTAATTGTTCTCTTGATCACATATTATATTATATACATGATAATTCTACCTAATCGGCTTAAAATTGAGTAGGTATTGTTTCATCAAAAATTATCATAGAGTGTGGGAACAGTTTATCGCTCCGCGGAATTTGTTTGTATTAATATCTAGAATATTATTATTCTATTAAGAAATTTATATTATTCTATTATTAATTAAGAATACCTTTCTGCACATGCTATTCTTACCACTTTTCTGAAACTGTATTTTCTTTTCTGTTGTGCAATAAAGTGTATTTGTATTGTATTGTAAGAATATTATTCTGGATTAATATTTAGAATAATAATATGATGTCTAGTCATTTCTGTACTAAATTTCAACGAAAGGTATATCGTGATTAAGCGAATATCCTAAGTTTCTTAGAAATCCAACTAATATTATAAATATGAGAGTTTGCTTGTTTGTTGCTCAATAACGACGAAACGTACAAACGGATTTGGATGAAATTTGGTACACAGGTAGAACATACCCTAGGATAGGACACAGCATATTTTCAATACCGATAAAGTGCGCAATTCCCGCAGGAATAACAAGTTATAACTAATAACTAAATTACACATAATAGATCCCACGCGGACTAAGCCACGAATATACAAGATCCTAATCTATTAGTCCCAATCCATTGAACATGTGATTGTGTGGGTCCAGAGTATTTCAAATAAAAATTTAGTTTATAACAATAATAATTAAAAAAAAAAACATCGAACCGCTGCAGCACTCAAATTGTAGGCGGGTTGGTGTTTTATATTGTTATTCTTATAAACAAAATTTGTTATTTGGCATACTTTGTACCTACTCAATCACGTGTTCAATGGATCGGGTCGGGACTAATAAATTAGGACTTTATAATATACTAGTAATATGTATTATAGTTGCAATTTTAAGCGTATTAATGAAATAATCAAAAAATACTCCTAAAAATGCGACATCCCCAGCTCTCACCGTAGATGTATCCTTAAAACCTAGCTCGGCCCTTTTTTCATTGTTTGCTGCTGAGATTATGGGTAAATGGGTGTTATTATGTGTAACAGTTCAAAAAGCTTACACTGCGATACAACACTCATAAAAAAATTTACCTTTTATGGACCTAATGCAGTAACAGAAAGGGTAGCACAATGGTGATTCTAGCGTTTCTAAATGGGACATTTTAACTTCAAAGATGCAGGTGGGCTACCTTGTTACAAATTTGCTATCTGTAAAAATGTGGAGCATTTTCGACACATCAGTGGTTATACTGTTTCTGAGGAACTGGACATTCATTACTAAATACCATTATAATAAAAAAAATAGTTGAATTTGTATATAAAACATAAAGACAAATAAGATGGGGTTTCAGGCAGTGTGATTGAGGTTAAGTGCTAACCCGTTGTGCATTAAAAAAAATCCGTCGTATTTATCTGTATTTTCCATAATATCAAAGCTTTCGGTTTCTAAAATACCGGTAAATAAAGGTTTATACTGGATTAAATATATTTATGCATAAAAAAAAAACTTTTTCCCCGACCGATGTAGGTATGTCGAACATGACCATGTGCCATTCTTCTTTTAGAACATCTACAACCCGCTAATGGTGCTCTTAGTGGTAACTAATCTGAGCTAATGACAGAGAGTTTCACAAAGAGTTCTCTTTCACGGCAAATGGTCGTAATAGTATGTGACTATTAACCAAAATTAAGTTAGCAAAAGCAAAGGAACGTTATAAGGAAATGTTGCAGAGAATACATAATTCGCACTAATTCAGGACGAGTATATTTGTCATAGTATTTAACGTTACTGGTACCGTTACTTATGACATCTTAATGTCGTCTCAGGTTTACTAATATAAAAAAGTTAACCGATTTTAAAAAGGAGGAGGTTCTCAATTCGACCGTTTAATCGAAATCGAAAGATATTTTTTCATATAATAGAAATAATAATAATTACGAACATAGAAAATAACTAATTGAGAGATATGAACGTTTCAATAAAAATATTTTTTACTTTATAGTGGCTGATTTAGTGAAGTTTTTATGTTGTTAAAGAGTTTTTTAATTTTTTTAATTTTTTTATGAATAATCAAGCTTGACTTGTTATTTTGTACAAAATAGTCTGAAATGTCTCGATCATGTGACCATGTGTCTTCTTCAATTGAACAGGACACATGGAAATCTATGGAATAATAAATAATTTTGAGTAGAGATGGGCGATTGTTCCAAAAGATATCGATAATTGATTCGATACATTCGAAAACATTCCAATGGTATGGCCCCATAAATTGCACTGTGTTGTATTTTTAATTGGATTTTGTTTTTATTTTTTTTAAATTGTTTGTTTGTTTGTAAACGCTTTATTGTACAAAATGGCAATACATTAATTTTGCATTCATACAGAATTTGATTGTATTGATACATAATGCATTTATTTGCTATAAAAAGTGTAGGAATTTATATAGTCAGATGTTCTTATAAATGTAAAAAATGCCTATTTGACCATATATATATATATATATATATATATCTTTTACTCATGTATGTTTGAAACTACTGTTGGTTGTCTTGAATAGATAAAATAATAAATAAATAGCATGAAAATTTAAATAAAATTATATTTATAAATTAACATCCATTTAGATAAATGAATACAAAACATAGTTGTAAAGATTTATTTAATTTTTAATGCCGTAGATTATTAATTAGTACTAAAAGGTCAGAAGATTAGTTAAATACAAATTCTTATTATTCTTAGCATTCCGATTGACTCTCTCGACTTGTTGAAATACTGTTTGTTCACAATATAACAATTCAAGCCATATACATACCCATCTTTATTTACAAGCGTAATGTGAACATAACAATGAATAGTTTCGTATCGCTTTAATTTTCCTCCGCTGAGATCTAGGAGACAGCTATCATCATCGTCATATCAATCACAGGACGTGCACTACATGATTTTCAGAGAGACCGCTTAGAAGAAGGTCGCCTGTCGCGGCTTAGGTGGCTACTCACCCACTATAAATTCACCACTGGGTGAGATTCCACGTTAATAGATTGTTATTGATAATTTCACTTAATACTTTAGTCGATTCTGTGTGAAACAACTCCTTACTCTAAAGTTTCGGCGTCGTCCATTCACCCAGACGGAAATTTTATTATGTCACACGCTCTTTTAGAGCCACTGTACACCTCATTTTTTTTCTCACGCCACAGTCGACGCGCGTATCACGCAATCGGAATTTCAAATTTAGCAGCGCAGCTAACGATCGATCGTGAAGCGCGCATCGTCGGATATTAAATAACTTTAATAATATTAACGCGAAGCTTTAGAACAGTTGTCTCACTCACCATCGAGTAAAGTATTGGGAGAAGTTACCACTTAATCTAAAAAGGTGGAAACTCACCCAATGGTGAATTTATAGTGGGTGAGTAGCCATCTATAGGGTTCGACTAAAGGGTTTGAATCCCGCGACTGGTAGATGTTTGTGTGATGTATATGAACATGTATTCCTGAGTCATGGATGTTTATATATTTATGTATATTTATCCGTTATCTAGTATCCATAGTACAAGTTTTGCTTAGTTTGGGACTAAATGATTGGTGTAAGTGTCCGAAATATTTATTACTATTTATTTATTATTATTATCTAAGGCGCCTGCCCACATTGATTGTGGACATCCTACGCTGCGCTTGCCGGTTATATAAGTGACAGCAATTTATATTTCAATTAAAATCTAGACAAATTCAATCAAGCCGAACTTTATGCGGTAAATTATACAAAAAGTTTACGGGTACAATAATTTCCCTGTGGTATTGTGAGTGGAGGTTCTAGAGATTAGGAAACCTACAATACCTACGAATACATGTTTTATACATTAATTTATTATATAATAAAGTTTCCAGGTTTTTCGCACAGGTAACACGAAGTTTATGATTGAAATTATTTCATAGCCAGACTAAAAATTACCGAAAATTCATTATATTTATTGTTTGAAAAGGCTTGGGTGGTAAATGAAAGACGTTACGGAGTGTTATTGTTCGCCGATTGGCACCCTCATCACCTCTGTCAGCAATGTCAATTAAACAATCATCATCAGCCTGTAAACATCTCACTGCAGGGATATAGGCCTTCCCTCGTATAATGAGGAATTATGAGCCATAGTCGCTAATTCGCTCGCTCGCTAATAGACCACCACGCTGGCCCAGTGTGGGTTGGGAACTTTACATGTCTTCGAATTGTTATTTCTCAGGCATTCAGGTTTCCTCACAATGTTTTTCTTCACCGTTTAAGAGCAGTCGAATAAAAATGCATATAAGTGATTAAATTAAATTTAAAAACTCGTTGGTACATGGTACATCAAAAGTTTTGATGGTTATAAGTCCTCACTTGCTGTTAGCATTTATGTCAACACAACAGAGCGACTGAAACTTAAAATTTATACATATCTCTAAGGACCTTACTGTTTAATAATACCTGTTCTGGGTCTTGACGGATACACAGGCGGACAAGGGGAACGTATAATGTTATCTGTATGTATTTTTTATGCATTTTCACTCTTATTTTCATCAATAGTTAACCGATTTTAATGACAGTTTTTTTAATGTGATAGGGTATAATACGTACATACATAACAAAACGACCTTATCCCAAATGGGGTGGTCAGAGATTCCCAAACAATGATTGAAACAATATCCACGGTTCACCTTGTGAAATATACAGAAATGCACAC
The DNA here is from genome assembly GCA_949316235.1 of Oegoconia quadripuncta. Classification (NCBI taxonomy): domain Eukaryota; kingdom Metazoa; phylum Arthropoda; class Insecta; order Lepidoptera; family Autostichidae; genus Oegoconia; species Oegoconia quadripuncta. Next base: position 5,795,448 of record OX438743.1, read on the forward strand.
TTGATAGGGGGGACCCCACCGCCGTTGCAAATCTATAAATGTTTTTCGGTCGCCTTTACGACATCCACAGCAAGAGATGGGTTGGTTCTTTCTACTTCAGTGCCGAAATCATACAGCACACAGGGTATATAATCTGATGATGCACTCCGGTGATAAAGAGTGCAACCTGACTGAAGTCGATTGTTTCGACAATTTTTGACAGTTTAATTATTATTTCAATTTTAAGATACGGAAATATAAAAATTAAAAGTATCTCCTTCCTCGGATTTTGGAAGTCGGTTCAAAATTCACCATAATGTAGGTACTCTTTTATTATTTGCTTTGTTAAATTTTCTATGAAAATATATGATATCAAATAATACCTCCTAGCGTTGATTACGTAAAGTTTTATCTTTCTAGTCATTTACGCTAGTAGATACTACCTATCTTAATTACCTCAGTGGTAAAGCCAGAGGCTGTTAGATGTACGGATTTCTTTCTGTATTCATTAGGGACACTGTGGTTAATTTGATTAATCGCCAAATCTAATGTTAACATGGGACCCTTAACTCAATTGGGAGAAAACTACAAATTTCATTAGAGCACAGTCGAGCATAACACGTGTGTAGACTTAGACCCGACGTACCTTGTATGAAACGTTACTAGAACTCACTCAACTTGATGTTTGGTTGACAGTACCTACCTACATCCACGTAACTTACTGAATTAGTTTCGCGTGTATTTGTTAGCGTTAATGTTGGAGTAGGAGAGATTCTGGCTTCTGTTTCCACATAATGAAGGAAAAAGAAATTTTTGCGGACAAGAATGCGAGCATTTCGACTCGGCTACTCAAAATATTATATTTTTCATTATCGATATTAATAAGATTTGCGCATTACCCCATCACTATTGTTTAATTTGTAAAATTGAAGATTTCGTTTTTTTAATAGACTTCCAAAGAGGATCTAGTTCTATGTTGTATGTAAATATTTTTTTTATATATTATGTTCACCCATATTTTCTTCTATTATTAACCGATTTTTACAGAAAGAAAGCAGTTCCTTGATTTCATACTAGCGTTCGAATCGACGTACGCAAACAGACAAGCGTAATCTAACGGTCGCTAACCAATCTTGAAAAGACAAAGCGATGCAGTGCCACCACCTTTAACGTGGCAATAATGCTTGGTCATTTATAATATATATTTATATTATAAAATAAATAACTGGGCATTTAGAACTTGTCGCAATAGACGCAAGTACCTACTTTTTGTTACTAACTTATAAAGTAAATAATCATTAAATGAACATATATTTGTTTCCTAAGCCTAAAATTAAACACATTTACAATAAAAACATTGATGGAAGTATCCGAAATATTTATAATTTTTACCCGACTGCCACAGGAAGGAGGGTAATGTTTTTCGGTTGTATGTTTGTAAGTATGTATGTAGATTTCTATGTTACCTCCTGTAATCTAAACTACTTGACCGATTTTGAGGTGCAAGTTGTCGTTTCATTCGTCATGATCCCCAGTGTCATACGTTTTATGGTGAATGCTCCAACATAGTCCCCACAAAATGAGCTGTCGTGTTTTTCAATTTTAAATACTTAAATTGTGATTATATGTATAAACATTTCAAGCGAGGTACCTCGAATCGAAAGTATACGCGAAGTCTACTTAGCTCAACATGGCTGTACATACATAGCTCGTAACCATGAGGGGTGACGATGACGCCATGATACGAGGGTGTGATTTATTACCTAATGTGGAGCATCGAAAAAATTCTCCCAATATTAGTACGTGATGTCAACACATTATGTGCTGAACTGACACCATTCCTAGGTGGCTAACAGACTAACATGATTTGGTATTTTGTCTTAAAATACATTTTCTGTTGCGGCTGCTTGATGGGTAACCAGAGACTTGGAGCTAGGCTAGCTATTTGTGACTTATTATGTAATTTGTTTTACAAATTCTTTCATTATTATTTCCATTACCACTTTTAAATGAATTAATTCAATTATGCTTGAGAATAAATAAATATACGGCTGTGAGACATGAACATTAACACAAAGGGATAGGGAAAGGTTAGAGGCATTCGAGATGTGGTGCTGGAGACGAATGGAGGGAATAAGCTGGACCGAGAAAAGAACAAATGAAGAGGTGTTAATGATGGTAAAGCAGAAGAGATGCCCGTTAGCTACAGTTGAGAACCGAAGAGGAAAGATGATAGGTCACTTGATACGACACTATATTTTTTTGAAGAACATAATTGAGGGAAAGATTAAAGAAAAGAGAGGAAGGGGAAGACCTAGGCGTAATTACTTTGACCAAGTGAAAGAAAAGGTGAATGTCGTGACGTACCAAGAGGTTAAAACGAGGGCGGAAAGTAGAGAGACGTAGTCATTACTCCACGGACAAGAGCATAGCTCTTAAATTATTATTTACACATTGCACCATTGCCAGAATTGTAATTTCTTTGTATTTTTTTTATGCACAACGTGTTAGCACTTGACCTCAATCACACCTGATGTTAAGTGAAGATGAGACCGAAGAAGGTGGAAACGTACTGACCCGGGAACCAAACCGAGTACTAAACATTATGTATCCCGCTGGGCATTGATCTGATATTGTGTCTTGTTCTCTATACTACTAATATTATAAATGCGAAAGTTTGGATGTTTGTCTATTTGTTTGTTGCTCAATCACGGCGACACGGATGAACGGATTTGGATGAAATTTGGTATTTAGGCATATGGACTAAGACATAGGATAGTTTTTATCCTGATAAAGTGAGTAGTTCCTGTGGGATAAACAAATTTCCGCGATAAAGTTATTCCACCCAGGCGAAGCCGCGGGTGGATAGCTAGTATAGTATAAAGAAAAGCCGCTATCCGCATCTATCAGGTCCCATACTTAGTTGTTCTAAACAACGGATTTTGATACGTTTTTTACTGTCATTAAGAGAATTTCTTCCGCAGATTTGTATGTATAGTAATACAAGTAATAGTTTAACCGCCTCCGTGGCTCAATGTAAACAACATTGGTTTTACGATTCGGAGGTCGCGGGTTCGATCCCCAGCGGGGTACATGTTTAAGTACTCGGTTTGGTTGGTGGTAGGGCATTTTAATTGTCCGCCTGGCTAGCTATCTTATCTAAATCTGCCGCCAAACAACAATGTTAATAGCATTGTTGTGTTCCGGTTGTCAGAGATAAGATAGCCAGTCCCCCAAATGTGTTGGGGTTTCCGGGTTCCACCTTAGACCTCATCTTCACTTAACATCAAGTGTAATTGAGGACAAGTACGAACCCGTTGTGCATAAAACCTACGTGCCTGCGTGAGGCTATGGATCATAATTTGTGATCAAGTATGATCTTTACGTACTTAGTGGTCACAGGTTGAACTGTTACGTTAGGTATGCGGTCGAATGTACGTACGTTTCCTACTCTCATATCGTAACTTTCTTATTAACAAACATTTCAAATGTCCTACATTGCGTTGAGCACTGTTTTGTTCATAACAATGCACATGCTTGGTTGTGTAGTACCCCGCAGAGTAGAATAGGAATTGTTCCTCTTATGTTTGATATACCTATGTCTTGTTGGTAGATTCCAAGTGCTGCGTTAATTAAAACAAAAAGAGACGTGATGGTCCTATATTATAAGGAATAAAAGCGAACTTTTTTCAAGAGTGTACCTAAGAAGAACAATTCCTATTCTACTCTGCGGGGTACTACACAGCCAAGCATGTGCTTTGTTATGAGCAACACAGTGCTCAACGCAATGTAGGACATTTGAAATGTTCCTTAATAAGAAAGTTACGATATGAGAGAAGGAAACGTACGTACATTCGACGGCATACCAAACGTAACAATTCAACTTTTGACCACTAAGTACGTAAAGATCATACTTGATCACAAATTATGATCCATAGCTTCACGCAGGCGTCGCCCGCGAGCCCGGATCACTTTTTCACCACTGGTATATCTAGTTACCCTTAATTCTTCGTCGTATGTGGCTTCGTGTTCTTTTATGGATATGACATTTGATGCTCTGTCTACCCCCTTCAAGGCATGTAAGCATGATAAGATGTATATAATATGTACATATAAACAAATCGATGTACACTACTCCTTTTCAAAATTTAGAATCAATACAGTAGCAACCCCAGTGAGTCATTATTAGCGAGGACTGCAGGAGTGGTCCTTCTGTAACCATTTCTATTCTGTGCTTTGGCCGTTTCATTGTATGAGAGTACTACAGTAACGGAACTCAGCTTTTACTGGCAATGTTACGCCTGTCGTGCGGTCTACTGTACTTACGATATGTTTACGTATAATATGCTACAGACTACATCAATAAGGCTTTTGATGTTAAATGATACCGTTACACCGAAGGCCACCGCTTTTGTGTAACAGAAGCCTAAAATGTAAGCAAAAGCAAATACCTCAATGGTTGCAAATGGAGGATAACGCCATTGGAATCGAGAAGTAGAGTATCGATGGTCCCCTTGTGTATACCTTATCCAGATTCCGTGTGAACAAGTTTATGCGAGTGGGCCATTATCTGAGGGAGGATATACTGCACGCAAGTCATGTTTTGGTAAATAAATGTGGGATTTTTGGTAACTTTTTCTTACTTGATAGGAAGAGTTATGACTTAGCATTCAGTAGGCATGCATGTGTTTTGTGAATAATATATAACTGAACTAGTATTTTCCTGCGGCTTCGCTTGCGTGGAGTTTGTTTATATCTGTAATTAGCTGAGGTATCTCGTTGGAACTGCCCACTATGTCGGGATAAAATGTATGGAGACCATATTCTGTCTGTATACCAAATACGAAATGCATTCATCCGCTTCGCCTTGCTTGATCAACAAACAAACAAACATCTAAACTTAATATTAGTTATTCCTAAGTAGTTTTAAATGCCTTTGTGGCTCAATGTAAACAATATAAGGTTTACAAAACGGGGGTCGTTGGTTTGATTCCCAGCGGGGTGCATGTTTAGTACTCGGGGTGGTTTCTTAACGTCCGACGAAAAACGATGGGTGTTATGTGTTGTGCCTGAGTGTGTGTCTTTATCCGGACGTATCTCAGAAACGCATAGTCCGATTTGAGTGCGGTTTTTTTTATATGAAAGACTAAGCCACGAGACAATTTCCTAGCCATGTTTGATGAAAATTAGTTAAACCATTATGAAGATATTTAGCATTTAACACTATCGTTCAGTCTACGTCTACCTGAACTAGTTGTATGATAGGCGCGATAAACGTTTATGTCGCGAGAGATAATATTTGTCCTGCTCATTCGCTTGGACGAAATATACAACTATCCCACTCTAACTCCAACGTCGCGCGCGACAAACGATGTCGTATTACGGGGGCTGGGCGATATAATCATTTGTTCGATCAATTTTGTCGAGGAATTTCTAAATTTTAAGTTTATAGTTTTTAAACATCCGGGGCTAACTACCACCATCTTATCTAAATCTGCTGCCAAATAGCAATGTAGATATTACTTTCTAGCTGTTTGGGATAAGGTAGTCAGCTACTGTCTCATTTTGACTCAATTTCAGGTGTAGGTTTTTGGTACAACGGGTTGATCTTAGTCACAACTAAGATCAAGCGCTAACCCGTTGTGCTACAAACCTACGTATAAATAAAATAAAGTAGAATAACGATCATTATTCGTGAAAGAGATATTTTTAAGAGTTAACAATGGAATATAAAAATATTTTTGTTATCTTTGATCTTTTCGGTTTCACAGAGAAAACCTTTTCTAATTTAATATCGACAACACTGTTACGTTTCCTGTTTATATTGGAAATATACAATTGATACGTTTGACATTTCATTTTGCATGGGTTGCACGTTTGGTTGGTGGTAGGGCATTTTAAATGTCCGCCTGGCTAGTTACCACCATCTTATCTAAATCTGCATTTGTAGCATTGTTGTGTTCCGGTTGTCAGAGATAATGGTGTCGATTCGGACCTACACCAACTAAATTAAACTAAACTAAAACCAGTTTTGGAGTGGTACCGTCGCATCGTACTGTTTTAGGGAGAAAGAACACAGTACTACTTTAAAACTGGTTTTAGTTTAGTTGGTGTACATCCGAATCGACACCAATATAGCCAGTTTCCCAAATATTTAGGTTTCCAGGTCAGGACGCTTCCACCTTCGGCCTCATCTTCACTTAACATCAGGTGTGATTGAGTTGAAGTACTAAACCGTTGTGCACAAAAAAATAAACAAAAAAAACTGGTGACGTCACTGTTAGGAACCATAGACGAATTCGAAAGTAAACCATTCTGACGATTTAGATACTGTTATTTAATCTAATTTATCCTTATTTAATCAAATTTATCCTTACTGTAGCAATAGATTGAAGCCAAGGCTTCATTGTTACATACTAATTCATCATCATCATCTCAGCCCGTAAACATCCCACTGCAGGGATATAGGCCTTCCCTCGTATAATGAGGGAATAGGCCGTAGTCCACCACGCTGGCCCAATGCGGGTTGGGGACTTCACATGCCTTAGAATTTCCTCACGACATTCTCCTTCACCGTTTAAGAGCTGTCGGATAGTAAAACTCATTGGTACAGTCAGCAGCAGCTGAAAGTATACGCCTAATGCACTCGATCTATTCTGTTAATAATATCGTGCAAAGCAAAAGAAGCTATGAGTATCAAAATATGTCCTGACAGTACTCATGCAAGCTGCATTACGCACTGGCTTGATTTTGTTCATCAACAGCCTTACAAGTCTCCACTATTGGGGCACAGTCCCCGCTCACAGGGAGAGGGTATGAACCATAATCCTCCACGCGAGTCCAGTGGATTTCTGTCAGACTAGTGACCATCTGACCGTCAGTGTTTATATGCCGCCTCTGTAGTCCACCGACTTGGTTTAACGACGGCCTTCAATTGAAAACAAACGGGACCGAGTATTTAATGTACCCTCCGAAGCATGGAAACACTCGTATTAAAATGCCAGTGGTCACCCCTCCAAGGGCTGATTGCGCCAGATATTGCTTAACTTAGCTAACCGCAAACCAATAGCGAATATGGCTACCCCACGAGTGCATGAGTGATTTTCTTTGCAAGATAGATGAGGGCATCCTTTTAGTTGCAGTATATGGCCTGCCTGGAAATTCGGGAATTGAAGACCGCGTCTGAACCGCTCAGCCACCGACGTTCCCGATGCCGGCATACTAATTATTATTATTAATTTAATATTTTTATTAATAATATATTAGAATCAATTAAATTAATAATCACGTTATTAATTCTTATCATTTACGAACTCATTTATATTATAATAGCACTTGGTATTGTACAGTCCGAAACAGAAAAACATTTACCGGCCTTCGATAAAAATTATTTTTTGTTAGCATTACATGAACGTTTTGGATATTTATTTAGTTATATAAATTACTGAGTTTAGCATGTTACTAAAATTACCTAATATCGACAAAATATTAATGTCTTCATTAGAAAACATTTTTTTTTTTTAATTTATTTATTTAAACAAAGTATTATGTAGAGCTGTAAAGGTTTAGATATCTGTTTCAGACTATATTGAAACACTAAAGAGAATACAAGGCACTTCAAATCAATTCACAATAAATTACAGGTAAGAATATGCTTATTCTTACGATAGATTTATATATATATATATACTCGGTGTACTTGGTTAAGCAAATTTGGTAATGGATCAGAATACACGACACACCACTCAGATGTACAAACAATGCTATCACGATACATACGTTACTATGTTACAGTTAAATTGTCCTAAAACAACACGAAAATAAACATGCTTATTATACCTATATGCTGATAAGCACGTCTGCTCCTTTCAAACAACATAAATATGTCAAAGGTTAAACTATTTGTAATAAGTACATATTATTGGATCTTTACCTATGAAATTGGAGCCGGCCGAAAGACGTCCACTGCTGGACAAAGGCCTTAGATATCTATCTAAGGCCTTTGTCTATTTATAATGGTTAATTGGAGAACAATTCATTAAAATAAAAATTCTAATTAAGCGCCATAACCGTCGCCAACTTGTCGGGTAAGTGGTCAAAATATTCCAAGAGCATCGCCGTCGTCGGCACAGTTAATTGCCTTGATAAACATTTACCGGGATCATTTTCCGCCGCCAAGCTCCGAAAATTAGCTGCTCTCTATTTACCACAGATATCTTTTTAGGCAGATGTCATGTGTATGATATATTATGTACCTAATTAAGTATTATTATCTTGGAGAGGGCAGAGGCATTGCGACCTTTGTAGGCAGCCCTGTTGTCGGAAGGTTATACAAAATGGTAGGGCTATGATATATGATTTACATATAGGTAAGTACTACTACGAACTCAATGATGAGAGTGGCGTTTGAATGAACTCTCTTAAAAAAAACAATTAAAAAAAAGATCTCTCGTACCATTCTCTCTGGCTAAAGGTCGTCTCTGCCAGCGAGCGGCCAGGATGTACCGCCTCTTTGGCTCAATGTAAACAACATTGGGTTTACGAATTGGATGTCGATAAAAATAAAAATACAACTCCAAAATAATAACTTAATCTTATAGCAACCTTCGCAACTGTTTTAGAATATTTCTGTTCACATCAGAATTAGTCAGCTATCTCGACAGCTTACAATTTCCTAGGGTAGGCACTGCCTTTCTGCTCGTATGGAGGACACGCTACTGCTAGTAGCCCTTGCAAAGAGCCGTCGCACGGTCCGTGTTATTATTAGAAGTTTGTCACCTCTAGCCCATTGTATCACATAGTAGATAAACACTTCAACCTTACCGCTTTTCGAGGGTATACGGGAAGAAGTGACATTGTATATGATATGATCAAGGAAGTCGTCACATGTTCTGAATTAATGTCCGGTCGGTACTTGTCGAGAGAGGTAATAGCGACTAGGGGCTACATCAGCAGTCTATCTCATAATATCTTTCGTGTCAATGCGACGGTAATAGCGTCGTCGTGTGAATGATTTTGAGCAAGTTTATATAAAAAATCACGGTGTGAAATGGATCAATGCCACGCTAAAGTTAGATGACTACTTTGTATGAAATTAAAGTGAAAACTCTTGAGTAACTTCCAGTCACATTTAGTGCAGTTCACTCAATTGCTATGTAATAATGGTCATTATTACACAGCGAGTCTCATAATAGACATCATAAGTGTTGTAATGCCATTTACGTCAATACATTTCTAGTTCATACAGTTGTTCTTTTGCTAAAATAAATTTATCTTTACCTGTGTCAGGTCAAAGCTCATCCGAGAAGGCGTTGATCTAATAAGTATGATTGGAATGGCACCCATCGCTAACGAGTTCCTTCTCAGCGTTCCTAAGTTTAGAAATAATTTAAAGGAAATTGCCGGGGAACGTATGAAACATGCTCATCTTGTTTCAATGAAATAGTGATCGACGAAAAGTATCGACATCGGAGTTAAAGAATCTTCTTTTCGTGAATTTCTTTTGTAAAAGGTAAAGATGTTAAACTATCGTTTGATAGATGCTTATCTATTTTCATTTATATAGTTATTTCTCACTATCTGTCCATAGAAATAAACAAATAATGCAATAGAAATCGCGATGTTATTATGAGTGTCATTATTGTATTTCTTTCTTGTGTGTTGTGGTTTTTGTTTTTTTTTCGGTGTGTGGAAATAAATGGTTTAAATGGTAAATGACACGGTGTTCGGATAAACTTATGTAGGTTATATGACACCGGTAAATATATCTTTGTAGCTTTATAGATAAATCATCATCATCATATTATTAACAGTCATACGTCCACTGCTAAACATTTTTAGCAGCTCCACGACGTGGAGTGGAGGCCTATTGGCCTCTCCAGAGCTGCATCCAACGATTATCAGATTTATCAGATTATCAGGTGCTTTGTCCAACTTGTGAGTGGATACATAAAAAAATACAAATATAAATTTCTACTCATTTCGACTTGAAAATATCATTTTTTTAAGAAAGAATGAAAGCTGGATGTCTTTGAATGACTGTAATTATAGACAAAAAGACAGGTTTATTGAGGCTGATTGCGTTATTTATTTTGTGTAGTTCTTAAGCATAATGAATAAAATAATAAAATGCATTGTTTTCATATCCTTTGATTTATTTTAGTAGGTTTTTGAAATGACTACCGTTTTTTTCAATGCAACATTCAACTCGTTTAGGTAACGATCTTACTATTGCATTTTGTATCTTCAGGTGGTGAATTTGCGTTAAATTTGTCTGACAAAGGAATAGTGTTGAGTAATAGAAATGGTGTTGCGTTTATTTTTCAAAACGTCCGGGTTCGATTCCCGAATTGAGTACAAGTTTTTTTCAAATGTTTGAATGCAGTATTTCTTATTACTAAAATCTATGACATGGTTCCTGAGATCAGATCTTCGTATGTCTTATAGTTTCAGACTGTCCCATACTGACCGATCTAAATGTTACACGCTGTATACCAAATTTCATCCAAATCCGTTCATCCGTTTCGCCGTGATTGAGCAACAAACAAACAAACAAACATACAAACTTTCGCATTTATAATATTAGTTAGATTCCTTGTAATATAAACCGCATCATCGCGAAAAACGACGGTCGTTTTAAATTACCCTCCAAAGAATATATGAACCTTTTTAATTAAATATACCTATAAAAGAATGTACAAAGGTCTGTGGTTTCCAATTAGGGTAACGGAGGCAGTATGTTGCTTTTTAAGTTATTAGATGGCTAAGTAAATATCGAGCAAAAAGCCGAAACAAACAGACCCTTGCCTTGAGATTAGAATCTCAGGGTACTCTGATACTTGAATACAAAAGCGGACCCTTTAGTTGTAGTTGCAAATAGCTAAGTCACCAAACTGCGGTCACCACCGTCTCTAATCTCTATCCTTTGCAAAGGCTGTAATTTTATAGCTGAATTTGCTACAGAAATATCGTATATTCATAGTAGCCTCAGTTATGATGACCTAAGCTCATAATTCGAATGCCCTAGAACAGGGGTCTCCAAACTACAGTCCGCAGGCCAAGTGAGGTCTCGAGGTCTACCCATCCGCGATTATAAAATATACTATTTCAAATCTTAACTGTAAGGCGCCTAAGAAAACTTGAAAAGATTTGTATAAAATAAAAAAATCAAATAAAAATTGACCAACTTTTACTGTGTTATGTTATATGAATATAGTTTAAAAGAAATGCTATTTAAAATTATTGGTAAAATATTTTCCCATATTCTTATGCGATATACATTATTAGGTATGAGTTTTTTTACAGTAGGGAAAAAATGTGCATATTAGGTATCTAAGTGAAATATAATGCATTGGCATTGGTAGTTTATTTTTTTTTAAATAACGGAAATACCGGATTATTGTAGGTATATCAATTCCGATCGTGATTCGATGAGCGATCAAAAATTATACCCCTGCTGCCAAAAACGGTATCTTTGGCAGCATTTATAACACTGTATTGCATACACAAAAAACAATTACACTTAGCTACACACTTACACCATCAGCCTGTAAACATCCCACTGCAGGGATATATGCCTGCCCTCGTATAATGAGAGAGTATGGGTCGTAGTCCACCACGTTGGCCCAATGCGGGTTGGGGACTTCACACGCCTTTGAATTTTTATTTCGCAGGCATGCAGGTTTCCTCACAATGCATTCCTTCACCGTTTAAGAGCAGTCGGATAAATGCACATAAGTAATTAAATTAAATTTAAAAACTCATTGGTACATGGCCTGAACCCGGACCTCCTAGATTGAGAGACCGCTTCTTAACCACTGAGCCACCAACGCTCTACTGGATACTTAGCTATTAATAAGTAAGATATACAAAAGCATTCGTTATATTAATCGAAAAATCATTATACAAATTATTCTAAATATTTTACATCCAAAAATGTAGGCACATTATTTTTCTCCAACGTTATAATGGTTTTGTAAAACCCTGTCTTGCATTATATTATGCAAACGACCAATACACAAGTAACATTGTTACATATAAAAAGGTTGACATGTTTTATAAAGTGCTAAAGTAACCTAATTACCTAAGAAAAATGGAAAAAAGGGAGAAAATTCTCGCCGACAATAAGACATTTACAACGTGAAAATTGATGGAATTTTCATATTATTATTTATAGCACTAAGTACAGTTTAATGCGCACTTCCCAGCAAACCTGTATAAGTATAATTTATCTTTGCCATTGGTTGAATGTAACTGCTGGCTTTGGTGTTTATTTCCATTGAAGTTAGAAAATAAATGTACATAATAAATACATAAAAATAGCTATACATTGAAAATTTAGAAAGCCCCTGAGAAAACAAATGATTACATTATTTAGACAGACCAAACCAAATATGTTAAAAGCTACATATCATGGAAACCCTTAACCGATTATCTATACCCTAAAGTTTTAAATATATAAAAAATAAGCTTTAGCAAACCCTCGACAGAAAGCTAAGTTAAAAGTTAAACACTTTCGTAACCGCTTAAACGATTTCCATCAAATTTGGCTAGGAAGCTATCCTCTCGTTTACTCATTAATATAAAAAAAAATCCTGCATTCAAACCCGACCACGCATTACTGACGTACGTCTTTACAAAGACTGGACACACGCACACACACTACGCCGTAAAACATAACACCATTACAACATATATTATATCCTTGGATATATTAGGACCATCTAGTTCCACACTAAGCAAATAGGCTTGTATTACGGATCCCACATGGTTGATATACGACACAACCCCATTTTTTTTGTAAATATAAAACTAAAACATTTTTAACTCGCACCGTACTTAGAGAAAAATATTGGGTTGTTGGACTACTAAATTATTCGTCTTCTACAGATATATGTGACCCCATGACCCTTCAGATTATAATATTTGATCTTGCTAAAAACCATACGGCTTTCGGCTTTTTAATAGCATTTTTTATCCTTGATCTTTCCTTAACCTCCTTTGCAATTCAAATAGCAATTAACTTTTTTTTTGCAATAAGGGTAATAATAATATATATTTCAGAAAACGGATTTAACAGACTATTTGAACTTACCACCTAAGATCGAATCACAGAAGTGCGACCCAATATTCTTTATATTACATATAACAAAGTACAAACAATAAGTCACATACAAAGGTGGACGTATCTCTTTAAGAGATCTCTTCCACCAAAACTGATTATTGAAATAGGAAACGGAGTAAATTTGGGGTTTAGCAGCAAAAAGTGTGCAAGAGAAAAAATACTACAACTTAACAACATAAGGGTGCAATACAATGACGCATTTCGTACTCTTATGGGATTGCCGCGTTTTTGTAGTGCCTCGGGCATGTTCGCCGAATCTCGGGTGCCTGATTTTCATGCTGTTCTCAGAGCACGCATAGCTTCCTTTCGGAAAAGACTGCGCGCTTTTGATAACAGCATACTCAAAGCAGTGAGTGACAGACTCTGCAATCCAATTTTTAAGCATTGGTTGCCTGTTCATCAGAGCGCGAATCGGAAATGCCCGCGAAAGCTCTTTGTTAGTGGATTTTATTTTGACTATTTTACTTGTACTTTATATCAATTTATTTGGGTATTCTAATTTGTATTGTACTTTTATTATTATTATATTATTATTATTAACTTCTGCTTAGTATGTCTCACTTGTAAACAGTTTCAGAATTATCAGGGTGAGGGCTAAAACACATAAAAAAAAATTGAACAGAGCTTTTTTCATGTGCTGAAACTTTTATAAAGCGGTTACCTTTAAAAATTAACGCTGCCTATACTTAACTTAATGTTATCCGATAATACACACAGAGTTTAGCTAAATTTGGATTTGCCGTTCCCAGAAAAAAATCAAAGATGTTTGTATGGAAAAACAGTCTTAATGAAATTCTTCATACAAAACGCCAATTTCATAGGTAAGGACCTAATACCTACTTACATTATACCTACTTACAACATATAACCCTCTCTTCGGCCGGTTAAAAGTATATTTTTATACTTATACAGGGCGTCCCAAAGTTATGGGACATGAAGGGGAAGTACCTTAAATATCGTAGATAGTGAATTTTGCTCAAAGAAGACTTTATGTTATTTTTAAAAGTTAGTAATTCTGCATTCATAGATTTTCTAAAAATTATTTGCTTCGGCTGGGAATCGAACCGACTCAAATGTGAAAAAAAAAACACCCTACTTTTATGATGCCAATCGAAAGAATAGCTAAAAAATAATAACTCTGCCTAAGTAACATAGTATTTTAAAAGAAAGGAACAACGTGAAATTAATCATTTTAATCAAATAAAAAACATACATGAAACTGCCGTAGTCAATTAAGTAGGTATTTTTTTGTAAATTAATTAATTAAATGCTCAAAATGTGATCCCTCTTGTCTTACGCAAATCGCCAATCTTTTATCAAACGCTGTCATAAACTGTTCCATTTTCAAATTATAAATTATTTATTTTTGTTTTTAATTTGCCTTCTGTCTAGCTTACAGAGGACGTATTGAAATACAAGTTTTATCATTTCATCTACACGTGCACTTATAATAAGGAAAACTATGTTAGTACCTATTTTATGAAGTGGGTACTTATTTACGAATAATCAATGCTATCTTTGGAATGATAATATCGCTACTTTTCGAACGTCGTCGGCAATAAATAACTTTCTTGAAATTTGACTCAATCATTTTATGTTGTTCCTTTCTTTTAAAATACTATGTTACTTAGGCAGAGTTATTATTTTTTAGCTATTCTTTCGATTGGCATCATAAAAGTAGGGTGTTTTTTTTTTCACATTTAAGTCGGTTCGATTCCCAGCCGAAGCAAGTAATTTTTAGAAAATCTATGAATGCAGAATTACTAACTTTTAAAAATAACATAAAGTCTTCTTTGAGCAAAATTCACTATCTACGATATTTAAGGTACTTCCCCTTCATGTCCCATAACTTTGGGACGCCCTGTATATTTATATTATTTTCCTATAGTAAAGTAATTAAAGTAAATAATTATGGTGGAAAACACGGTGGATAGATACTGACAAGTGAAGGCAAAAGGTTCTGTAGCAGAAACGGAATATACGAGGAAAGCACAACATCAAAAGAAAATGCTCTTCGACACGGAAGGATTGACTTAACTGTGGCCGACTTAAGCTGGTGTATACCGGGTGTACCACTTGAATGGAAAACGTGATGTACAGTCACGTTCAAAAGTGCAGTCATAGTCCAAGTTCAAACGATAAAATTTTATTTCGAACACCTTTGTATTTCTTTCTTTCTCTTTGCTTGCATTAAATACAAAGATTTTCGAAAAAAAAATAACTGTTTGAATTTTGACTATGACTGCAGTTTGAAAACTGACTGTACATAATCAGTTGATGGGAAATGTTACACAAGGGAATAAAAAAAACGGATTCATTTTATTAAAATCCAATTGAAACGGATCAAATCTTTGTAATAAACATTATAGAGGAAAACCATAGCAACTAGTTTTCTTATAAATTATAACAGACCACATCAAAAAATTATGCGACATTTTCTGTATTTTAGTACTAAAAAAAGGAAAGTTAGTGGGATCTGGTTACCGTAAATGAAAGGACGTGGCTGGTTTACCCTTAAGTTAAAGAAACAATTACCAAATCTTGTTCCTATTTACCCATCCTGATTCTCTAACTTCAATGGTAATGAACTTCATTTTCATTTTCTACGTTAATTGGTCAAATTTCACAGTTGGAACTTGCTTCAGTTGACGATGAATTTCATTACAATTGAAGCTAGCATCGAGTTTACGGTACGACCATGTGTAAAAACTACTTATGAAAATGATACGAGTCCGAGAAACTTATCTTTATAAAGCAGTTGGAGATTCCTATCTAAAAAGATAAGAGATTCACAATTCTGGCGATAGTATTTTCATTGCACATTCAAATTGGTTCGGGCCAGACTCTTTTTTTACCCATTGTTTGAGAGACATTTCCTTTTCTTAGTATTACGCAATACTAAAATAAAAACGTACGGTTATTTTTTTTATTGACACTACAAAGTTATAAAAATACAGTTCAATCCGGTCGCATAATATTTTATCATGCGACAGTTTATTACAAACTAAATAATATTGACTGTAATTACCCTGCAGTACTGATAATTACTATGAAAATTTACTTACCTTTATGTTTTATATGTGGATAATGTGGATTTAGATACCACTTTTTTTATCCCAAATGAGGTGGTCATAGATATACCAAACATTAAAATGGGTAATCCCGGTAACAAAATCCACGGTTCACCATTCGAAGTATACAGATATGCACACGTGACAGGGTGAGCTTATATCGCCATTGGAACGTTCAAGTCTATAGATGTTTTATGATGGAAAGTCCCATACTCACGGGAAGAAATGAGTTGGTTCTATTTTTTACGGCCAAATACACACGGCACTGCTCTTAATTCCTAAAAAAATATAGATTGAAAAGTAGTAATGCTATAGCTTGTAAGTAAATAGATGGTTACCTTACTTCGCATTCCTGCGTTTAAGGCGAGGGTTCCCCATTGCATCGTATCCCGTTCTAACAAGCATAAAATTTGCAATTAGCAATCCGCTTGGAGCGTAAAAACACGTTTTTGGTGATATTTTTCTTTGTACAATTATTATGACTCCAGCGAATGCTAGGTTGTCCGTATAAACGTAATATTATCATCAATCCACACAGATTTTGTACGGTTTTATCGTGTCACAGATGTTAATAAAATAAAAAAATGCGTTTCAAGCATTTTTTGCACGACATATGAATTTTACACGTGCTGCGGTTACAACATTTTGCATTTTAGACATTATAAGATGTTTTTTTTTCATTCGTACTTGACGTCAATCACACCTGATGTTAAGTGTAGATGAGGTCGAAGGTGGAAGCGTACTGGCCCGGAAACCCCTACACATTTGGGGACTGGCTATCTTATCTCTGACAACCAGAACACAACAATGCTATTAACATTGCTGTTTGGCGGCAGATTTAGATAAGATGGTGGTAGCTAGCCAGGCGGACATTTAGACACATCTAAATCTAATGCAAATGCACCACAGTGAAAATTAGACATTTTGCATTTTAGATACCTAATTTAGACGTGCTGCAGTTAGACGTTTGCATTTTCGAGTTTTAATTTTAGACGTAATAGAGATGAAAATGAATAAGTGCTTTTTCTAGTCGGATTTTAGTATTTAAACTTTTATTTTATTCAATGTAGAAAAGTGACCTGAACCGTTCCGCATCTGTTGATGCTTTCCATCTGAATCTGTATTGCCAAACCACATATGGTAGAATCTTACTTATTTTTCCGGAGTTACACATGTACCAGCGTTCGAATCATTAAATTACAATGTTCCTAAGTTGTTGGAGAAATATGTAACTATTCTAAAGGGATCTGAAGTTTAACTTTTGCTGTAGCCGCCTTTGTATTAATTAAACTTTGATTTACAATTACTTGTTACGAACATGGAACTTTCCTATTTAAACTGGAACCTCTTATAGTTTAGCCGTGCCATATGTATACCGTATTTCAATCTACTTTGCCTTCTATTGTAGGAATATTTTAAAAAAAGCAAAAAAAAATCACTCAAAAATGTAGAAGTTACACCTACATCTTACCGAACACACACCTCTACAGATGTATTTTTGAACTTGATTACGAATAACTTTCCCCAAGACACGATAGTTGAAATCGATCGTTCGTTTATGTTACAAGTTAATTTTGTTGTAACTAAAGAAAATATTCTTGTTTCGAATTTTCTTCGTTAGTTTTTGGTATTTAATCTTACCTATGTGATATAGCATATCTATATACAGGGTGAAATTTATTCGTGTAATTCCTGTTTACTTTACTCCACTTCTGATTACGAACAACTTTATAAACCATTCTGGAACCACCTTCGTATGGAAGTCCAACAATTTTCGGCTGAATTCAGTTGTGGTTCCTAGTGGAACAGAAAATTGTTGGACGACCATACTAAAGGTGGCTACAGAATGGTATACCTGTATCGCTAATTGAAAGTTTTTTGATCGAATACGGCTAAGGTTCCTAGTGGAAAGTTGTTCATAATCAGGAGTGGAGTAAAGTAAACAGGAATTACACGAATTAAATTTCACCCTGTATATAGATATCACATAGGTAAGATTAAATATCAAAAACTAATGAAAAAAATTCGAAATAAGAATATTTTCTTTAGTTACAACAAAATTAACTTGTAACATAAACGATCTCGCTTTATGTGCACACAGGTTGGAATGTCTTAGATTCCACAGGTTCTGGCACTCTGCAAGGAATTCCGACCCTAAAGATAGTCCCTGATACAGAGTGTAGCATGAAACAGGAGCTAATATCAAATAATAATCGACAAATTCCTAGTCAGATTCACGCACCTACGGTTCAGGATAAAAATTTTTGAGCTGCTACTTTCTCTTTTTCATACCATAACACACAATATATGAAAATCTTGACTGAATAGATATCTATGGAGTTAAAGATATGATAGCCATGCGCAAAATGTATGAGTCTAGTGAAAAGAGAGACACATTTCTATTGGATATAGAGATGTGTATCACTCATCAAATTCACTTCAGTGCTCAATTGACACACCCATATACAGGGCGTCCCACGGCTATGCCACATGGAGGGAAAGTACCTTGAATTTTGTAGATGGAACATTTTACTGAAAGAAGACATTATTTTAATTTAAAAAACAATTTAAACTGCATTCATAGATTTTTAAATAAGTACATGGTTGAACCGGGAATCGAACCATTTATTTATAAAAAAAAATTACCATGTAACTTTATCATACCGATCGAAAGGCTTCATCATAAGGATTATTTTTTGCTAAATAACATATTGTCAGAAATAAAAGGAAGACCATGAATTTTAACATTAGATGTTCAATTTTGTTCAGAAAAATGAAAAGCTGACATTGCCGTAAGGACATACAACTGACATTATCATTACTAATACTAATTACCCACTCGAGAAGTATGCATCATTTCCCTATTATAATTTAAGTTCATGATAAAATGATAAAGAGATACGTAATTAGTAAGTAGGACTATCTCAATGAACATTTTCTTTCCTGGATCGGGACAAATGGACGAAAAAATGGCCGCCGAGATCCCCAGATCTAACCCCGTTAGATTTTTTTTATGGGGTTATGTAAAAAATTTACTTTACAAGAACCAGTGTCAAAGTGTCCACGAGCTACAAACTGAACTTCGACGTATTATTCTAAATATCCACCACAACATGATCAAAAAATCGACAGGGAGCGAAATAATCAAAAGAGTGCGACTTTGTATTGAACAGGATGGGACTCATTTTGAGCATTTGATAAATTTGATTAATTTTGTATTAAAAATGTTAAAATTCATGGTCTTCCTTTTATTTCTGACACTATGTTATTTAGCAAAAAATTATCCTTATGATGAAGCCTTTCGATCGGTATGATAAAGTTACATGGTAATTTTTTTTTTATAAATAAAGGGTTCGATTCCCGGTTCAACCATGTACTTATTTAAAAATCTATGAATGCAGTTTAAATTGTTTTTTAAATTAAAATAATGTCTTCTTTCAGTAAAATGTTCCATCTACAAAATTCAAGGTACTTTCCCTCCATGTGGCATAGCCGTGGGACGCCCTGTATATATAATATTGTGGCCTAAGAAAAAATATATTTTTTTTTCTTAGGCCTATATTATATTATATTTATGCATACTTATCTATAATTATTTCTTTAGTTGGTAGTATCGTGCACCCTACCTGTTTTTCTACCACAAATGCCCTATAGCTGTGGGTTGTCTGGAAGAGATCGCTTTTAGTGATAAGACCGCCTAATTGTGTTCTATTATTATCATAAAAAAATATTGTAAATTATTTTGCGCAATAAAGAGCATTTGTATTGTATTGTATATCCATCTCGCTCAAGTTTCAATAATTATAATAATTGAAATGTACTATTTAAACACTATATAATTCATTCCATTTGGACTGCATGATATATTTTTAATAATTGATGTATGTGCATCTGTCTCGTTTTCTTTAGTGAAGTTTCACTCAATCAATCTTTAAGAAGGTTTCACTCAATCAATCTTTAAGATAGTACGAGCGAGAGATACTTTTGCGTCTATGTAAATGGCCTAGTTAGTTTCTATCTGTATCTTAGAAGATAAGTACAATCGGACTGAAAAGTCCGGTCCCATCTCAAACGATCTAAATTTTCGGATATGCACTTTTGGACCCCGCTGTAACTAATGAAAATGCTGAGGTCGGTTTAGATCATCAGATAAAATTGCAGAAGACCACATGGCTAACATTACGGAGAAACAATTTACGGCAGTATAATAATAAATTGATGCAACCTCCAGTTTCATTTAGAATGCAGATTACTTAGAATACTTCTAAGTAAAGCAGTAGTAGATACCGAGCAAAAGTTTTCCTATACTAATCATAAGACTGAAAAAGTTTTCACATTTTTGTAAATACAATTATAAGTTGTGGCCACTTAGCAAATCCTGTTCAACGTGCTACAGAAACAATCTAAGCGAATTTTCTTGTGGAAGTCATCCTAAGAAAATGTTTTAAAATCGTGTCACGAGAGAGATGCCGTATCAAATAAATATACTGTTTTTCGTTATGTAATCATTGGAAGTTCAGACCTGTGATCATACCCACTTTTTACCCGACTGCGCCAGAGAAAATATGTAATGAATTGTATACTTAAAAAAAAAAAAAACAAAAGAACAATGATCCTGTGGGTTTCTTCTTCTTTTCCCACAGATGATTTCCCTTTCCGAAGCGGTAGTAGCTTGGAAATGCTAATTGACAGAAAAATGCTTAAGCCCTATTTTTATTTCCAATAGATTTAAATTGACATTTAACAAATGATATCATGTATCTTACGTTGAAATAAAATGCTTGAAGTCTGAAGTATTACCGTTTTAATGGCGATGGGCTCAGACCTATCACTTGTGCTTTTCTGAATATTTCCTACGGAGAAACGTGGATGTTGTTACGAGCATTAAACTCTTAATGATTGGAATACGTAAAAAATAATGCTTGGGATATCTCTGATCATCTCATTTGGGATAAAGTTCGTGACATTTTCACATAATATTCCTTGTAGGTAACGTATTCCATCTCTACGTATTAATTTTATAGCAAGGTAACAATTGGAAATTCGCAAAAATATTTATCCCTCTCGTGTAGATAAGAAATAATTTTCTCAACAAGAAATATGGAGAGCATTTGAAGGCGAGTACACAAATGGGTTGTGAGCAGGAATACAGCTTGTCACTTAACGGAAATAGCGTATGAAAAGTGAATGTCCTGATCGAAGCAAAAATGGATTCCAATAGAAAATCTATTGGCACAATCGAATGTGGGAATTTATGAACTACGATTTGCTGTATTGAATGGAAATACATAGGTCAAGTGTGAATAAAATGTGGGCTGAATTACAGGGTAATTCTGAAGCAACTTTGTCCTTGTGTAGTCTGATGAACGTTTGTCACTAATAATTCTCTCTTTCGCTATTTAGGTTAGGTACAATGGGATTGACATATCCAAAAGGATAAAAATCCCAAAATAAAGTAAGTTTAAAAACAAAAATACTGGGTAATTTTCGTGCGTGATCGCAGCCCAATGTTTTGAGGATGTCATCTTTGCTCAAGTATAGTTCCAGGGCCCAGCTTTGTAAAACTAGATAATCGTTTCAATTACAAAACAAACGGAAGTCTTCTATTTATGTGACGCAAAAAGAGGGATGTTACAAATGTGAAGCACGTGTCTGTCTGTCTACATATAGATGTATATACGGCTTAACCGATTTCCATCAATCATGGCTGAGTACCACAACGCCATCACCAAATTTCGAAATTATAAAACCATTTTCAAATCTGTTGAACTGATTTCGCTCTAAGTTGCAAACAGACAGACACACGTATACACAGATAGACATATGTATCAAACTTATAACATCCCTCTTTTTGCGTCACATAAAGGGAATACTTCCGTTTGTTTTGTGATTGAAACGATTATCTTGAATATTTTTGTTTTTTTTTTTATATAAGTTAATTTACCAGACAATTAAATAGAATGCCAAATTTTCGTGTTTGTTTTGGGAGATGATTCCCATATATGACCGATCCCGGTGACTCCACTCCCCGTCACATATATATTACGCCTCACCGAAGCTAACTTTCTGAATAACTAAACAAATCCAAAAAAATAATAATTGACATTTAACGATTGGCTGGCACAAGTTTAGATCATAATGCTTAGATTATATCTTGATATAATCTACAGGTACAAATGTTTATTTGTCATGTCATACATTCATTTAAAACTTTACTAACAAGTTTATTTATTTCAAATTAATTGAAGTTTAATATGCATTGTTTTAGAACTTCTTTTTTATATTTGTTAATAGGTATTAATATTAGAATGATTGTATGTGAGTATAAATTATAATACGCCATCGTTTTAAGATCGGACCTTTGCGGGTTGCGACATATCTATATTTGTGAATAAAATGTATATTCTTTTGTGCAATAAAGAGTAAATGTATTGTATTGTATACAAATTGTGTTTTGACATCGTTGTAGGATTCCGTTACACGTGTATTTTTCGTACAAGAAATTGACTAATGTCAAAAAGATAAAGATAAATCGGAACATAACTCAATATATTAACCAATGGCTTTTTGGTATGAACTCAGTGAGTGAAGTAGCATTTTTGTTTTTATTTCTTGTTTGTGCATTCTGAGTTTCCGAGTTTAATAACGGCACAATAAAAGTCCGTGATGGTATACAAGTGAAGGGAAGTGTAAATCGAAGTGCATTACGAAGGTTCTGGGTTCCCACAAGAAGCCAAAATCTTCCGTAAAGCATTCTGTCACTTCACTGAAGACTAATACAGAAGACTAAGCTACATGGGCTTAGATCCCTTTGCCTTCCAACATTGGTGGAGAATAAAAAAAAATATTAACCAGTGGTGAACTAATATCAAAAAGTCAAATTTACGGGTTATTCGAAATTAATGGGTAAACTACTCTTCAACTAGGCTTATCAAAAATGCGAAGTTAATCTGTGATTCTCGCTATTAGCGAAACCCCAGATCCCGAGTGGACGATTCGTCAAACACGTCAAGATGTAATTCTTATTCTAGCGATGATATGTTGTACACAGAACTCACCTTTAACATGTCTGAAAATGTTTCCAGCTGTTTCCGAAGGACCTTGTATTTTGCGCATAGAAACTTGTTGAAACTCTTGAGTACAAGCTTATGAACTTATTACATGAAAAATTTTACTCCCCTGTGGGCATTGTGAACAAAAGTACAAAAGGAAAACATTGATTCAATTATACAAGTAAGATATGTGTAGTCATTTATAAATGTATTTATTTCCAAAAAAAATATATTTGTGTAGTTTATCAACCATCTGGTATCCATGACACAAGCCTAGATGCATACTGTGGACCTAGATGGCGCTGTGTGTTTGTGCAAAGATTTATATGTACGACACGAACGTGGGTAGGAACCAAATGCAGTAACACTGGGAGATACGAAATAGTTTTGGGACGTGAACATTAAGGACTCACTTTAATCACGAAAGTAGGTACCTACAATTATTTCAATCTCTGACTTAACTATCTTAACAGAGCTTTAGATTTTCCACAGATTTATAATGCTAAAAGTAGACCGAACATAATGACTAAATATTAAATGTGATTTCAAGTCATGTCAAGTGCTAACCAGTAGTGCATAGAAGGAAAAAACACTCGGACCAATTTTCATATAATTCCTTCGCTCGCTTCGCTCTCCGGCTTGCACCTCGCCGTTTATGGACTGCTTCAGCTAAGCAATAAAAATTTAGGCTTTGACAGCTGGTCTTTAATATTTGGCATAAAAATCTCGCACTCAAATCGGACAGCGCATTACTGAAATACATCGGAACAAAAACTGGACACGCACACACACACATACAACGCCGGCAAAGGCACAACACCCGTCGCTTTTCGTCGGGAGTTAAGAATACGCCAGGAACAATGACTTTAATTTACATAGACAACCGGTTGGTGTAGTGGATAGTGACCCTGTCAGCGAAACCAACGGCTGCGGATTCGAAACCCGCGAGGGGTAAATGTTTGTGTGATGAACATTTATTCCCGAGTCATGGATGATTATATTTATAAATAAATAAATGTAGTTGTAGAAGAGCGGAGCCTCCTAATACAGGTAAACATTTTTACTTAAAAGGAGACCCCTAATGCTGTTGCAGATAATAAAAATAAGTTACTTTAATAAACATTTTTGATTTTGATTTTTGAAATTAATAAAAATATTTTTATGTATGTTTATCCGTTACCTAATATCCTTAGCATAAACTTTGATTAGTTTGGGACTAGATGATTGGTGTAAGTATCCGAAATATTTATTTATTATTATTATTTATTTTATTTCAGTGTTTTTCAAATCTGTATACCCACAAACGTCTATGTGTGATGTATATGAAATATGTATGAAGGCTCTTTCAGTTTAAATATAATATCAGAATTTTTTTAATTAAAACTACTTTTCACATATGAGATGATGAAACTGTTTCATAAAGATTTAAATGAAAAACATTATTGAAATGCTCTGTGAGTCGCAAAAAAAACGCAGTCGCAAACTTTTAGCTTGATTAAAATTAAAACTCCTGAAATTAAAGATCCTGGTTTTACCCGGTACGTGGTGCCCAAAACTGTCAAAGGTTTTGTCGGAAAATAATAAATATGGCGGTCATAACATAAAGATGCAAAATAAAATTTTCGGTGCTACAATATTGAGTGGAGTGTCGTTCAATAGGTCTTTTAATGTCATTATGAACGATTTAAAAATATAACAATATTGAACGAATTTATTACACTTACTTACTTACTTAACCGCCTCCGTGGCTCTATGTAAACAACATTGGGTTTACGATTCGGAGGTCGCGGGTTCGATCCCCAGCGGGGTACATGTTTAAGTACTCGGTTTGGTTGGTCATAAGGTATTTTCAATGTCCGCCTGGCTTGCTACCACCATCTTATCTAAATCTGCCGCCAAGCAGCAATGTTAATAGCATTGTTGTGTTCCGGTTGTTAAAGATAAGATAGCCAGTCCTCCAAATGTGTTGGGGTTTGCGGGTGGAAAGGTGGAAGCGTACTGACCCGGAAACCGCAACACATTTGGGGGACTGGCTATCTTATCTTTAACAACCGGAACACAACAATGCTATCAACATTGCTGCTTGGCGGCAGATTTAGATAAGATAACATGTACCCCGCTGGGGATCGAACGCGCGACCTCCGGATCGTAAACCCAATGTTGTTAACATTGAGCCACGGAGGCGGAGGAGGCACTTACTTCAAGTTTTACCTCTAACTACACCTGTTGAGGTTCAGGTGTTCAGGTATTTTAAAGTCAATATGAATTTTCTGTGACAATTTCAAAATAGAACAAAATTTAACGAATACATTACAATTAGAAACATATTATGTAAAAACAGCCTTGTTTAGTACTTATAGTGAAATATTTATGCATCTTAGTTTATTTTTTTTGTAATGTTTAGTTTAGTTTTTTTTAATATTCTATTTATTAGCGTACCAATATCAAGTTTCACCACTAAACATTTTCAGGTTTAACCCTGACGCTCGCATAATTCATAGATATCTGAAATTGGTACTGTCTCCATATTGGCACATGATTCTCAAGTTGGGTATATCAAACTTCCCTGCCTAGCGACACCTAACTAAATCTTTCCTACGCCTCTGTTAAGTTGATTGTATGTGCTAAGTGATAGTAAACAGGGACACAATCATAATAAACTTCGGCAGTACGCTGTGATGACGTCATACCAATATGTTGCACACGACAGTTGGGGTATGTCAATTTCATGCATAAATCGGACTGTCAGTGAAATCCAATCGAATTCATTAGGCGATTAATCTGAAACTGTTACGATTCAGAAGAGTTTGAAATATGCGGCTATGAGTAATGCGTTCGGCTCGACGTGTCACAAAATGGCATTCGAGTTTGTAAAGGCAGAAATAAAAAAATGAATAGATTTTTTTAAACATAGTAAGTACTTAGGGCCGGCAATTAAATATGAAATATAATGTCGGACAAATGTCCATCTCTAACTGCATGGCAGATGTGACGATTTTCTTTGCGTTTTTCATGACATTTTCACACATTTCCTGTGTTATATCACGAAGATGATTAGAAACTCTGACCACTATACCAAAAGGTCGCGGGTTCGAATCCCGCTAAGGGCGTATGTTTTTATGTGTACCCGAGTTATGGATGTTTTCATTTATAATAAGTATTAATTTACAAAAAAAATGTATTTATGTAGTAAATCAACCATCTGGTATCCACAACACAAGCCTATAGTTGCTTCTTAATGTGGAACTAGATGGCATTGTGTGCATGTCAAGCGATATTTATATTTATTATTTATATATTTCAGTATCTCGGATATTTTGTTTTAATTGTTGAAGGTTCATTGGCCTGTTAGCATAGACACGTCCCTTTAGATAGCCTCACAGAAAAAAGTCAGGAGCTGTTAAATCCGGAGATCTTGGGGGCCAATCAATGTCACCGTTTCTCGAAATTAATCGAGCCGGGAATGTTCTTTTCAATTAATATTGTGGCTGAGTTGTTTTAATAATTAAAACTTGTTGTACAGTCGTAAAACACTCCATAACAAACTTGTCGTATCTACACAAAATAATTTTCACGAAACAACAACTGTCATATTTGCCGCCAAAACAAAACAGCAAAAAAAAGTTGTGTACCTCCAATTTGCCCATCCTGTATCTACTAATTGAACATAAAGAAAATCCCCGAAGACAATATGTTAAAAGCTTCGAAACGGTCTTAGCGATTAATCAATTCAATATATTTATTGGATCACAAACAATGCAGAGGTACCTAAGTCGCAGAATTAATATACCTAGTTATTTATATGATAAGATATATGAATAATACAAACTAGGAAATTTGGAGAAAACCAACTCGAAGACCCCAAAAACGTAATCAGCCCCGAAATCTAAGCAAGAAAACGTGTTCAAGATCGCTATCATGTGGCAGACATTTATTTGATAATCTATGTCATTATCATCGTATTACGTATTAATATTTATATGATACTAACTTTCCGTCCGCGGCTTCGCTTGTGTGCAATAATTTTATCGCGGATACGTTTAATTTGTTTATCCCGCGGGAACTGCTAACTTTATCGAGATAAAATAATCCTATGTTTTAATTCAGGGTCTACCTACATACCAAATTTCATTCAAATCTGTTCATCCGTTTCGCCGTGATGGAGCAACAAACAAACATCAAAACTTCGCATTTATAACATTAGTAAGATTTAAGTACACATCTATATTATATGATTTTATATTTATTGAATATCCTTTTATTTATTCATTTATTTTATTTAATTTCCATTTGTCTAAGCTTACCAATTATTTATGTAATAAATATAAATAAATACTTACAAATGACCTAATAATTACTTAATTACTTAGGCCTATATCTCTGCAGTGGGATGTTTACGGGCTGATGATGTTCATGACTTACAAATGTATAGATTGAATATATTTATTTTAAATAAATTTATCAAACGGATGTATAGAGTACCAAATACAATTATGTAAAAATGATCTGAAAGCTGCTGAAAGTAGTAAAAGAAAGCTGTAAAAATGATCTGAAAGAGGTCACTTTCTGTGTCTAGAGCTAATTAATGGCCTCAGTTTCTTTTTATTTATTTGTAACATAATGTTTACCTTTGACTTCGCGTGACAATTACTATTAAGTACACAACACACACAATTGTGAGTCTGTAGGGGAAACTAGGGAACATATCATTTGGTCCCGACCTTGTACCTAAGAATTACATTAATATGTAGGTACCTAATAACGTGGTTCATTTTTCAAAGTCAATTTCTCGGCACTTGAAATAAATTCAACGAATATAAGGACAATAGTGAAACTTGCAACTTAACTCACAGCTAAAAGCTTTTAAGGGTAGGTAAGTAATTAAAGTTCTCTGAGTGCATTGATATTGTAGAAGTTAAGTTTAAAGAAATGTACCTCTTCTTCCAGTTCCCTCTGAGAAGCAATTCAAGCTTGACGATTGTATAATGAACATCAAGTTATACTGGGTGAAATCGTATAACTCCAGAAAACCACTGTTCTGAGAGTTTTTTTTTTTATGCACCACGGCTTCGTACTTGACCTCAATCACACCTGATATCTTGCAAACTTTATACTGAAATGGAAAATACTTTGTGGAATGACATCAATAACCTTACGGAATAATCCGCAGGTGATGCTTACGGTTGCATCCTGTATATACTGTATATATACTATGTGTACATATATACTGGTCGTTAGGGAAGTCGATGCAAACCCATAAGAAGGTGATAGTTGAAGCCATTTGGAACATTTTAATCCAAATTTTTTAAAGTTCAAATTCTTAAGGTAATTAGAGATAATCGGGTATTTTTTTTAAAGAAAAATGCATAAGTGATTTCTTCTTAATTTTTCTTGAAATTTTACCTCTAATAAAGTGTTATTTAAGAATTTATGTGTAAAAAAAAATAAACTATTAAAAGAAACTGGAATTATTTAAAAATATTAAAGTAACATAAGGTTATGCATCGACTTTTCTAACACTCGGTATATTACTAGACCTCTAACCATCAAAGGTCTATCACATTTCAGAGTTATATAGATCTGGGTTCGAAAACTGTACTTTTAAAAAGAATAAAAAAGTAATAACTATTTCAACAAATAATATTAAAAATGTCATGAGTATATTAATGAAATGGCGTACGAAAATACTAATTGAGAAAGCAAAAAAAAACAACTAAGTGATAAAAATCTCGCCGAAAATTGTTTGTCAGATTTTCACTTGCCAACTAATGTTTGGCAGAATGTTATTTCGTCGAATAATCATTTGCCAACTTATCATATAATTTTGTTTTATTTCCCAACCTCACAGTTACCAACTTATGTTTGGTCTGCTTTTCATAATGACACTTTTTAAAATGCCACCTTTCAAGTAGCACAATGTTTTAATTTGCGTAATATTCCTTTAGTTGTTTATTGTTTACCAAATGTTGAATTAAATAGGGTTTCATTTCTCTATGTATACTGTCAACCTAACAGAAGGGCATGGCGAATTTTCGGCGAAAAGACAGGATACCGATTTCGGCACGTACAAATAATAGAACCAACCCGTTACTTTCCGTGGGTGTTGTGAAACGCGACTATGGGACTTTCCACCGAAAAATATCTATAGACTTTTTAACAGCGATGGGCTTACACACATTCACGTTTGCATTTCTGTAGATTTGAAAAGATAAATCGTGGATGTTTACTGTACACTTTTAATGTTTGGAATACTCTATGACCACCTCATTTGGGATAAAGGTCGTGTTTTATGTATGCATTGTGGACAGCAAGAATTTCTTAGATTTAAATTATCATCATAGTCGGAGACTAGCCTTTAGATCATTCTTAGTATATCCAACTAACTAATATTATAAATGCGAAAGCTTGGATGTTTATTTATTTGTTTATTAGTTGCTAAATTGAGTTGGATGAAATTTTGTATACGATAAACAAATTTCCGCGATAAAGTTATTCCACGCAGACAAAGCCGCGGGTGGAAAGCAACTAGCTTCAATACTGTAGATCAAAGAGTCACGGGCCACAACCATTTGCAACATTTACTTTTCGTGTTATAAGACATCTTTATAAATTCCAATCCAGTCAATCCACTATCGAATATACTCGTATGTATACCAATGACGCGTGAGTGACGTCATAACCTAAGATCATTATTATCTAACAGCATAACCATAAAGGATCCAATTATTGGATTTATCCTTATTTTATGATGCGAGTATTTGTATCGGCTTAACAAAACCAAGGCCCTTGGCATTATTTTCCTAATTCCGTTTTTTGCGTTTAATTAAGAATATCCTACAATTTGAATTGACTCTTTATTTTTTACTAGATTTACGCCCGCGGCTTCCCCTGTGTGGAATAACTTTATCGCGGAAATTGGTTTATCCCGCGTGATACTTACTCTATCGGGATAAAAAATATCCCATATTCATTCTACCTATGTAACAAATTTCATCCAAATCCGTTCATACGTTTCGCCGTAATTGAGCAATAAACAAAGAAATAAATAAATAAACAATCTTCAAGAGCAGGGTGATTAGGCATCTACTGAGATCGCGTGCTTCATCTTCGGCCACATCGTCACTTTCCATCAGGTGAGATTGTGGTCAAACGCGTATCCAGTTAATCATAAAAACAAACGTCCAAACCTTCGCATTTATAATATAAGTTAGATTATCCGACTATAGCAAAAGGGGGTGGGTAAGTACGTAGTTACCTGTAAGTAAAAATATTGGAACAAATAATATTTAAAAAATGGTACGCAATAATTTTATTTTCTTAGCGCACACGATTATGGCTGGCTAGTTTGGACAAGGAATAATATAGCTATACCTCGAGTCAATGCAACCAGCTTTTGGGTACAATTCCTCCCACGAAGGACTTGGGATAACTTTTTATATTAGAAATGATTTTTCGATCCATCTTGTATAAGGACGAGCGCTTGAAAAGTTAAGAAAACGTTGCCAATATTGAAATGAACGGGGATGTCACAAAAGACGTACCTTCTCGTGTTTTACAAGATGACGAAAATGGTAATTTTTTAAATTACTGCAAGTACACAAAATGTGAATAAAAAAGGTCAAAAGAAATGATTTCATGTGTGTCATCCTTTAGTTGGTGCTTTTAAATAAAAAAAATTGTAAACGTATATGCTGGCGGACTTATTTTGTTACCGACAAGCCTACAACACAGAAAAGAGACAATTAATTTAGTTTGTTCTTTTAAAGTTCCTTACGTTTGATTAAGAATGCACCAAGCCACTCTAAACCAAATACAAACAAATTGTTTTTTTGGTACATGAAAAATACAACTTTATTGCAGATACAGGACTCCAAACGTCAACGGTTTTTTTCTTGTACATTCATCAATGCCATTGGCCTACAATAGTTGCAGGAAACACGAAATCTATGAATTTTTAATTTGTATATTATTTCATCCCATTGTATTTCTACTAAATAAAACATAGATTTATAATTTTACCCTATTTCTAATAGCAGTTTTTGCATTACTATTGGTGAAAAATTATATCTCATGTAGATAAAGATCTTAGTTGATCTTTTAACACGTCAATTAGGTACAGTCGTTGTCAAAGTTAATCATACATTGATATCTCGAATGATTAATACCGATTCAAGCTACACCAATTTCAGTTGTCTAAAATGTCTTTTATCTAGACTAGCATTTTACGGAACTAAGGATGTTATTAGCTTAAATAGGCAGCATGGTACCATTAATAATTTAAGATAACCTTGTATAGTTAATAATGGAGCAGACTGTACATTGCAAAATAATATTACCTAATTAAAAATGTCATAATAGTTTTTAAGTTGTTTTAATATGTCGAGAGCGGGGTGAATAGGCATCTACTGAGATCGCGAGCTTTATGTTCGTATGTTCGGCCACATCCATCATTAAAAAAAAACAAGTTTTTGGTCTATATGAGATATAATTTTCAACATGTCAAACTGCAAAATATTAAAAATAGGGTAAACTTAGTAATCTCATCTACACTTAACATGAATATGCGAGTGAAGTCAAGAGCTAACGTGTTGCGCATAAAAAAACTCTTTTTCAATATTTTCAATCAAATTTCCCGATGGCAGTGTTTGTGTTATATTTTTTTTTCATTCGTTCTATATTTCATTAGTGTCTATAAATAGAAAAGTTGAAAAACATGTTCCTCCATCGGAAAACGGTCAGAATCTTAGACGAATAATCCGGCTTAGGTCAAAAGAATTTCTGCTGTAAGTCACTACTGGCTGAAGGTTTTTCTTTAACATGCCTATATGTTAGAAGTCAAAGGTATTTTAATAGTGCTTATGTAATTTTCTTGTAGGTACTCTTGATGATTTTAGCGTAATTCAAATAAAATTTATTTCGCAGAATACGCGATGAAGTAGAGAAATGAATTCAGTGAAAATGAGGTTATGTAAATATAATCCAGGTACTTTGTATGATATAATTTTACTAAAAATAACCTAAGTATCTAATTATAATTTAAATACATGTCATCATCATATCAAGACCCACCTCCACACCCTCCCACTGCAACTCCTGTAGCCAGGATCAACAACGGTACAGCTGAACGTCGCCTACTGAAAGTAAGCGAAGCGGGTCCCGAGAAAAGACTTTCATCATCATATCAGCCGAAAGACGTCCACTGCTGGACAAAGGCCTCCCCCAAATATCTCCACAACGATCGGTCCTGCGCTGCCCGCATCCAGCGGGTTCCGGCGGTCCACCTCGTGGCCACGCTGCGTCTTCCGGTGAGTGGTCACATACATACACATATTTGATTTGGTGGAGTCAGGAACCACGATTATTTAAAGATCTGTTGTTGTTCTAAAATGAAACCCCGGTTGACAAAGACCTGGCAGATACCTCGAGCAGCGAGATAGCCTTAGCATTCAATAGGGTAATGCTGCATTTGGGCACCCTCCTCGGACGGTAGGAAACGCGTTTGTACCTCGAACACGTAGTCTACCTTTCATAATCTTCAAAAGCACAAAAGTCTTCGATATAGCTCTGAAATTACTAACAAAAGACGAAACGATATAGTTTGCCCTAACAGCTCAGGAACAAATCATGCATTTTCATCTAGATTGTACGTGTTCCTAGGACCACTTCTTTATAATAGATTAAATGCAAAAATTGCCATGTACCACCTTACCTAATAATAAGAAATTACTATACAAGATTTTCTTCAAAATTTGACCTACGAGGCTTCAGAGAAGTTATTGACTGTCTTGATGTAATCTTTAAGCATAGATTTATTCTGTATATCTACTTTATTTGTAGATTTTTAGCTTATACCTATACTTATGATTATATTATTTTAAGTCATAGAAGCCCTAGCTTCGCTTGAAACACAGGATTTTCCTACTTTAGGGCCTAGTGTTACAGTTCGCAATTAAGTATAATTATGTAGATTTTATGTTTTAATGTACCATAAGAATTAATAAATATATTTGATTTGATTTGATAGGTATGAATATGGAGAGTAGATGGCACGTGCGACTGTTTCCGTGTTTTGGCTTTTTTAACTGTGTGTTTTAATTTATCTATGATATTTAATCATAAACTTTTATATAAATGTAACTTAATTAAAACACAAAGTAAAAAGCAAAAACACGGGAACAGACCCGAACACGCCCTATACCTTCCATAACCTATGAAAAGTAAAAAACGTTTTCGAAGTCCGGGAACCCTCCCGGCATCCCCTGCGGCATTACCCCGTTGAATGGCAAGGCTAATTCGCTTCTCGAGGTAGCTGCTAGCTATTTTGTCATCCGAGATCTCATTTAAGCGCGACGACAGATCTTTAAAAAATCGTCGCGCTTGGACCCCACGGGCTTAAGGTTTCGACTCCACAGGGCATGTAGGGCGATGTAGTTTTAAATAATAACATGTTGACTTTAAATAAGCGATATTTTTGTATCATACACTGAATAAAATATTTTTGATTTTTACCTGTGCCAAGATTTAATTTTGCATAGTTACTCTTATATAAAAGTTTATCAATAAAAACACTTAAAATTCAGTTGAGTAATGGTCACTTGGATCTTGTTTTACTTATGACTAAAACCTTGATATTTTATTATCTTCATCGATATCCTAAATTCCATTTAAATAAGAAGAATGCACAAGACTAACTATAGGGTTACGATTCATTATTGCCTTTCATCTGATGAACTATTTTAGAGCTCCTTTAATAGTTTCCCATTGATTAACTTCGCTTTATGAAACTTTAGCAATAAGTAGAACTTATGTGGTAAAACGTCATAAAAGGGAATTAGGATTTTTTTATGATGCTAAGTTGAACAGTAAAAGTAGATACCTTTTGAAGAAGAAGTTTCATACTATTCGCTATTGTCATTATTGCACTTCAGTGGACTATATGCTTTGAAATATTCAAAGATTAAAAGTTTTACTAGCGGACTACGGACCACTCTATCTGATTAATGAAAATAAAGAATTTTAAACAAATTGTGAATATGTGTGAATTAATTAAAGGTAAACGAAACAAACCATTGTTATATTTTTTATTTGATGTTAAACATTTCCTATAAATTGCAAAATGTAATATTTAAGATAGATTGCTGTATCAATTCATACGTCAATATCCCAGAGATCAAATAAAAAGGCCAAAGAATGTACTTTAAATAAAAATTTACTGCAATTACGTGTACTCATATCTAAACATTTATTACGTGCTTGCTAACTGTCGTTAATAATTACGCCTAAAATATAATAATGGCATATCTTCTCAATACTAAATTAAAATTGATCATTACGTAAGAAATGAATTAGATCAGGGGGCCGCATACGGTCTACGATCAACTTGTTCATCCCCGCTAGCGAATTCTTAAATTAAAATATTATTTCTTTTTACGCGTAGCCGGGTACATAATATTTTATATTCTATTCTGTACTTATACTAAGGGTACCGCGTTATTTGTAGCTTATGCAGTCTGCATTCGCAAGTAGGTAAATCGCACTATTACCACAGTTGCAAACTGCACAGACAAAAGTACTTTGCATTAAAATGCGCAAGCCTGTGTGGTTCATAACACATTTGCGAAGAAACGTAAATGCAATATTAAATATTAATACTTGCAACAAAAAATCTAAACTGTGTTACAAATGAAAGCTTGGCATCAATTTTACGTGTGACGTCAAGTAAATATAATATACTAGCTTTCCGCCCGCGGCTTCGCCTGCGTGGAATAACTTTTTCGCGGAAATTTATTTATCGCGCGGGAACTACTCACTTTATCGGGCTAAAAAATATCCTATGTTTCAATCCAGAATATGATCTATCTATATGCCAAATTTCATTCAGATCCGTTCGTCCGTTTCGCCGTGATTGAGCCACAAACAAACATCCAAACTTTCACATTTATAATATTAGTTAGATAAGCAGAGGCGTGCCTAGAGTTTCAAAATTGGGCAGGCCCTAGAATGTTTTTGTGGTTTTTATACAGCTAGTGAAATTAGATAGGTAACCAAGTACAACGTTTCAGTTTGAATCAAAGATTTCATATACTGTTTAAATAGTTAATAATCCTGATCGAGTATTTAGTAACGCAATCCGTGTTTTTGGGCTTATATAGAGGTACTAACAATGAATATAAGCCGATTATAATATAAAATGTTCAATCGAAAGCCACGCCACTAAAACTTACGCGTAGGTTTATACGAGTATGTATAATTAAAATAAATGTAAATTTTTCTACGTGTATTTTTAATATATAGCGGCCCGTGTTTTGTTCAGCTTGAGTAGCCCCAAGTCCAAGCAAGTCTATGTATCCTTGTAATAACTCAAATGGGGTTTGTCGTTCAGTGATAGTAACGTACTAAATATTTATCGAAACAAAAAATAATGAGTTGTATATTAAAAATACTTTTAAGAACAAGCTTTTAATGCTCTATCATGATTCATCATCATCATCAGTTTGTAATCATCCCACTGCTGGGACCTATACATGGGTATGTACGATGTTTTCTTTCACCGTTTAAGAGCAGTCGGATAAATGCACATAAGTAATTAAATTAAATTTAAAAACTCATTGGTACATTGGCCTGCCTAGCAATCGAACCCGGACCGCCTAAATTGGGAGACCGCGTCTTAACCGCTGAACCACCGACGCTCCTATGACGGCTATCATGATTATCACATATTATTCCACTACAAAGACGAGTAACATAAAGTCCATGAAGGAGTTCCAGTGGTCTTATTCTGACTCCATCTTTAGACCCTCGTCATCATGTGTAATGCAAAGTGCAACAAAACAAACTAGCTCAAATTCGTCTATATACCTTGCCATTTGCCATCAGGGAGTTCCAGTCTACACCCCGGCATCATCAGATCAGCTGGATGGTACCATAATTTGGCAAATTTTTAAAATTGGTCGGCTGACAATGAGATGGTCTCAAAATATTTTGGTCATGCTAGAAATATACAAATTGGAATTCAGCTATTTTGTTCACGTCAAAAAATAGTGTTTGATTAGTGCCAAATAGTGCCCAAAAGAAAAAAATATACCACTGTAGTTTAAGAGATAATAGATATTTTAATTAATTATTCTAGCGTCACGGTGCTGCTGAAATCCTCATTTCTCATCACTCATGCTTTATTTGTGATTGTAATTTGTATCCCAAAAAACTGTGCATACATAGTGCCAATATTAAGGCCTATAAATAGTAAGTAGATGTCTTAGCGAAAAGGAGCAGCACAAACAACGGACTTTTTTGTCTTCCATGTGCGTGGATGCCATACATTTCATTCTTGCGGATAAAACTATCCGATCTGTATTTTTTTGTCCGGCGGACAAAAAGTCCTTAAAATATTTTGTGCCTAACTATGTTTGAAGCAAACATACTTAAACCGCAAAATAAAGTTTTGGCAAAGAGCTTTCTGCCTAACTGAAAAAGCACTTTAATTGAAGGAAATAATTGCCTGTTAACATTTGTCGGTTCCACCCTGTATGTCGATTTATTTGAGGGTTTTATGTAAAATCGGGCCGGCCAACATGAAAGAAGTCATATCTTTTTGTGAAATCTTTGTGTAGTCCTTACAAAACGCATGATCAAAAGGATCTGCGAACACCTCACTGCAAATATAGAAACTACGTAGTTAGTTGTCAAAGGAAGATGTACCTTACGACGTAGTTTTCATATTATATATATGTTTGAGAGATAAAATGCCAATGTGCTTAGTATTTCAGTACCCTTTTAAATCTAACGTATGTAGAACTATGAAAATTAACAAATTTCTGTTGAGGTTCTGCCGCATTCACAGTGCAATTAATACATTACAAATATGCCGTATGTAAACTGTGACAACGACATTTAATGTTATTGTCTCATTTAATCATAAAGATTGTTTATAAAAACGTTGCAATTTTTAAAACTGAACATATGTATTTTTAATGTCATAAAAATTATAAAACTATACGCTTTTTGTTGGCAATTCAACATCTTAAAATGTTTTCTAATTAGTTTTCCCTTGTTGGTACTCTTTTCGTTAAAAAACAAATATACTCATTTTAAATAAAGATTTCGTATTGCGGCACCAAACGCGAGTGAAGCAAGATAATACAGTATGGAAATGCTTTCTTTTCTACATAATGTAATGTTGTTTTAAAAAAAAGTACACCAACCTATAACGCTGACCTTTAAATGAAATCAGGGGCCCATTTCACATAATAATGTGGGAACGCGCCTGACTGCTGTTTTATTTTGAAAACCTAAGTGAGAGAGGGGTTGCGCTGAAAACCAGCGCTGTCAATTGCCATAAGACATATTGGCCGCAAAAGCTGACGCCCAATCCCTTTGCCACAAATACATTTAATTATGCAAAATGTTTTACCTTACGAAATTTTCTGTATTTGTTGGCAATAAATACTTATCTTTCTTTCTTTCATAATCACAATTTTACCCATTACAAGTGCGTATCCAATTAGCTATTATGACACCTGTACTAATCGGCTACGCATTGTCGATTGTACTTGCAAATTATAGTTTTTCGGGACCCACCCCGAAGTTAACGCTAATAAAATAATGCTCGAACGATAAAATTGCAAACAAGAATTTTGTTATGAGTAGGAGCAGAAATTCTACCGCACGGAGGTACTTCTTACTATTGCAATACATTAGACGAGAACGCTTGCTTATAGCGATTCCTTTCGACTGTTTTTCTATTTAGCAGAATGGTATTAGAAAATTAACTTTACGATAATGTAGCAGAGTTCATTTGGCGCAGAATTAAATTTCATTATGCACAAACATGTTTAATATGTAGAGTACTATAATATATTTTGTTATGTAAATTTTGAAACTGCTGAGGTTGCAAATGAGTTTGCTTAACTTTGTAAATAGGTTTATCTTTTGACCCTTTATAAAAAACAAGAAGCGTGAAGACTCTTTGTACCCCAATTTTCGGTAAACATTAACTCGAAAATGTATTTAGAATATATAGAAACTTTTGAAGTAAAGGTTGTAGTCTACAACAGCTTAAAAGAGGAATTAATGTGACGAACTCAGAGAACAAGATTAGTGTGATTTACAAACTGTACTTACCTGTTTCTAAAGTTTCGCATTTATTGGTGCTTAGGTAATCTGAGTTTTGAAGATAAATTTTGTTTCTAAATACATTCAACTGAATTATAATTTAACCAACATTAATTATTATTATTATTATTAAAATTTATTATTATTATAATAATAATAAATTTATTTATTTATTTATTTTTATTTATTTATTATTATTATTATTATTATAATAATAATAAATTTATTATCGTTATAATAATTATTATTTATTATCATTTATTATTTATTCATTTTTTATTTATCATTTTTTTTTATTATTCAAGAATAGCATTTCCAGAATAAAAACAAGAGTTCAAAAATTTAAATTACCTTTTTAAGTAAGTAAATTGTAAATTTAATTTTCGTCGTACTTTTTCAAGAAATTAACCGTAATAATCACTCATAGGACACATAATAGAAACAAACTTCAAAATATTTTTCCCTTGCAATAAAAATG
Organism: Oegoconia quadripuncta; assembly: GCA_949316235.1. Classification (NCBI taxonomy): domain Eukaryota; kingdom Metazoa; phylum Arthropoda; class Insecta; order Lepidoptera; family Autostichidae; genus Oegoconia; species Oegoconia quadripuncta. Next base: position 5,834,262 of record OX438743.1, read on the forward strand.
GTTGATAATATTTTTTTTGTATATATACTTCTAACCACTTACCTGCGTGTGAAGTTGTGACGTCCGCAACGACGGCTGGCACTGGCGAGGGCAACAAGTGGTATTATGCGCCCGCCCGCCCTACGCCCGCTTTTATACACGAGCCCGGCGCCGCCCTAGCAGCGGCCGCCCACCGCGGGCCACCACTAACACAGTTTGCATTCCAATTTTGCCAAAACATAATGACCGTGGCATTGAATCTTCGAGTAAATGCCACGTACAATTTCTTACACAATTTTTTTCGCATATTTTCTTTAACATTTATTTAATTCTGACTGCATTTTGATATTTACAAGCAGAGGAACCTGTTTTAACAGATGTAGAGGTAAATACAGCTATGGGAGAGGCTTATATCAGAATTTGAATACAATATTGACTGCTGCACTTAAGAAATATTGAGAAGATTGTAAAAAAATTTGTTAACTACATACAACACAGAAAAGTGACATCCAAATTATTAGGTCCCGGAACAGTTTTATTAACAAAGTGACTTTTAACCAAATTAGTTCGGTAAAATTGTTTTCTCGTGTGTGGCCTGTTTATATTATATTCATTAGGAATGTGCATTCATATTATGGACATAGGCATTCTTCCCATTCTTACGTACGGTGCACAGACTTGGTCTTTGACGGAACGTCAGAAATCAAAACTCAGGGTTTGCCAGAGGAGCATGGAACGTAGCATATTGGGAGTCAAACTGATCGACTGCGTAAGAAATGCTACACTATGCTCACGGACTCGGATCTCTGACGTAGGGAAAAAAGCGGCAACGTTGAAGTGGGACTGGGCGGGTCACATGGAACGCATGCCGTGCGAGTTGTGGGTAAATGCGTCCACTATTTGGACTCCTACAACCGCCAGACGCATACGTGGCAGACCGCGAAAACGGTGGATAGACGAGCTTGACAGTTTTAATAAGAGATAGTTTGCGCTCGCCAAGAACAAAAACGACAGGAAACAGATGAGTGAGGCCTTCGCCCAGTAGTGGGACACTATGGGCTCTTAATAATAGTAAAAAATCATCATGGTCGTTGATGTCCAGTGGTGGTCCGACTCCTTCGACGGCTGGTAGCAAAGTGTGTCCCATTTTCGATGTGAAGACCTAATATAACTGTTGTCTGGAGGAGATCGCTTTTAGTGATAAGACCGTCTAATATTATATATTGCGCTATAAAGAGTATTTGTATTGTATTGCATTGCATTGCATTGCATTGCATTGTATTGTATTGTATAACTGTTAACGTCGTCTCCGTGCCATTTCCGGCGATACCAGCGCCACCAGGTTTACTTTCCATTAACCGCGTATTATGACAGTCAGTTGACCGTTTGAATAATGAACTCTATCGCTAATTTATCGCTATCTGCGACATATAAAATGACATTTATAATAGCTAATTAATCACCATGTTTGCAACATACGTGTGTTAGGAAACCCTACGAAAATCAATGAAAATATAGCCCAATAAATTGATATTAACAATTCAAAGGTATATGTATGCAAATGAATCCGTATATGAAGGTGGCATTATGACAAAGATTTCACTAGTATATATATCTTTGATCACAGATAACTAACCTCCAATCATATTTATATATATAATTACTCCCATTAGCTTGTTTGTTAAGTACTTAAGTAAAAGAAAGTCTGTTAAATTATTGGCTTTGACGCAATATTCCCTCTGAGTTCTGAGAGTAATACATATTTATTGCCAATGTAATTAAGATTTCCTTCGGGAGCCTTAGTATTACAAATGTCATGGAAGTTATTGATCACTTTTCACTAAGCAATAGTACATTGTTATCCTAGGGTTGAAAGTCGCTACACTTGGGCGCTAAACCCCCGTCTCGGGACTAAATAAGTCTTTAACCCAAGGTAAACACGTGCTTTTCATTACGAATACAAGGAAAGTAAAAATAAAAACATGAGTTAATACAAATCTCTGCTATACGGACAAAACTCTACAACAGAAACACCAAATGAAACTTTGTTTTTTTTTCTGTGGCCGGCCAGCTATTCAGCCATTATATTTCATTTTCATCATTAAAAAAATGGTTGTATTTTGCCCAAATCTATGTTATTCTAAAGACTTCACTTAACATCAGGTGTGATTGAGCTCAAGTGCTAAGTGCAAGTGCAAGGATAAAAAAAAGAAATAGTTGAAACTAAAATATAATGAAGTCATTTCAAAAATATATTCTTTAATTTAATACTTAACTTTATGTTATTTCAATTTTACATCGAGCTTTAGGTAATTGAGTGGCTGTAGAGAAAGTTGGAACAGGGTTCAATAGAAATTTGCAAATAGAACTAGTTTTTAATTTGACAGCTGTCAGTTGAAAACAATTCTCCCTAGGGCTGAAAAGTATTACTTTCAACCCGCTTCTTATACATTTTCAGACCTACTTTCCGGGTATGAGTAATGAAAAATACTTGATTTGTCTTATCATGGTTCATTTGAACTTATTGGATTAGAGATCTTTGGAGATCTAGAAATTGAGAAATTTGCGATCGCCAACCGCTTACCCATAGTGGCGATTAGGTCGAATGACATAAAAGACAGAAGACGGGCCAGGTCTCCTCCTGGTGACTCCGCTATTCCTGGTTCTGGTAGTGGTCATGGTAACTGCGGGCCAGGAGGCGCTAAGAATCTCCGGTAGGGATGGAGCTACCAGCCCCAACGTAGAATGGCTCTGGTAACATATAAAAATATTCTACGTGTATCCATTAGACGCAATTTTTTTTACATAGTATGACGGCTGAGGCTGATATGATAAGAGATGGCCTGTTCTTAGGTCTGTATTAATAAATCGATCTTGAGACTGAGTTTGCGTCTCAGTCGCAATACTATTTTTTTTTGATACTGTTTTAATATGTAACAGATTCTCAAGCGTTATCTTGAAGTCATCTCAACCTTGAGAATGTTTTATTAATACGGTCCTTAGTTTATGTCATTCTTTTTTTTTTGGAGCACAATCAGAGTGTGCATATAATACGAATATCACCTTTCTACGAGATGCTAGATCATGATGTTAATGTTGACTTTCCGGAATAGTTTAAACTACCCTAAACCACTAGTAGGTATATAAGGAGTAAATCTTAAGGAATTTCTACAAAAATTACCTAAACAAATTCATCATAACCAACAAATGTTTGGAATAGATTAATTTAGGTTTATATTGAAAGGAAAACGGAAAAAGAAATAGCGTTTAACCAAAAGCATTCGAAAAATAAACACTATGTCTCGACACGTTCGTATTTAGAAGCATGAAGGCGATTTGTTGGAGAAATAGCTACGATTACAAATGATTTGTCGCCAGCACATCCTATCGGTCAAACAACATCGTAAACCTGCTCCGATATGTTTGTGACGACAAGTACCTACCCTAAAAACTACCCCCGCCTGAACAAAGGAAAAAGTAAAGGGTTTTCCGTTAATATGTCCGAAATTTGAAATGTCACTATTCGAAATTTGAAAACTTTGCAGTCGGGCCCGTTGTTCAATGATCTATACAACACCAATGCGACAAAAATAGATCAATGAAAACCATGTATACGATAGGTCATATATGCTGTCGATTGCGCGTATGCGCTTAATATCAACTTTAAAAGAGAATGTAAGTATGTGATATTCTTACTGTAAGAAACGATGATTATGGTGGCCTAACTAGTTGCGAGTCTTTGTTTACCGCCGCTTACCCCTACTATGAAGCTTTAAATTTCATCATCTGTAACCGAATTTTATGAAACTTATTTATTAAAGTTCAACGCGGTCGTTTGTAGCTAAATTTAAAATAATAATAATAAATAAATGCAATACACATTTACAAATAAAAAAATTGTCTCAGATCTTGCTGAACCGGAAGGGTGCCTCTTAAGTGCGTTTCCTCTTTGGTCAGCCAGACTTAGCCTCTGAGCGAAATTGAAGCCAGCCTTTTGAAACTTCGATCAGATGCTCAGATATCTCTCGAAAAAGACAATGAGCGCCTGGCCCCGCGGGCCAAGGGTTTCCACCCCAAACGGAGCAAAAATATAATCTCCACTGAGACTAGCATATTTGCGCCGTTTGAGGTTTTCAGCGGTTGCGGCTGCAGATATCCTTGTATAAATTATACTGAGTTTCGGCCTGACTGGTCTATGACCATAGTTGTTAATCATCCAGATAGTATGCTAGAGAAAGGTTATTTTAGTGTTTTAGATCTAAGTACCAAAAATGCAATCAATGAGTTCAGAAACTGTAGTAATCTCTAAAATCGTTCATAATGCAGGTTTCCAATTCTGAAAATATCCTTTTACAATAACGTGTGTAGTTATGACAAGTTCGAGGCTAAATGCAGAAAAATGAAATCAAGATAGTAAGTCTATGGTACTGCGGCCTCTTTTCATACAATGGTGTCGCCGACTATGGGGAGACTGAGAGCAAACAATAGGAAATATTATTGGTGCGAGATGAGGCGCCCACGCTATCATAACCCTTGTGCAGGTGTCAGGTAACAGTGAGGTCATGGTCGTTAATATTCTTCAACAATCAACGTGGGCGTAAAACTATACGTCTTCCCCAAGGCAGTGCGTATGTAGACCTTTAAAATAGGAATGCATGGACATTTGTAATACTAAGGGGGTTGCGCATGGGGCTGAGACCAGGATACATGAGGATTAGTAACTTTTGGAGGTATAATAGAACGTAAACGAGGGCATATTTTGTTTGATTTTATTTTATTTTATTTGAGGCAACGAATAGTAGTATACAATGGTTTGCTAAAGCTAGTATTACAATGGGTTCGAGTAATTTAATTATACAACCAGCCACGTTATCCACAAATTGCTAACGAGTCTTACAATTACCTAATTGCACTCAGAAAACGGAGAAAAAGTGGTGAAAGTGGTAGGTATTGTAGGTAACAAGTAGCTTACCTGTGCACATCAAAATTATTATTTAGGTATTTCAATAATACATAAGTACATTATTAACAATTCACTACAATTTCCCGCTTACCTGTTTTAAAACCTGTACTTGTATTTGTATTGTTTTGCTATAGGTACAGGTAGACGACAAAAGATTGAGTATAAATGACAAATGTGAGCCTACAATTACACAATTTACTTAATTCAGTAGATAGTACAACTGCTACAGACATATCGACGAAGTTACATTATAGAGTGGGACTTTAGTGTGCGAAGTGCGAGTTTTATCTTGTTTTTAACTTTACCATCGCGTTCGCGTTTACGTAAAAAGTATCTATGAAAAAATCATTTTGTAAACTATCCGCTAGAGGCGCTGCACATTTCTTCATACAAATCGTCACGTAAACGTAAACACGGTAGTAAAGTTAAGTCGAAACAAAACTCACACTCCGCCCTCAGTATGCAAGCTTCTCGATTGCTGAGTCAACCATTAACAAAACTTGATACAATAACAGTTCAAGGGTTCTTTTGTAATTTAATAACACGTTAATCGTGTGGTTTCCGGGTCATAAAAAGAATAGTCAAAAATTCATTATTTTGTAGGTACACACAAAATTTTAGACTATTTAGTTTAGACTTTTTAAGTTACTGATTGTTCAAAGAACCTGCTTGCTCTTAGAATCCTTGAGTGTCGTAAAATGCGACTGAGCGACATTACACCAAAAACATCCATAAAGTTGCACGTTTCAACGGCGATCTGTCAAGTGTACATTTCTGTGTGTTTTGAAAGTTTAGTCGTGGATGTTGTTTCAAGCAGTTTTAATAATTGAAACTCCCAAACGGTTATGGTTGGCATATCTCTGACAACCCCATTTGGGATAAAGGTCGTGACATTATGTAGGTAGTACTTTCATCATGTTCTACAAATCGAAAATCTGCACAATTATCATAAAAATTAAATATAAGTTACCTTTAAAGATGACCATATTATCTTAAAACAAGGAAGTTAAAAATTTACCATCGTCTTTTCGTAGTGATTATCGAAAATGATAATTAATAAACCCGTTTAAATATTTTAATTTAATTAAAGAGAATGGAGTTGTTTTATAGTGTTCTTGTATGGGGGCGCCACTTAGCCTAAAAGGGCTCTCAACTTTAAAATTCACATTAAACATGAAGTAATCACTACATCCAGTTTTATATTCCTCCCTTTTTACTTTTTACGGCAAAGGATATTATCGTCGTTTCGTCGTCTGCCACGTTTTGGCTACTTTGTAGTGGAACGATGCAACAGGATGGCGCCTCTGGGTGTTTTATAATGTCCGCGACTGTAGTGCGGTCAAACTGTAACTGCAGAAACGTTAACTATATTGTAAGTGATAGTTATTTAACAGATCATTCACGTAACATCTTCTCAGTGATGGCATATGGTACTGAAACGTGGTGGCCTCATAAGAAGGCCCAAGGTTACCCAAAGGGCAATGGAGAGAGCTATGCTCCGAGTCTCTCTACGGGATCGAATCAGAAATGAGTAGATCCGTAGGAGAACCAAGGTGACCGATATAGCTCGAAGAATTACCAAACTTAAGTGGCAGTGGGCGGGCCACATTGCTCGTAATACCGACGGTCGTTGGGGCGGATAGGTTCTCGAGAGGCAACCACGCGCCGGAAGACATGGCGTGGGCAGCGCAGGACCGATCGTTTTGAAGAACTTTGGGGGAGGCCTTTGTACAGCAGTTGATGTCTTTCGGCTGATAGGATGGTGAGATAATTTATCGATATCGTTGGTGAGTGGCTACCATCCTCTTATCTTTTTGTACCATGGAGAAAGCAACGATTCTCACGTAGTTGTGTTCCAGTTTCAGAGAGGGTACCGTACTGGGCAACGATTTTTGCATTTCTACAATTTGTAAGTCAGAAGCGAGTGATAGAAAATAATAGATGAAAATTTTTCCCCAATATTTTGTACTGTTCGGACACAATATTCCGTGCTTTGGGGTTTCACGCTCGAATGTTCTGAGTATTTAATATACTAACGTCTTTCTTTCTCTGCACGTTTATTCTAAGCAAGTTTACATGTGTTTGCCATGAATTAGCATATTATGAAAACACATCACGCAGCTTTGTTCGATACGTAAAATGGATCACGGAAAAAGAGGGCTGTTGTTGAAACCTGCTGCTGTTGTTGTCTGCCACTGAGTAACTAATAAATGTACCGACACCTCCCACTTCAAAATCGGTCAAGCTGTTTAGGCTCAGGAGGTACCTAATATATAAATTGATATAAATGTGAAATAAGGTTACATTCAGTGGCGTGCCTAGGGTTTCAGAGTAGGGCAAGCCCGAGATGCCGTGAGGGAGGCAAGTCGGGGGGTGCTGGAACCGCTTATGCGTTCCCAGGTCCTCCCTGCTGCCGAAGAAGGTCGTCGCGGGGAAGGGTCGCATAGTGGGTATCTCTCCCTTCAGGAAAGAGGGAGTCCCACATTACCGTCTCGCCGTCCCCCAGACTAGCGGTACGCGCCAGGCGTTTCCCCGCGTCAAAAAAAAAAAAGGGCAAGCTCGAGAGATGTTGGATGAATTATTTGTAGTTTTTACGCAGTTAATGAATTAATGAAGTTAAATATATCTTGTTGTCTCTTTTCTGTTCAATCTGGAGATGCATATGCAATTTCTGTATTGTGTAAAGATCCATAAAATTTGAAGTTGATGTTCCTGATTGAATATTTTATTAAGGCAAAGGCATGAGTTTGCTTTTGGCTTATATAAAGGTACCGCCACTGGCTACTTTTCGTAAGAATAACACCAAGCAGAATAATTGTTGCGGTCGAATATTTTTGTATGTTTCTGTAATGTGCAAATAAACGCTTTATCTATCTATGTACCTACATACATACATTCGAAAAACATTACCGTCCTTCATATGGCAGTAGGGTAAAAAAGCTCGCTCGCTCGCATATAATAGCAGCTAAATGGAATCAACCACAAAGCAAAACGATTTTAAAATTATTGCTAGTGGCGCCTAGTGCAATTTATGTTTAATTTTAAGGTCCATTTGAATTTCGGTTTGCATAAAATCATTCTCTTACCTATAGATACCTGTTATATAACTCCTAGATATCAATCTATACCGGATTGCTTGCCCTAACCAAACCTTGATAAGGGGATTTGCATTAATTTATCAAAAGCATTGGATATCTGCCTACGAAATACAAGCCTAAACCAAATGTTCCTAATTATTTTTTGTCAAGTACTTTTCGTTACTAAGTAAAGAAATATACATTCGTATAAGTAATCAAACATATATTTAAGATTCTTAGTTTAGGGAGGCTGTTAATCGCTATGTTAGTAACGAAACGGACAGGACACAGCGTTATCAGACCGCAAACTTTAGTATTCTGTATGAATTTCAACTTGATACCCTTAGTCTTTTTTGAGAAAAAGGCCCTTCAAAGGTTTATCAAGGTATATGCACGGAACATTCAGGGTACGAGACCTAGGTACTTATATACATACATAAAGTCATGCCTGTTTCCCGAGACCATAAACTTCCACTTTCTACGATCCTGACACATCTCTTTGGCTTCATTCACTCTCAGAAGGTTGTACTAAAAGGTATATATATCCTTGACCGATTTTGAAGTGGAAAGCGTCGTTAAATAGGTACATATAGGTACTTACTTGACCGTATTTATTTAATGTGACATGACAATGAACAAGAACCTTGTTGAAAGTGATTGATTACTCCTTGATGTGTGGTTTCGACAAGTAAAAAGAATTGAATCAGCCTTCTCTCGTGGGTCATAAAATGCTCTTCCCGTGGGTGTCATAAAATGCAACTATCCACTAGAAAACGTCGATGGATGTGCATGATTTAAACGACGACGGGTTCACCCCTTGTCACATATGCTTTTATGTATATTTCGAAAGGTGAACTGTGGATGTTGTTTCAAGCATTAAACTTTTGGAATAACTGACCAACCCGTTTGGAATAAAGGTTGTGACATTAAGATGTACTCTGATAGAGTCCGATAGTGACCACAACGCGCTGGATATTCAAAATGTTGAAGCACTCTGTGGGCCCGACCTCGTAAGCCGTAACCCTGGTTTACCGCCCGTAAACGTTCACCATCGCATTGGCTCCGATGACATCCTTCGTCTCACACATTGCCCATCTTGTGTTTTATTACTATTTATCACGATGTTTTACTGCTGTCTTATCTGCATATTGCTTCGCGTTTTGGCAATTCATGACTAACCATTCTAATATTATGTGTTGTGAATGGCGCCATACAAGTATAATAATGTGAAAATTATTATGTAGTACTTGTAAGCATTGGTGGATATACTATATTTTTTTTCTTCAGATAATAATAAAGAAAGGTACAATCATGGTTCATTAGTGTATACTCAGTTCAGCTTAATAAGTAAGTTCTGTTACAAATTCGGGGTTTTTTTAAATTTTTAAATAGTTTGAGTTGAGACAGACAAGTCAAAGTCAAAATGCTTTATTTTTTAGGTACACAGGGTACACTAATAGTCTGATTTTACATTTTAAAGCGACTGCTTGTTCAAAAGGCAATTTTCCTCTGAGAAGAACAAGTAAGAAACTCGAGAGGTTGTTCTTTTAAAAAAATAGGTTTTTTGTATTACAAAAAGGCACAATAATATTTCATTATTAATTGTGAAATAGCCTGGTTATGCGAACGAGCTGGTTATGTCCATGGACAATGGATAATTTGATATATATTTTATAATACGCATTCTTAATAAGTTTCTGTTTATAGTATCTTTAAATTTATTGAAAGGAAGATTTTGTTTATCAACACGAACCTTATTGAAAGAGCGTATACATAACCATTTGAATGAATTACTGACTTTGCGGAGGCGATTTATATGACCTGCAAGTTTATCTTCATTTCTTGTATTAACATCATGTTTATCACTATGATGATGCTATATATATTCGATTTTGTACTGTGACGTGACTCGAAAAATGTACTGTGACGAGAATGTTAGAATTTTATACTCTTTAAATCTGTATCTAAGTGACACTGCAGGTCTCAATTGATAAATTGCGCGAACGAGTCGTTTCTGTAAGCAGTATACCGTAAGACTTCAGGCAATGGAAATAAATTTGCGTCCGATATTTGTAAATTTTTTTTGACTGCATACGCTGCAGAGATGATCTTCTTATCCATTGTAATTTGGCGTCCAAAGTAATGCCCAAAAATACAGTGGAATCAACAAGGTCTAGGTGACATTTTTTATCATTATATTTGTGGGCACCTCCCTGACATTTTTTTTCTTTTTTTCTACTATAGTTGAATCGTAGGTAGGGTCATTCATTAGATGGCAATAATTGTTTCATATATAGGTACATAACGTCACGACCTTTATCTTAAAAGGGACAGATACATGTCAAAAATAAACCTTTGGATGCTTGAAACCACATCCACGACTAATCTTTCAAAATATGTAAAAAAAACACACGTGACAGGGCTGAGTCGCCATTGGAACGTTCAAGTCTATATACTTATAGATGTTTTTATTGTATATAGTACTTTAGAAATCTTTTACAACACCCATGTGATGTGATGGATTCGTTCAATTTTCTTTTACGAACCGTTTTTTTTTTATTTAAGCAGGAACAGTTGCTGTCAAGGCTGTTTACAGCGTCGCCGGGCGGGTGGGCGAGCGCAGGAGCGCTCTGCCCGTCTAGTGCATACAGTCATGGTGCGCGAAGCAATTATCTTCTCTTTTATATGTGTGACTGGAGAAACAAATAAAGGCTCTATCTATATATCTAATCATTTATTGATAGTTATAAGTACTTATTTCCTCGGCGGCCTGGATGAACTTAAGGAGCTTACCAACTAGGGCCCGGGATGTTGACAACTGGCTGGTTAATTAGATTTGTCAGGATTTTTTAGCTGTCATTCAGCAATTCAAGGGATATCATATGAAGTTTCAAATTATAATTTTCTAGCAAACATCATGGACCAATGAAACAAGTGGACTGACAGTCTGTACCTGAGAATATCTCAAAATCTCAAACTCATTGTCAGCAAAGACAGAAGGAAAGATGCAAAGCAGTCTTGATAAATTAAGATTAATTTCTTCATAAGTGTGCTATAATTTATATAAAAATAAAAGTATTTATTGCAAGAACTAGTAATTTTAACGTATTTATTTGCAGGCTGCGAATTCAGCGACATCTAGTTTCAATGGATTTTGAGATCTGCCGAGGTACGGTTTCTGGTTTGGCGATTGTCAATTAACATGTTTATTGGTCCATGCCGATAATGAGCTTCCATTTCTGTAACTCATCCTAGGCTAGTCCACTATATCCTAGGGAATGTTTCGGTCCTCAACGACTAGATCTAGAGCTTGGACCATCAGGACGAGTTGCTATTGGCCGAACGATAATAATATAGTACTTCTAGAATTAGGCCACCGACAGACAGAGCCCTCATGTAATCCCATAATCGTGTGCGTAATTTTCTTCGATTCGGTTAAGGTCGGTGTTTACGGCACATAAACTGAGCTCACACCAATATAAATGATCACTTCAACGCATTACGTCTTCATCTTGAACGTAAAAGCTGTGCAAATGAGCGAAATGAGACTGTGGTACGAATGTAGGAACAGAACTTAGCAGTTAGTTTGTAATTTAAGGATTTTCTAGAATATGCTACGTGTATAGTGAGTGAACGGTAAGAGGTCGAAACTAAACCTAGAACTCCTCGCAATTACATGAATGTATGAATATACATATATTTATTATCACTAACATTATGATATACAATCTGCTTAAGAGATTTATTTGCGGTTGCGGTTGCGGGTTCGAATCTCGCGACGGGTAAATGTTTGTGTGATGAATATGAACATTTATTCCTGAGTCATGGATGTTTATATAAATATTTATGTATGTTTATCCGTTATCTAGTATCCATAGCACAAGCTTTGCTTAGTTTGGGACTAGATGATTGGTGTAAGTGTCCGAAATATTTATTATTATTTTCTTTTTCTTTTTCTCAGCCTCAGCTGGTGTTACCATACCATTTACGGGTATTAACATTTTATATATTATTTATTATTATTATTATTATTATTATTATTTATGTTTATAAAGAAGTACACTGTTCCCTAGAATACGTTTACAATAGGCATACTTCGTACTTCTTACTTCTTCAATTCTAGGCAATACTTCAGCAGCAGAAGTTGTGATAAAAGAAGCCAAGTTCAACTTTGTGCTGTTGTGACATAAGTCGTACCAGCGCTGATTTTCAACTTGGGCCTTTTTTGAAAACCGCCACCAAATTTGAACCATATGTGAGTGTTTCTGTCTGTTTCAGTCATTTCTTCTTCACACGACATTTCTTCTTCACAGTACATACATTTTGGGGTCTACATCCGTAGACTATTACATGTGGGGCTACACGAGCAACCGTATCTGGTGCATAAGTTTCGTCCGTTGTTAGGACAAAGTTGTGTTCCGGTTTGATGCCTCAAATAGATTCTTATTCTCCTAATAGATCCTAATCTTATTCCACCGTCACCATTCCATCTTCGGACCACTAGGCGTGGGGAGGGATTTCACCCATATATAGTTAATATACCGAACATTCGCACTAAGAAGATCGATTCTTCATTCATCAACCGAACAGCCAAGGTATGGAACTCCCTTCCGGCGTCAGTCATTCCTGAATCGTACAACCTTGGGATTTTCAAGAGCAGAGTGAATAGGCATTTACTGGAATCGCGTGCTTCATCTTCGACTACATCGTCACTTTCCATCAGGCGAGATTGTGGTCAAATGCGAATCCAGTCACACATAAAAAAAAATAGGCAAATAGGGAATGGGTCTGAAGTATGTATAATGTAGCATCAAATGCTCTCTGAAGAGCCACACTATCTCCCCTACTGACATCCATAAATAGCCCGATGATGATGATTAATTTCAAATCGCTATCGCTTTTGCTTCAAATACCACAGGACATCCGAAGGTTCAATTCCCTAATTTGTAGACCCTTCTACGTGTCTGTGTAACTTAGGTTTTTGCCGACGTCACTAATTTTATTGTGTTACGTTAAGTTCTAAAAGTAGGAATACGTCATCAAGCACCACCTCCTGGCACACCACTTTATCTGTGAAGTGGTGACAATCGCAATTAAAGAAATATTTCGGACACACCAATTAGATATACCGGTTGTCAGAGATAAGATAGCCAGTCCCCCTAATGTGTTGGGGTTTCCGGGTCAGTACGCTTCCACCTTTGACCTCATTTTCACTTAACATCAGGTGTGATTGAGGTCAAGTACCGTGGTGCATAAAAAAAATCATCATTTCTTCCCCCTCGCGGAATTCGAATTGTTTACATAGTTTTCATAGTCAACAAGGAACCGTTACAGTTTGGCAATGTCCGTCCGTGTCTTAGCTCAGAGGCTCTTAAGACTAGTATTAATACTAGTAATCTGTTATTTGACACGGACTGGTAAAATAAAATTTTGGAAAAAAAATGTTTAAGGGTACCCCTCTTACACGTAAAAGTGGGAATTTCTTTTGTATTATTAATTTACCATCAAATCAAATGTACTGATTAATTCAAATGTTCAATTCAATGATTCAAAATCAATTAATTCAAAAATAAAAAATAAAATCGTGTGTTCAGTTGAAAATTATTATTTGACGTTAACAAAAACAACAAAAAGCCCTTCTAAGTCCGCATATTGTGACGCCCAACTACGAAACCCTATACATGCACTTGGCATTTTTTAATATATGAATTTACCAATAAGACCTATACCTATGTAACAATATCACCAACACTATCGTTGACAAAAAATATGTACAGCTAGCGCCATCTTACAGAATTCTTGGAAACGTTGTGAAGACTGGGCCTTGCGTACAAGTTATCTACCACTCGGTGACTCAATGGTAAGCGGGTAAGTACCTAGTAAAAAAACAAGATGTCAGGAGGACGCGGTTGGGAGGTCGAGTTGGACATAATTTTTTTACCTCCGACGAAAATTGGCGAGTGTTGTGTGTTGGACGGCGTTTTTGAACACAATCTCACCTGATGGAAAGTGGATACGAAGGTTTGGTTTAGGTTTAGGAAGATCGCGGGTTCGATCCCCAGCGGGGTACTAGTTTAGTTCTCGGTTTGGATGGTGGTAGGGCATTTTAAATGTCCGCCTGGCTAGCTACCACCATCTTATCAAAATCTGCCGCCAAACAGCAATGTTAATAGCATTTTTGTGTTCCGGTTGTCAGATATAAGATAGCCAGTTTCCCAAATATTTGGGTTTCCGGGGCAGTACGCTTCCACCTTCGGCCTCATCTTCACTTAACATCAAGTGTGATTGAGGTCAAGTGCTAACCCGTTGAGCATAAAAGAAATCGGTTGCTGCTGTCGAGTTTTTTGGTTTTAAAAGTCAAAATAGTGATTTCTTTTTATTGTAGCGAAGTCTAGGTTGAAAACTTTCTCAATAGACATTACTCACAGCGCTCTCTACTCTACTATTTATATAGGTTGCTCTTGCATTTATATAGGTTTTACATTTCTATAAGTGTTGGAGGCAACATATACATACATACCTACATAACGTCGTAGACCTTTATTCCAAATGTGGTGGTCAGAGATATCCCAAACATTAAGAGTTTAGTTCTTGAAGCATCATCAAGGATTCACCTTACGAAAATATACAGAAATGCGCACGTGACAGGGAGAGAGTCCATCTCCGTGTATAGATGTTTTTGATGGAAAATCTCTAATTCGCCTTTTATGACACCCACGGGAAGAGACCGGTTGGTTCTATTCTTTTTATGTGTCATACATAACAGAACTAACTTTCCTTAAAACATTGTTTTCTGTATAAAAACATGATATCGGAAAGTTCAATAGACGCCTCATTGCCAATAACATTTCTAAAGAATACCCCTGCCCCCGCCAGTTGCCCCTTGACTCTAGATAAAGAGTTATTTATAATACGTTGCAATACGTTTTTATGAACTGTTCCTTGTTTATATTTTGTGTTCGATAGTAACACTGTGCAGTGCGTTTTGTTGTTGAAATTGTTAGAAAAATAAGTGAAATGTTGAAATTAATTCTTTTAATAATCAGCTTTGCCGCGGTAAGTTTGAAAGTTTTTATTTGAAATAAACGTCATTTTCTTGTGCAAGTTAATTACGTATAGAAATTATAATAAAATAGCGAGTACTACCTATCGAGAATGGCCTATACGAGGAAGTTTTTAGTATGTTGTTTTTAGGGTTACGTCCCTGAAAAGATAAAATAACCTAGAAGATCTTAAGTAACGTCTTTTATTTAGATGGTCACTGTTTTTGTTTTGATGGTTCATGAATGCGTGCTTGCGATTGACCGTTCATTTTTATTGTATTATCATTGTGGCTATGTGCGGCTTCCCTTCTGTAGATAGATATCTACGCCACTTCGCCACTGCTATAAGGTTTATCTAAAAATATTTTTTTGGTTAGTTTGACGAGTCTCCGTTTACTGGGTTCATTTGTAATGCAAGGAGAAGCTATTGGGAAGGTAATGCTTACTGGTCAACTAAGAACATCCATCAATAACATATACAGACCATTGGGCATAAGCCTCATGCATCGCTTTCCATGGAAAGGAGCTTCCCTAATCGCCATGCTCTGAACAGCCAATTCATGGAATTGCTAATATTACTCTCTTAATTTTTCAGACGATGGCCGCTGATGTCACAGCCTCCGTACGACATAAGGGTGCAACTCTGGTAAATTTAACAATTTGTAATAAAGTTAGTCAATCGTAAAATTGATTTTTCGAGTCATATTACCTACCATGTATGTACTTGATACCTGCTTTTTGGGAAGGAGGAGATAAATAAATAAATAAATAGATATTTCGGACACTTACACCAATCATCTAGTCCCAAACTAAGCAAAGCTTGTACTATGGATACTAGATAACGGATAAACATACGTAAATATTTATATAAACATCCATTACTCAGGAATAAATGTTCATATTCATCACACAAACATTTACCCGTCGCGGGATTTGAACCCGCAACCGTTGGTTTCGCTGACAGGGTCACTATCCACTACACCAATCGGTCGTCAATCCAATATTTGCTTAGAACGTCTTCAGGCACTGTAGCTACAGACGCTTAAGCCTGTCTCAAGTATATTGTCCAGTTCGAGTCCAGTCCTCCTGTACACTTAATTTGATCAAAAAAGTGTATTAAATTTGTTATAACAATAACCTATGTTGCCAATGATGCACTAAATAATATGTTTAAGTTTTTTTACGCTCAGATAAGAGCTAAACTTAGAAGAGTTAAATTATATTATATTAAGTTAAAAGCTTTATGAAAAATGCCGAAACACATATTTATTTATTAACTTATGTAGTGACTTGAGACGCGTTTGACGACTATCTCACCTTTTGGAAGCTGATGTACCTATTCAACATGCTCTTGTAGATCCCGCGACTGTAGGACAATCCCTATGGAAAGACTGGTACCGGAAGAGAGTTATATGCCTTATGTTCCCATTTTCTTAAAAGTAGAAATTAAAAAATCCCTTGGTAAGCAAATACACTTGGTAAATTCAATCTACATTGATCCACGCCCTTGGGCTCTGCGATGATCTCTGTGCAGTCAGTCAGGACAATTATTAATATTGATCTACTGTTTTCTGACTAGTCCTATGGTTTTTTTTTTTTATATGAGAGGGCGGCAAACGAGCATGCGGGTCACCTGATGGAAAGCAATCACCGCCGCCCATGGGCACCCGCAACACCAAAAGGGTCACAGATGCGTTGCCGGCCTTTGAGGAAGGTCTCCACCCCAGAATAAGTAGGGCAGCCTGAGCGATGAGGGATTCTCCAGCAGTGCTGGTACCCTCCTGGGGTACTAACTCTTTAAATACCGCTACCATTCTGGAGAGAGACTGGAAGGTGGGCCTCCGGCGCCCTCGCTCACCGGACGAAGCGCAGTGGCAAAATGCCACTACTCAGACGTCGGTCTTCTGCGAGAGGGTGGTACTTCCCCGGTCGAGCCCGCCCATTCATGCTGCAAGCTAATAGCTTACAGCGTGGCTCTACCACTACACAGCGGTTGACTTCCGCCGTTCTATACCGTCTTATTCATAAAAATTGACAAACGCTTTATAGGCCTGTTTTCTGTGCCTGTTTTAGTTAAAGTATGTTTTGTCTCTGTCGTTCATAAGGAAATGTCGTAATGAAAGAAAGTGACAAAACATACTTTAACTAAAACAGACTTATAAAGCGTTTGTAAATTTTTATGAATAAGAGGGTTACACTGTATCTATGTAAAATTAATGTATCGCCTTTTTGTACCATAAAGCGTTTACAAACAAAATAAACAAACATGATTGTATAAAACTTTTACTTCATGAATAGATCAGCACTTTTGAATATTCGGGATATCTTGTAATTTTGATACTGACTGTGTCCTGACTTTGGTCCTGTGATCGACTGTATAATATTTTTCTCCTCTCAGAAACCAATGTCCGCATGCTGTGATATTCCCGAGCTTGGTGATTTGAAACATCTTGATGAGTGCTCAAATCCTAAACTACCTGGACCTGTAAGTACTCATCATTGCTCAGTAAATTTCAAATGTAGGTTTCTTCGCAACTTTTTCTGTATTTTTTTTTGGGTGGTCTAACATACGTACATATAATTATAAATCACCTGTGATGTTATCTGGGGGTCTAAAAAGATTGCATTATAAATTTATGATATAAATCATACTACAATTCGGTTGGTGTTAGGGCATATTAAATGTCCGCCTGGCTAGCTACCACCATCTTATCTAAATCTGCAGCCAAACAGCAATGTTAATATCATTGTTGTGTTCCGGGTGTCAGAGATAAGATAAATAAGACGGGGTTTTCTGGTCAGTACGCTACCACCTTCGCCCTCATTTTCACTTAACATCAGCTGTGATTGAGGTCGAGTGCTGAACCGTTGGGCATAAAAAAAATATAATCCATATTTTCTTTATTCCAAAATATTAACAACAAATATAAATGTTATATTAAATGTGTTATACATAAAATTCGCGATCATGAGACTCCATAAGAATACTGCGTCAATTATCACCGCGTCCTACTATTTGCATCTCTTTCCGACCTACTTAGATTGACAAGGGATAGATATACAGGGCGCGCGTCAATTATCCGCGATTAACCTAAGTAGTAATCCTGAATATCGTTAAAATTGGGAATGATATTTCACACAAATTGTTATTTGATTAAAATTGCAGCTTTACACTTCAGTGTTACATTAGTTTTGTTTAAACTTTAATGCAATTGTGCAATATTAGAATTAACCCGACAAGAACATTGTCAGAAGAGGTAATCCCCACTATTTATAAAACAGAAATAAATAATAAAAAAAAGTTTATTGACTCAAACTTAGGCTAAGTAACAAGCAGCGAATTAACGAATTAGGAGGTACATACTTAAGCACAATTAATGGGCCCTGCTCCTTAAACTAAGATTGCTCTTGTATTTTAAGAAGCAGTGTTCGATCCCGGCATTATTATTAATATAGTAACCATCCATCCAGATTGACAACATTATAGATACTTAATAGGTTAATTTTTAATTAATTGTATATAGGCAAATATTATTAAATAGGGACACAGTAAAGTTATTAAATACACAGGTACTGGTTAAGTTCACTTCAGTACCTAGCTACTCGGTAACTACTAATGAAATAACCTTAGGACATAACTCCTAACCTTGTACACAAGTGTGAACTGTAATGTTTTGCAATACTTATGCGTAGAATATCAGTTTTGTTAACCATTAACTCATTTTCAGTGTGAAGATGTTCAATGCGTTTTCCAAAAATCTGGTTTCCTGATCGACAATAACAGCCTAAACAAGGATGCATATAGAACCCACCTTCTGCAATGGAATGAGAAGAATAAGGGATGGTCGATAGCTGTGGATAAGGCCATCCAAGACTGTGTGGATAAAGACATAAAACAGTATCTGGACTATCCCTGCAAGGCGTATGATATTTTCACTTGCACTGGAATCGCTATGTTGAAGGTACTTATGATTTACTTAGATAAATACGAAAGTGTGTCTGTTTGTCCACATAAACTTCCAAACCGATCGTATTTCAATTTGGCAAGGAGGTAGTGGAACCTGGAAAAGGTCATAATTATGCTTTTTATATAATTTTCAATTCTTCAACCTATTCCAAGCCGGAAATCTAGTTATTAGATAATGATGAGTATGACATATTCTTTAGTTATTCAAAAATTAGGTATATTTTTATCTGTAATGTTTTTTTTTTACAGAAATGTCCCAAAGAAGCGTGGCAATGTTAACGAACGAAAATAATATTTTCGTAGCTGAAAGGAAAGTCAATGAAATGTTTTTCAGATTTATTCTATAATATTTCAGGTAAAAATACAGTGAATTTTGTAAGCTAAAAATATTTTTGTTCTATTTTGTCATCCCCAGTCCAACTGAATGGTCATCTTCTGTAATAAAATCATCATACGTCCCCATACATTTCCAGAATGTTGGAAGCGGCTTGCAACCAGCGATCTTGTGGGTAGAAGTCCTACTCAGCGCTTACCGGTGCGTGGTCTCCATTATAAAATTTGAATGTCACATCGGTCATTAGTTCTTCGAGCTATATGCTCGCCACTACAACTTACTAATCTATTGGCCTATGTCGGTGTTTTTCGTTTAGCATGGTCCTTTCCATAGCTTGATGCGTGACCCTGAGCTTTCTTATGAGGCTCATAGTGAGAGACGACCGACGCCTCAGTGCCATAAACAAGTCATCACTAAAAAACGCCTCCACACCTTCTTAGTAAGTTAAAACATAATAGCCTCATAGTGCCTAGCATTTTAAATGAGGCTGAAAAACAATCAAAAACAAATTAGACCAAGCGCCCATCCTTGAGGTACGCCGATTACGTTATCTTTATTACCCAGCACACATTAAACTCATCTTTGTGCATTTACCATTATGACCGTCAGTTCATTGTACTGTGTACCTACTCTATTGTTTCCTCGTCAAGTCCCTCATTTCTCATAGTACACACATACTAAACGAGGGACTTTGTCTAAACCATGGTAATTGTCATATGGCCGCATTGTCCAAGGCCTGCATAACGTCTAGTGTAGATTGGCAAAAAAGGACGGTGACTCATAGAATAGAATAGATGCATTTTATTTATTTCTCGGTCAAACACATACATTAAATTTTTAGGTTAAGAACGTTGAAGAAGAAGGTTGCTACGTTGCTTCTACCCAAATATACACATATATATATATACATACATTTGTTTGTATTTGTAATATTTTCATTTCTGTGAATTAATTTTATTTAGAATTAAGTATGTGTGATGATTATGAAGATATAACAATGATGAGAGTGAAATTAATTGATAAACGCTTACCTAAGTTCATCATCACATCAATCATAGAATTCTCGAGACATCAGTTGGAAGCGGCATGCATCCAGCGATGTCCCGCGACTTTTACCAGATCGTCTCTCCGCTTGGTGAGTGGACGTTCTACGCTGCGCTTGCCGGTGCGTGGTCTTCACTCGAGAACTTTAATGCCTCACCGACCATCATTTCTTATAGCTATGTGCCCTGCCCACTGCCACTTCAACTAGCTTCTTCCCTAAGTTACTTTGTGTTAATTATTATTCTTATTATATTATTATAGACGAGCAGCATTACTGCTGGTATGTCTATGTCACAGTGTTGGAAGAGTTCACATTGTTCATTATGTTGTTATTCAGTCAATATTTAAGTCATCACTAGTTTTTTTTTAATTTATCCAATCTATTCTTGAACGAAGTCACTGATTGGGCGAACATAACCTCTTCCGGCAGCGTATTCCAGTTTTTTATTTTAAACACACTTACAATTACAATTTTAAACACACTTATCTTTTTGAAGTCTATAGCTAAGTTATTTTTGAGGACAAAACTATTGGAGGTTTATTTGGAGCCTGCCAACATTTTGCAGACACGGTGTAAGTAGCACTTGACACTGATCACAGACCGTGAGATTCCTTGTGGACATCCGACGTGGTCACGCTCATTATGCGCTTGTGTCGGATAATTATGATCATTAATTGAACATTTCTGTCGATTTCATTATTAGTTTTAAGATATTTGTGTACTACCAAGGTAGCTGGTAAGAATGTAAAAACTTCTATACTTCTTTACTTGAATTACGCAGTCACAGTCCAAATACAACATTTTCACCCAAAGAAGGTAATGGTAAATAGCTTGACGGATTTTCAAGTGCAAAGTATCGTTATTTGTTTTAATCCACAGAGAGTCATACTAGGATACTTGTATGGTAAAAAATCAACATGGCGCCCGCAAAATATGCTATCGGGTTTTTGGTTTTTTAATACATAAATATTAAATAAATAAATGAATAATTGGGCACTTACACCAATCATGTAGTCCCAAACTAAGCAAAGCTTGTACTATGGACACTAGAAAACGGATAAACATACATAAATATATATACATAAACATCCATGAATCGGGAATAAAATGTTCGTATTCATCATACAAACAATTACCCCTCGCGGGATTCGAAGTCGCAATCGTTGGTTTCGCTGACAGGGTCACTATCCACTACACCAATCGGTCGTCAAACATTGTTATTGAATATTGTACGTACATCCATGACTTACAAATATGTATATACAGGAATATTTTTTAATGAATATAAATAAAGCTAACATTAATAAATAAGGTAGGTATGTTGTGGTGTGGTTTTAACAGAGAACGTTTATCTAGAACTAAATCATAATTTCGATATTGTGATCTTTTATAAAAACAATAATAAATTATTAGTCTATGGCCGTCCTACTTTAATTTTCCAATTTAAATTGTCATAATCATCACACTATCATTATACGAGAGAAGGCCTATATTGGATATTGGATCATCACACACACATCAACAGCCTCTAAAAGTCTACTAAACATAAGCCTCTCCCATCGCTCTTCATGGGAGGATTTGCCCTATATAATCGCCACATTGGGCAGGCGGGTTGGCGATTGCAGTTTTCGGAGCTCCGCACCAATAATGCTTAGTCGCCTTTCAGGACACCCACGGGTGAGAATGTTTGGTCCTATTGTACTGTGAACCACACGGCTTCGCCGTAACCATCACCGTCACTATATGAATTATCTTGACTTTGGCGAAGCCACTATAAATAGATACTAGAGAAGACCATCGTCTTTAACTTACAGGTAGACAAAGAGCACGAAATATCATACATAACATGCAAAAATGACTATTTTTTTTTTAAATTTTCTGGGAGGAAACATTACACAAAAAATGTCCTCGCTCTTCAGCGAAATCCTGTGGATTCGCGCCGCGTGTCATTTCGAGTTTCTGGCTGCGTGCTACCATCATCCTGTTCTTCAGTTCAAGCGTTCACACATTATGTAATAAAGATTATTAACAATTCATTTGAAGCAGATTTCTATCATAATAAACATTAAGTTAATTCGCGGAAAACCCCTCCCATACTTTATGCGAGTAGGAAATAACATGTTACAGTGTGAAGTAATAACCGTGATTTGCCGCAATAGATTGAACTGATTGCAAACATAAAGAGATGAAGAAATAACTATGTGACTACTAGTAATTTATACACAAAGATATACGCTAAAGATCGCTAAGTACGAAATACACTGCTGGAGGTACGAGGAGGCTATTTGGAGGT
Source organism: Oegoconia quadripuncta (assembly GCA_949316235.1). NCBI lineage: Eukaryota > Metazoa > Arthropoda > Insecta > Lepidoptera > Autostichidae > Oegoconia > Oegoconia quadripuncta. Next base: position 5,856,963 of record OX438743.1, read on the forward strand.
ACGATTTACGTCGCTTTTCATGGGAAGATTAGGCCTTATCACCACACTAGGCACCAGGGTTCACAATTGTAGATGAACCAATTTATCGCTGCCGAAAAACGATCTAAGGTATTATATAACCCATTAATCTCAATAATTTGAATTGAAGGCGATTATTAAACCAAGTCGGTGGCCTATAAAGCTTAAAACAGTGACTGGGTAGACATTAGTCTGATACAAATCTACCAATCCGCACTGTGCTCGCGTGGTGGATTAAGGCCTCTCAGGGAGAGGTGGCCTCAACAAGGAGGACTTGTAGATTAACCGATTTATCGCTGCCCAAAAACGATCATAGACTATAAAACCCATCAATCTCAGTAGTTTTCATTGAAGGCAATCATTAAATACTTGGTTTAATGATCACTATGACCAATACTCTCTCTGTGAGAGGGGGCTGGTCCTCTACAAAGTGGACGTGAAAGGCTGTTTATGATGATACCGGAAACTAAACAACGTTGACCTGACTATTGCTAAGTGCTGCAGATGTTCATTACAAAATGTATCATATCGAATAGATAGATAGATACATAAGCATTTATTTGCATCCGTGTACACACACTTAACAAATTTTACATATGAAAAATACAGCTAAAACAATAAAACACAAGCACAGAAACAACGAATATTATGTGTGTGCCACAGTATACAAAAAGGCTACTGCTCAGTGTATGGATTTGCCCGAGGCGGGCAAAACACTGGTATTCTCCTGAAACCTGAGGGTTGGTCAGGGGACAAATGGAATTTTGAAATGTCTTTGGTGTTATCAAATTAAAACTAACGTTATTGGTAAATGAATATTATGTAAGATTATTCCTGTAACATATTGGATTCAATTAATAAAATATACCTAATTAAGTTATTGAACCAATTATTATTATTATTATAGAATAATACTCAAAGCTTCTCAACTTAAAGATCCCCTTGCACATCACTCCGTTAATTTTAAAGTCAATGACATAAAAATTACGGCATGATAATTAAAGGGGCTTTAAGTTTTTGTATACGAATCTATAGTCTATAATATCAAAATTTTCATTGGAAATATTATTCAATCAAATCTAACCGCCTCCGTGGCTCAATGTAAACAACATTGGGTTCACGATTCGGAGGTCGCGGGTTTGTTCCCCAGTGGGGTATATGTTTAAGTACTCGGTTTGGTTGGTGGTAGGACATTTTAAATGTCCGCCTGTCTAGCTACCACAATCCTATCTAAATCTGCCGCCAAGCAGCAATGTTAATAGCATTGTTGTGTTTCGGTTGTCAGAGATAAGATAGCCAGTCTCCCAAATGTGTTGGGATTTCCAGGTCAGTACGCTTTAACCTTAGCCCTCATCTTCACTTAACATCAGGTGTGATTTAACTCAAGTACCAACCCGTTGTGAATAAAAAAAAATTGCAAACAAAAACCGCCCAAGCGCGGTTCGGGCCACGTGCAGTGTAGGGTTCTTACTTCGCCTCACAATATGCGGAGTCACAAGGGGTCTTTCTGCTGTTTGCTCGATAATTTTCAACAGAAAGTACATTTTATAAGTTTTTCGACTATTGCTCATTAACTTGTAAAATCTACTTACCTGTGATAGTTTTTCTTTTAACTTCATTCTATGTATATACGCTGCTGTGAACTTTTTCGGGGGCTGGGGGACTGAATATAGGGAAGGTACCTTAAAAAAAAATTTTCAAGATTTTGATTTCGGTACCCCTTTATCGGCGTGATTATTATGTTTACCCATGTCAAAGTATAGCTTTCTTGTTCTAGAAGCCTCTGAGCTAAGCCTTGGACAGACGTCTGTCTGTTCGCCTGAACATGGCGAAATTAGACTAGTTAGTTAGACTACGGAACTTTATTTTATTTTATTTATTTGTATAAGAAACAAACAGTCTCACAAATGTTTTGGGCACAATAATTTGTTACTTATGTACTTATAGTTTCACTAATTAATTACTTACATAACTTAGCATTTCCAAACAAAATGCCGTACGTATATTAGTAACTATATCTGCAATTGCAGAGGAAAAGAAAATGTGATATTAAGTATCGGTTTGTGAGACCCGAACGCCATAAACATTCGAATCCCATAAAGTGTAAGCTTATTTGAAAAAGTACTATTATTGTTGATCATTATATACAGCACACTCTCAAAAAAGAAAAAGAATATACATGCATCTACATACATTAACACCAAGCAGTAATATATAAGTCAGATAATCTTTCGATACGACCACAATGTCACCTGTTCTGATTTCTAAAGACATTTTTTAACATATTAATAGCACAATGAAATACATCTATACCGGAGAGTTTATCATTGGAACTCTAAATAAAGATATGATTCTAAACACTAACAAATTTGGAATAAGATCGTTAGCATCGACCGAAATCGGTTTGCTATACGTAGATACGTCGAGACTTCAGGTTTTCGATTATTATACTAACGACTTACTAATGACAAAGGGTAAATAGATAAAGGCTGAAAGAAATTGTATCATGTCCAGCGGAGAATAATGATGCAGTCTTACTTAATGGCCTCGTTAGGCAACGTTGTTAAGCAACAGTCAGGTTGCAATTGCTATCTACATAAGAAACTTGGAAAATATTAAATATTTAAATTTTTCTACAGCCTTGCTTCCGGAGGTTATTGCCTGTTTGAAATTGTCCCCCCCATCCCTCTTGCCCCATTAAGAGAGAAAATTTATTTTATTGGGCATACAGAACATGTTACAGTATAACTCTTGTATATATTTCGACGACCGATTGGTGTAGTGGATAGTAACCCTGTCAGCGAAACCAACGGTTGCGGGTTCGAATCCCGCGACGGGCAAATGTTTGTGTGATGAATATGAACATTTATTCCTGAGTCATGGATGTTTATATAAATATGTATGTATGTTTATCCGTTATCTAGTATCCACAGTACAAGCTTTGCTTAGTTTGGGACTATTGATTGGTGTAAGTGTCTGAAATATTTATTTATTTATTTATATTGTCGATACCAGATGGTTGATATACTATACACTGACATATTTTTTTTTGTAAATAAATACATATATAAATGAAAATCATTCATAACTCTGGAATACATGTGGTGTCTGTATTCATCACACAAACATTTGTCCCCAGCGGGATTCGATCCCGCGACCTTTTGTATAGCAGTCAGTTAGATGCGGTCCTTCAAGAGCCTTATAAATAGATTTCTCAAAGGTCGATAGCTATTTTCTAATCGCCTAATTATTTATGTTTATGACAGTGACGGCAGTCTTATTGTATTTTTAAAACATTTAATAAAATTATTTTACGATTATTTCTTCACAACATGCAACGAGAGATTTGTATTGACTCACCATTTTTTCTTGGCACCAAATATTTTCAAAGAATGTTTGTTAATGTTTTTATTTTTTTGTTTCGTTTGTTGGAAAGTGACTTTGTTGTCGAAGATAAAGCACACGAACGCAGAACAATAATGCCTATATGTAAATAAATAGGTATTATTGTCTAACAATAATGCCTATTGACATTAGAAAACGACACATGAGAAACACTACCCTTCTTTAGAATACTTGCTTTCAATTTTAGAAAATGAGTCTAGATGTAATAAATCATAGTGCACGGTGTTTCCGAAAATTCGATCTTCAATAAATTAAACCCCACTTCGATGATAATGATAATAATGTACCGTGTGGTGTATGACACGTCAGGAGAATTGAACTAACCCTACGACACCTACCGGAAGAGATTCCGGTAGGTGTCGTAGGGTTTTCACACCAAAAATAATCTACAGACTTGCTAATTGCTCGCTTGCTCGCTGTCACGTGTACATTTCTGTATAATTCAAACGGTCACACATGGATGTTGGCTCAAGTATTAAAAGGGTTTATTCCGTCCAGTAGCCTCTCAGTGGATAAATTAAGATTTCTTTTTTTAATATAGAATAAATAATAAAAATCGCTCTAACAAGCACTCTTTTCGAAAGCCTAAAGGCTAATTATAAATAATACCTAAATAGCTCTCATGCTGGTTATTTTCCAGAATTGACGATTATAAAGAAAATCGGCCTCTTGTATCGATAGTCAGAAATTTCCGAAAATAACAGTAATTACAGCTATTTAAGTAGTATTTATAATTAGCTTTTGGGCTTTTTGAGTACAGGTCAGAGCAATATTTTGATTTAGGCTGTATTTAAAAAGATATCTTAATTTATCCAATGAAGGCGCCATTGGACTGAATAACGCTCTTAAATTTAAGTTTGGAACATCCAAACAGTTTTGAGATATCACTGACCACCCCGTTTTGTTGTGACTCTATAACTATGATCGTTCCTATAATATTATACTAGGTTATCCTCTTTGTAAATGACCAGTTACTTGCGTGACTGAAAATAAACCGGACGTGAGTGTAATTGTATTTGCACACATGGGTACATTTACATTTATATAATTCATTTTTATAGTATTTCGTTAAATAAGATCATTTACAGTCGGTATTTTTTTTTAAATATCCTTGGACATATACAGACAGCGCCATCTAGTTCCACACTAAGCAACAGGGCTTGTGTTGTGGATACCAGGTGGTTGATACACTACACAAATACATTTTTTTTGTAAATAAATACATATATAAATGAATAACATCCATAACTCGAGTACACATGTCCGTATTCATCATACAAACATATGCCCCTAGCGGGATTCTATTACACTGGTATGAGTTGATTAGGCACATCTAATGTTACCTAGATATATATTTTTTTGGTCATTGATTGAATTTATAATTTTTTCCCTATGCCGTGTCAATTTTTAACCTCCAGTAGGGTTGCCTGGAATCTCACCTTTGTATATATTTTGTAACTGCAATCAGTTTGCATTTCTTGGACAACGAAGAAAATAAATATATAACTATTATATATCACCCGTCATATCTTAACTAACTGAAAACTTAATTTGAAAAGAAAAACCAAATTTTGTAAATATAATTTAAAGAATATCCAGGCTGTCCTTAATTGAAGTCCGTGGACTATGCCTTGAAAGCACTTTGAGACGACCTCCAAGTAATATAAGGTCCCATATTATGATGTCCGTAAGGTTATTAGACCATATAAACACTCAAATTGTAGGCGTAATTCGTTTTTTCGATGGTCTAGAGATACGTTTCACCACAACCCTAACTGGTAGAAAATAATTATGTAGCCGAAGAGTGCTTCACGCGATTGGAGAACCCTAGAATGTAAGTTTCGGGGAACTCCGAACCTAACATCTTAAAGTAATCAATTTCTCACTACGACCCATAATAGGTATTCGATTTATCAATTTCTATACTCGCATATTTCGCTTGGAACTTAACAAATTTAGAAGTTCTATACTATTTAATTATTACTAATATCTGGAACATAACTATATATTTTAGTTTAGAAAATTATTTTTCATTACTCATACTCAGAAAGTAGGTCTGAAGTTGCCTAAGAAGCTGGTTGAAAGTAATATTTTACAGCCCTAGGGAGAATCGTTTTCAACTGACAGCTGTCAAATTAAAAAACTATTTTCAAATTTCTATTGAACCATGTTCCAACTTTCTCTACAGCCACTCAATTCCGTAAAATTGAAATAACATAAAGTTAAGTAATAAATGAAAAGAATTTTTTTTAAATGACTATCATAATTTAGTTTCAAGTATTTCTTTAAAATACCATAAATTGGTGCAAAATATTTACCATTCTTTTCAATGATGTAAATGAAAAATAATGGCTGAATCCAATCCAATCTTCATTTGTTTTTTCGATTTGTAGAGTTTTGTTTATACTTCCGTATTGTAGAGATTTGTATTAACTCATGTTATTATTTTTACTTTCCTTGTATTCATAATGAAAAGCACAGTGTTTACCTCGGGTTAAAGACTTATTTCATCTACTCGCTAAATAACTAAAGTAACTAAATAAGTTTATTTATTTATTTAACACTTTATTGCATATACAGGGCGTCCCAAAGTTATGGGACATGAAGGGGAAGTACCTTAAATATTGTAGATAGTGAATTTTGCTCAAAGAAGACTTTATGTTATTTTTAAAAGTTAGTAATTCTGCATTCATAGATTTTCTAAAAATTACTTGCTTCGGCTGGGAATCGAACCGACTTAAATGTGAAAAAAAAACACCCTACTTTTATGATGCCAATCGAAAGAATAGCTAAAAAATAATAACTCTGCCTAAGTAACATAGTATTTTAAAAGAAAGGAACAACATAAAATGATTGAGTCAAATTTCAAGAAAGTTATTTATTGCCGACGACGTTCGAAAAGTAGCGATATTATCATTCCAAAGATAGCATTGATTATTCGTAAATAAGTTGCAAACAGAATTGTGCCATATCACATCGAGTGTTCACCATAAAATGATTAGAAAATCAACAGGCAGCGGGCTCATTAAAAGATTGGCGATTTGCGTAAGACAAGAGGGATCACATTTTGAGCATTTAATTAATTAATTTACAAAAAAATACCTACTTAATTGACTACGGCAGTTTCATGTATGTTTTTTATTTGATTAAAATGATTAATTTCACGTTGTTCCTTTCTTTTAAAATACTATGTTACTTAGGCAGAGTTATTATTTTTTAGCTATTCTTTCGATTGGCATCATAAAAGTAGGGTGTTTTTTTTTTCACATTTGAGTCGGTTCGATTCCCAGCCGAAGCAAATAATTTTTAGAAAATCTATGAATGCAGAATTACTAACTTTTAAAAATAACATAAAGTCTTCTTTGAGCAAAATTCACTATCTACGATATTTAAGGTACTTCCCCTTCATGTCCCATAACTTTGGGACGCCCTGTATAAGTATACAAACATACATTAAACAAACATAGGACAGAAATTACAATACACAAAAGGCGAGCTTATCTCTGTAAGAGATTTCTTCCAGCAAACCCTCGGAAGGAAAAATGAAATTAAAATATTTTATTGCAGACAAAGAGCGATACTTACAAATATAGAACAAAACATTAACAAAACATCACTGTCATAGGAACACAATTGACAAAAGATAAAACATTGAGATTTATAGCAATAATGGTTTGAATATAAAATTATTTTATAAGACAAAAAATATATAGATATTAAACACAATATATACATAATATAAAGGCCTACACTAAGTTACTTTGATCCCTCAGATAACAATGTACTATAAATACAAATAATATATCACTGAACAGATTTTAGATATACATGCCCAGAAAATTTTGTACATATTTACAAAAAAAAAAACTAAATTATTTACAAAAATATTGTCCCCGATCTTGGTGCACCAGGAGGGTGCCTTAAAAGGCTTAGTGCGTTTCCTCTTTGAACAGTGAGCGAAATAGAAGCCAGCCTTCCGATTTTAGTTTGTTGATATTTTATATACATTTTACCTTTGCAAACAACCATGAAGACAATAGGTACAAAGAAATTAAAATGTTGTTACTGGTGTTGATTACAAAACAGTAATGCAAATAAAAAGGCTTCCCTTCAAGTCCCGAAACAGTTAGCGGTACTAAACAAATTTCCTTTCAATTGAACGTCAAAGAATATTAATTCAACTACTACTGAAAAGTCATTGTATAGAAAATAATGACTACGAAAGAAAAAAATTCGCTAACCGTTTGGCTTCTCATTTCTTAATGAAGACTCGTAAGGTATGGAACTCTCTGCTGTGCGCATCATCGGGATTCCCTGAAACTTACATACTTCCAATCTTCACTTCTAGAGTGAATAGGGATTTACTGGAATCCTCTACCTAAATCGTTGCTTTTCATCAGCTGAGTTTCTATCGGGTCACGATCTGGAGTGCCCCATACGGAAATCACTTAATAGACTGCGTACCGGGGTCGGTAGATGACGAAAGAACATGGCCAAGTGGGTCTTTACGAAAGACAACCGTGCTTTTGCGGTGATATACAGCAAACTATGGGTCTCTTCTATGCTGCCCTGCATTTCCCCACACTTACACGCTACAGGACCTCTACGATGTCAAAGACAATGCTCTACGCGTGGCCACATTCTGGTCCCCAAGAATTTGATATTTTTGCCTTCGACTCGCTAAATAGAAGAAACTGAGAATATGGTCAAATGCATCTTCAGTAAGCTATCAAATATTAGATAAATATTTAAATATATTAAAGGCCCGCAAAAGATATATCCAATTTATTTTGTTTTTTCACTATCTAGACCACACCAACGCACTATAATGTTGTATTTCAATTAAAGCACATCTGCTAGAAGTACAAAAGATGAATATTCCGAAAGAATTTCCAACATTTCGAATAGCTAGCTGCTCACTATTTAGTTAATTATGTTAAGCCCATATTTAACAATTATCTACTGTTATATTAAAGCCGTATCATTATGAGTCATATTATTATTATACCACCATACAACATGATCTTTATAGATGGCTAAGTTATTATTGCAAATGTTGCACTGGTACCCTCGTTTTCTCTCGCAGGGCACTAGCTGAAAATAGTGTCTCATCGCTATAGGTGAGGATCCACACTGAGCCTTTTGTGGTACAGATGCACATTACATCTCTCTATAAGTTGGTACGTATTTTTTATTATATTTTTTATTTACTGTGAAATAAGGATACATTTCGAAATAATAACACCAAGCAGAATGTTTGATGCGGTCGAATGATTTTGTACCTGTGTGTTTCTGTAATATGTAAATAAACGCTTTATCTATCTACAGGGTGAAATTTAATTAGTCCAAATCTCAATGAAAATCTCAAAATGAAGATTTCTTTTTAAATACAGAATAAATCAAAAAAATCGTTTTCACCTGATTTCCGCCTCCGTGGCTCAATGTAAACATCATTCGATTTACGATTCGGAGGTCGCGGATTCGCTCCCCAGAGGGGTACATGTTTTAAGTACTCGGTTTGGTTGGTGGTAGGGCATTTTAAATGTCCATCTGGCTAGCTACCACCATTTTATCAAAATCTGCCGCCAAGCAGCGATGTTAATAGCATTGTTGTGTTCCGGTTGTCAGAGATAACATAGCCAGTCCCCCAAATGTGTTGGGGTTTCCGGGTCAGTACGCCACGGGTCAGTTCCACCTTTGACCTCATCTTCACTTAAAATCAGGTGTGCTTGAAGTCAAGTACCAACCCGTTGTGCATATAAAAAACACTCGAGAAGCCTAAAGGCTTATGTACCTATGCGTCCGATGAATAAATCTGTCCCGAATCCTAATCATCGAGGTAGAAATAAAACGTCAACAAACTACTCTACTCTCTGCGCCAACACCCCGTCTATACTCTTTGGACACCTTGATTGTTTTCCGCGGCACAATGGTCACGGCCGTCGAAGGTACTATATAGCCGGCCGCCTCCTACGTCACGGCATCACTTCACCCCAACAGTAGACTACAATGATAGGTTTCAGTGTTGTTTTTCTAATCGCTGGACTGCAGGTGAGTGCACGGTGTTTGCTCTGATTAATGAAGTAATTTCGATACATGTGTAAAGAAGACACTTATTTGAATATATTTGAGTATATACCACGGGCCCGAGAAATCCAAAAGATTTTAACCACGAAGTCCTGGTTGTATTGAGAGTAAAAATTTTGAATATGGGTCGAATGTAGTAAAATATTTTTTTCATTATTTTCTTAGAAAATAAACTAATTTGTCAGTGTACAGTCTTTCGACAATGCGCATTCAATAAAAGTGTAACAATATTTTTCCTTATCAATGCATCTGTTGCAATGCATGCAACAGTTTACAAGTCTGTATAATACAAAATAATTTTTTCCAGGAAATCATGAAAATGTTTCGATAATTTTTTCATATAGCTACAGAAATTACTGAGTTCAACAATAAACAAAAAGTGCTATCAAAAAATAAATTTAATGTTACACTTATTACAAAACAAATTTAAATTTCGAATTTTATAAATTCGCTTCTTATATTTAATTACCAATCGGTTTTTTTACATGAACAATAAAAGGGATCCATATTTATTTTTAACATTACATCTTTATCGATTATCGAGTAAAACATGTAACGATAATTACATTAATGTGCCTAAAAAGATAAAAGTAGCTAGTGTCGAAGTTCGGTCGCTGTCGCTGCCACGTCTTGGCGAATAACATTTTGTCGCAGTTAAATTTTGTAGATTAATTCCGCTAATTTTATCTATTCATTAACAGGTTATTTCATCACAAGGGCCACCTCCGAACTTCCCTCAAGAATGCCTAAAACCACCGCAGATTGTGAGTACTTGTTTTTTATGTACAGTCTGCTCTATAAATAACCATACAGAGCAATTTTCATGGTCAGAAGTAGCATGCTGTGCTACCCGAAGTTTTTGTTCCTCTCGACTTGCAAGTGATATTGTTACCACAGTGTGTGTGTAGGGAGATAAATGACTAATTATGAGCTAGATAATAAAAATCACTATGTCATATATGAGTGTACTGAAAGAAATGTTGACACAAAATTTTATAACCAACAAGACAGAAAAGTGACATTCTACCTATCCGACCATCCGAATAAATTTAAATGTAATATTAATATTAATAGTGACGTTTTCAAGTGATAAGTTTATCCTATGAAATAAAATATTCTGATTTGATTTGATTTGACCTCTTAGATATATATATTCTTAACTTTTTTGTTGTATCAAAAGTTCCGTTTTCATAATTGTAAGTTCCGTAATTCCGTTGTAATTCTTTTTTTAAATTGCAATAATTGTTACAATAATAATTACTCTTACCCGATTTATTTCGGTTTTTCAGTATAGGTACGGAGTTTAGTTATCTGAACCCCGTATATGTAAGCTTATGCTTATATATGTTTTTGTAACACCCGTAAATATATGTATTTTTGTAACTTTTTAGAAAAATAAATAAATACAAATACAAGTTCTCTAAAATGACGGCCTAGGCAAGAGGGTCATTTTAGATAACTGCGGTTGGTATAGTTTGAATAGACATCACACTACTGCTGCTGTATAATTGTGATGCCGACTGTACCTACAGTGTTACTTAAAATCATTTTTTTTTGCCTTTATCATTCGATGAATAGACAGAGAAAACATATATTTAGTCCAATCTTACTGGACCTACACACAATTACATATCCTTAAAATGTGATATTTTGGTAGAGCATAGTATGGATCTCGGTAACTTTAATTGTAGTTAGAAACATTGTGTTATTAAACAGCTTATTTCAATGATTTAAGGACAATTCGTCAGCCATTTTCTATCGATCAATAACGTTGACTATTTTTTCTCTCAAGGCAAAGAGGGATGTTAAGTTTGAAGCCTCTTTTTATCTACAGCTCTGTAGCTGTATAAATATTTAGGACACTTACACGCTTATTCAGTTCAAAAAATGTTCTAGATTAAAAAAAAATCATTTTTCTAGTCCAAAACTAGGCAAACACATTCTTCGTTCGTATTCATCATACTAAGATTTACCTCTTTCGGGGTTAGAACTCGCATCAGGTTCGCAGAAATGGTCACTACCGACTACACCAATAGGTAGTCGTACAAAATGGAAGGCAATGTTATAATAATAATAAGGCAATGTTACCTAAAACAACCAGGACACAACGTCCTGCATATCGTATGCGTAATTCCATATTAAACATTACCCAAGCCATGGAGGTGGTGTTGACTTGAATAAGTTACAATCTTAAGTTATATTCCACAGAGAAATCCTCAAGAATGTTGCAAGATCCCGGCATTCTTCAGTGACGATGACTTCCAGACATGCGGGTTCCAGAAGCTGGATGGATCAGAGCATCCGCAAAGACGGGGTCCACCAGACGTATGTATAGATATGTTCTTCGATAGATACCTGGGGTTCAGCTAGCAACTCGTATCTGGAAATTCTCCAAAGATTCCAAAACATTGTCCTATATACTATATCGGGCGCTCCCCGGTTCACTAGGAACGCAGAGATACATAAAAATCTGGAAATGCCTACTGTTAAATAGGAGGTTAACAAATACTGTAAAAAGTACACGGACAGACTAGCAGAACACAAAAATATTCTAGCTAGGAACCTGCTCAACGTCAGCGAAGATATGATGCGCCTCAAAAGATGGCATATACTAGAATTGGACCAGAGACACTAATAATAGTGATAGTTGTGGGCATTGAGATAGTTGAGTCAGCATTTTCGAGCTACCTCTATAGTGATTTCGATACGTTATATTTTAACCACTTCCAATCATCTAAGCCCGAACTAGGTCAATTCTGTACTATGTATACAACATAACGGATAAATAATAAATATCTTTGAGCAGACACACAGCGCCATCTATTTCGACACTAGTTGATATACTACATAAATATATATGTTCGACGACCAGTTTAGTGTGGTAGTTAGAGTACCTAAATATATATTGTAAACATCCATGACTCGGGAACAAATGTAAGTATTAATCACGCAAACATTTACCTCTAGCGGGAAAACAACCGTGACAGACTGTTTTAAAAAAGGTAGTGGAAACTCTTATATGAAAATGCCAGTAAAGTTCATAATCCATGGACCTTGCTAATCGAAAATGAAAAACGAATGCGACTGAACCACGACTGCATAATATTATTCATCAAATAAACAATTTAGACATTGAATCTAGAAGAAAATATGTTCTAAAACAGGTACCTATACGAGTCACTTCCATTGAATAAATCTCAGCCTTCATGCACGACAATTTCAGAAGGTCAGAGCTACCTGATTGATTTTTTATGGTATGCATTAGCCTTCTAGGCAGTTCTGTCATTGATGTGTATTGATATACTGTAGGTATACAAACATTGTTAATTTGACGAGTTGCGTTATAACCAATTGTTAATTGGACCAGTTGCGTTTTAATCCAATTGCTAATTGGACCAGTTTCGTTTCTAACCAATTGCTAATTGGAAAAATTGCAATTTAGACCACTTGCTACAAAGCACATGTATACGAGTATATTGATTATTGATATAGGTCATGCTACATGTATATCTATTATACAAATTAAGACCAATGTTACAAAAGTTTAATTTGGACAAGGTTTCAAATAATCGACTTTTTACTATGTTACTATGAAAAATAAATTGTCTTTGTTTTTTATTCTTAAAACGTCTGTTTATAGCCTGTTAAACCCTGTTATGGCAAAGGTTTAAATAATATGCGCAGGTGATCCAATTTTAAACATTACTCAGTCGCAAAATATGGAAAATACTTAATCTGGACTATTGTCCAGATTAGGTATTTTCCATATTTTGCGACTGAGTAATGTCATAAAGCTGAATGTTAAACGTATCCAGAAATCGCATTCAAACCTGTAAAGTTGATAGATAGGGTTTGATCACAACAACGATTACGCTTCAACTTTTGGACCGTCAGCCCGTTGTATGATGACGTACGTACCATTGGAAGCTCAGCTTTTACTGTCAGTGTAACGCTTGATATGCGGTCTACTGTACCTACATGTAGCTGCACGACGACCATATGCTATCAATCAATATAAGCAGTGGGGTTATTTTGTAATTTCATCGTTATGTTTGTCGATACCGTTCTAACATGTGATTGGTGGTAATATGACGTTTTCTCATAATTGTCATTGGACATTGTTATCGATTACAATATCGGTGAAGATACAGAATACCGCGCCAGGTCTTGCTGTTCTGGTAGCGTCGCACGATCGGCTTACACTTTTTTTTATTTTATATTTTATTTATATCCTTGGACATACACACAACGCCATCTAGTTCCACATTAAGCAACAGGCTTGTGTTGTGGATACCAGATGGTTGATATACCACACAAATACATTTTTTTTTGTAAATAAATACATATACTATATAATTGGAAAACATCCATAACTCGGGAACACATGTCTATATTCATCATACAAACAGATGCCCCTAGCGGGATTTGAACCCGCAACCTTTTGGTATAGCAGTCAGAGTTTCTAACCTCTACACCAAACAGTTCGTCACTATAGCAGTGGTAGCAAGATCACGCGCGATATATGTTACGTCGCACTTATCTGTCAATACGCTGCTATGCGACTGCTATATCGCTCATTTTGACAGGTGGCGGCGATAAAACGTGTGGTCAAAACTGTCGTACGTTATCATAGTACCACTGTTGCTGTGTTACGGTGGTCGTGCCGTCAATTGTACAAGTAAAAACCCTATATTAATAAGGTTATCATCTGTCTCTTTCAGTGTTCAAAACAGCTTTGCATGTTAAAGAAGTACAACCTTCTCAAAGATGAGTCCACCATCGATCACGAGGCTCTAGGAAAGTTCATGGATCAATGGGGCGAGATCAACCAGGACTTCCAGCCTGCAGTGGCCGAGGCAAAGGAACGCTGTGTTGGGAAGAAGCTGCCGGGACCCCCGCATATTTGCGAGGCAAATAAATTAGTGTTCTGTGTCAGTTCAACACTATTCACTGTGAGTATATTATTCTCTGGATTATTATTCGGTATATACATAAGTCACGACCTTTATCCCAAATAGGGTGGTCAGAGATATCCCAAACAATAGTGTTTGGGATTTGATATATTTATCTACGTACACAATTATTCTGACAATGAACACTCGAAGAACTTATCTCCTTTGTAAATATGAATAAAGCACTCGGCCTTACGTTTTGCAGTTGTATTATAAAACCATCATCTAAGTTTTGATCTCAATTTAAAACTAGAGCACAGAATTAATATAGTGCTAGAGTCAAGTTTTTTATTTTAAAACGTTGCTTGAGTCGAGATTTAACGATCTATGGGCAAGAGAATGCGCATTAATATCAACCAATACTCAGTAAATAGATCTGTTTTTAATTTGGGAGTGGTGAAGACCCCGCTTGAGAATAGATTTTTACGTAAAAATTAAAACATAACGTCATATATATTTTATTGAAATTGGTTGGATTTTTAAGATACATTGAAATGTTTCTGGAACTCAAATGATTTCAAAGAAAAATCATAAATTTGTTCAATCCAGGCTTGATAGTAATTTCAGGTGAATAAAGTTTGATAATAATTCTGGAATAAATGGAAATAAGGATGATGATGATATCAAAAAAAGAACTAGATTCAACACAGAACGACTTTCAACTAGAACATTTAATCTCTAATCACCAGCGTTTTGTGTTTGACAAAACTTAACTCAAGACTTATGATTTCTCGAAGAACTTCGAGAGAAATGTCCATAAGAGAGATATTTTCTCTACCGTTCTCAGGTCATGCTAACCCTGCAAACAAGAAGCCTTTAAAGAAACATACAAACAATCGAATTGAGAACATCCTCTTTTTGAAGTCGGTTAATAAATAAAAAATATTTAGGATACTTACACCAATCATCCAGTCCCAAGCTAAGCAAAGCTTGTACTATGGATACTAGATAACGGATAAACATACATAAATATTTATATGAACATCCATGACTCGGGAATATATGTTCGTATGATCATCACACAAATATTTACCGTTCGTGTTATTCGAACCCACAACTATTAATTTTACTGACAGGGTCACTATCCACTACACCAATCGGTCGTTTATAATGATAAGCGTCATAGAGTCAATAAGACAAGACTTGACAACGCTATGTCAATCACCGTAGTGAACACTTCTCCCTCGCGCAGTTGTAGACAAAAACGTTTGTAGTGATAGGCATGCTAGCCTTGCGGGAGTCCCAAATGTGCATGAATGACGGTGACTTCAGGGGTTCTATTACATAAATTCATCATTTTCGTCATCGGTTACGTTCTGACATGTGATTGGTTGGCTCATTGCTCGCTCGGCAATTTGTCGGTTTCTCATTGGTCAACATAATCGATGACGGTACCGATGAAATTACTTAATCTAAGGGCAGGTGGCTCAATATATAAAACGAATCTGTGATCAGTTTCGTGACAAGTTTGATTTATTTTGTATAAATTTTACTCATACTTTATATTATTCTTCTAGGACTGCCCAGTGTGGGAGCAGAGTGACGACTGCAAAATATTAAGAGACCATCTGGATTTATGCAAGCCCTTCTTTCCTAAGCATTAGTTGGAAAAATCATTTAGGTACCCACTTTCCTACTTAATTGCTTACTGCTGCGGCAGGAGTCGTTGTACAAAACAAGTATAATATCATCATACCGAATTCTATAGGTTAAGCTATTAATAATAATTATAATTTATTTTAATTGTAATTTAATTAGTGTAATCTTATACCTCGTATTCCTATTTATATAGATACAGATGATGTAAATAAAAATTGGATAAGCACACATTAATTTTCATTTGCCTTTTTCTTCTGTTCTCCCTGAATCAACAAAGCTTCTACTTTTTTAATAGATACGAGATGTATCCATGTAGTGTATCTGTTAGCACCGACTATGCGAAAAAATATACGTTCAATTCCTGGAAATAAAAGTCAACCTTACTATCATTGCATTAAGTTTCAAGACAACGGCTCAACGCGATGTACTACCTGTACAATTTATCTATACGGATTATAAAGTTAGCTCGAGCATTTTCCGCTAAATTGTCCTGACCCTTAGCGTCTTTAGATTGTTGGTGAAAGAAAACATTTATGTTTAATTTTCTCTTTTTTATGATTAACTGAATACGCGTTTCACCACAATCTAATCTGATGGAAAGTAACGATGTGGTTGAAGATGAAGCACGCGATTCCAGTAAATGGCTAGTCACTCTGGTCTTGAATCTTCAACTTTTTCCTACAACCTTGGGAAAAGACTGACGCCGGAAGGGAGTTCCATGCCTTGGCGATTCGGATTATGAATGAAGAGTCAAACTTCTTAGAGCGAATGTTCAGTATCTAGAATCCCTCCCCACGCCTAGTACCTAGTCCGAAGATGAGAAGGCGACGGTGGAATAAGATTTTACGAGGTAATTTACGAGGAACCAAAATGTCGTAAAGCGCCGTATATTAGATTATACTTATATTTTTTGGCACACTTATTGACTACCAACTTGCAATTATTATTTTAGCAGCCTCAGAATAAACACAAATTAAAAGAGATTATTACAAACAAGAAATATAACTTGATAAAATCTCATAATTTTATACTTTCTGAGAGAAATTGAACTGAAAAACGTTTGCAATATCATCATTACTGTCAATTCAAGAATAAGAAGATACGACTTTCAGACGTATTTCGATTACAAGAATAATAATAAATATATAAATTTGAATTTGAATATAAAGTAAAAGTCATGTATAATGTCATCACTTATCACGACTAGGAGATATAATGTAATAATATATCATCCAGGTAAACAAAGCAGCTGTGTTAAAAGTTAAATATCTCCAAAATGCCTGAACCGATACCCAATAAACATGATCAAGGATCATTCTCCTAGATATAAAAAATTTCACTCAAATTGGACCATCCATTATTGAGATGTATTCAGACAAAGACACACAAATATTCACACAAAAAAAACAGTGTTTAAAATCTTTCGAATTTAGTCGTCGCAGTCAAATCAGACTACGCATTAGGAGATATTTCTGCACTAGACTGGACACACACACACAACGCAGTGAAACACATAACACCCGTCTTATTTCATCGGTGGTTAAAAATGTCACGACTCCTAAATAAAATGTGTTGAAATCGAATAGCAGGAAGACTCATAATTGGTATTAGTAATTACAATCAGCGGGTTTGGGTTGCTGTTTGTTCATTTGTGCACCAAGTTGGTACAATTCTAATTTGAAGTTAGAAAGTGGTGTGATATTGAATCTTGTTTGAGAAGTTCCAATCTTGTTATCAGAAATAAGAGACACTCATGTGTCGTGTTACTCAAATATTGAAACGTGTTATTAAACAAAGGATTCTCTACAGAAATCGGTGAATAGTTTCACCTTTAAACCATCTTTTGTAGTTTTAGTACTTATTTAGCAACTAGTGGATACAATGAAGTTAATAACTGTGATAGCAGTCACCATTCTTGTAAGTACTTACGCAAGTAATTAAATAACATGCATATCTACAAATATTAAATGTATTTAATATTATTACAAACTTTAGGAAGACTATATCGACTAAATTAATAATGCTATCAGCCCATAAAGAGATATAAACAAGTCATTTTCAAGTCTCCAACTCCATTGTAACATACATAATGTCATAACCTTATCCCGAATTGAGGTGATCAGAGATATCCCAATCATTAGCGTTTGGGTGTTCTAAACATTAAATAAATAAATATCCTAGGCTTGTGTTGTGCAATCTGAAATCCGACAGATCGGGATCCCACTCATTGGGTCGGTCGGGATCGGGAAGCAGTCATGCTTCAGAAGGAGGCCGCAGAGCGGGATCGGGAGAGGGCCGATCCTGCTCGCAGGAGGCGACCTCGGGGCGGGCGGCAACGCTCGCTATCCCCCTGCATGTCGCCTGAGGGTCGCGGGCGGCTACATCTCGTGGCGATGTAGTCGTCGGACGCGACCCGTCAGAGGATGACACCCTGTCCCTGTCGCGCCTCATACCCTTCGCTGATTGCGGTATGAGGCGCTACAGCCCCGCCGTGGAGGGCGCGCCAGCCTGTGGGCCTGGAGCCACTAATGCGTTCCCAGGTCCTCTCTACTGCCGAGGAAGGTCGCCGTGGGGTTTTAGTGGGTATCCCTCCCGATAGGGAGGGGAGTCCCACATAACCTTCTCGCCGTCCCCCAGGCGAGCAGTACGCGTAATGCCTTTCCCCGCGTCAAAAAAAAAGAAAGGCTTCTTGATTTAAGGTTGATATACTACATACATTTTGTAAATAAATAGTTATTATAAATATTTATGACCATTAAAAGTTTCATGCTTGAAACATCTTTCGAAATATATAGAAATGCACACTTGACAGGGGACGAGCCCATCACCGTTAAAACGTGCATGATGTATTTTGGTGGAAAATCCCATAGTCACTTTTTACGACACCCACGGGAAGAGGCGGGTTGGTTCTCTTTTATATTGGCGTGATGAAACCACAGAGCAACTTGACTTATAAATAGAATAAATAAATATATATCACTGAGTGATATGATGATGCCCCACCGACCAACAGTTTCTCGAGCTATGTGCCCTGCCCATTGCCACTAACTTACTAATCCGCTGGCTCGATGACTTTCATTCTTCTGCCGATTTCTTTTTTCCAGATATGATCTCTATACCTTAGCACAATCCTGTTGTCGCTTATTATTATTATTTTATATATCAATAAATATTTATTTAGTACACTTATATATTTACGTTTGCATTTTGTTGCTATTTTATAGATTTTACGTATAAGTAGGTATATTTTTCTATTGATCTATGTATGTATGTGTATGTAAATATATGAAATTTATTCACGTAGTTTGTATCTGCATCCCTATTTAATACCGCACAACCTACCTATTTCAAATGTACTGTCCTTATACCCATAGGTTGCATGGAAGAGATCGCTTTTAGTGATAAGGTCGCCAAATTGTACATTCTATTCTTACCACTATTCTGAAACTGTATTTTCTTTTCTGCTGTGCAAAAAATCGTATTTGTATTTGTAGTGAAACGATGACCATCACCCTCTCCATTAAACTTCAATAAAGACGTTTTACACATCTCCATCTAACTTTTATAAATATTTTTGGGTTACGTGCAAAAATTAGGTTTTTTGTTCGTTTCTCTCAATTCTGTCCGTTCATTCCTTAATTCAATTAGGTCTATTCACCTGGCTGAATTGAGTCGCTAACCCGTGAAATTTATTGACTTGAAACAAACATTTGGGTGAACGTAGATTCATTGATGTGAATCCGCTTCTGATTTCGGCCAAGTCATGTCTTTTATATTTAAAATTACCTATTACTTTCGCCGAAAACCTTGAACTAAAAATAAATTGGTCATACAATAAATCTACGGATAACTCTGCCTGTATTTTCGTTTTTACAAACTAGATTAGGTAAGTATTTTAAAGAAACTATTATAAAAATGTTAATTAAAGTTTTCTGTTTAATATCCGGTGTTTCTGAACGCATCTTTTTCTAATTGACAGGTGTCATTATTATTAAAAAAAACCTTAGCATCATAATCGACTATTGATGGTGTCATATTCTCTCACCCGTTAAAATCTGGTATTTTCCTATGCTGTCCTGTACTATATGTTCGTGTTTGTCTTCCTTTCTGTTTTACATTGCTCAAACAGGTTCTAGACCCATAGTTTGGCACAGACTTCATACTGGTCCACCTCATTCTGCGGACTCCACATAGGGTGGGATAAGGGCAGAAAAATGATGATCTAGATTTTTGTCATTTTCGAGAATTTAATATTATAATTTAAAGTAGCGGTTTTTATCAATTACTTAAAAAAACTCGAATATGTTTTATGCCATACTAGGAACAACAAGAACGTCCAGCTGTAGTTTGGTTTGGATTCCAATGTTTTAAAGTGCTGAATATAGATTACTCAAATTATTCACAATCATTACAACGGATCACAGTGGTTTAAACGATAGCAGAGTCAGGTTTGGTTCAATCAATTTTGGGTAAACTTGGATCAATAGCGGCCAGATTATTATATAATATGTTTGCATCTTCTCATCAGTGAATCTTGGTCAGGGCACAGTACGATGGGCCTGTCATGTCTAGAAAGACTCATCCCTTAATTAAATAAAGTTTATAAAAAATAGCAGTACAAAACTGTTTGCAGTAGGTATTTTTAAATATCGGGATCTGAATCAATTACAGCTTGACATTCTTCTTTAGTGTCTAATGAACTTGCAATTGGCCGTGTGGCTTCCGGCAAAGTAAAATAACACCACCTCAATTCCTCGCGTAATTATCGAATAAGACGACAAATGAGAACGGCGGACGTTTTTGACACCTGGGTTCAGGGATGAGCAGCCGGCTCACTGGCTTAAAGCCCTTAAAGATTGAGATCGCCAATGCGCTTGCCTACCATGATGACTAAGGCAAGGTGTGCTGCAGTAGCTATGTTTCTCCGACTGGAGTAGAACGATTTTGATGTGATTTGATTGAATTACATTGGTATCACTGCAGAGCAAGTTCTTATTTACCCATGGTCAAAGAGAGCCGGTTGACTACTTTGTCACGATATCAAAAATATTTATAATACTTTGTTTTACGCATTCGAAGCGACACTCTTCACGCTCCCTGACCTATCACCCTTAGTTATTATTTGTATATTTATTTACGCGACACACAGACACTTAAAAAATAAAAAAATAAAAAAATAAATGAAATAAACTCACAAATAAAAATAAAGAAACGGAAAATATAAAGGGAGGTTGTGTGCCGCATTTCAGTAGTATACGAGTTCATCACGGTTCGAACTGATCCAGTGAGTTCCGCTTTAATCCCTATATTCACTGTCACATCTTAAGCTACAACTTTAATATTTACAGTATCCAGTTCGAGCACAAATAAATGTAGCCCTGGGGACGGCATTGGACCCAAATCTCAGATTTCTTCCCACTAAGCCAGATAAATGTTATGGGGAAGATGACGTGATGGTAAGTGTACAAAGCACATAAATCCTTTACTTAATGGATAATTCTGCAGTATTGGGGACATATATTATTATCTACTTTTGATGTTGATTGTACACCTATATATTGCCGTATATCCAACCAACTACACTGCTCATTTACTGCCGTATTATATATTTTTTCATTTGTTGCTAAAATTAAGAGTCGTTGGAATTAAATTAAACAATAGGTAATTAACCTTACCGCCTTTCTATCCTCAACTCACAAGGATGTTTACCAACCCTCCCAAATGAGTGATCAAAAAACTAGCCAAGCGCGGGGCCACGCGCAGTGTAAGGTCGGAACCTTACACTGCGCGCGTGTGAGTGCAAGTACGGATACTTGCACTCACAATATACGGTGGTGCAATGGGGCTTTTTGTTGTTTGACAAATAATTTTCAACGGATAGTTACATTTTATAAGTTTTACGACTATTAGTCATTATCTTGTAAAACCTACTTACATAGGTAAGTAAACTATTATAGAATAGTATTATAGAAGTAAGGAAAACTATTATAGAATAGTTTCCTTTTAACTTCAATATTTCGCTAACGGATCCCTGAATCGAAAAATGTTCAAGAGAACTTCTAATGTTTTAAACGACCTTACCATGGGGCATAAAATTAAAAGAAAACATCCCCTATTGACGTGTACGGGAGGTACTCTAAAACAATATTTTCCAAAATTTTATTTTACCACTTTATATACGAGTAATATAATATGGATGCCAAATTACAGCTTCCTAATACTAAGAACCCCTTAGTGTAGGTAGGGACACACCTGCGGAAGGTACTGGGCGATAAATTATCGGTCGTAGTATTCGGTTGGTATGACGGTGTAGTGTTATTCCTCTATGGTATGACACACCACACGCACCGAACACACAATTACGCGGCGCGCAGCGTCTAGTTCAGCGCGTTACGCGACGGAAAATACGTGGCGTCTTCGTCTTCGTCTTCGGTGTCGATGTGGTGACTAACAGAGAGAAGTTAATCATTGCTGAACAGGAACGCGTCGTTTCCGCTCATCGCTTTCAAAGCGCGCGTTGAACGTTCAACCGAACAGGCCGAACATGTGGTCGCGTAACGCGTCGTGTGGTGTTTCGCTTGCTATGCAAAATACATTGATTGCGTTTTCGCGGAAACAGTCGTTAGACGAAAGGTTCGGGACTACACTGAAAGCCGCCTAATTTCGGCTGATGAGTCATAATGTAACTTAAAATACTATTGGATATATAAGTATTGAGCCGAATTCTCGGTGCCGTACCTTCCGCGGGTGTATCGCTACAAGCTAAGCCGTGGTCAGACCGACTGACATGGTGAAACTATAAGGATTCCTTGTTGACTACGAAAACTTAAAAAATGATTGAGTGTTTTTTTTTATATGAACAAAAAAGTTTATTGAAAATGTTCGATACCGAATGGTTTTCAGAAGTTGTGTCTACAAATTCCATTGACCCTATATTATTATTGTTGAAATAAATTCTCTTACAGGACAAGATGTGTTGTATATTCCCACCTTTCTACGTTAGGGAAGTAGCAAGATCGTGCGGAGCTATCCTAATCATAGAAGATACATTCAACGAGGCAAAAGTATTTCATCTGAGACGTGAAATTCCTATATCTAAGGTTAGTTTTTAGGGTTCCGCACCCGAAGGCAAAACTGAGCGCCATTGCTGTCTCTCTTGTGTACGTCTGTCTGTACGTCTGTCGTCTGTTACAAAGCTATTGCAGCTGAACCGTGGAAGCTCGTGGAGATAAAAGTTAAGACACTTTTATCTCCGAGAAGCATATACTATTTTATACACCTACTGTGAGGTTAAATAAAAAAGAAATTATCAAAAAAGAATCACGTATCCAAAATCACCGATTTTTTCTTGAGATATTCCGTAGGCAAAGGAAAGTCAATACCTCAGACATACAGCCAAGATTTTTGTTAAATATTTTTCATAGGACTAAAGTATCTATAGTATTAGTAGTCCAACAATTTTCGGCTAATGTGTCAAATTTTATGGTTAAGAACTCCTTGGACTAAGGAAGTTATGCCTTGAATAGCCTTCTTTTTTTCGAAACTATTTTTGATTGAAGTATTTGTTGACATTTTGGAGTTCCAAATTTAAATCTTATTATTACCCAAGGGAATACAATTTTAGCTCCCTTGGGCTTTAATAGCTTACTTTAAATTGAAATTACTTGATATAATATTACGTGCTCCAGGTGCAGATGGTGTCTAAAAGATATGCGTATGCCAGGCGCCAATTCTTTCTTCCTTCACGACTTAATCAATCGGTAAAAATAGTTATTATGAATAATGCAAGCTATCGCTGCGTAGTTCGATAATTGATCAAGGACAAACATTTTAATAATATTGACGACCTGTATGGTGGTCTCGGGTTCAAATCCCGCTAGGGGCATATGTTTGTATGATGAACAGAACTTTTTAGTATCCTTGACTTGTTCAGCTTGCTATGCTACACTTATTTTGTTTATAGGAGGAGTTTTGGACATGCATATTAAAAAAGTATGATCTGCTAGACGCTAGCAATACACTAAATTTAAGGAAATTCCTTAACCACCTGGACAGCTGGGTATTACTCAATAAGCCATTTGCTACAGTTATGATGAAAGCAAAAAAATACTGCCTCCGAATATACCGTATGTATATGCCACTGAGGCCCGGCGAATACATAAGATTTCAGAATTGCTTCAGGCATTTTGTAGAACTGGTAAGTTGTACAAAATTATTTTTATTTATTATTCAGATCCGACGAGTTTGGATCCCTTAAGTATTCGTACTCTATGCAATGGGACATTATCGACTTTTCTCTACCCGTCGTGAGATGTAGTAATAATAAATTGTTATTTGTGGCTCCCATCTAGGTCAGTACACCTACAGGCTTTCTTCATCACCAACAGCAAATATAAGTACACTGTTGTACATCAGCCTCTCCCATGGCGTGATTTGCATCCCTTTCTTTGGGAGGTCTTGCCCTATTCGCCACGCGATCGTATTTTTTTTAGAAATTCGTTCAAATGACGCTGCAGCCCGTCGCTGAATTTTTCATTACACACTTTCTTATTATTGGAGTTTGCACCATTTGGCGATGAACTATTGGCAAATTATTGTTTCATTCATTCTACTAGTTACTTGATTTAAACATTAGTTCTACATTACAAAATTCATTGGTATTATTTTATTTCAGGATTGTCCAACAATAATAGATAATGAAGTTTGTCGCAAGAAAAAGGCTTTTTACGACGAATGTCGCGAGTATTTCCTGTGAAATGTAGAAAAAGCCAATAAAATAAAAGAGACTTCATAAACTTTTACACGAATTAGCGAATTTATTCTACAATTGTAACTATAGCGAGATGACATGACATTACCTACGGCTATTACCAACAATGCAGACAATCATCAATTCGTCAGATTGTTAAAGGTGTCGTTAATGTAGCCTACAATATCTCTTTCAATGCAAACCTGAATGATTGATGATTATGATTACTACACAGACCTATGCCCGTCCAAGAAGCTCGAGCTTGTTGGCAAAGCTGCCTGCATACCACCATAGTTATAATTAATACTGTCACGTAAATGCTCATTGATCAACAACTCATATATCACACGCGCCAGTATAATCCCTTATCACTTTCCTTTTAGGAATAAAATTAAACTAAACTAACAGTCTTTTGGCGCCTTCAAGGCAATAGCCGTGGATTGTATCGACCAACATAAAGTATCATCCCCGTAGGATTGTGCCTGACGAAATAGAGGAAAGGTCGGTCAAATTTTAGACGAGCTGGCTGAGCGTTTCTCGCTGGCACACGCGCTTGTCGTGGGCGAAGGTGCAGAGGTAAGTGCATAGCCTCGCCTACGTCGTGAGGGTCGTGAAAAGCGCGCTGGTAATCTCTTGGCTCGTCCCAACTGTTCACCCATCTTGAAGTCCTGCGTCTTTGGGGCCCATCTAATCTCTCTGGATATTCTTCTATGTGATGTTGTTCTCCGATTAATCCTCCTCCACATGTTACAAAGGCGGTAGATTGAATCATATCTGATAAATATAAATCTTTCGAGGGTCCAATCAAACCACCGAAATCAGCTTGTTTCTCATCGAATAAATCTTTTAATCCCATCTGTCTCAAAGTTGAAGAAATATTGAATATTGATTTATGCGAAAATCTTGGAATTTGTAGCTCCAAACCCATGCGCGGCAGCAATGTGCGTAGCAGACGTTTCCAAGCAGATGTAGTGGGATTTGATTCCAGTAAACGCTTCTCGAGAGCTTCTAAATCTTCAGAATGTACAATATTTCCTTGTTGGCCTGGCATTAGAAATAATGTGCTGATGACTGTGTTTCCTAGAGAAGCCGCTGTCGCATCAAGAACTGGATCGTAGCCGGCCAAGAATCCATCCTTGTAAACAACAGCAGGGACAGGTACCAATCTTCTTTGGCGAACGTTGGGTGAAACAACGAAATACATTTCTCCATCACGACCCTCCACAGATGAATCCGAACAGTCGGTCTGAAATTTAAAAGGAAAGAAATGTTATGCTTAGCACACAACCAAATTAATAAAGTTAAGTTCAACCGTACGCGTCTATATTTATTTTCTAGGTGTTATTTTTATTTCTTTTTGTTATATTTCCTTGAAGTAGCCCAATGGGCGATGATGGAACGGGTTAGATTGAGGTACCAGTAATAACTCGGTGCGCCCAAATTGAATATAACATCTGGAGAACTGGGGCTACTGATACAACACTGAGAATACCTAAGAGGGTTTATAGTGCGTCGCAGCGGCGGATGTCCGCGACCATAGCTCGTCCGCCTGAGTGAGATAAATGTATCGCGTGAGAACAAGTCAATATGCCACCAATAATCAAGAAGCTTTAATATAAGCTAAGTCAAGAAGCCATGGATCTACTCGTTTTCGCGCGATGTGCGTGTCTCGCTCGGGACAGAATGCACTGAAGATGATATTCCATTAAATTGTACTTTACAACAGTTGAAATAGAATAAACGATGTTGACCCAATGAGGGTTGGTGACTTCACATGCCTTTGAATTTTTATTTCTTAGGCATGCAAGTTTCCTCACGATGTTTTCCTTCATCGTTTTAAGAGCAGTCGGATAAATGCACATTAGTAATTAAATTTAATTTTAAAACTCATTGGTACATGGCCTGCCTGGGAATCGAACCCGGACCTCCCAAATTTGGAGACCGCGTCTTAACCGCTGAAAAGAGTAAAACCATAAACAATTCTAATCACTTCTATAGATTCTAAATAAAATTTTAAGAAAAATTCAAATTCACATGGTTGCTCTGAGCAAAAAGGATTTTTTATATAAAAACACAGGCACAGCCTCCTCCCATTGGGAGAGGGCATGAGCCATTAACCACTACACGGATTGGTAGATTTGTGTCAGACTAGTGACCATCTGACAGTCAATGTGTTCAGAAACTTCCTGTAGATGGTGCTGCGTTATCGCTTATTTTTTTATTACTAACTTTTTTCTTCAACCTAAAACTATCGTCTTTAAGGGTTGTTATTTTATTTATTAATTAGATAAGATTCAATCTATAATTATTTTCCTACACCACGAAGATACCACACTAACATAGAATTGGTCCGTCGAGCCGGATCAATAAAAATACCAGCAATGATAATAACCGAAGACACTCAAGAACAATACGGAGACCAGTCGGCTATTGGGAAGACTTTCTTCCTTAATTTCCAACATTACATTTACTTTATTAGCACTAAGTGATACCGTAAACACCGTGTACAAATTACCCAGGTTTTTAAGGCGGTCCTGTAGGCTACCAACTTGGTTTAACCTTCAATTACAAAGAACCGCGACTAACTATTTAACGATCCCTCCAGACCACGGAAACACTTGTATTAAATGCCACTAGTGGTCACCCATCCAAGGAATGACCGCTCTAGACATTGCTTAATT
Organism: Oegoconia quadripuncta; assembly: GCA_949316235.1. NCBI lineage: Eukaryota > Metazoa > Arthropoda > Insecta > Lepidoptera > Autostichidae > Oegoconia > Oegoconia quadripuncta. Next base: position 5,884,454 of record OX438743.1, read on the forward strand.
TCGTTAATCGAAAACAAATAGCGAATGCGACCCCAATGCTACTTTTTTTTGTAAATATATCGATGTTTAAAATGAACATCCATGCAATACAACTATAGCTACGACGATGTCAATAATGCAATATTAATGAATTATCTTACCTGGAATATATTAACTGAGAAAGCTGCAAGAGGAGGTTGCATAGTAATAGTGTTTGCCTTCATGTATTCCACAATCTTTCCCCAAGTGTGTCGTTTAACAAGTAAATTGGTTCTTCTTCGAATTATATCACTGATTAACTTAAAGTTAACTTCTTCAACGTGCCCATTGTAGAAATGTTGAGCCCTTTCTTTATAGAATGTCAGTACTTTGCCCTTATTTCGGTCACTGAAGAGTTCCCTAACAAATGCAGAAACAATCACTCCAGGTACTGGATTCATCTCTAATGAATCAGAAATATTTTTCAACACAAAGTGAGGATTGAAAGTCACCATGTCGTCTAACTTGAGTATTTCATTCATTTCGCCAGATGTAGCACCTCTTGCTCCCATAAACATCATGGCTAGCATAGAAGTTATAGAGTAAGGTGACAAAACAAAACTTCTTCTCTTATCAATACTTTCAATCATAGTTTGCCAATATCTAAATGCTAACTCGTTGCATAATTCAGTAAATTGTGCAATATCCTCTGACAAATCCTTTGTAGTAATCTCGAGTCCTTGATTTTCTTTTGTGACATCAAGAACAATATCTTTGTTAATATTATAATCTTGTCCATCAATTTTAAGTTTGTCTTTTTGAATTGAAATATCGTTAGCTTTTGGTGGTGTGACAGTGGATATAAGTTTCCATGAGTTGTTACGTTCATTCACTAGTTCCTTTTCATCGATATTTACTTTTTGAATTTTTTTCTTAAATTCATCTATTTTTGGCAAAGATTCAAAGTTTTTATCTTTGTCTTTTACGTTGCTTAATTGATCACTTTCAATAGATGGTATTTTATTTGCACTTGATTGTGATGTGACATCACTTTTTTTCAAGGGAACTGTGTTGTTTTTGTTTACTTCTGAATGTGACAAAGCTAAATTGATTGCTGGTTTTTTAGTAGTTGTATCCTGATAATCTATAATTTTATCTGGGATCATGTCGTCTTTTGAAATTTCTTTTTCTGTATTTTCTAAATTGTTCTTTTTATTGTTACCTATGTTTGAAGTTATATCTGCGTCTGGTGTAATTACCTCCGGAGTAATTACCTTAGAATCGTTATTATTACTAGATATAGAAATCTGTACGTACTTTTGATTATTAATATAAGTTTTATCATCAGTCATATCAATTACTTTGTTCTTTTCACTTTCCAGACTAATCGGTTTGCTTTCTGTCATTTGAAGGGGCGGTGTAAATTTGAAATCAGGTATACTATTTGTTTCATTCTTAAACTCCATTAGAGATTCTGTAATATTAGGCAACTTTTCATTTTTCTCGATTTTAGCCGTAGCATGAGATGTAGTTTCCGATTGCAATACTTGTTCACTTGTAGTGGTTTCAAAAACTTTTTCACTGGTTGTTGGAATTTCGTTACTAGGCTGTTTCTCCACAATAGTTTGGGGTGCTGGGTTTACAACTTGGGATAGTAAATCATCCATTGATTCAGATAAGACTGGATCAATTGTAGTGCTTAATGGTAAATTGGTCGTGAATTCCAGTTTTTGGAGTGTGGTAGTTACTCCAAAGTCATTATCGGAGTCTGGATCCCTTGAATCTATAACTGTGTTTATATTTTTTTCCTGTGAATCTACTGTGGATACGTTTATGATGTTTTCAGAATTTTTATCAGTAGCATTTGAATTACCTAAATTATTTTCCTTGGCTACATCTGTTGGAATTTCTATTTCTAAATTTTCTTTACTTTCCAAGTTTTCTTTATTTTCTAACTTCATATCACTAATCCTTGTCGTATCTACTAAATCACTTGTAGTTGGAATAGGTCGATAATTTCCAAGATCGGAGGCTATTTGACTGATGCTTTGAGCTACATCAAATAATGGAATGTCTGGTTCATTTTCTTTTATATGATTGTTATTGCCAATGCTTGCTGTATGTTTATTTTCTGTTAAATAGTTATGATTTCCAATAGAAATAAACTCAGTTGTAGCCACAGTCGTTGACGGTGAAACCGATTGTGTCGTTATTGTAGTCGCATTGAGTTTATCTATTACTGCTACTTTTGGGGTAGAAGAAACGTACGATGGGGTGCTCTTAGACGGTTTATAAGTTGTAACAGAAGGCTGTAGTCTTGTTGTTGTAGTTGCCGGCTTAGTTGTAGTTGGAATAAATCTCTTGGTGGTACTAGTGTATGCCACAGTCGGTTTTATGGTTGATACAGGTTTCCGAGTGGTTCTTTCGTTCACATAAGCGGCTGTGGAAATAGGAATAAATGTGCTTATTTTTTCGTATTTAATAGTATTTCTATCTGTTGTAGATATAGTATTCGCAACTGTTTGAATTTGTATTCTTGTAAAGTTCCCATCATCCTTCAATGTAGTAACCTGCTTTTTTGTGGTGAAAATGGGTTTAGCTGTCGTTACTTTTGTTGTTGTTCTTACATATTTTTTGGTACTTGTGGTTGGTTTAAGAGTTGTTGTGCTTGATTTATAACTGGTTGTGGTTGGTTTTGCGGTAGTGGTTGTTCGTGGTTTGCTAGGAGTTGATGGTATACGCGGCCGACTAGTTGTAGTGGTTAGCGAAACAGGCCTTCTCGTGGGACTAGTTGTAAATTTGTTAGTTGTTGGTTTCCTCGTATTGAAAGTAGTTCTACTTGTAGTTGTAGATAAGGGTACAGTTACTGTTGAAGGTTTACTACTAGCCGTGGTTGTCGTAGGTTTTTGTGTGGTTGTGGTTCTAGTTGTAGTTGTAAATTTTACTGTTGTTGGAGTGATCTTTTCAGTAATTGAAACCTCTTTAAAATCTTCATCGGGCTTTGAACTACTTGATATTTGATTTATGATTGACACTTGAGTACCTTCTTTACTGAGTAAATTATCATCGATGGGGCTATCTATTTCTATCATTTCAGTTTCTGGAGTAGTAAAAGAAGCAGAAGTTTTATCGGGCACGATATCGACTCCTGTATTACCAAATATAGACGGCAAAATTAGACTCCAAGATTCTGAAACATCCGGTGTATCTAATGTAGGTTGAATATGTGGTTTATTTTTGTGAGCTTCCATTTGCGCTTTCAGAACATTCTGCACATTTGTTACTACATTATGAACTTTCGTGTAAGGAGGTTGACTGAAATTGAATGCGATTGTTGGTTGATTTTCATTTGCGAATGTTACTAAGCCCTCTGTTTCTTCACCTGCTGCAACGATTGCTTGTATTTCTTCTAAGGTCATGAGTCTTTTCACCAGTTCTCCGGATTCGTCGAAAGTATAGAATTCATATCTGTCTGGTGTTAGAAGATTGACGGGACTTCCAACGGTAGCTGGTACGTTGGATGGCGGTGGTAATGTGTTTCCAACGGCATCAGCAATGTAGGGCAGCTTGGAGCGCCTGAAATGGGAAATATTACTTATTATTTTTACTATTTTACATTATGTTTGAAATTATACTTTTCCGATGAGCTACGAAATGGTTTTTACTAAATCGTTACTCTTTACAACCAAAGATAGCGCGTTTAGTTAAATGTTATTAACGGCCTTTAGTGATTATGTGGCTTTTTCAAACAATTCTTAAAATACTTCTTGTTTATTTAAGTCAAGTTTCATGGTAAGGTAAGCCTGATAATAGTACATATTTATTCAAAATATCCAAAGCTTTAATACGACAATATCATGGCGCATTGTAAAATATGTTACCTACAGTTATTATTTACTTTCCATCGAATGGGTAAGTTACTCATCAGAATATTTCCTATTCTTAAATTTTAGTTTAATAGTCATATATATTTCTTGTCTCTTTATTACTATAATTTCTTTTCTTAGTATTGTGTTTTATTTATATCACCTCGTTATTTATCACTCTTTGGATGGTTTTTTAACTATACAGAAAATATAGTAAACCTAATTATAGTGAGCTAAATGGAAAATTAAAAAAATACACGCGTATGGGGTATTATAATACTTTTTCGAATGAAAAAAAACTTCCAAATTGCTGTTGCATGCTAGCTCATCTTCACTAGAAAATTCGAAAATAGAATATTTTTTTAACTTGTGAGGAAGATTACTTACGTTTCGCAATTGTTAAAGTTTGTAGGCAAATTGATTTTACGATTATTTTTTTAAGAACTGCAGTATGTAAGGAATCTACTAATAGTACAACTAATAGCACACTCGATGGTCGTGTCTCGATTTATACTTGGCCGGATTTTTTGTATACATACTCTGATCCTATATACTGTACTAAGTCTATGTGAAATGTGTTAAAAATCTTAGAAACTGCGTAACCGATTTCCATCAAATATAGCTAAGAACTGTCTCGCACACACCAGCATTCTAAAATGAAAAACAGTTTCAAAATCGGTTCAGCCACAGACAGACATAACCTTAAAGTTAACTTAAACTTAATAACCCTCTTTCTGTGTAACAATCTTCGATATACTAACGTAAAAAGTTGTAAATACACATAATTATTATGTATGTTCAAACTTCAACCTTCAAGCATTTATTTCAACGTAAGATACATGATAACATTTCTTAAATGTCAATTTGATTCTACTTTAAATAATAAAAGGGCTTATTGCATTTATCTGTCAGTCAGTATATCCAAGCTACTACCGCTTCGGAAAGGGAAATCATCTATGGTAAAAGAAGCGGCGCAAGAAAGCCACAGAAACATTGTTGTCTTTTTTTTAATATGAGATAGTAGGTTACCTGCTGTCGTCGGCAAGCACGCATGCGGCGGTGAGCAGCAAACACAACGACACCCGCATCCTGCCCGCATGTACTCACAGCACTTCTGGAATGGAGAGAAAATAAACTTTATTAGGAATATTAATGGATCTGTTGAACACAAGTCCTTCACAATCGTCTTGTTTCTATGTCAATAGGAGAATGCCGTGGAGTCATACAAATTGCGTCATTATGAAAAGTATGTCTTAAAATTGGTTTAATTTTTTAAATAAATTTAGTATATTTTATAGCTTTTCTCCAATCCGAGATGATTCATCATTATAAAAGAAGATGTTTTAGATCATTTCCGGAAGTTCATGTAATGAATGTTTTCTTTCCATGTAACACCATACCTGTGTATTTGACTGTATGACTTTCAAATCGGTAACCCAATCTTAAGAAAATCGATGAAATTAATCGATATCCAGTGACTGAAATGGCCAACATGTGACATACATTGCCCCAGCGGTAGGTACAATAATTTGTAATCGGTATGGTTGGTGATTATGGTGCATTTTTATTAGGGTTCCGAAGCCAAATGACAAAAATAGAACCTTTATAATTTCGTCAGCTGTTTATCTATCTGACCGTATGTCATAGAATTAAACTATTACATTAAGTTTGATTGTTAGGAAACATCGGGGGAAGATGTAGGAGAGCATTCTTGACAATTGGGAAAATATATTTTTTTTATAGGTATAACTGACATTGATATCATTAGATAGGGTTTTAAAAGGGCATAAAGGTTCCTAAGTGACTTTTTTCATTTCTATGAGTATTTGTCAAAATTGCTGAGAAAATCTTTAACAATGCGTCTCTATTAAATAAAAAATCTAAAAAACCGGATAACGGTTTCATAGAACATTATACAATAAAAAAAACAGAACAAGTCTAACAATTATGTTAGATTCGCGCTATTTTCAGATACTAATATACGTACTCAATTTTAAGGTCAGTGTAAACAGATTTACGGCTTTTACTTTGTAAGATGAGAAGGTATGTGGCTAATTAGAACATGCTACGGAACCCTTAGTTTATGCATGTCCGACATGCACTTGGCCTTTTTTTAATATTTACCTGGCTACTACAACTTGAATCTATAAGTCGGTCGCCAAAAACATAGTCCATAATTATTGATTTCAAATTCTGACATAACAATACAACGCTAAGTAAAAAAATTAAAAGTAGAGCGTCATGTTACCTTAAAATAATTAAGTAATATTAATAATGTTAAAAACTTAATAAATAATGTTAAAATATAAAATTGTTATAGAAGAGCGGTCTCTCCTAACACAAGCAAATTCTTGCTTAAATGGAGATTCCAAAAACTGCAATGTTTTGATTAATTTAGGTTATTGAAATAAACTATTTTATTTTATTTTATTTATTTTTTATTTTATTATGTTAGGGTCTCTGGCTTTTCGGTATTAACACAGTCCTCTCAATAAACTAACTCGCCTGTGTCTGAGTCTGAGAAGACCCTCGTTCCAGGTTGGATTTTCATACTTATCATTTAAAAGAATACTTCGTTTGGAAGCTATAATTATTATGCCTATTTGATTGGAGTCTTTAAATATCGACTTCAGCCGAGCCTAACAGGAAGCTTGTGGGAGTTATGGCAATTTAAAACGTGGTTCGTATCACAAAAAAATGCTACCTGTCTTTTTCGTTCGAAATTTGTTGTGTGCATGGAATTATTCGCAATATCATTATAACAGATTAGAACCAATTCCAGACGTCCGTGAGGCTAGAATCCTCGAAGTGGAAATCAGCAATTTTGACAATGTAAAAAAATGCACTGAAATAATGGCAAATAGAATAAAGGAAAAAAATATGCCACTGTTATTCAAAACTTTTGTGAAAATTCTAGCGTCACGTGTTGCTGGAATACTTATTTCTGGTACGCATAGACAGCTTTACTTATGATTATAATTAGCAGTGGCGGTATCTTGATATAAGCCTAAAAGCCCGGCATGCCTTTGCCCTAATAAAACACTCGATCAGGAACATCAACTTCAAACTTCATTAATCTTTAAACAGTACAGGAATTGCAAATGGCCCCACAGATTGAACAGAAAGGCAACAAGATGTATTTAACTTCATGAACTGTGTAAAAACCACAAATTTGGAACCGCCTCCGTGGCTCAATGTAAACAACATTGGGTTTACGTTTCGGAGGTCGCGGGTTCGATCCCCAGCGGGGTACATATTTAGTACTCGGTTTGGTTGGTGGTAGGGCATATTGAATGTCCGCCTGCCTAGCTACCACCATCTTATCTAAATCTGCCGCCAAACAGCAATATTAATAGCATTGTTGTGTTCCGGTTGTCAGAAATAAGATAGCCATTCCCATAAATAAGATGGGGTTTCCGGGTCAGGACGCTACTACCTTCGGCCTAATCTTCACTTAACATCAGGTGTGATTGAGGTCAAGTGTTAACCCGTTGTGGATATAAAAAAATCATTCATCAAATATTACAAATAATTTGATAAAAAAGCCCGAGGGCTTGCCACACTGTGTAACCTTAGGCACACCATTGATATTTAGTATCCCAAAAAACTGTTCCTAAATAGTACTGCCGAATATACGAGTTTCATAAATCTCGTAGTAGTAATTCAAAATGAACAAAAAAATCCAGATCGGAGAATTTTGACGCCGAGAACGAACGTGATGCCAAACAATTTAAAGGAAGCACGCATACCTACAATCAGAAAGGTTTAATTTGCGATTTATATTTTTTGGCATTAGGCGCACTTTTTATATTGACATAACTCCTATAATCTTTCTGCTAGGCTCGACTGACGCATATATTAAAGACACCAATCTAGTGCGCATAACAATATTATAGCCTACAAGCGAAGTTTTCACTGCTGAAGAGTGCTTAAGACAGGCCTCTTCCATATAACTCCAGAGCGACCGGTTGGAAGTAAGCGAAGTCTTATTGGTATATCAACCAAGGTTGAATAGAAAACACCAGGCGGTCAAGTTCGTTAAGTACCTAATTCCAATTCATTAACGCAATGTCACGTTTGTCCACGTGTCTTTGAATTTATGAAAATTCTTGTACGTGAGACAAGTTTAAGGAGAGCTGAAATATATATTAAATAATATGTAGCTATTAAATTAGTAGCCTATCTTCCTAAAGCAACGGATCATCAGCTCTACAGAACTGGAGTAGACGGACATTCTGACTCTAATTGGCACATTGAATCAGCTTTTATGATGTTTAAGTAATTCCAATTCATTAACGCAATGTCACGTTTGTCCACGTGTCTTTGAATTTATGAAAATTCTTGTACGTGAGACAAGTTTAAGGAGAGCTGAAATATATATTAAATAATATGTAGCTATTAAATTAGTAGCCTATCTTCCTAAAGCAACGGATCTTCATCTCTACAGAACTGGAGTAGACGGACATTCTGACTCTAATTGGCACATTGAATCAGCTTTTATGAAGTTTATAAACGGATGTTAACGAATATATTTAGTGCCCGACCCACTGGTCGAGAGGACCTTCAGCCCACATACTCCAATTACTCTATTTGTAGCAGGATGAAGTAGTAACCTAGTGGTCAATAATTAAATAACTTGCAAAAGGAGAATCAGGCCAATGGATATGTACAAGAGGTTCCAAATTAGAATCACAGTCCAAGTGCAAACGATTAAACTTTTTTCAAACGCCTTTGAATTTCTAAAGAAAAATAGGTCAGCATCCCAACTAAATGGGTCTCCTCTCCAAATTATTTTTCACAATAGGTATGGTAAGCTCATTGCCAATTCTCTGCTTAGTGAACTCTCATTCTCTGACAAATCATCTAAAAAAATCACAGTAATTGTTACCGTTTAAAGTTTCTTGCGCAGAAAAATGTGCTAGAACATAACCAAACTGATTTCTAGAAACAAAATTCTAATCAAGTTCAAGTATTTCAAGAACTGCAAATTATTCAAAAGAATGTAAATAAATATGATACCTAATTGAAATCGCCAACCGTAAACAAACAAAAAGAAACTGTAAAATATAAAATTAAAACCAGTTAAACAAGTAATACCACGGTCATTGTCGCCGGAAGTAGAACTACTAGTTTTGCATCCACCGTGGATCAACCTACACTTTTTGCTCCTTCTGCAATGCTTCTTTTACTACCAGTGTTATTTATTATTACTTTCTTATAGTAGTGTATATTGGTTATTATGAAATGTACAGTTGAGATTCATTTGTTCGACCTCCCGCTAAGTGCGAGTGCGAGGTTCCGTTGTGTTTTGACAAGTTGTTTGCCGACAAAAATGTGGGACACCTGACACCTCGTTTTTACCGGGTCATTCAACTTCAGTGATTTATGGTCATTGATCAGTTGATCATCGTTATGCAAGGATTCGGAACGCAATAAAAATCTGGTTATAATGGAATATCTTAAAGTTTATGTTGTAATAAATAAAATTCTTTAAGTTTTATTGATTTACTGGACAATTTTTATGGCAGTGTAACGAGAAATTTTATTGTACCAAATAATCTGCAATAAATTCATTCATGCCCACATAAGGATTGTGCACAAAGATATAAGTTTACTTATGCAGATATAAAATTAGAGCAGGTTATTTTTAACAACCCCGCTAGACAAGTGACAAAGTTTCTATAAGGACAAAGCGTTAAGCTTGAATTCTTGCTGCTGATTGGATGTCAATAAGCCAGCAGCCAATCAGTTGCCAGAAATGCAATATTAGCGTTTGTCACTATGAAAGTGTTTACCACTGTGTCTGTGTGTCTGATACAGATTAGCTAACCAACAATTAGGCCTTACGACATAATACACTGAAAATAGGTATCTGCAACATATCGTTGTATAATAACACGTTACAAGATCGTAAATCAAACAAAGAAATGGGAAACTTGACACCGAGACTCCACGGTTGGGCGGTCACCCACAATCACCGGTTCGTTCCCCGTGAGGCAGATACACGAGAAACACACATGACGATGATTGACATTGACATGATGTAACGTAACGGAGATGTGGTGCATTTGTAATCATCTGGGGAACATTCGTAATGTGCAGAAAAGAGGTATTTCGCAACGTAAAATTAAAAATGAAAAGACAAGTTTTTCGAGGTCGTCGGTGCTAAAACAGAAAGTGTGACGAGGAGACAACTATTTAGATTGTTGACATGGTATTGACTGGTACGACCCCTTATGACTGTGAAACAGGCACTCACATTTCCTTAAAGTTACAACTGGCACACGTGACAGTTTATTCTGCATTTTTTCTATTTATTATTGATAATGCCAGACAACACATCAGTTAACTGGCTCCGTCATTTCTGTGAATTACTCATGCATAAGGGATAAGACATACGTACCTAATCTCGAACTGTACAGACTAATTACCAGATCCAGGGGCCGTGAATAAATGATCGAGTTTCCAACGCAAAACGTTTCCATCCTGTGGTCCTAGTACCTTCGTCCCGTCAATCACGGGTGGGTGTACTAAAATATGCATTAAACCAACTTCGCTTTTAGGAAAGCTTGAAATGCTTTGTAGCATTCAATCATGGATCTATTTTGGAAACCACTCAGATAGTGGAGTTAGCAAAATAGCAAAGGTTGAATATTTAAGTAACAGAAGTCTAGCTAACTAGGTCGGATGTAGACTACATCCAAAGCGAGATTCTTTTAGCGTAGGTTACATACATGTTTGGCAGACACAAAACATTTAGACATCCCTTGTTTCTCTTTATTGTACACTCCTATTTCATTCAAACGCAGCTTCCAGATTAAGTTAGTTATTTATAAATGAAACTATATTATGTACGCGGGTCTGTTTATCGCACCTGACCCTTTCAGATCCCGAAGGAAATCAAACGACCGATCGAAATCTCTCGATCTATCTTAAAAATAATATATCTATCTTAAAAATAATATATCTATCTTAAAAATAAGCTGATACAACTAACTTTTCTAAATTCCGAACCCCATCATTATCTTTCTGAATACAGACAGATTGGGGCATATTCGTACAGTTGGTTGCATATTATTATGCACCATTTGACATTTTCTGTCTGTACGACTGATTTAAGCAGGGAAGACAAAATTATAACATTCGTTTTCTAACACATTAACTAATCATAACAAGACAAAACACGTACAGTCAGCGTCATAGTCATTCATACAAGTCTGCTTTACATAATTAATGGTAATTCAATTATTCAAGTTATACTAACCTCAGTTCTCTAAAACAACCATCTTCTCTACACCATCATGTTAGAGAACTTCAGATGACACAACTTAAATAGTCAGCATGCTACGTTCACTCATGCCCTGTATGATTAATTATAGAGCCAACTGTACTATGCATTTCAACTCGAATCTCTTTAAATTTAGTCCTAAAAATACGTAATTTATGTGGCGAAACTTCCTATAATTTTAAGTTCCTGAGTTTTTGTAGAAGTATAGAGTACCCACCAGTAATAGAAAAAAAAATTCTAACCAATATGTAGCTTGCTTTAGGTATAGTATAGGTATTGACTTATAAAACCTAGAATATAAAATTAAAGTTACCACTAAACAGTGGAACGTCATTGCGTTGTAGATGATGCTAAGATCTAAAACAATTTTCTAAAAGATTAATCAATGGCTACTTACTTAATATTGTCTAAAAATAGGATATTGAATCGTAATAACTATTTGCCCTCGACGTAATTTCATAAATATCACTCGCAATGAAATTCAAACTGGTAATTTTAATCTAACATTCTGTTTTATTACTCAACATCTAAGCTAATCTAAGCAAGCTACCGATTTGTTAGAAGACATTTTTATGCTATCACTGACAGGTACTTTATCCATGTGCATTAAATCACGACCTTTAAGATTATTGGAATTTATCCTATGTAATATTGCTCGACAGATACAAAAGTTTCATTAATAATTGAAGAGTTGCTATCTCGTATAAAAAAACCGCTACATCAAGCCCGGCTTCACTTCAAGTTATTGAAATAATAAGTTTATCTTTCGCATCCACTCGAAATTCTCTCGAGGTTTGAATTAAGGACTAATGAAGTTTTATCTTGAACAAAAGTTTGTTTAACTTCTTCTCAAAGTTTATTGAGAGTTTATGAGCGATAATGAACTGTTCGATACGAACCGCCTCTTTCCTTAACAATCGACATCTCAGGGAGCGGGCAACAAATAGATAAGTTTTGTAGGTATGTCTTACCTTACATACTAGTATTATAGCAGTAGTGAAGATATCTATTTCTATTTAGTTATATATATCTTAGTGCGAGCGTCGGTAGCTCAGCGGTTAAGACGCGGTCACCCAATTTGGGAGGTCTGGGTTCGATTCCCAGGCAGGTCATATACCAATGAGTTTTAAATTTAATTTAATTATGTGCATTTACCCGACTATTCTTAAACGGTGAAGGAAAACGTGAGGAACCCTGCATGCCTGAGAAATAAAAATTCTAAGGCAGGCGAAATTCCCAACCGGCATTGAGACAGCGTGGCGAACTATGGCCCATACTCCCTCATATACGATGATGATATATCTTAGGTATGTAGTTATTTCCGTGGCTCAATTTCAACAATATAGTGCTTACGAAGCGGAGGTCACTGTTTCCTCAGCGGGGTACATGTTTAGTACTCGGTTTGGTTGGTGGTAGGGCATTTTAAATATCCGTCTGGCTAGCTACCAACATCTTTTTTTTACAACGGGTTGGTACTTGACCTCAATCACACCTGATGTTAAGTGAAGATGAAGTCGAAGGTGGTAGCGTACTGACCCGGAAACCCCAACACATTTGGGGGACTGGCTATCTTATCTCTGACAACCGGAACACAACAATGCTATTAACATTGTTGCTTGGCGGGAGATTTAGATAAGATGGTGGTTAGCTAGCCAGGCGGACATTTTAAATGCCCTACCACCAACCAAACCGAATACTTAAACGTGTACCCCGCTGGGGATCGAACCTGCGTCCACCGAATCGTAAACCGTTGTTTACATTGAGCCACGGAGGCGGTGATCTAAGTCTACCGCCACACAGCAATGTTAACAGTATTCCGGTTGTTAGCGAGTCCTCCAAAATAAGATTGGGGGTCCGGAGCAGTACGCTTCGACTGACCTCATCTTCACTTAACATCAGGTGTGATTGAAGTTAAGTGCAAAACTCATTGTGCATATAATAAACTAAATAATATATAAATACAGTAAAAATATTTTAGGACATTAAGTTATGGTTAATCCATAACTTAGTAGTATTTAATATAAATGTAAATTGAAAAATCCCCGAGCACGCTAATGATTTAATATTCAGATAGACTAATATATCCGAAGCATTTTGACCAATTTCCATATTCCAGTGATGTTTTTTAATATATTTTTCTTTATTTGTAAATATACTTATTATGCTCTTTGTCTACTTATTTACTAGCTTTTCTTTCCGAGGACTTGCTGGAAGAAATCTCTTACGGAGATAATCTCACCTTTTAGGTATTGTAATTTCTGATGTTTGTTCAATATAGGTATATATAAGAATAATACTATACTTACTATCTTTTCTTTTATACTGTCGGTTAAAGTTGAATTATTTCGCGTGGATTACCACGCGGGTGCACCCAGTGTTTAATTGGTGTGAACGACCAGCGATTAGTCACGTTCAGCTAACTTAATTATGTAATAATGTTTGCAAAAAGTTGTAATTCGATGAAAAATATAATTTATATAGCGGTTCCCGTAGCTCTGTTCGCGGAAATATAATAATAGTAATAGATGAAATTATAGTTTACGACGCAGCCGTTGATGCGCGTGGCGCTGTCGCATTTACTATTGATTTCCGATTACCGAAGTTAAGCAACGTCTGGTGCGATCTATCCTGGTATATAGGGCAATCAAAATTCCCAAATAGTAATACGGTACTGATAAATATAATATCAAATGTCCTTTAATCACGTTTTCGATACTTTAAGACGTGCTAAGAAGCTAGAATGCACACAGTGGAATTTAGCTATTTTAACTATGTAAAGAAACTGTGCTGAAATAGTGCCAAATGGTGCCCAACGGAAAAAAATTGTGCCACTGAAGGTTAAGAGTTATTCAATATTTTAAGTGAGCTTTCTGACGTCCGTGTTGCTGGAATCCTCATTCTCGTACTCAGGGACTGCTTTATCTATGACTAGCAGCTGCCCGCGACTTCGTCCGCGTAGACTACATGAATCAACATTTTATTACTTTCCCACGGGAATACATTCAGCAGAAAAATTACCATGTAGAGTTTATCTCAAACAGGAAAAGACCCTGGGCAGATAACAGGTATGTGGAACCATGTTGGTGTTTTGCCAGGTAAATGAATTAAGACAGGGATCCATTAAAAGACCTTTCTGGAAAATTCTGGTTTATATTTATTAAAGTACTTCCTTATAAACAACATTCTTTGCCATATTTGAAGGTGGTAGCAATAGAACCAAACTTTGAGGTAAACTTACATGGGAGCATGCCACATAGAACTGACCGTGAGAGAAATAGTCCTGTTGTAGGTCTATTCCGGCGAATTTGAGAGTTTGCCCCTGCGACTTATTTATTGTCATGGCAAAACAGACCTTTAGTGGAAACGGAAGCCTTTTGAATTCAAAGGGATGATCATTTAGTATTAATGGAATACGCGGTACAAACACTGTTTCTCCCTGAGCAGGTCCTGTTAAAATAGTGGCCTCTACTACCTTCCGGTGCAAAGCCTTGACTTGCAACCTAGTACCGTTTTAAAGTTTGGGTGACATTAAATTTCTCAATAACATAACAGGTGCACCCACACGTAGTAAATGTGACTTTGACTCTTGACTTCGACACCAATTTGAATTTGTGATCAACCCCTACCACTATCGCAACCAGTAAGGGGTTAGCTTCAAAATAAATGTCATTTTCGCAATCAACGTCCCAAAAAAGCTAAATAACGACACCAATATAGACTTTTTGGTATCATCCCCCACCCCTATCTCACCCCTAGAGGGTTGGCTTACAATAAATGTCATTTTCATAATCAACATCCCAAAAAATCTAAATAACGACACCAATATCGATTTTATGGTTTCAACCCCCATTTCACACCCCAGGGGGCTGTATTTCGAAAAATCTCAACTCACCCTTATCTCATTCTCTAACCCCAAGGGGTTGGCTTCAAAACAAATGGCATTTTCGTAATCAACGTCCAAAAAAACCTAAATAATGACACCAATATTGACTTTTGGTATCAACCCCCACCCCTATCTCAAGCCTAGAGGGTTAACTTAAAATAAATGTCATTTTCATAATCAACATCCCATAAAATCTAAATAACGGCACCATTATCGATTATATGGTTTTAACCCCCATTTCACACCCCAGGGGGTTGTCCAATATAGACTTATTTGGTAGCAACCCCCACCCCTATCTCAACCCTAGAGGGTTAACTTAAAATAAATGTCATTTTCATAATCAATATCCCATAAAACCTAAATAACGACACTAATATCGATTTTATGGTTTTAACCCCCATTTCACGACCCAGGGGGTTGTTTTTCGAAAAATCTCAAAACACGTATTAGCTTATTTGTTCCTAGGAGTACTCTTGCGAAGTTTCGAGTCGAAAATAGACGAAATGTCCAAGTTATACTGTTTCTTCATACAAACTTCCCACTCCTGTTTCACCCCTTAAAGGGTGAATTTTGAAAAATCCTTTCTTAGTGCTCCCCTAGACCTCGTAAGGAACGTACGTGCCAAATTTGGAAACACTCTATTCACCCCTTTGACTATGACTATGACTTTGACTAAAACTTTGACTATGACTTTGACTATGACTTCGACTATGACATTGACTACGACTTTGAATTTGACTATGACTTTGACTATGACTATTACTTTGACATAGACTATGACTTTGACTATGACTTCGACTATGACTTTGACTATGACTTTGCCTATGACTATGACTTTGACTATGACTTTGACTATGATTTTGACTATGACTTTGACATGACTTTGACTATGAATTTTACTTTTCGACTTTGAGTCTTCGACTTTGAGTCTTCGACTTTGAGCCTTCGACTTTGAGCCTTCGTCTTTGAGCCTTCGACTTTGAGCTTTCGACTTTGAGTCTTCGACTTTGAGTCTTCGACATTGAGCCTTCGAATTTGAGCCTTCGTCTTTGAGCCTTTGACTTTGAGCGTTCGACTTTGAGTCTTCGACTTTGAGCCTTCGACTTTGAGCCTTCGACTTTGAGCCTTCGAATTTGAGCCTTCGACTTTGAGCCTTCGACTTTGAATTTCGAATTTGAATCTTCGACATTGACTCTTCGACTTTGACTCTTCGACTTCGACACCAATTTGAATTTGTGATTTCAACCCCTACCACTATCGCAACCCGTAAGGGGGTTAGCTTCAAAATAAATGTCATTTTCGCAATCAACGTCCCAAAAAACCTAAATAACGACACCAATATAGACTTTTTTGGTATCATCCCCCACCCCTATCTCACCCCTAGAGGGTTGGCTTACAATAAATGTCATTTTCATAATCAACATCCCAAAAAACCTAAATAACGACACCAATATCGATTTTATGGTTTCAACCCCCATTTCACACCCCAGGGGGCTGTTTTTCGAAAAATCTCAACTCACCCTTACCTCATTCTCTAACCCCAAGGGGTTAGCTTCAAAACAAATGGCATTTTCGTAATCAACGTCCCAAAAAACCTAAATAATGACACCAATATTGACTTTTTGGTATCAACCCCCACCCCTATCTCAACCCTAGAGGGTTAACTTCAAATAAATGTCATTTTCATAATCAACATCCCATAAAACCTAAATAACGACACCAATATCGATTTTATGGTTTTAACCCCCATTTCACAACCCAGGGGGTTGTTTTTCGAAAAATCTCAAAACACGTATTAGCTTATTTGTTCCTAGGAGTACTCTTGCGAAGTTTCGAGTCGAAAATAGTCGAAATGTCCAAGTTATACTGTTTCTTCATACAAACTTCCCACCCCTGTTTCACCCCCTTAAAGGGTGAATTTTGAAAAATCCTTTCTTAGTGCTCCCCTAGACCTCGTAAGGAACCTACTTGCCAATTTTGGAAACTCTAGACCCAGCGGTTTGGCCTGTGCGTTGATATGTCAGTCAGTCAGTCAGTCAGTCAGTCAGTTTCTTCCTTTATATATTTAGATTAGGTATAATTTATATTCCAAAAACTTGACCGTACGTAGTGCCACCGAAATATACTTTACTTTTGCCCGACCTACAAAAAGTCCGTAATCTGCGATGCCCCTTTTCACAAAAATATCTAAATCTTAATTGGTAAGGGTGTCTGTTAAACCACATTGAAATTCATCAGAGAAGCAATCTGGGACCTGTATAAGGGCATAGGCTACTTTAAAATGTATTATGACAATACACTAAAGATATTACAATATTATACTCATTAATGCTATGTATTAAGTAAGACTCTGTAATGTAATTGGCTTAAAATTAGTAATAAGATACAGTATAACTACAAGTGCTGTGTGGTGTCGGCTTAGAATAGAACCAACCTGTTTCGTCCCGTGGGTGTCATAAAAGGCGACAAAGGGACTTTCCACCAAAAAACATCTATAGATTTGTACGCTTCAACGGCGATGGGTTCACCCCGTATCACGTGTGCATTTCTGTATATATCATAAGGTGAACCGTGGATGTTGTTTTAATCATTAAACTCTTAATATTTGGAACACCCATACACAATATTTGGGATATCTCTGACTACCCCATTTGTTATGTATGAAGGTATGTATGTGTGATACAGTATAAATATTTTATGACAATGCTGTTGATTCTGTATGAATAAATAAAACAAAAAATATATATATATATATAACAAAATATATTATTTATGAATACGATCATCTGACGTGTTGTATGTTTTATTTCGTTTATTTTGAGTTTATAACAATATGTATATTGTCGCAACAAATGTTACATAGTACCTATATTATTGAATAATATTAAAAAATATGACATGTTTGTAGGTATGAGTTATTATTTTATGTTTTATTTTATACTTCATTAATTAGCAAAATTGTGTGTATGATATGAATTTGCACAAGTGAGCTATTAATCTAATATAATCTACAAAGATACAAAAGGCGTCCGCTATGCGTCAATTTCGCTCGAGTAAAGCCGCGGGCGGGACCTACTCTCTAGCTAACAACAAATTGTCACACGTTATGCAAATCTGGTGAAACATGGTAAATTGATAGATTGTTTTCGATATAGCAACTAGCGTGATAACATGCAATGTTGTGGATACGAGAGATTGAACACGTGGGAAAAGTGTCAAACTATCTAGCAAATTAAAATGTAGAAATTTACAATATTAGTAAAGAACTGTGGATTTTATTTACTGGATTTTGCCCGCGGCGGGAATATTACACAACCAGGCTGCTAGGTGAGCTCACCCTCGTGCTAGCCACATAAAACTTCTAGGCTTTTCTGATAATACCCGTATTTTATTTGTATTTATTTTTCTAAAAAGTTATATTTACAGGTGACACAAAAATCTATATAGGTTTAACCAACCACCATACCTACAATACAATACAAATACACTTTATTACACAAAAGGAGAATATACCTACATAAATGTTATCATAGGACACTCATGCATTACATAGTATATCTAGCTTATAAATTAGTTGTTATTTTTATTGTGTGTTGAATAGACGTCCTGTTTCCCAAACCCTGGTTACTTTCGTTATTTTCCTTGCTATCATTTACAACGATTTTTTGTTTTCGAAACTGATAATAGCGTGATGATTCTTAGCCGTATTTGATAGGAATCGGTTTAGCGGTTTCGAAGGTTTTAACATAGTTGACTTTTTTTATCTGGGTGACAGGATGATTAATTGTTTATCGTTCCGAGATAGGGGTTTTCTAAATTTTAAATTTCATCATTATCATAAGCCCGTAAACATCCCACTGCAGGGATAGGCCTTCCCTCGTATATGAGGGAGTATGGGCCATGGTCCACCACGCTAGGCCCAATGCGGGTTGGGAGCTTCACATTCCTTGGAATTATTTCTCAGGCATGCATGGTTTCCTCACAATGTATTCGTTCACCGTTTAAGGGCGTCGGATAAATGCACATAAGTAATTAAATTAAATTTCAAAACTCATTGGTATATGGCCTGCATGGGAATCGAACCCGGACCTCCTAAATTGGTTGACCGTGTCTTAACCGCTGTGCCACCGACGCTCTTGGTAATTACCTATTAATTTATAATTACTAAGTAAGGTTTTATTTAAGTAAATATTTGTTGAGATAAGTGTTCCAAAATTGTTGATAATATGATAGACACATTTAATGTTAAACTTTTAAGGTAACATGGCGTATCGTTTAGCACCTTTTCAGGGTTCCGTAGTCAACAAGGAACCCTTGTAGCTTCGCCATGTCCGTCTGTCGGTCCGAGGCTTAGCTCAGAGGTCCGATAGGTACGAGATTGCAGTAATTTGGCATGGGTATACACATTAATCACGCCGAGATGTGTCGTCACCCCCCTTCCCCTAAAATCTAAAATGTTGGTTTTGGATACCTAAAATTCACGGCAGTAGTATATATAATGACGTTAAAAGGAATATTACCCTAGTCCGCATATTGTGAGGGCAAGTACAAAATCGACCGTTGTGCGTGGACCGACACGCATTTGGCCGGTTTTTTTAAGCTATTGTACGCAGAGTAAATCACCTAGGAATACACTTAAAATTTATTTTTAGTCTAGCCTACCTCAAGTAAAGTTCCATAGCCGAATAACGGGATCTGGTTAGCATTAAGCCTTCTGCGACGAGGGCGATGAACTAGCATAAGTTTATTTTTGCGGAAGAGATAAAATTACGAAGATTGAAATGTAAATTACA
The DNA here is from genome assembly GCA_949316235.1 of Oegoconia quadripuncta. Lineage (NCBI taxonomy): Eukaryota > Metazoa > Arthropoda > Insecta > Lepidoptera > Autostichidae > Oegoconia > Oegoconia quadripuncta. The sequence continues at coordinate 5,904,242 of OX438743.1, forward strand.
TTTGTAACCGTGAACCATAGCAATGCGAACTGACAATTATATAATAAGTTCTATATTAAAAATACTTTTAGAAACAAGTTTTAACACTTCAGCATAATTATCACATATTATTCTAGTATAAACACGAGTACTACGGGATTTACAGGAGTGAATGCTGGGTATGGCAGAACAAGAATGAAAGTAGAATTAATACAGTGGAAATGAGATCATTTAGAAGTATGAATGGGGTGACTTTGAAAGATCAGGAATAGTGTAGTTAAGCAGTGATGACGTAGTGACAAAGAGTGAAAAAGGTATGCTGAAATGGTATGGACATTTGGAGAGGATGAATGAAAGAAGATTAACGAAAGAGATATACGATGCGAATGTCGATGGTAGTATTGGTTGGAAGACCACGGCGAACGTACTATAATCAAATCGGGGACGTCTTAAAGAAAGGCTAAGTCAAGAATACTCTAAACTGTGTATGAAGAATCTTATGAGAGTGAATGAAGCAAAAGAGGTGTGTCGGGATCGTAGCAAGTAGAAGTCTGTGGTCTCTGCCTACCCCTACGGGACGCAAGTGTGATTTTATGAATGTATGTAAAATCCATCAAGTAGTGCCAGTGACTGTTCTGGCTCCATCTTCAGAACCTCGTCATCATGTGTAATGAAAAGTGCTAATGACAAGAAAACAAAGTAGCCCAAATTCTTGCCATTTTTCATCAGGGAGTTCCAGTCCCTACATCCCGGCTCCATCATCAGATCGAATCGATGGTACCATAATATTGCATTGTCACCGAACTTCTATAAATTTGCCACATTTCAGCTCAATAGGATATCAGAAAGTAGTTAAAAATTCTTTGCAAAGAAACTTACAACTTACATACATACGAACATTGCAAACTAAATAAAAGCTTGTAAAAAGGAGTTCTTTTCTGCTCGGTTTTGAAATTTCGTTTAATCAAACTAAGTGAGGTTGATACATTACACGTCACGACCCATATCCCAAATGGATTGCTCAGTGATATCCCAAACATAATCTATTGTATGTTCTATACATTAAAACTTTAATGCTGGAAACAACATACACGGTTAAACCTTACTAAATTTACAGAATCCTTAGTCGCCTGCGATGTCCACGGAAAGAGATGGGTTGGTACTGGCTTTCTTTTTTGGAACGACATGGCAAAAGGATCAGTAGCGTTTTGATGGTGACAGTTAAAGACTGCCTTCAAAACCGTCGCAAGGTTGCTTGCCTAGCTACATGTATACCTAAGCCATCATTTCTGTGCGTGTGCGTTGGAATTGCTCGTAATTATTCCTGCATTGCATTTCCATCTTTGGGCTACCAGACATGGGGTTTCCTCCGGTTGTTGTCTACATATCAAATATTCGCACTAAGTGCATTCCAGACGGTTAACGTATGGATCTTCCTGCCGACGTTTCTTCCCAGCATTTTTTGGCATCGCGTGCTCCATCCTCGACTACATCGTCATTATCTGCTAGAGGCACATCTAATCGTCCATAAAAACCCTTAAAAATTACAAAGTGGAAAAAGATTCATATGCCGTCATTTCGAATTTAATCATTCATTTAATGATTTGCTTTTCTTCAATATAAACAAGTTAATGTCTAACAATCTACTGATTACCTTCACAATGTACGAAATATCCTATTTTGATCTATCATGCATGACCATCACAATCTTCAGACTACTTTCCATGCGGCGCAGGGAGAATTGTCAATCAGAAAGAATATTCGCAAATGCGTTTCATTTCAACATTGCTTACTACTAAACTGGAATCTTATAATAAATAAATAAATAAATAGATATTTCGGACACTTACACCAATCATCTAGTCCTAAACTAAGCAAAGCTTGTACTATGGATACTAGATAACGGATAAACATACATAAATATTTATATAAACATCCATGACTCAGGAATAAATGTTCATATTCATCACACAAACATTTACCCGTCGCGGGATTCGAACCCGCAACCGTAGGCTTCGCTGACAGGGTCACTATCCACTACACCAATCGGTCGTCAATATAATCTTGAGATCTGCAAAACATAGGGTGAATAACCACACTATCTTCATTCATCTTCAACTACAGCGTCTCATTCCACAAAGAGATTGCGGTCAGACGTTTCACCAGTCCATCATAAAATCTACTGATGGTGTGGAATGGTTTCACAGGTCCCACCATGACCGAATAAAAGGAACAGTGTTTATCAAACTTCTCCACAATGATCAAAAGGAATATTTCAGAAATCAGTGCCGGCTCACTCCGTGCAAGACTTAATTAATTTTACGTGGAAACTTCTAATTAACGCTGTGGTTAAACGCCGCAGCTATTCTCCATGGCCGTCCACAAGCACAAAAGAGATGAAACGACTTTCATTTAATACCACTCGTAGCTTTCGCCTTTAAATTTGTAATTGTTGGACTTCATAAACGTACAATTTGTAGATCGAGCATTTATGTTTTAACTATGTAAGCTATGACGATAGTTCTAAAATAACAATTCTTCACAATTACTTTGCATCGCCCTGGTAGGTTTTAATAAGTATAATTAATATTTCTATATTCTTCGCTTCTAAAATCACATTAAATGTTAATGAATAACAGTTAGAAAATTGTATAGAAAATATATAGAGAGGTAAATCGTTTATTTCAACTCCATGTCACACACATAAAGTTAGTTCTAGCAAAAAAGAAGAAAACCATTCATACCATAAAACCATATTGTCAGGGTATATCAATGTTCTTTACACTACATTAAATTACATAATCCGAACAGCCAAGGAATGAAACTTCCGGCGTAAGTCTTTCCTGAATCCTGCAACCTTGGGATCTTCGAGAGCGTAGTGAGTAGGCATTTAGTCCGCGCAAGTAACGCGAGTGCAGTCAATCTTAAAAAAAAATAAGAATCCATTAAACATTTTTTTTCCATCCTATAAGTTCACCCGGGGCCTATGTTGCTGAACATAGTCCTGTGACGTAGACATGTGGAGGTTCTGTGGCTGACGTTGACGATGATGATGATGATACGTTCATTTAAATAAAATGAGGGAAGAAATAGTTTGTACCCTCGACAGTACAGCATATCACTAGCCAAATCGAGTGAAAAATTAACTCCACTGGAAATGGAACCCGGGAGTCCGTTTTTGATACCCGACCTTGACATCACAGAGTCACGAAAGCGACAAAATATTTCACCTACAACTTTTTTAAACTAGGTACACATTCACAGGTTGCTTGTTTCCTCATCGCCTATTAAGTCAGAACAAAAACAGAGATAGACCCTGCTCAAAATAAATATTAGTTATTCCGTGGCTTTTCGCATTGCATGATATAGATGTGAAACATTCGTATAAACCAGCATAGAATGTATGTACATACGTAACACAGTCACTTAAATGCATCCATACGATTCTTAATGAAAAAGTTGTAGATGAATGTGTGCAATTTAAGTTGAAGTAAAAAATTCTTTAACTCATCCCTCTTTGAGCGTTTTATGTGAAACGTCTTTCTGTTTGTATGAAAATAGAAGTCGTACGTCAGCAGCCACCAAACGAACTGCATTGTGTTGATTCTACTCAATGGCATCGGAAATATATTGCTTTATTTATATTGCTTCATTACAATATAATTTTTAAGATCTCTTAGGTTATTTATAAGGTCTCTTAGTAGGAATTCGTACGACAATGATTTCGCATTCGAAATCATGATCATGACTTGGTAATATTTCAAAAATTCCACACCTGTTTACGTGCATTGTGTTAAATTGAAATAAGTTCTACATTAAAAATACAATACAATACGATACGATACAATTCAATGTAATATGCAATACATATACAAATACAAACACATCACAAAAACAAATACACTTTATTGCACAACAGAAAAAAAAATACAGTTTCAGAAAAGTACTTCTAAAATCAAGCTTTAAATAATCCATTAAATAAATAAATAATAAATAAATAAATGTTTCCGACACTTCCACCAATCATATAGTCCCAAACTAAGCAAAGCTTGTGCTATGGATACTAGATAACGGATAAACATACATAAATATTTATATAAACATCCAAGACTCGGGAATAAATGTTCGTATTCATCATACAAACATTTACCCCTCGCGGGATTTGAACCCGCAACCGTTGGTTTCGCTGATAGGGTCACTATCCACTACACCAATCGGTCGTCACTCCATTAGGATTATATTAGGTATATACAATATATACATTTTTATAGTACAAACGCGAGTAAAATAAAGTCCATCTAGCAGTTTCAATGGCAATCCTCTGGCTCCAACTTCAGATCCTCGTCATCATTTGTAATGGAAAGTGCTCATGGCAACAAAACGAACTAGCCCTATCTAGTACCATAATATTGCATTGTCACCGAACTTACATAAATATGCCAAATTTCAGCTCAACCAGCAAGTGATTGAAAAATGGTTTGCAAATTTTTTACTAACTTACATTCGAACATTGCAAGCTAAATAAAAGCTTGTAATAAAATCGTACCTACATCATAGGTTCACATTTGATGTCTCCAATAAGAATAAGTACGAATTTATTGTAGGCTTTGTTCCCATATTGACTTGCGATGAAAACCTGTATTTCCCGTTGGCCAAGAATCTTGAAATTAGGCATGATGAAACTAAAGGACAATCATCAATTTCTCATTGTATGTGAAATTACCACGTTTACTTTGTCAAATGTGATGTAGCTACGACCGTTCACAGGTACCTACCGTAGATATTTTTTGAAATTTCACCTACAGATATTTTAAATACGTGTTCTCAAAAAAAAAACGCCGAATTGAGAACCTCGTGCATTTTGAAGTCGGTTAAAAACGTCGAAGGGTCTGGGTTGTCTAAATTGACAGTTGATTAGTAGTACCTACCTAAACACTAATCAAGTAATAGTTCAAGTGTCATCCACAAGGAGTTGGCGGTCTTCCAAAGGTTGGTGGTAGGGCATTTTAAATGTCCGCCTGGCTAGCTACCGCCATGTTATATAAATCTGCCGCCAAACAGCAATGTTAACAGCATTGTTGTGTTCCGGTCAGAGATAAGATAGCCAGTCCCCTAAATAAGATGGGGTTTCCGGGTCAGTACGCTACCACCTTCGGCGTCATCTTCACTTAACAGCAGGTGTGATTGAGGTCAAGTGCTAACCCGTTGTGCATAAAAAAATAAATAAATAATATAGCTGTGAGAGATGACAGCACTAACCCCTATAGATACTCTTTACCTACAGGACTTTTCAATTTGCAAACCTTGGCACCAATCCAACTCGCGGATATTCGCAATTTTACTGGGGATATTGAAATTATTACTCTGTCGGCCGTTTTCATGAATGATAGAATAGTCGGCGAACTCAGCGACGGGTTGCCATGTGAAAATATTCATGTTTATTTTATTAGACTTCCCGATATGGCTTCACACATTATTATCCAACATCCAATTATAAAGTTTTCATATTTGTTTATTGCTCAGGACTGAACTGATTTGGCCGAAATTTGGCGTACAGTTAGAATATCTCCTGGAAGAAGATACGGGATAAATTTTACCTAATTATTAAAAATCAACATCCACGTGTTACCTTTCAAAATACAAAGACATGCATACGTGACAGGGGTGAACTTATCGCCGTTGTGTTGTAGATACTTTTTGGTTTAAAGTCCCTTAGTCGCCTTTCCGACACCCACGGGAAGAGACGGTTTGGTTTTATTATTATACTATATTATTAGAGACGAGCAGCATTACTGCTGGTATGTCTATGTCACAGTGTTGGAAGAGTTCACATTGTTCATTATGTTGTTATTCATTTATTCTTTTTAAGTGCCGAAACCATAGTTAAGATTACATATAAATAGTAAATTGAACTGTATTGAGTTCCTGATTTAAAGTAGTATTAACTTAATTATACTTTATAGCTGTTGTTGTGAAAGAGCGAGGACACCTGCCCCCGTAGCATAACATGGCTTTTCGCGCGCGACGCGACATGATAGTGGGAATGTTGTATATGTCGTCCAAACAAATGAGCAGGATAAATATTATCTCTCGCTACATAAATGTTCATAGCGTCTGTCATGCTAGTAGTTCAAGTATTTATTTACTTAATATTTAATATCATTCAAATACTTTATTGTAAACTGTACTGTATTGTATTGTAATAATTTTCATTTTCATTTTATCTATATTTTAGGTAAACAGATGTTACTGGACAAAGCGTAACTAGCATTGAGATTCCTATGACCCATCAAGTCGAAATATCTCCAATGCAATGGTGGAGCGTGGTTATATCTCGTAAAATTCAGTGGCGCAATTCCTTGACTTCCTAACGTTAAATATTTTCCTTATGAAAGCTGAGTTAACTTTATTGACGCTTTGAGACGAGGAAACTTTAAATGTGAATGTTTGCTACGGTGGATGGAAAACAGAAACGGATTATGATATCTGGGTAGCTATCATAATCCAAATATAACTTTATACTAGCGATAGTGTAAATAATAAAATGTAACCTGCAATTTGCAATTTGCAATATCTACTTAAAGAGTTTGAGACAAAGCAGTAACGAACCATTGTGGAGTAGTTCTTCAAGATATATAACTTTTTAAGGAAATTGTTCTCTTTCAATAAAAAAAATGGGATAAAAGTAGGAATCACCTCTAAAAAGTAACATTATTAGCTTTAATTAATATTACTATTTATTTACAAGAGTTGCTCTTATTTCGACAAACCAAAGTAAAAATATATAGGAACTTCGACTGAATATCGCCGAGGGTTTCAGGTCCATGCTTGCGGGGCATCTAAATAGTGACCTAAAAATACTAGCATTTATCATGGTGCAGTCGCATTCGATATTCGTTTTTGATTAGCGCAGTTAAGCAATGTCTGGTGCGGTCAGCCTTTGGTTGGGTGACCACTATATTAACTTTTTAATAGGCGTGTGTTAGTGCCTCGGAAGTCACGTTAAATATCAGGTCTGGATTGTTAATTAAAGGCTGTCCTTAAGTCAAGTCCGTTGCAATTTCTGTGTTAAGGTTGTTTCGAATTTATTTCAATGCAAATTTTTAAATGTCTAGCGGTTCTTTATTATGACAACGTATTAGATTATATCTAAGTGACTTTGTGTAAATGACACGAACAGCTAATTTAATTTACATTATTTTAGTGGTTTTGGCACGTAAAAGAATAGAACCAAGACGTCTTTTCCCGTGGGTGTCGTAAAAGGTAACTAAGGGATTTTCAACCAAATAACACGATTATTTACACGTTTTAATGGCCATGGGTTCACCGTGTTTTCTGTATATGTCGTAAGGTGAACTGTGGATGTTGTTTGAAGCATTAAACTCTTAAACACTAAAGTTTGGGTTATCTCTGACCACCCCGTTTGTGATAAAGATCATGATGTAATGCATGTTTCTGTCTGTTTCTTTCCAGAATATTTCATAATACTTAGGTACATTAACTTTTCGTAAAAATATTACGATGCTAAAAGTAATATACAAATACAAATACTCTTTATTGCACAACAGAAAAGAAAATACAGTTTCAGAAAAGTGGTAAGAATAGAATGTACAATTTGGCGACCTTATCACTAAAAGCGATCACTTCCATGCATCGTTTGGTTATATGGACAGTACATTTAAAATAGGTAGGTTGTGCCGTATTACATAGGGATGCAGATACAAACTAGGTGAATCAGTTTCATATATTTACATACACATACATACATAGATCAATAGACGAATATACCTACTTTAACATAACATCTATAAAATATATTGATTTACGAGATATTCTGGAACTAGTCGCTTCTGCAGGACAAGAATACAATTCATGTCTGCGACATTTCACTACAACAGGATGCCTTCAATAAATAAGCTACGAAAATGGCTACAGAAAACCAGCCTCAAGCTAGTCAATGTCTTCATTGTTAGTGATAAGTTTAAGTTCAGATCGATTTGGTGTTGTTTGTTTTTATTTTCACAAAAATTTAGTATATAATTCACTAGCTGTTACCCGCTACTTCGTCCGCGTAGAATTACTACCAATTACGTCATTCTAGGACTCAAGAGCATCCCCATTAATAATACATATGCTGCAGAAACCAGTCACTTTTCCGAGATAAAAAGTATCCTATTTGTTAATCCAGGTCCTAGTCTGTCTACCAACCAAATTTCAGCCAAATTTGTCCAGCCGTTTAAGCGTGAAGGGGTAACAAACATATATACACACACAAACTTTGCATTTATAATATTAGTTGGGATTAGTTCATTGCGAGTATTAGTAAGAAAGATAAAGCTGATACTGTCTAGTGCCATAAAAGTGTACTTACTGTGGTTCAATTTTACTTTCACATATTATGTTTCACTAAAATGAAAATTGCCTAATGCGAAAGCGGAGATCGAGCTTTCTATAAATAGGAGTACGTGAGAAATAATTCAAAATATCTGAATGAAACGTATAAAAAATTACAATATTAATTTACAACCGTAGTAAACCAACCTTTATTGCTTGAGCGTAGCTATAAAACACAACGATAAAATATATATGAAAATTTAATAAGTTTGAAGTTAGCGGCATGGCGTCCATTATGTACTACACCTACATGTTACATTGTACTATAAATTATCAGAATGATATTTTGCTTTATTGACATATTCTAGTGATCCACATAGATAAAACTAATCCAAATAATGGAATGGAACCAAGGCAGCGACATAATAGGAACCAAGCACTTTGGTACTCGGAAAAAGTTTCGACTTAAATATTTCTCTAAGTACTGAAGAGTGAATATGCTTGTAGTATGCTTCATCATCGATCACACCGGCATTTATTGATACTTGGTTAAATTGTGGTGAAACGCCTATCATAAATATCCTATGAGCTTCAGTAGATACTCAATAACTGACATTCGATCAAAGCGGTCATTTTATAGCATGTTGAAATGTCGTGTCGTTGTACCCGACTGCCATGAAACAATCGAGCGCTTCAACTAACGGTGACTTAGCTCTCCAGTGTTTTGTGTTATTGTTCTGCAAATTGAAAGCTAAATGGTTATACGGTTTACGGCTGGCGCTAGTTCCTAGTAATAGAGGTTAATGTGTGCAGTAAGGCACACATTTGGTGTTGTATAGTCGTACACCGTGCCTTGATATCGTGGTATTGGCATGTGGGGAAGTTCTAATTTTACAAAGTCACAATATCAGACGTCCTGAAGGAAGTTTCTCAAGAAAATTATCATTTACATCCATAAAACACCATCATCATCATCATATCAGCTAAATGACGTCCTCTCTAAAGGACTCCTCTATAGAATTCCAGAGCGATCGGTTGAAAGCGGCCTAAATCCAGCGATTTCGCGCGATCTTTATCAGGTGTTCTGTCCACCTTGTGAGGAGATATTGTTGCGCTTGCTGATGCGTGGTCTCCACTCGAGAACTTTAATGCCCCATCGGCCTATGTGCTCTGCTTACTGCAACAACTTCCTGATTCGCTGGGCTTTGTCAGTGGCCTTCGTTCGACAACGGTTTTCGTCATTTCTGATTTGATCACATAGTGAAACGCCAAGCATCGCCCTTTCCATAGCTCGTTGCATGACTTTGAGCTTTTTTACGAGGCCTATAGTGAGAGATCACGTTTCAGTGCGTAAGTGTGGCCGTAAGTCATCACTGGTAGAGTTTCGTCTTCAGCCACTGAGGTATTTTGGACGAGAAGACGTTGCGAGTTGAATTCATATATTTTCCTCTCTTTCTAGTTGGATTGAAAGAAAAAGAAAGAAAGAAAGAAATAATTTATTCATTTATTGGATTCTAGTCCTAAATAGACATAATCGATCAAGGTTAGCAATAAAGGAATAGTCGAGCCATCTGATGAGTCACCTATATCTACAAATATTTCTAAATTTTAACCAACAAAGCACACTAATCTACCGGAATTATTTACATTTTATTGGTTTGTAAGGAAAATAAAGCAAACCGGGATAGTATACAAGATAAAGCAACGAACATATCAACATAGGTACATTATTGGGAATAGTGCGTATAAATACCACCAGAAAAAGAAAAAAGGAAAAGGAATAACTTTTACTGTGTACGATGTGTTATCTCTGAAGCTAAATAAATATCCTTGAGGCAACAGCCTTGTACGCTACGGATTAGCAACTTCGTGAGCAAATTAAACCGATATCACGTGTTAGAGATGAATTCCAAATACTAAATCCTATCGGTTCAGGATATAAAACACGTTAGCACAAATAATTTTGAAAATACCTCTGAAAACCAGCGCTGTGACAAATGCTACAGCCTGCGCAAAGATGGAGTCAAATTTGACATCAAATCATTCAATTTAATTCAAAATTTCCCTGTTTTCTGTATTGTGTAGAATTGTTTTGTTATTAACATTATTACACTTGTTGTTGTTATTATGTCTAAGTTTTTCTGCATATTAAATTCCAGAAGTGTTTTCCTAAAGTTATTTTAGTAATTAAGTAATCACCGTGACTTTTTCTTGTGATTCTTTTAGTACATCGGAGGGCACATTTTCAATATTCGGAACCGTTTGTTTTCAATAAAATTGAAGTCCAAATTGGAAGTTTGGGAACATTGACTGTCAAATGGCTGCTTGATATATTTGTACCAGAAGACTAGAGCAAACTCTAATGAAATGATGTGAAGCCCTATAGTACCAAGAGATGCTGTTGAGGTGACGTGACTTCCTATTAATATTTTAGAGTCCTACTCTTGTCCATAAAGTACTGTACTCCCTGCTCGTAATTTTATCTAAGACAAGACAGTAACCTGAGATAGATAGAAAGATAACGTTTATTTGCATATTACAGAAACACATACAAAAATATTCGACGCAACAATCATTCTGATTGGTGTTATTCTTACGAAATGTAGCCTTATTTCACAGTAATAAAAATAAAAACAAAAATTAAGTACAACTGTTACAACTTATAATAGAGTTGTATGTGTATCTGTACCACAAATGGGCCATCGCTCCGTGTGGATCCTCATCCTATAGCGGTAAGACACTGATTTTCATTCCTTTGTCCCTGAATCTTCGTCTACTTCTTCTCTTTCCCTCCGTGATATTGTTCAAAAGACAATCGTGTCTCACCTATTGAACTGACCAAGTGTCCTATAATTTTTATCTATTCAGTTTTGTGAGGTATCTCAAGATCGCGAAGTGTAATCAACCAATCACGATTCCTCATTATGAGACCGATTTAGTTCAACGCTCCGATTTGATCGGTATTTACGCGACAATCTTAACCATCTAAACCCAATGCTATATTTCAACAAAGAAACAGATGATTTTCACAATGTCTTTATTGTTAAGTCGTGGAGATTTAGGTTAACAGCACAATAAACAGTGGGCATTTTGGACCTTTGTAGGTAATTTCTTTTATAACGCTGCACTTTCTTTTAGATGGCTGTTTCAAAGGAGATAATGTACTTGTAGGAAACGAATGGACTGTTCTCGACCGACTAGATGTTCTACTTTGTTTTAGTCTTTTTAGATCAATTTTAAATGAGCTTCGGTGATAAAAAATTTATCAGATACCACCAGCCTTCCGCCCGCGGCTTCGCCTGCGTTTCGTTTGTTTCATTTGTTTTGAACTACCCACTTTATTGGAATAAAAAATATCTTATGTTTTAATTCACTGTATGTTTTACTAAATACCACATTCCATTCAAATCCCTTCATTTTCATTCTAACAAACATCCAAACTTTCACTTTATAATATTAGTTACATTCGCTTTTTTATGACAGACTGAAATTAATCACATAAATATCTACATAACCTAATTTACTTATATTTTTTTTTTTTTTTTTAAATAAATATTTCGGACACTTACACCAATCATCTAGTCACCAAACAAATTTACAGACAGCATTCAATACTGAATGGCAGCACCTTCGACCTTATCTTCATTTAACATCAGGTGTGATTGAGGTCAAGTACCAACCCGTTGTGCATAAAAAAAAATCTTACCAAGTTCAAGTACACAAACCAACATTGTTAAGTGTAATGATTGGAGACCCTAACCGCTATGTCCAGCGGTCGCGGGTTCGAATCGATATATCGACAGATATATCTTCGAAATATCTGCTTATACTGGAAGTGTCACAGTCGTTTTGCTGCAACACATGTTATGTGAGTGCTGTGGTCATTCTTGCACGTTCTTCTCCAATTATTTATTTATTTATTAATGAATATTTAAAAAAATAAATGAACATAGTTTTTCTAAGATATTTTTTATAATTGAACCACCAAGAAGACAATGGTGTCGATTCGGTTGTACACCAAATAAACTAAACTATAACCAGTTTTGGAGTGGTGCCGTCGCATCGTACGGTTCCAGGGAGAAAGAGACAGTACTACTCTAAAACTGGTTTTAGTTTAGTTTAGTTGGTGTACATCCGAATCGACACCATTGACGAGCTACATAAATTAAAAAAATACATACAGACGAACATAGTACCTTCTCCTTTTATTTACCTTTTGTTAATATAATGTTTTAATCCATTGGGTATCACTAGATATCCCTGACGACTATTTGTGCTTTAAAACTACCTATATTAAGATCCTGTTAAAGAAATAAAATAGGTACTATATAGCCACCTCAAAAAAATTCGTAATCATTGCAACCCAAACAATTGAGCTTAACAAAGCAGAAATTTAAGCGACATTATGGGACTCTGTAAGGGTTATTACATGATAGATGATTATTTAGGCGATAAGATCTGGATTTAAATGGAATTCACACCGAGTTACCTGCGCATGTTATCTTATTTTTGTTTTATATTAAATTACCATATTATATTGTAAATGGTTATCAAGGTTTTTATTGTTTCATCTATCAAACCACACTTATGTATTTTTTGAAAAGAAAAACATGTTGACTTACTCTGAGTGAGATTTTATATCCTACATTGAATGTGAACATGACAACCGTAAAATATGGGCTAAGCCGGGGAGACAAACGGGATTAAGCCAAAGACGCAGACGTATAAACAAAAGTGAATTTATTACTTAGACGTAGACACACGCCTAAGCTTGGCTGTGAACCTGCGACTCGACGTGACATTTCTAATATTACATATAATAATATAATATTTTTTCCTTACAGTGGTTAGCAGAATACGCCTTATTTCTCTCAAGCCTTTCACTGGAAGTATTTCGAGATCCAATACATCAATCGCCTAATGGTAGTCCACTATTGGACATAAGATTTTTGAAAGAACTTGCCCCAATAGCCCGGCTGGACAGGCGGATTGGCAATTGCAGAATTTTTTGAGAGTTTTTAACAATGATGCTGCAGCCCGTGACTGGTCTAATGCTATAGTGCTCACGATAGCCAAGTCGCTTTTACGACTCCCACGGGAAGGTTTGGTTCTAGTCCGTTCTGATAAGAATCACACTATTTGTTTATGTCGTAAGGTGAACCGTGGATGTTGTTTCAAGCAACTTGTTCAGAACACCCAAACATTATAATATTTGGGATATCTCTGACCACCCCATTTGGTTGTTGTAAAGGTTGTGACGTTATATACGAGTATGTACGTACTTGTTTATTTGATGATAATTGGATAGGATACTGTCCAACTGTTGGGATGATGATATGAGTAGTGGAAGGCTTACACCCAGACTCTTATATAGGCCCGTGTTAATAAACCGTTCTCAAGATTGAGATGACCTTAAGTTGACGCTTAAGAATATGTTGCATGTTAAAACAGTATCAAATAACTATTTAAAAACCAAAAAAACAGACAGCATATTTTGTATTTTGCGGAGGCCATTTGGATTTTTTACCATCATCATCTGATTTAAGAGCCATGCTCTTGTCGGTGGAGATTTTTCCATATCTCTCTGCGCTCCGCCTTCCTCTTGACCTCCTGATACGACACGACGTTCAACTTCTCTTTTATTTGCTGCATGTAGCTTATTCTCGGTCTTACTCTTTTTCTTTTCCCCTCTATTCTTCCTTCTATTATGGTTTTGATGAAATCATCGTGTCGTATAAGGTGTCCCAGCATTTTCCCTCTTCTATTCTCAATTACTCCCAACAATTTCATTTTTCACCATAAAATGAAAAATCCTATGACACTCCGGATACCAAGACGAATCTAACGACACCATGCGCTTCGAAATCGGTCAAGCTATTGAGGCTACAGGATGCGCCAAAGGAACGGACATACATATACATACAAACATACACTCGAATAACATTACACTCCTTCCTTGAGCAGTCGTGTAAAAAAATGGTCTTGAGACTAAAACGCGATCTCAATCTCAAGATTGATTTATTAATACGGCCCTTAGACTGTAAGACATGATAGTTATTCTCTATCGGTAGATAATATTGAAAAGCACAGTATAAACCTTTATATAAAATATAGTATGTTGCATCGAGCCCGGCAGGCTCTCTCTCTCGTGATCAGATTGTGGGGCAAGCACTTTAGCCCGATTTCACTTCCTTCTCAACTAATTTATAAGGAATACACGATTGGGAGTCGCTCCACTTCTCACTTATTTCACATACCGTGTGCGTCTGCGCATTAGCTATGCACGTGGGTTACGCACTCCATACGAGTGTATATTGATTTCTATCATAATATTGCGGCTCGTATGTTTTCAATAACCATAATTATATAGACTTTCTGTACAAAATTAAAAATATTGGTACCTACTTAACGACCGATTGGTGTAGTGGATAGTGAGCCATGGATGTTTATATAAATATTTATGTATGTTTATCCGTTATCTAGTATCCATAGTACAAGCTTTGCTCAGCTTTGTTTTGTCGGTGGCTCAGCGGTTAAGACGCGGTCTCCCAATTTGGGAGGTCCGGGTTCGATTCCCAGGCAGGACTACAATGCGTTTTTAAATTGAATTTCTTTACTTATGTGCATTTATTGCCGACTGCTCTTAAGCGGTGAAGGAAGACATCGTGAGGAAACCTGCATGCCTGAGAAATCAAAATCAAAGGCATGTGAAATCCTCAACCAATCCCGGCAGTGGAATGTTTACGGGCTGATGATGATGTGGAGGCTGTTCTGTACACCTGGTTAACTGGCTCTGAAAACTCTACCATGTTGTCTTATATGTTGCATTATATATTATATTTAGATTTATTTATTTAACACTTTATTGTACACATACACATCAATATACAAATTAAAATGAATCAAATACAAATTTATTTGAAATCATAGCCAAAATTACTACAAATTAAATATATAATTATATTACAACATGACGTCGGTTAAGAAGTATTTTTACAAATAATCAATATCCTCCAAAAGACTATCTTGCGGCATGGTGCCCAGAACGCAAGCGGTGTTTCCTCTTTAAAAGGCAATTCTGATGCGCTAGCAGAGGTACTTGCCCGCCCTGGTCACCAGATACAGAGATAGTGAAGCATCTCGAAAGGTTTTTAATATTCTCCCCACATAAATATTCTCTTTAAACTATCATAATATCAAGTAGCTAGGTCTTATAATATTTCAAGTCATACTACAATTTAGGTCAATCACCAGAGCGCTGCTGGTCTAGACCGTTTCCTTCCCAACCTACTCAACCATTCTCATTGAGACTTTGATCTAGATTAAAGACAGAAGAGATACTCTTATTACGAGATATACCTACAAAAGTTGAAGGCAAAACTCAAATTATACTTACTCCAAAGATAAACATTAAAATTTCAAGAGCTTCCCATTCAACAATACGCTATAATCCGAACCATTGCTTTTAATTTTACACGTTTCCTGCATACTAAATTAGCTCTAATTATGTTTAATTGAGATTTAAATTAGCTTCATTTCCATTAGCAACCCTACTTATTTACTAAGTGTAATATATAGGTATATGGCACTTAATTGTGGCACGTGTTTCACATTTCGTTTTTAAATTCATATGATATAGAACTCCCGGAGTTTATATAACATGCTAATTAATTAAACCTAATTTTCTTTATCTCGTTGAGCCCAGGATCCATATACAGTTTACTTTCATGTATCTCATTCATTCTAGCGTCTCTATAGTTCATTCTTTTAGTAGCTGGAAAATGTACAAAATTAACACGCACGACGACAGTAACATTTCTAATAAAGACAGGTCTCGCTACGTTCCATTGCAGGTAGCATCGCGCGGCCAGCTTGTTACCTCGTGCCGTCATCGCCTATATAAATATGGGAATGTGTGAATATAACAGATATAGAAAGAAGTGAGGGGAGGCTGTGCTTCAACAGTGGAGACGAGTAAGGCTGATGATGATGACGAAAACAAGAGATATATCTTAAGGGGTGTGACACGTCGCCGTCGCTTCAACTTAATATGCACATCTTAAGCAGATCGTTGATTTCACCATTAAATTGAAAGCCTAGGTGGATGGTATAATGTATGGTGGACATTCCCGTTTTTACAGAAAACTGTAAGCTCAAAGTGGGTTGGTTAAGTTTTGTTAGGTTTGTCGCACTACAGGCCTTCCTCACTCCGGCAGCAACGTCACGATGTATAGTAGTAGACGAAATCGAGGGTTCGCATCCAAACAAATTAGCCGATATCTCTTAATATTTTATTGACGGATATGATTCACAAATTTAAAATCGAAATAAAAAGAAACCTAAAACAAAGAAATACAGTTTTTACAAAACATTCGCTATTGTAAAGATATTAAAGATGAAGATGATGGTGATAGGTGGATGAGGGGTGAATGATGGTATTAGGAAAGTAGATACCCATAAGGGTTTAATCGTAATCCATTAAATCAGGAACTTGGGAAAATTGGGAAAACTGAGCCACGAATGTGTCAGAACTGAGAAAAGAATAGCAAGGATTTGAATCAACATCCATTTGAAATGGTGACGAAAACAAAAGAAATGAAAGGTGAGCGAAGAAAAAGGTAGCATGACATCAACGGAGGTGGCACCGTAACAGGTTCATTTGGATACTACCGAAGAGCCCCAAACAAAGGGGCTCCGTCTGGGCAGAGCAGTATCCAATAATGCAGCAAATGTTCGCCATACATGGCCAATTTAAACACCTGCCTACGACATAGTGTTCGTAGTGGCTAGATTGCTACAATGTCAAGTGCACGTGGTTTTACTTGTGTGAGTGCCAATCAGAACGCTATAGGTTCGGTGTACGCAAACACACACTACTTTAACAGCATCGACGACATGTCCCTCTTTTAACCGATTGCAAAAAAGGGAGAGGATTAATTTTGCACGGTTAGACTAGAATAATATGTAATAATTATTGTTGGAGCATTAAAAGCTTGTTTTTACAAGCTTGTATTTAGTTTGCAATGTTCCTATAATTCAGGTAAGTTGTCCGTTTCAAGATTTGAAAAGGTTTTTCAACCACTTCCTGGTATCTAATTGAGCTGAAATTTAGCATATTTATGTAAGTTCAGTGACAATGCAATATTACGGTACCACCGAGCTGATCTGATGTAGGGACTGGAATTCCTTGATGGAAAATGGCAAGATAGTCGAATATGAGATAACTCATTTTCCAATTGTGGAATGAGTTGCCTCGCATTATTCGTTGCGCTGAGTCGCTAGCGGTGTTTAAACGGCGTTTAAGAGAGCATTACTTATCGCTTTGATGTTAAAACATTATAATGGTATTTATTTTGTTTATGTAAGTATATATTTATATATTTTGTAGTGGTTTATGTAGTTATGCCCATTAGTCTGTATTTATAATTATGATTATATATTACTATTGTTTGAATGTTAGGTATATTTATCATTTATATATGTATATATTATAGTATAAGGATTTACATATATTTTACTTTTGTAAGTTTGCTTTACACTACGCAGCAGTAGTGTATTATATCAAGTTCCTTTGCCATGGTTGTCTGGAAGAGATCGCTGTAAGCGATAAGACCGCCTTTGTACACCTGTTAAAATAATATCGCTGTGTATATTTTTAAGCTGTGTACAATAAAGAATTTGTTTTTTCTTCTTTCTTTCTCATTTTGTTGCCATGAGCACTTTCTATTACACATGATGACGAGGTTTTGAAGATAGAGCCAGAAGATTGCCACTGGAACTCCTTGCTGGATTTTATGTTACTCGTCTTTGCACTAGAATAATATGTTTTAATCATGTTGGAGTATTAAAATCTTGTTTCTTAAAGTATTTTTAATGTAGAACTTGTTAAAAATATTTTTAAAAGCTTTTATTTCGCTTGCAATGTTCTTATGTAGGTAAGTAAGTTATCCGTTACAAAATTTGCAAACCATTACAATAACATTACTGCATAAAAGAGGATACCTTTTCAGGTTTAATGAACACAAATGGTTATTAATATCAACGAGCTTTTAGTAACAACATGCGTTTTTACAGTATCATATTTACAGATCAAGCTTTTATCCGTAATGGAGATTGATGCGCGCTCATCAATTTAAAATTTTTTTGCTACAATATTCCCTATAATATTACTGTTTGGAACAAAAGTGTTTATAATTTTATTCTGGCAATCTTATCCCAAAGAGCCAGAACACAACAATATTTCAACGTTGCCCTTGTGACCGATTTACATTACATGGTGGATGCTGGCCAGGCGGACACTTTAAAACCTTTATAAGGATATGTTTGTGTGGAGTGTACGGGGGTTATGTGCATGATGAATATGTGTTTTCCTACATTAGAATATTAAGAAGATGCGCCGTTTCTTCGTATGTAAATTTTTTAACCTCCCTTACCTAAGGTACCCTAGGTACTAACCTACATTCAGCTCTCGTGTTTTCTAAGTATATACTACAACGATCCAGGCAATTTTCCGTAATTTGTGTCTCCTGTCATATTAATGAGGCGATATATCAATCGATAAAAGATGAGCATTAATCCAAACAAATACACCAATTTCTAGATTGTCGTAGGGAATGACAGAGATGGATAGCTTAGAGAGCGTAACGCTTCTAGGCTTGTCATTTGGTAACAAGGTTTTTAGGGTTCGATATCACAAAAGGTAAAACGGAATATTTATAGGATCACTTTGTTTCCCGTCTGTTTGTGTGTCTCTCCATTCCAGACTACCAGGCACAGTGCGGATGGTGTATTCATATATGAGCATAATTTTAATCAATACCTACGTTAAAGCTTGCGACCGAAATAGATCAAAAGAGTGAATCTGTGTCATGTCAGCAGTGGAAGGAAAAGGCTGTTTTAGATATCACTATCATTTCACTTGATTTGCTGGTTGCAAGTGATGGTAGGCGTAAACCCCTGTGGTGACTGACGACCGCAGGCGACTGCAAACCTGTAACGATTATCGCTAGTGTGTTATTGACCTATCAAGGATCTCATGTCCGCAATTAATAGAATCTACAGTTTCCGTTTTCTGGGACATTAACATTTCCATTTAGATTTCTCTTCTATGCCTAACTGAAGGCACGCCCTTTTTACATATAACGCCAACAAACACATAACACCCGTGGTTTTACGTCGGGGGTTAAAAACAGTGCACAACATTACAATTCCACTCCAAGAACCAGGTCTTATGTTTCGTGATTTCCTTCTCGCTTGTATCTTTCCTTAAGTATTTCTTCCTCAATCACCATATCTCTGCTCTAATACACTCTGTCCATAGCTGGGGGGCCTGGTGACCTGTAATTCTGGTTCTTCCTTTTCAGGCACCAGTCTTGCCACAAATGAGTTCTATGTATTACCTAGTCCTAAAATCACTTTGTAAAGCGTCATTTGTGGTGAGAAAATAAACAATTTTTATTTATTTATTATTATTTATTTATCTCAAGTCACCTCTTTATTATTTCACGAAGATGATGATTTCATCAATGAATCATTATTATTTCACACTAGAATACCTACAATTGCTTTTCCGAAGTTTGGTTATTCAAGTGGCCCTTGATGCATGTAGTGACATTAAGAGAAAATAAGTAGTTTAAAAAAATTGGCTAAATGAAAAGAGACTTTATATGACGATCTGTTTAGTGTAGTGGTTAGAAACTCTGCTGCTAAACCAAAAGGTCGCGTGTTCGAGTCCCGCTAGGGGCATATGTTTGTATGATGAATACAGATACTTGATCCCGAGTTATGGATGTTCTTCATTTATATATGTATTTATTTACAAAAAAAAATTGTCTAGTTTATCAACCATCTGGTATCTATACAAACCTAGTTGCTTAGTGTGGAACTAGATGGCGCTGTGTGTATGTGCAAATATATTTATTTATATTATTTTTAAAGATAAGAAAAACTGCATGCAATGTAACGCTGGGAAGAGTCGATAAAAATGATGCAATAAAGTTTTTGCATATTTACCAACCTTTAAAGGCACCAATAAATTCAAACCTCTATAACCAACATTGTGTCTTAAATAAAAGAAAGACCAGGAAATGTAAAATATTATCACTTTAAATTTTATCTCCAATTCGAAATTCGAATATCATAGTTAAAAGAAGTACCGTCGTGTTTAAAAATAAAATATAATTTCCTTTAACATAAATGTGCTATTATTGATATTGTAAGGTATGGCTTCATGTCCAATAAATCTGGGACACTCTGAATAAGATTTATCCCGACTTCCTTATCCACGGTCGCTACGATTTGTGATGTCCGGATTCAGAATCTAAAGTACTCCATCCGAATTTAATTAGATTAGTAAACTTCGCCAGATTTACAACTTTTAATATCTCAACTCATCTGATTGGTACTTGCAATATTTCTATATAAACTTGAGGTGGAAAATTATTTCGGACACCTTAATTCTTAGTGAGCGAGGTCAAACTGATGGCACAACTTTTAAATTCGAGTTTTCGTTGCCCCATTCTAGTTTAATACTTTGTAAAATTGAGGGTAGTCGATGAACGATAGAATTCTACTATGAACAATCGCAAAAATTATGTAGAATGTATTTCGGTGAGTATTCTTTGGAATTGCATAATCTTATTCAACTATCGCCATTTCATCTACGGACTAGACATGGGAAATTGCACCAGTGTGGTTTGACCATTCATTTATAATGCGAACAGCTAAATCCTTTCCGGCGTCAATCTTTCCTGAATACTACAATCTTGGGATCTTCAAAAGCAAGGTCAGTAAGCATCTACTGCTTGGTTCATCTTCGACCACATCGTCACTTTCCATCAGGTAAGATTGA
Organism: Oegoconia quadripuncta; assembly: GCA_949316235.1. Taxonomy (NCBI): domain Eukaryota; kingdom Metazoa; phylum Arthropoda; class Insecta; order Lepidoptera; family Autostichidae; genus Oegoconia; species Oegoconia quadripuncta. The sequence goes on from OX438743.1 coordinate 5,925,405, forward strand.
GGCCAAACGTGCATCCAGTCAAAAAGACTGCAGCCAATTGAGAAAGAAAACCAGACCCTAACTAATACGAGTTTACGCAATAAAACGTCTGTTTTTTTCAATTCTGATAACTGTTTTTCCATTCTCAAGTTTCACCACGGGAATATTTTTCCCAAAATTATTTGGAAAAAATCATTTACAGTATTTTAAAAAGGTGTAGTTTGTGTATTCACACTGTTTTTCAACTAATGTGTAATGTGTGGTTTCTTGGTTGACTTGCTGTGTATGATATATTTGAGCTATTTTAAGAGCCGTTAGAGATTACAGAAATAGGTCAAATAATTATATGATAAGATTTCTTAACAAATATTTTAAATCAATAACTATCCTATTAACTTCCTAGATATATCCAGATTAATTAATTAACAATAATAATTATGTAGTTGCTAGTTGAAGCTGAATAATTTTCAACGGATAGTACATTTTATATGTTTTTCGACTATTGCTCATTAACTTGTAAAACCTACTTACCTGTAATAGTTTTTCTTTTAACTTCATTGTATATACTACTGTGAATTTTTTCACGTATCGAAAACCAACCGTTTAGCTTTCAGGGGAAGGGGCTTTTAATATTTCTTAAAAAGATACCTGAATCGAAAAACTGCAAAAAAATAACCTTCAATATGTTTTATTGATCTGTCCAAGGACACCCCACGCGATGAGGTACAAAAAAAAAGAAAATTCATCCCCACTTTACGTGTAGGGAGGTAACCAAAAAAATATATTTTTTAACATTTTATTTTACCACGTTTTCGGCGTGATTAATATGTATACTCATGCCAAATTACTACGTAGTACAGAGTAGTACTAGTACTAATTTGTAGTACTAAACCTCCCTCCGAGCTAAACCTCAGACAGACGGGCATGGCGAACTACAAGGGTACCTTGTTGACTACGAAATCCTAAAAAACTAGCAAACGTGTCAAGTTGAGTAACTTGAAAAAATTAAGCTATTTTCAGAGTTGTGAAGCCACAGTAGCAACGAGAAGCACGAAACATCGTAAGCTAACTGGCAGCTCTGTAAGCTGTCTGCCTGTCGCAACTCTAGTGGCCCACATTTGGAACAAAGAGCTGTGCTTTGTTTGACGACCATTTTCGCTCTTACGGAACTCGAGTTTTATTTCAGTCATGAACTGAGATGTGTGTGGTAAAGATTGGGCAGTAAATTTTTCAATGAAAACGTAAATTGTTAGAGATTTTTGACTTGTTACTATCGATTTTGTTGATTTAAAAGAAACAACAAATACGTAGTATCAAGTAAAAATCTAGCCGGCTTATTGAAAATTCTTTTTCTCAAGTCAATGGCAAAAATTTATGGAGGCCTAAAGTTGTTTATTGTAAACGATAGAGCTAATTTTAAAATTTAGAAAACTCCCGATAGGCAATGAGTATATCATCCTAATAAATAGGTATATCAATTGAATTAAAAGCTTCGAAACAGCTGAACCGATTTCCAACCGAGTAGGTACCATCTCGCAAATACCACCTTTCGAATATTTTTTTTATTTTTCTATTTATAAAGTCAGTCGGTTCAGCCGTTTTGGCTTCAAACTGTTGGTTTTCTGGTTGCTGGTTTTCAAACTGTAGTTTGACTGAGAAGTATTTATTTTGTTGGTTATCATTGACAATTTAGTGTTTACACTCATTCAAAACTACAATTGCCTACAAAATACATCACTATAAAGAACTTAGCTCGTATATCTAAAATATAACGTTCAAAATTTTGTCATTTCGCTGTCATTTCGCACGTCATAGCAATTGAGATAAACACTGGCTAGTTACTTCCTGGTTGTTCCATGGAAGAGAGCCGGGAATGCCGACGCTATCGGAAGCTTATTATCGACAGGTTATCGACGTTTTATCGACGCACTCCCAGCGCTAACAGCTGGCATGGAAACAGTGACGGTTTAAGGGACTCAAAGTCAAATTTTTATTTTGTAAGTAGGTACACTTAAAATAGTCAGATTATATATTTTTTAACCTACCGCTCATTCAAAAGGCAATTTTCGCCGTCCCAAACATACACAACCTTAAACAAAAACATACAGGAAAAAAAACAAAAATATAAAATATAATCCCTTTAGCCAAACAAAAGAATACCTTTAAAATTTTCCTTTCATCAACTGTGTTATCCCATAAACTCTGAAAACTGTCCTAGAAATACTGGACAAACTTACATATTCTAGTAAAAATCAATAGTAATCGACATCTGTTCAATAGTCCGCCGCTTTCTATACCCGAGTTCACTCCCACTATTCAGCAGGAACGAGAAAATTCACACAAATCCCAGAATCGTTTCATAAACCTAAATATTGAGAGCACACAAGCCGACACATAAAACTCACACATCGCCAATCATTTTGTACGCACACTAGCCCAACCAGGTAACTTGGCACGAGCTCGTACCTAGTCTCATAAAACCGAGCTCGATCTAGTAAATCGCCAAAAAATGATAATAAGTGCATAGCTTAGTCATCCCTTATCATGCTTGACTAAGACCCGCTGATAAGAGATAAAAATAATAATATATTCTTTCCATAATTAAAAGGGTCAATGACTTACGGCTTTAGATCTCACTTGAATATCTTCAATTACATTTGTGCACCTGACAAAGAATACAATTAAACTGCGAATACAAAGTATAAATCATAAAGCTATTAAAAATAATAAATAGTTTAATTCATAATTTCTTCAAAATAACAGCGCCCCGACCCGACGGGTAGGTTTAAACCGGCCCTGTATTAACATCTACCATCTCCTTCAGCCTGAAGCTAGTCGTTAACGTCGGTATTCCGGGAATTCGTCAAGCTTAAACCCTCATTGCGATAAAGAAACGTTTGCTATATTACCCAGCTTTTTGCAAGGAACATTAATGTCTTCGTTAAAATCCTGAATTCAGATTAACTTTAATTGGAAAAATCAATTAAAGTAAATAAAAACAATGCTTATTTTAATAACTGCTCCTTTTATACGAGAAAATACAGTGATATATAACGAGATTATTATAAACAGGAGAGAGATATTATGATGCAAATTATGTCGTCATATAGATATGTCATAGGACGCCATGTGGTTGGAGTCGATGTAGCTTTAAAAGAGTATAATGCAATATCAATCAATTTGAGTACTTTACTAATACAATTAAACTTATATGCATTTATTCGACAGCTCTAAAACGGTGAAGGAAAACATCCTGCATGCCTGAGAAATAACAATTCGAATGCATGTGAAGTCCCCAACCCGCACTGGGCTAGCGTGGTGGACTATGGCCAATACTCCCTCGTTATACGGGGAAGGCCTATATCCCTGCAGTGGGATGTTTACGGGCTGATGATGACTAATACAACATATCCAAGATTCAAGGCAGCAAACGGAAAGCCAGTGATCTTTCTAATTGACTCAAACTCTAATGCCAGTGTTTATTTAACTATAGCCGTTATCATCTGAAGAAGTGGATTCAGCCCTTCGATGAGGATTTTTTTTATGCACAACGGGTTAGCACTTGACCTCAATCACAACTGATGTTAAGTGAAGATGAGGCCGAAGGTGGAAGGGTCAAAATGGTTTCACTGTTTTCCGCATTCACTAAATCCCGTTGACTGCGATGGACTATAAGGAAAAAGCACCCAGTGTTGACAACAAGGTGTTTAGTTGTGGATTGTGGAAAATTTAACTTCATTTACGCCAACAGTCCACTTATGGACTTCATCTTCTATGTTATGATGAACTGAATACACGTTTGATCACAATCTCATCTGGTGCAAAACAACTATGTGGTCGGCCATTTTGGAACGCGATATTGAATCTAGTCTTTAAGATTCCAAAATTTACATTACTCTCTATGGAAGGATTTGGTCTAATCGCAGAAGAGGAGCAGACGTCAGTAGCGTGCACAGCATTTTGTCACAGGGTAGGCAGAATGATAAAATTTGCTATTTATATATTAAGAAGAAATACAATTAAAGAATAATTATTATTATAGCAATCGCAACTGTTTGGAATATTTCTGTTTAAATCAGTGTGAATCGGCTGTCTTGACAATGCATTTCCAGAAAAGCCACTGCGAAAGTCTAAACTAAGTATTGAATTTTGATACATTAATAGTACCGAAAAAGTAAATGCCGTGTCGTATCAGGAAGTCAAAGAAAAGGCGGAATGTAAAGAAGTGTGGAAAGGACTCCACCGACAAGAGCATAGCTCTTAAATATAAGAGATAGAGATAGTACAGTCTGATAACTTGTTCATCTTGTGATACTTGTAAGACAATTTGCTAGAGTAGGCAGTGCCTTTTTGCCTGTATTAAGGGCACGCCATTGGCAGACGTGTATCACAGATCCGTACTAATAATGCTACTGCACACCACTTGTGTATGTACATCACAGTAAAATACAAACGTTAGCTCTATTCTTCACTGTCGGCGACCAAAAAGCCAAACTTACGGAAGGTGAAAAACCTTTAACGGTAGCTTCAATTATCCATCACAATCCATTGGCGATTCGATCAAACGGACATCGTTCTGGTAGATTGTGATAGGAAGTAAATGTTTGCGAAGAAAATGGAGGCTCGCTGTCAAATAGAAAAGCGATTGGACATAGTCTAAGTATCAAGTGGCAACCAGATTAAAATTTCCGTTATTTAGTGTTAAGATCGACAAGAAAAGTAAGCAAAGTACTTTATTAACAAGAGTAAGTAAAAAACTGATTCATTACGTATGTTGACATTAATTACTGTGAATTTTTTTTTTGCACAACGGGTTATCACTGGACCTCAATCACACCTGATGTTAAGTGAAGATGAGGCCGAAGGCGGAAGCCTACTGACCCGGTAACCCAAATATTTGGAACTAACTATCTTATCTCTGACAACCGGAACACTACAATGCTATTATCATTGCTGTTTGGCGGCAGATTTAGATAAGATGCTAGTAGCTAGCCAGGCGGATATTTAAAATGCCCTACCACCAACCAAACCGAGTACTTAAACATGTACCCCGCTGGGGAATGAACCCGCGACCTCCCAATCGTAAACCCAACGGAGGCGGTTAAAACATCTAAATTTCACGCAGGCGAAACCATGCATAATTATTTGAAGATTCGAAGATGTAAAGATTCACCCAGGTACTGAAGTTATACTCCTTCGACCTGTTTATCTTTATTGAGGAGAAACGCAAACCCTTTTATATTGGTATCGCAGATGTATTTTCTAGATAGGTACGTCAGGGAGCGGGAAAATTGGATCTCGAGACCGCAGCAGTGTTTGGTCATTCCATGCACGTAACCATCTCATTGATGTAAATCGATACAGGTATACACAAGGCAATTTGTTGTAGCTACTTCACGATGGCAGGAATATATCGGTAAGATTAAATTTAGTTCAGTACTCCATATTTTTTTTTAGTTTATTTCTTTGTAAACATTTGGAAAACCAACAACAGTGCTGCGGGTTCGGCGTGTAAAAAGAATGGAACCAGCTTTTTTTTCCCGTGGGTGACATAAAAGGCGACTAATGGAACTTTTCACCAAAAAACGTCTATAAATATTCACGTTTTAACAGGCATAGGCTCACTCCCTGTCACATGTGCATGTCTGTATATTTCGTAAAGTGAATCGTGGATGTTATTTCCAGCATTAGAATTTTTAATGTTCGTAGGGGGGAGAGGTGAAGCATGTTGCGGATGGGGAAGGGGTACTCAAATATGGGTATAACACAGCAACTGTTTTAAAAAATCAATTCATAGTTATCTGTTATAAATTCCAAATTCTAAGGCATTCTTAAAAACGTAATCGTGCTGGCATTGGATATGCCCTTTTGAACCTTCCTGTACTTAATAACTAGTACCAAAATGTATATTATTTCAGTAACTGTAAATAATCCATCTTTCTAATTACTCACCGCCGATCGACGGGATAACCAACAATTTATTTTGAAATTGTGTAGGTAATTAATTAACCTCTGTTTGTTGCTGGCTTCCCAATTTATGGTAAAATAAACAAAAGATTTCTATTGTTAATTATCAATACACATTATATTCTCTAAGGTCTAACAAAATTAACCCGACAAACTTTGGCAACTGCACGTACATGACAATAAAATAATATGTATATTCATTAAAAAAACTAGCCTTAAAAATTATGTTTCCGAGTAAAAAATTAAATGTAAGTGCAAATGAAAATACATTAAGGAGTCGGCACAAAGTCGTTATAAAATTCCTGTGCCTGGATATGTTCGGTATATTTCGAACCAAGCCTTCAATGATTCTTTGAGTGTTACTTCATTTCGATTGTATCTTATTTTATCAATGAGAAAAAAAACAGGCAACGTTCCATTGATATGGAAGACGCCTTGGGGGTGGTGGGTGGCGGGGCACAGGGAGCAACCAATCACAGCAAGTCGCGGCGGCGCCGGGGCAAGCACCGGCGACGAGCGGCGAGTGGTCGCCTTTCGGCGTCTTCAAAGATACCGCGGCTCGTGTTTATGTGTTGTGACAAAGTACTTAGAGCGCGCGGCCATTGATACCCAACTCACAAAATTTATACATACACTCTGCAAGGTTTGTCGAGTTAATTTTGTAACACCTTATATATTTTGTTTGAGTACGAATAAGAAAACTGGTGAAAATTTTATATGAGTTTAGAAAATGCAGTTTTTTTCTCACACATAAATAATGTTAATGTGCTGGATGGTTAATGGCTATAAATTAACTATTATACAACAAAACACAATAGGCAATTATAATTTTTGTAAGAGCATTGCAAAGGCAATATTACAGGGTGGTGACAACATTTTGACGCCTTTCCCTGAGGTGTACCTATATCATTTAAGTTACGTAATATTTAGTGTTTAGAATTTATAAATTTACATGTTTGTCTCATTTTCGTTTCCACAAACATTGCTTAAATAGAAAGAGAAGAAAAAATCATTACAATAAAAAATCGTGGAACATACATGGATTTGGATACTCCTCGGTGTAAGACATCTAAATTTTACCTTTGTATCTACCACACTTCTCCGTCCACCCTGTAAATACTTTAAAGCCCTTATTACAGAATGTTACTCAAACAGAGATCTGCGCTTGAAGGTAGTTAATAAAAACAAAAAAACCCGACAGCATATTTTGTATTTCGCGGGCGCCATGTTGGATTATTTACCATAAAATGTATCCTGTGACGCTCCAGGGATCAAGACGAATCTAACGACACCTTGCACCTCGAAATTGGTCAAGCCGTTTAGGTTACAGAAGGTAACATAGAAATCTACATACATACATACACTCGAAAAACATTACCCTCTTTCTTTGAGCAGTCGGGTAAAAAGGGACAGCTTTATATAACTTGTATAGCGGCATCTCTTTTTAACTTTGCTCAAGTGCAGATCTACGCCTGAGCAACATTCTGAATTCTGAATAGTCTATTGTAATCCGTCGGTTACAATTATATTCATGTGGATTAGTCATTAATATATTAATGTGGAACTAGATGGCGTTGTGTGTATGTCCAAGGGTATTTATTTATTTATTCATGACAAAAGATTAACCATTGATGGCCGGTGAGGCATTAAAGTTCTCGAGTGGAGACCACGCACCGGCAAGCGTAGCACAGGACGTCCACTCACAAGGTGGACGGATTACCTGATGAAGGTCGTGAGAAGTCTCTGGATGCAGGCCGCTTATAACCGGTCGTTCTGGAAACTATGGGAGAGGCCTATGTTCAGCTGTGGGCGTCCTGTGGCTGATATGATAATGATATCATAAGATTAAGTTTGCTTTGATATTTTGATCTCTGACTTGTGAAATCGTTATTTTAACCACCTCCGTTGCTCAATGTAAACAACATTGGATTTACGATTCGGAGGTCGCGGGTTCGATCCCCAGCGGGGTACATGTTTAAGTACTCTGGTTGGTTGGTGGTAGGGCATTTTAAATGTCCGCCTGGCTAGCTACCACCATCTTATCTAAATCTGCCGCCAAACAGCAATGCTAATAGCATTGTTGTGTTCCGGTTGTCAGAGATAAGATAACCAGTCCCCCAAATGTGTTGGGGTTTCCGGGTCAGTACGCTTCCACCATCGACCTCATCTTCACTTAACATCAGGTGTGATTGAGGTCAAGTACGATCCCGTCGTGCATAAAAAAAAAATAGTAGGGCCAAAAATTGCAGACAAAATATTCTCATTGCCACGCGCGTATACAAGAAGAGATATGTACAATTTGCGAGGCCACAGCTGATATAGGGAGAGAACTGTAAGAGAAAGCTTTAGGCACAGAGATACATAAGTTTTCTTCAAGTATTTTCAGTGAAAACGGCTTTTATATTGCGGATAAATTTAATTTATTGGATAATTATCCATTTATAAATAATAAATAAATATCCTTGGACATACACACAGTTCCACTTTAAGCAACTCTAGGCTTGTGTTGTGGAAACCAGATAGTTGATATACTACATAAATACATTTTTTTTGTAAATAAATATTTATTATAAATGAAAACATCATAACTCGGGTACACGTGTCCGTATTCATCATATGACCCTTGCGGGATTCGAACCCGCGACCTTTTCGTATAGTGGTCAGAGTTTCTAACCACATACTAACCATAAGTACAAAGTAATTATAAAGAAAATTAAGACTGTCTTTTATAAATACATACATAACCTCTATTCCAAATGGGGTGGTCCGAGTTATCCCGAACATTAGTGTTTGGGTGTGCCAAACATTAAGAGGTGAATGCGTGAAACAACATCCACGGCACAGAATTAATAATGTCCACGGTTCACTTTTCGAAATATACAGAAATGCACACGTGACAGGCAGGGGGTGAACCCATCGCCATTAAAATGTGCAAATCTATCGATGTTTCTTGGTGGAAAGTGCCTTAGGTGCCTGTAACGACACCCACCTCACATTTTCTACTAGAACGAATAAGAACTATCGTTCTGGCGGACTGTACCTATTTTTATTTATTTTTTTTTTTTTATGCACAAATGGTTAGCACTTTACCTCAATCACTAAGATGTTAAGTGAAAATTAGACCGAAGGTGGATCTGATCCGGAACTGACTTACTAGCCAATTTGTTATCGTACTCTCATTTGAATAGAGACTCACGTTTTAGTCAAGGGTTAAGATATGAACGTTACTCGTTTATCTGATCCGAACCAAAAACCATGAGAACTGTTTCACTCAAATAATTCTAAACTTCGCATCTTACGTTAGTTTAAGTGTAAAAGACATCTTTTAATGTGCCATTGTTTCAAAAGATATTTAATTATGATTATTGAGAAGAACGAGCGCACGAAATTCTAAATTAGAGCGAACAACTAGTTCTCTATTCGTATATTTCTTTCGTCAATGCAGCGAGCGATTTCCTTTCCGAGACCCGCCAGATTACTTTTATAGGCGTCGATCTCGACAACGATCGTTCTAGTGGAATTTGTTATCGTTCGCTATATCCTTCACGAGTTGTCGCTCTTGTGAATACTTTTTGATACAATGTCATTCGAACATTACAAATCAATCGTTGAGTAGTTCTTGCATATACATATATTATTATATAAAAATAGGTTGATGATAACATACTCGTAAGTATTGTTCAATAAGAATAACAATAATTTTATTGGATACAGAAATAAATATACACAGTACAAAATAGCGATGATAGCAACTGTAGTTGGAAATTGTAGTGTAGCTATAAACGCCCATCTCCAAAGCGACAGCGTACCAACGAATGTATTGTTATACTTAGCAGTATATAAAATAAATATTGTGACACAACAGAAGTAATAAGTATAAAAACACCACCAAAATGAAACAAAGAAAGAAAAATTACAAAAAAAATATTAATCTTAATCTACACAACTCACAATTGTTGTTTGTTATGTATGTATATATATATATATGTATGTGTGTCTGTGTGTGTACAATGTTCGAAAAACTTATGGTATTAGTTTTTTATTTGTGAATTTGTATTTATTTTGACGACCGATTGGTGTAGTGGATAGTGACCCTATCAGCGAAAACAACGGTTGCGGGTTCGAATCCCGCGACGGGTAAATGTTTGTGTGATGAATATGAACATTTATTCCTGAGTCATGGATGTTTATATAAATATTTATGTATGTTTATCCGTTATCTAGTATCCATAGTACAAGCTTTGCTTAGTTTGGGACTAGATGATTGGTGTAAGTGTCCGAAATATTTATTTCTTTATTTACCTATTTTATTTTTGGAAATATGTAAAATTATTCATACACAATTTTACTGACATAGCCCATTGGATTAGCAAGTAGAAGTGGTACTGGGCAGGGCACAAAGCTCGAAGAACTGATGGTCGGTGGACCAGCGGAGCTTGGAACGTCCACTCACAAGATGGACAGCCGACCAGATAAAGGTCGCGGGAAATTGCAGGATACAGGTCGCTTCCAACCGGTCACGCTGGAATTGTATGGGAGGCCTATGTTCAACAGTGGATGTCCTGTGGCTGACAAGATGACACAATTTTAACTACGTTTGACAGCAGAGTGTCTTCTCTAACAGAACTCTTCTCGTATTGTAACACTATTAATTGGATTAATTATTTTATATACATTCGTCTAGGGATATAAATGCCGCCAGGTATAATTTAATTAGTAAGTACCTACGATATCAATGCTTTGAACTTCGAATTCTGTTTTTATTCTTCAAATTTAATCTATATTATACCAATTTTATAAAACAAGAGCAACTAAATACCTAACTTGAACAACTAAGTTAGAGAGCCTGAGCCTTCTTCAAATTTACTGTCTGGAATGGTAGTCGGAAACATCAATATGTTTCTTTGTTTTAGAAGATCTTTATACTGGTAGGTATCATTATATATCTTTAGGTGTAAGGGTTCTATACTGTCTTTCTGACCAAAGAAGATAAAAATAAGAAAACTTTATTTGATCCATTTAGCGACATATATACATTACAATTAATTGATCGGGTTGTATGACCTAACACATAACACAACATAAAAATATGAAACATTAATCGGGTCTTTACCTTGAAATTGGGGTTATTTTTCTTCGTTAATCATATGTACCAATGCCTACGATTTTCAAAGCTATATCCAAATTTGTTTTTTATTTAGAAAATGGAATATTATTTCAAGGTTTCACATGAAATATTTTTTAATGTCTGAGCTAAATGACATAATAAAAAAAACTTGAACACAGCTCTTCTCATGAGCTTCCCATATTATTTCTTAGATGCGCTGAAATTTTTATAAAGCGGTTACTTTTAACTCAATGTTATCCGATAATATACACAAATAGCTTAATTTGGATTTGCCGTTCCCAAAAAAATTTCAAAAATGTTTGTATGGGGAAAATAGTCTTAATGAAATTCTTCATACAAAACGCCAATTTCATGGGTAGGTAAGGACCTAATATAAAGAATGCAGTAGCTAGTTTTCGGTGTCGCAAAGTAGTAACAAATTACCCATCTCAGCATTTGTTGTAGTCGATAGGAGAAAAACGACTACAACGCTGGGTTTCAGTGGAGCCTAAACAACTTCATAGTTCAGCTGACTTAAATTCTTGTTTAATGATGATCTCTATGAGATATGACCCGATTTCTATGAGACAGATACCAACCTAGTTTGAAGATTAGACGTTTGCTCAAATAGGAGTCTTTGAGAAACCATCACCTTAAATACTTAAATATTAACATGCAGTAGACAATGAGGCTTTCAATAAATAATTTGCAAGTATTGTGAAAGTGTTAGTAAGTCGGTTTGTTTTAAAAAACACTACGACTGACTGAAACAATTTTGTATAAAATAAGCAAAAAACAAATTTTCTGGCGGTGAACATTAACAAAACCAGTACAAAAGATGTTTCGTTTCTAGAATCGTTACAGATAAAAAACTAGGTTTATTTTAAATTTTAAATGATTCCTATCATGAAGAGAAAGAAATGTAAACAAATAGTAATAAATAAAATGTTCTTTCATTATGTCATTATCAATCATGGGCTCGAATACACAGGAATTAAGGTCAACAGCAAACACTAAGAAAGACTAAACGATGAGAGTGGAATCCACTTGTCGGTAAAAACTACCTGAGTCATTGAGTAAGTAACAGTAATTGTAACTGACTTGAGACTAAGAAAACAATAGTGAAGCCATTGAACCATTTAACTGTTGTATGACACTTAGGATTAGATCCGAGAAATAAATATTTTCCATTAAAACTACAATTTGCACCGTGTTCCCAGCAAAGAAAAATAGCGAGCATATCGGTATGCTCGCTATTTTTCTTTGCATTAAAGGCATTAAACCTCATATATATGAAAGGTTTTTTCGCGACATATTTTTTTAACATTCATTTGTTTCTGATCATTCCCAGATTTTTTTAATTATAGTTGGTTTTTTTTTTATGGACAACATCATACAACTATTTGGTATCATGTTTATCACAGGATTGACTAAGTATTCGTGTCCAGGACGAGGTTAGCACTCGATTTGTATATGTATGTATTTATATACATACATTTCACAATCCATATCCATTTACAATACAATTTAGAACACAAACCATCTCTCTTTCGTTCTAAAACAATCGCCGATCCAACAAAGCTATTATTCGATACAAAGATAATGTCAATTCGCCGTCACGTTGCGTCTGTGCGGCCGTATCGCAAATATCGCAACCGATACTGCAATTATGGCAGATGTTACAAGGAGAAATGCACCAATTTAGCCAATGTCTAGATGTTGTTTTGAAATCGGCAATCACTAATTCAGTTCGATGATGAAATCGACGCAACTGGATGTAATTACAACTACGTGGGTGGGCGTAGTATAGACTTCTCATCCTCTGTCATCTTGACTTTCTCTAGACAAAACAACTTATACATTCGCTTTAGTATTTTTTATATCAGTCTTCTGTTCACTTATATGATACATACTATTTCAATGTAGGGTGTGGGTCGATGCAAAGCCTTATGGGGGTGGATGGTTGTAGTCTTTTAGCACATTTTACTTTAAATTTTATTCAAGATTAAATTTACTTAAAATGCTAGTAGAGTGTAAAATATCAGGAAATAGAATGTTTTCTGTACTACAGTGTGTAGTCGATCGGTTTATAACTTTTGATATAGAAAATCTATATCTCGAATACCATAAGACTTAGACGTGCTTGCTAAAATGTTGGGGCATTTTTCCCAAATGACTTTAACTATCATCCTCTTACGGTTTTGCATCGACCTACTTATCACCCTGATAAGTACCTTATCTTTAAACTTTTCTCAACGTGAAATGGAAATTCCTGTTTGAACGTGCATGACTCGCAATTGTCTGATCGTTTTGAGGAGCACATTTTTCATCTAGCTACTTTAACAACCTACACTACACTTAATCGTAATTAGATGTAGGGAGTTTAAAGTGTTGTGTAATTTTATTTATAACAATTTGAATTGTAGCTCTTTATTTGAGGCGCAATGATTTCTACAATTTGCAATCACTGTGTCGAAACTGACCTACAACAGGGATTGATAAATTGTAGATAATCAACACAATGCATTGCCAATGTAGTGAGATTATAATAATGACTTCGTCATCTTCAATTAGTTACAGCAATGACCCTAAAAGACACTACGCACTTCTTCGCATTAACAATTTGTAAAATCAAGGTTATTATTTCCATGCTTTCGTTCAATTTCTTACGTCTATCAATTTGTTTGTATTGATGAAAACTTCTTCTCAAATTGCAGCACGAAAGGGAAATTTTCGAAAACATTCATTAAATGTGGTATAAGTGCAATAAAGTTTGTGGAAACTTTTACGAAATACAACAAAACTTTTAATTTAACTTTTAACATTCCTATTTACGACGAAAAATACAAGAAACGAAGACTGTGTAAATATTGTGCTTTGGCAATATTAAATTGCGGTGTATTGATTCAGAAATAGTGATATATTTTTTCTATAATGTCGGCACAAATTGTACGTAGATTACTGAAGATTTCAAATTTAATACAAAAGCCTTTTCTCTCATTATAACAATGAATTGAAAGTCATACATGGCATAATGGCTTCATGTCACTGTACCTTATAGGTCTGATCAAAACGCAAAATTAGTACTTAGTTAATTTTGGCTGTTGCTTGCATTGGGGACTTGGTTGTGTTTCTTTTTAAAGTAATTCTTAATTCTAACCAAAAATCCCTAACTCTAATTACTATTACGTTAGTATCGCCAACCGAACATTGAATAATGAACATCCCTCTCTAATATCCGTCAAGTTTTTCAGTTCCCTATATGACCCAACCTTCATCTTAAGATACTTTAGATATGTTCATCTCACTGTACCTCTCTTTGTCATAATGTTTCATCGCATGTGGTTTTTATCGACGACGAACTGCTACACATTTTTCTGTCAACAATGTAAAAATAATGTCTACAATAGTGAACAGGTCTCCATTTACCGAGCAAAAGCGTACCATGTGTTTAACCGTATCCGCCACTATCAGTACAAACACGGCTACACGACACCGCCTAATTACAAAGCAGAAACATCCCACGTGGTTCTAGGGCTACTGTGATCAATTAGCGACTTTGTAGCGCTCCCGATTTACCATTTTTGTGGATTGCATGTGGCTGTGTTTGTGTTTTAAGCTATAAAGTTATGTACTATATTTTAGTCAATATACAATAGATTCAAATTGCACTCACATTAATACCCACATATGTGGTTTTAGCACGTAAAAATAATAACCAAGCCATATCTATTCCCGTGGGAAACATCTATGGACGTTTAAACGGCGACTGGCTCATCCCCTGTCACGTGCATTTCTGTACCTATATTTCGAAAGGTTTGTACTGTATAGTATTAAAACTTTTAATGTTTGGAACATCCAAACGCTTATATTTGGGATATCTCTGACCACTCTACTTGGGATAAAGGTCGAAACTTCATACATGTATGTAAATATCATCCGTGTTTACCGACCGCAATCATACATTGATTTGACTACTATTTAATCGAATTTGACAATGACAACGAAAATGCTGTCGGTTTTTAATCTTTTATTCTTTTTAATATACAAAATATTTATTTTAATTACCAGTGCTAAGTCATATCGTGTGGTTATTCCCCCCTTCATCCCCCATACAAAGTTCTTGCTCTGTCACATAGCCTAGGTCGCTAGAAACAGCTAGTATAAAATATTGTACCTAACCGCAACCTCATTCAAAACAACGTTTAAATACAGCCGAACCCCATTAAAATTGCCAAGAACCAGCAAAGATTATACAGGCCCGGCTTTGCTGAGCACTCTGCTTTGAAACTTAATTAAAGCTAACAGTATAATTTTGTTCGGTCTTTAAGTCGCTTAATAAGTTTATAAGAGCGAGTTCTAGTTACTTTGCTTGGTAAACAACGAGAGACGAGTCTGGGATAATGGTGGAGACGTGTTATAACCGTCTCAAGAGACCCTCCAGGTGAGGAGATTCATTATTTTGATAAGAAAAGTCTCATTATGTTAATATGTTTTCAATGTTTTTTTCTCGGCTTCGTTTTTAGCATCGGCGAAGCTCCATTTTCTCTGATATATATTACGGTTATCGTTATCCATTTTGCTCCATTTTGTTTAGCATCAGCGACGTTACGTTTTCTCTTCTTAAGATTTCCTGGATCTATTGTAACATCCATATCTTCCTTTTCATTTCAATGTTAGCTGAAGCGATACTTTCTAGGGTCTATGAAATTCTTCACGTCATTAGGTAAAAATAATCGCTCAAAATCGTTGTTATTTTTAAATTTACCGCGATCACTTCTGTCTCCAGGGAAGAATGAGCAAGAAACTCGTAGAATATTGTGTTTTCGTATCGTAGAACATTTTAATAAAATAAATTAAGTATGTACATGAAACAACAAATTTATAAAAAATAATTTATAATAATCATAATTAATTTATAATAATGTTCGTCTCAGTTTACCTCTCTTTGTCATAATGTTTCATCGCATGTGGTTCTTTTTCGTTTTTTTTTTTTATTATTTATAATTTATTTGTGTTTCATAAAAAAAATACGTTCTAAACGTCCGTGTCGCTGAACAAGTCCATGGTTTATTGTCATTTAAGATATTAGTAATTTAATAGTAGCCTTTGTAATCTGCTTCTGCTGCAAGATAACTTTAGATTTAATACTTTACATTTTTAGAAAATACAAGAGACTTTGCCTTGTTTGCAGTATATGCGGAGAAGATTGTCATGGTGCATGAGGATGCGACTTCTTGATCGTCTCTTCCGAACTGCATCGAGAACATGCGTAGTATCCCTATATAGTTTGTGATCGAGAACACTGTGAAAACAAATGACAATGCTCCACTGAAAATCAAACTCAATACCTAAATGATTTTAATCTTGTATTCTAAATTCAAAACCATTATGCACTTGAATTTGTTTTCTTCCTTTATTTAATTTTGAGCTCATTTTGTCCATTCGTAGCCAGTGGGTCGTGTTTCGCCTTCTGACCGCACTTGTACTAATGAGCGACATCGAATGCACCGCCACTACCCGACTAAGTGCTAGATAACTACGCAACACACATACTAGTCGCTTATCTAGTTCACCAACACCATTCTTCCTCTTCTTTCTTCAAATATTTGTCCACTAATTGTACATGTCCTGCACTTTAGGATTGGCACCTTCTGACTTTTTATTATTTCCTGCAATTAGCTGTGCCTGCTAATCTAGTCATTTATAATATGACTAGCGACTTTATTTGCGTGAAGTTTAATTTTAATTTCTACAAAAGTTCATTGCTGATTTTTCTCATTTTACAGTTCCGAACCAGAAATATTAAAAACAACTAGAAAAGACGGAAAGTTGAAACTCACTTTTATTCAAGCGAGATGAACTTATAGCCCAGGGAAAATACGGTTTGACCTCGGAAAAACGAATAACCGCGATTTTCTTGAAACATTTAATAAAGTGTTGTAAATGTAGTAACAATTGCTAAAAATTAAGCATTTGTAAGAAACGCAAGTACTAAGTAATCAACTAAATAAGCTAAAATTTAAAAAAATGATTTTTTTTTTAAATGCTCAATTGATGGGTATTTCTTTAAATTCAAAACATTTAGGGAAATTATCCTTACAAAATATTAGTTCTCACTTTTATTCTAGACGACATTTTCAGCTAAAACACATGCATGCCTAACTATACATGCTTAGTTTTTTATCCATCAATAAGTTAACTGCGTGTTTAACAAAAGTCTACCTAATTAAATATCAGTTAGTATTTATTGTTGTTAGAATACAACTTAAAAATAGGGTTTTCTAAAAAAATCTAGACTAAGCTCTCGTTTTTTTTTTAGTTTTAATTATTCAAAATTACATCTCTAATATACCTCTATAAGATAGCAATTATATAAGTCGGTTCTGAATTATATCTGGCTAAGCTAATTTTTTACCGTATTTTCCCTGGGCTAATATTAGCAGGCTACACAGCCGCGATCAAAGGTCTCCGGTGTTCTGAAAAGACCACGTTGAAGATTCATATTAGAATCATCACACGATTAATATTTTCTTTGCATGTGCAATATCATTATCACCATATGAATCTGCTAAGAAATTAATTGGGTATGTTTCACTGAAAACAAGTAAACTCCTAATTATTACTAATTTTGTAGTAACCCACAAGGCCATAAAAAGCTCGGATAACAAAGAATTCGAAATCTTCATCAACGAATACTCACCGTATCTCACTGGTGGAAACCTAAAATAACACATCCATTTTGCCACTTTACAGAATGACCAGCCAGCTATAAATTGGCTAGGAAATTCAAAAATGGAACAATAATACTGGCAAGCACAGTAGCAAGTACGATCTAAAACGTTACGTACGAACTCGCAAATGTTGATTTTAATAAAAAAATTAAACGTTCTATTTTTAAACTTGTTCTTTTTTATTATTTTAAATCCTTTGGTTTTTTACAACAAACCACCACACCTCATTCATATCACCTGCAAAATATAAGAAACAAAGACTTTGTTTACCTTAAAAGTAATATCTATGCCTTGACTTTTATATGCAATGGCACGACAAAACTATAAAAGCACCCAGAGCGGTTATTAATGTTGTCGTAACTTTGAGATATGGAAGTATAATACACCCCTTTGCTTGACTCAGTGAAAATATTGCTCAAAATAAATGTATAGTTGTGTCCAAAATTGTGCATCGTCCTATCATATTTATACATGTAAGTAGAGAGTAAAAGCAAGGCATATCCATATATGTACACGTATGTACATGTATATAGTAATTTATTATTTCAAATATTAAGCTTATGTATTCAAACAACACTTATTATGTACTAGCTTCCCCGAATAAAAAGTGGCCTCTGGCACTTAATCTGTAGGTAAACAAAAATTTTAATAATTCTGTTATACGAAACCTCAAACATGTTTAGAGGACTATCTATCTTATCTCAAACAGCCAGAACATAATAATGCTTCAACGTTGCTATTTGGATACAGTTAGATAAGATGGTGGTAACTAGCCAGACGGAGAACTATGACATTTCTAATTAGTTAGGATTAGTATTACGTACAAAATAGTAATTAATTTGTCTTGTAAAGTGTCGAAGTAATTTTCCGTGTAACAAAGTCATACATTCAGCAGTATTATGGCTGTCAAAATGAATACTTTTCATCTAACATTAAATTACTAATACTAATATTAAAGATTGAAAATTGCCTTTTCATCAAACAGTAGCTTAAAAATGTAAAATGTTTACTAGTGTCTAATCAATGCATCTTTCTCTGTTTCTCTCTGTGAAGTTTCCTAAGATGCAACTAAAAATGTACACAGAACTTTCAGCATATCACAATGTAGGGTAATAAATGTGCGGTAACTTATATAGACAAATCACTTCCCATCCGGTGAGATTGTGGTCAAATGCGTATCCAGTTAACCATAAAACAAAAAAAAAAAAAATAAAAAAAAAAAGAAACAAACATCGAACAAGCTGTTCTCTAGACAAGATAGCGTTACTGCCGTGTTATAGCAGCCGATAGCG
Source organism: Oegoconia quadripuncta (assembly GCA_949316235.1). Lineage (NCBI taxonomy): Eukaryota > Metazoa > Arthropoda > Insecta > Lepidoptera > Autostichidae > Oegoconia > Oegoconia quadripuncta. The sequence continues at coordinate 5,944,484 of OX438743.1, forward strand.
CTAACGTTAAAAGTAACGTTTTTATCTTGCAGTAAATGAACGGCAACATCCAGGAGCGAAAGGAAATTGCAGGACCAGATGGTACCGGGAAACAACTAGGTTAACCTAATAACTGAATTACTGTCTAAGAGTCTGTAGAGATGGCAAGTGAAGAAATAAAAACAAAAACTAACTAATGCACAATGGCTAGTGAATAAACCAATCCTTTTCATCTGATGACGTATTTGAGAATTATCCTTTACTCCACAGGCATAAAGTGGTTCCAAATCTTTATTCCTAAGATGGTGGTAACTAGCGTCAAGTATGATTGGACGCATTGACACGAAAAAGATTCCAAAAAGTTGTTTTAAAATTTCTTTTTCAGATATAGGTAATGACTATTGGTAGATTACATATTATATCCACTTATAGTGCGAATTTTTGTGATTCCCATTTGAGTCACTGATTTTTTTCAACACCTTTGTAAAATTCACGATCCTCAGATACCTTCTTCTTCTTCTTCAATTTAAGAGCTATGCTCTTGTCGGTGGAGTAATGACCAATACCTTCACGGTGCATAAAATAGCAGCATTCTCTAGACTGCTGACGCGCACTAAGGGCGGATCAAGCCTTCGAGTCGGGGGATCACATGTTTGTACCATACACATGTACAATTTTTCGTAATAATTGTTTCTGGAAATGAGCATCTAAGCGCGCATAATGCAAAATCGAGCGAAAGTTATTTTTTCTTAAATTAAGCAGAAAACAGAAAATTGTCTGGTTGAACAGGGATCTGCCATCGGTGTGCCCTATTGAAAGAAACAATTTAGCTGCAGAATAGCTCTTTCTCACATCTGTTTCAACAAATCTACATTTACATTATATTTTTCATCACTCCTGATAGGGCGCAATACGAGAAATATTCAGAATGGAATATCAAACAAAAAATTCCAAACACACTAATTATTATTATTATACTTTTGTGTACATGAGAACAAACCACACGTTTTATTGGCCAGTTCAAAAATATTCATTAGAACAATAACGAATGACAGACGTTATGTTGAACAATAACAGAAGACAATCGCCGACTTCTTATTGCCAAGTTATCGGATATAAGAGAGGGACAAAAACAGAACACTACTGCGCTTAATTACGATTATAATTGAAGTTGTCTCATTGAATGCATATTAGATACAGGGTGTGAATGTTGAGCTAATGAATGTAACAGTTATTGTTTCTCAACGGATAACTGTGTACCATTGGTAATGGATGGGTCGGTGGCGTTCTCACGGCAAGTAAGCAATTTAGATAGAGTTATAAACCGAAATGTTGGGCGAAATGGTCCGTAACTGATCTCGGATGGGAAAATGCTGCAATAGTCACATGTGGGTGGAAGTGTGACAGTGGAAAATGTGGAGGATAAAGCGCGATACATACTGACGCCAGGCCAGGATACTGTCCTGGCGTCCAGGCCTGTCGCGGGCTGGGATTATTTTATTAGCTTTATTTGTAATTATCGAAAGTATGTAAACAAATCTATGAAGTTGATTTATTGTATCGATTTGATGTGTAACTCTAATGACATGACAATTCAGTCATTTGAAACTCTTCAATGGCTATGAATAAACCAGTCGGATTCGGGCCTATTTAGATTGTTTTGATGAGTCCTATACATTTCGTGATGAGGGCCTGTTGATGGAGCCAGGAGGTGGATAGTGAAACTCATCAAGGCTACTAGTGAACCTCCTTAACCTCATTTGGTGAGTGCGTTAGGGACAAGGCGTGTTTTTGATTTATTTTTAAGCTAACTGTGAGATATTATATCACGTATAATACCCCTACAGAAATAGTCCATCCAGGTGGTCTCATTCCAATTAAAAAACCAGACCCTCTACTGCCCAAGTGGTGGTGCGCTTAAATCGTAAAAAAATAGTTCATCATGTTCCGTGTCCTTGCATTCATACGAGTGAACTCCAGCCACCAACCGCCAGCTAATTTTTAAAGTGGTTGTCCATTGATTGTCTCTTTCACTCGTATTCAGTAATAATAACTAAATTGTATGACGGAACTTAGTTTAAAAACAACACCAAAGGATGGCAGATTTAAAGCTTTTGGTCCAGGAACTCGGTGCTGTAAGTTTAGAACAAAATTTTTCTAAATGTGAACTTTTTTTTTCTGATACCTGTTTAGTAAAAGATCAAAATATACGCGCAATTTAATGACTTGGTCACCAATATTAGCATTGTAGATAAAAGCACCGATCGCCTCCTGGATTCACCCATATTTGACGAATCAATTGCATCTTTTGTAAATGGCAAAATAAAAAATTTCGAATCAGTATCGAATCGCCTACTCCATATCAGTACTCGCATGGCTTATTTTATCCTTGGATATTGCCTCTTTGAACCCAAATTTACGTATTTTATGCGGTGCTGTGAGATGTGGAAACATCCGGATTTGTTAAAAATGTTAGACGATATTGTTAAAGAAACACTGATTACAATAACTAACATTAATATGGACAATTCGTCTTGGACCCAGGCATCGTTGCCCCTCCGATTCGGTGGCCTAGGTGTCCGCAGAATTTCGAGTGTATCTTTACCAGCTTTCCTGTCATCAGTACATAGCACTCGACCCTTGTGTAACAAAATTTTGGTTCGAATTTCCTCTACATTAGAGATAGTTTATTTATCCGAGGCTAGGGATGCTTGGATTATAGCTTGCCCGAACACTGAGTTCCCCGTTTGCCTTACATCACAGAAACACTGGGACAAGCCGCTCTGTGAATTGGTACGGAATAATCTTATCGAAACGTCTTCCAATTCTACAGAGCATGCTCGTCTCCTGCGCTGTAGGTTTTTGGGAGTCTATGGCTTCAGGCATTACCATCTCACAATATAGGCACACTACTCGACCGCGCCACCTTTCGAATTGCCACGGCCCTACGTGTGGGAGCGCCATGCAATGCCTCATACCTGTGCATTTGTGGGCACATTGTTGACCCACTCGGACACCATACATGTACCAGTAAGCACAACGTGAAACGCACTCCCAAGAAGTGGACGGATGATCTAATAAAGGTCATGAAAGTCGCTGGATGCAGACCACTTCCAACTTGCCGTTCTAGAAATCTATAGCGGAGGTTTATGTGGACGTCTTATGCTTGATGTGATGACACCAGAAAGGAGTTTAGTACCTGAGCAGTTAACATAAGGAATAAAGACGCAAAACACAAAGGTGCCAAAGTTCGTTATGTCGACGACGTACGAAACGAAAAGGCGATGGTGGAATAAGGTCGCCCAATTTCTATTCCCAAGAGACGTCATCGTACCCTATATTGAAATAATACTTTGTGGGCCGCTTAGTGTGGCGATAGCTTTCGTTATTCTATGCATATTTCATGAAAATCTACTACATTGGTCACGCCTGTTTCCCCGGTGGGACAGGCAGAGACTATCGATTTCCATTCCATTCTGACATACTACGTTTGCTTCTTCCGCTCTCATCAAATGCTACATACATGCTCATCGGTCAGTGGTTGACCGCACCTAACCTTTTGTGAATACGTCAGTAACTTGATTGACGTACGTCCTTCTTGGTCGATCTTTACCGACCCTTCTATTCACGCTTTCGTTATATATTGCTTTCGTTAATCTCCTTTCATTCATTCGTTGTATATGCTCAAACCACCTCAACATACCTCTTTCTATCTTAGTCACTACATCATCTTGTACGACACACCTTTCTCCAACCACACAATTCTTTAATCTACCATTCAAAGTCACTCCACACATACTACGCAATGAACGCATTTCTACTGCGTTGATTCTACTTTCATGTTTCTTCGGCCATACCCAACATTTAAAACAACAACGCTCTAAATGTAGAGACAAGACCTGATCTATGCAACCCTTACCCTTTCTGAAACCAGATACTTGATGAAAATATTGTTTGACTTTAAAATTGAATTCTGAATCCGCTTATTTGGTGCGGCTATCGACAAAACTGGATCTGCATATTGATGCATCCTCCCCAATAATGAATACCAAAAGTTAATCAAGTTATTAGTATAAGCGAGTGTTGTGTTGGTGTTTATTAAATTATTCCTATAAATCCGTATATTAATCTCTATTTACGTATTGTTGTTCACAGACTGACATCGAATTCATTACTGGCAATTTTCAGAAGTGAATGAAGTTCGATTAATATTATATGAGTCATTCATTCGAAGACAAACATAACACATAATCTTTATTCTTTCTCACACAAGAGACAAATGAATAGGTTAGACCATAATTAAATTAAGAAATGACAATGATGCTATTTTGCTTGGTGGGTTGCTGGCACTACTCTTGCCAACCTAATTCCTCCAAGAAGCCTAGTAGACCCTTGACGTTGCTTGTCTTCTGAGAGTGACCCATTGTAATCTAATAGCGTTACATTTAAGAAAGTCGCGTGGATTAGTTGCTTGTAAATAAAAGACAGTGTGGTGTCATAACGTTATAATATCCCTACCATCAAAACTATGACGTATGCAACATTGAGATAAGGAAGCGGTTTTCGCTTGTTTTCCCAGCTTTCCCGTTCTGAGCAAAATTCCCGCAACATCGATATCACTTGCGGCGACGGGACTAATATAAAAACACCTTGTCCAATATTAATGATATCGAAGATATCGGACAGTCCCGCCCGGGAGGCTGCCATAAGCATGCCCGTTTTTGCTCTCCAGAACTCATTACTGCTACGTGTCCTCATTATAAAGGTACGCTGGGACCTCGAGATAGTGATGTAACTGGAATTTGTACTTCGATTTATGTTGTACGTTACTTATGATTCAAAAGTGCGTATCCACAGTTCAACATACATGACGTCACGACCTTTATCCCAAATGCGGTGGCCAGAGCTATCCCAAGCTATGGTGTTTGGGTATTCCAAACATTAGGAGTTTAATGATTATGAAATACGCAGAAATGTACATGTAACAGGGGATGAGCCGTTGAAACGTGGAAATCTATATAGATGTTTTTTGATGGAAAGTCCCTTAGTCGCCTTTTACGACACCCACAGGAAGAGACGGGTTGGCTCTATTCTATTTGAGTACCGAAACCACACAGCACCGCACATTTTAGGAGTGCGCTAAATGTCTCGTTGTGCCGTCAAACATACAATGTAAGACAAATCGATATTTGGGAATTCGATCGGACCTAAGTGCTTTGAGCTGAGACTGGATATACTACGGAGCAAAGAGGAGGCCTAAGCGCATTTTACTAAGGAGCGAAATGTCGCTGCCGCACTGATGAGGAAAACGCGGCGCCCCCTGCAAGCCTATACCCTGATTCAAACCTTTGTGCACCATCTAGCGGCGGCAGCGCCGGCGTCAATTGTTGAATAGGAAAAGGACTTTGTACTATGTGTTTTTAATTAATAAAATTCTATAAAAGTGTAATGTAATCCCACTGGTGGTATTTCAAGATTTGTCATAAACTCTTTTAAAGGAAAATTTCAAATGTAAATCATTTTGCAGATATATTCAGCGTATTCCAACGACAAGCTATTCATGGTGACGTTACGGGCTTTTGGAATCACGGAAAACACTGTTTAATTTTTGTTTCAGTTACCCGACAACTCCAAAAAGGAGGGTAATGTTTTTTGAATATATATATGAGCCTAAACGGCTTGACCGATTTTGAAGTGCAAGGTGCCGTTAGATTCGTCTTGATCTAGGAAGTGTCATTTCATTTTATAGTAAAAAGTGCAACATGGCGCCCGCAAAATACAAAATATGCTCCTTGATAAACACTTAAAACACCTTCTTTGTGTTTTCAAACGCTAATAACTGCGAGATGCTTCTTAGCCATGTTTGATTTTTTTTTTATGCACGACGGTTTCGTACCTTACCTCAATCACACCTGATATTAAGTAAAGATGAGGTCGAAGGTGGAAGCGTACTGACCCGGAAACCCCAACACATTTGGGGGACTGGCTATCTTATCTCTGAGAACCGGAACACAACAATGCTATTAACGTTGCTGCTTGGCGGCAGATTTAGATAAGATGGAGGTAGCTAGCCAGGCGGACATTTTAAAATGCCCTATCCATGAAGGGAAAAAAATTCTCGTCATAATATTTTTTTTAGCTTCATGTATAATTTAAATCTAATTCTAGCAACAGTTCTTCAGTTCAAAATTATTTATTTAAGAAAAATATTTCCGCTATTATAAAACACTCTCTGACATTGCAATTTTGTAGAGATGATTTGCTATTATTTATTCTCGGAGAGGAATGAGGATGATGGATGGACCGACATAATACCGCCGGAGTGGCGGTTTTGAGTGAAGAATTATGTATCTTAGATTACTTTAAATTTTGCTGCTACTGTGCTATACTTACTAGATTTATAAATTATTCTACAATTTCATGAATAACCAGGTGGTGTGAAGGAGTATGAAGGAAAGAAGACAGAGAAGACTCATTCCAACTATTTTATAAAGACCTAGAATGTTGCAACGCCTAATTACACAGTTTCATAAATTACTTCGGGAGCGGACGGTGACTTCGTGTATACATTTTGTCTGCCATTTGTATGTATTTAATGAGTCGTTCAGAGTGTCAAATAAGCTATTTGTATTCTGGGCTATTCAAACTATGGGAAGGAAATATTTAAATAGCGAAGCAGAAAATGCTTAGCATTTTTTGTATTTTTTTCCAAAACTTACCCGGAAAAAAGTAAATAGTGGAATCGAGTTAAAGTAGATGTAAGCGGAATCCTATTTATTACTAAGTCTACGACGTCCACTTGTCCGTCCGTTTGTCACACGTAGGGATCTACAGCTTCATCCGTAACCATTAACCAGTTGGAAAATACTATAGACTATATCATAGCAAATAATAAAATAAATATGAAATCGAAACCCTAAGGGAGCCCTCCACTAGATATTTTTTTTAAATAGCATTCCAGCGCTATTTTACAAACGGTAATACATAGCGTAAAACTAGATCTGATTCCAGTGCATATTCTATAGTTAAATAACTATATAGCTTACTAAAAAATCCATCCAGCCACTAATAAAATCAAACGGCATCACCTGCGAAACGTTAACTGTATTGCCTTTGTGCATTATTTGTCAAGCTTTTTATCACCTTTTGCTTTTAGGGTACCGTATCCAAGTTAACCTAAACCTACACTGTCTACGTGTCTGTTAGTCCAGTAAAATACGTAGTTTTTGTGGTGTAACTAAATAAATAAATCTTAAAGTTCCTGATTTTTTGTAGACTGATAGAGACCATCAGTAATAGAATGAAAATGTTTATTAACCATTATGTTGCTTGCTTTATGTATACTATACCTATTTATTTATAAAACCTACTATATTAAATTAAAGTTACCACTACTGTGAAGTTCATTGCGTTGTAGAAGATCTCCTATTTTTTTTTAAATTTATCAATGGCTACGTTATATTTTGTAAAAATAGTTTATTGAGTGATATTTGCCCTCGGTGAAATTTTTCATAAATATAAAGAACCTATTCATAGATTTTTTTTGAAAATAGTTACAGGAGTTTGAAGCATATTCTCCGACGCAATGAAACAGTGGTAATTTTAATATAATAGTCTGTTTTATTATTAATACCTACACTACATCTAAAGCAAGCTACCGATTTGTTAGAAAAAATTTTATTCTATCACTGACATCCATATACCTACTCTATCCATGTTCAATCACGGCCTTTAAGGTTATAGGAATGTATCCTTACTGGACTTTGTCTGTAACAAAGGCATATATTTTACGTACGTAAGCCAGCTATTTCACAGAATTTCACAGATTGCATGTTACTAGTGATTACTTATATTGAGCGGTGGTACGTAACCCTTTGCGCGCTACCCGACGTACTATATTTTATAATCGTACTCTTATTTGTCATCACATAAATTTCTGTGTATTTTTATAATTGACTGCCTTTAATTCTTTGTATACAAAATGGTGTAGTAGGTACAAAAATCACGCGACACCTGGTCTTCTTTACGATGGATGTCCTTATGAAAATAAATCTGGGCCCAAACTGGACAATGGGGTGTATGAGGACAATAGAAAGAACGTATTCAGCCTATTCATGTTCCCTGAAACGAAAAATCCTTCGCCCCTTGTTCCAAATGAAAGTGCTGCCATGGTTTTATTATTTTTATCCGACTTCAATAAAAAAATTTTAAAAAAAGAGAGTCTATTTGCGGTTGTACGTATTTTTTTTACTAATTTCTATACCTCTAGAATTATAATAGGACGTTATCAGCCAGAAAATATTTCTCATCTACGAAGTCCTCTTCTATGCGTGGTCCGATGTTGTATGAAAATCTGTGAAGCCGTTTTGAAGATATTTAGCTATTAACACAGTTGTTTAATTAATAGCCTTACACGTCCCCACCGTTGGACACAGCCGCCTCTCACTGGGAGAGGGTATGGCCATAACCCACCACGCCCAGTGTGGATTGGTGAATTTGTGGTCACCTGACAGTGTTTTTAAGCCGCCCTGTAGGCCCAATGGCCTAAGTTGGTACTTAGCTTAACGACTGCCTTCAATTAAAAACAACAAAATAGTCTGTTATTTAACGTGTCCTCCGAAGCATGGAAACACTTGTATTAAAATGCCTCTAGTGGGTCACCCAGTTGTTGTCACAATACAATTTGGATGATGTTATTACTCTTACAAGGGTCTTCATTTTCAATTAATAGTTAATAATATGCAGTTCAAATAAATAGGTACTTTTTTTCCTTCTATTTTTCTACATATAAAATTGTAATTTATTTTCAACAGCCATTTTCAATAAAGATAAGAAAAATAAGCACGTTGTTTACAATATTTATTTCAAAGTAGTAATATTCGACGAAAACAGGTATACCCAATATGTTTAACGCACGCTTTGATCATTCAAATGGAGAGATTGCGGTAAATTCATTTATATATCGGAACTCGGGACTGTTGGATCCGTGTGCAGCAGGTGTAATTTACATGTACGTGGTGGGGATCATAGAAACAGTATTATGTATGAATTTCAGACATTAAAATTAGATTGCGAGTGGGATAGCTTTGAAATCGGATTCCATGAATATGTTAATGCATAAGAATAAGAATAATTTGATTGGATACAGAAATAAATATACACAGTACAAAATAGCGATGATAGCTATACTGTAGTTAGAAACTGTAGTGCAGCTATAAACGCCCATCTCCAATGCGCCAGCGTACCAACAAATATATTGTTATACTTAGCATTATATAAAATAAATATTTTAACACAACAGAACTAATAAGTATAACAACACCACCAAAATGAAACAAAGAAAGAAAAATTACAAAAAAAATATAAATCTTAATCTACACATAATTGTTGTTTGTTATATATATATATATATATATGTGTGTGTGTGTGTGTGTGTGTGTGTGTGTGTGTGTGTGTGTGTGTGTGTGTGTGTGTGTGTGCGAGTATGTGTTTGTATGTGTTTGTATGTATGAGTATAATACCTAACGTTAAATTCCTCGTGACAGTCCCAGTGTCATAGAATAGGTTACGTCATAAAAAAAGTAAACCACGCAAGTGCCCTAAGAGTTTGTCAAAATGAAAAAAAAATTATATCTAGTAGGCTAGGTATAGGTAGGAAAGATTGAAGGAAAGAGAGGAAGGGGTAGACCTAGGCGTAATTACTTTGACCAAGTGAAAGAAATGTGAATGTCGTGTCGTACCAAGAGGTTAAATCGAGGGCGGAAAGTAGAGAGACATGGTCGTTACTCCACCGACAAGAGCATAGCTCTTAAATTGAAGAACAAAGATAGGTGTCATAGAAAAGGGCTCATCGTGAGGATTCTGAAAATGTTTCAAGTGAGGCATGCTATGCAACAGACGTCTGGAGAGTTGTTAAATCTCATGGCCGTTTCCATATTGTGTTGGCTAATAGTAGGGTTTCTAATTTTTTACCTGACTACCTAAGGAAGGAGGGTTATGTTTTTCGAGAGTATGTATGTATGTATATCCGTTCCTTTGGCGCTACCTGTAGTCTAAACGGCGTGACCAATTTCGAAGTACACGGTGTCGTGTATGCCGGAGTATTATAGGATATATTATATGGTAAAAAATCCAACATGGTGTCCGCAAAATACAAAATATACTGTCGGGTTTTTTGATTTTTAAATACTTAAATATTTTTTTTTAAGTAGGAGGTTGCCGGAAACTACACGGCACTATTGGCTGAACTATACTAATAATAACTCTGAACCACACGAAACTTCGTGTTTTATTCAATAATTCCATCCAACAGAACAATCTTGGACCACGTGTCAGCTGCCACGTACCCTGACCTAAATTTATGGCTCACGTCTAACGAAAACGAGACGTTACAAATTCCAGGTCTGACCCCCAAAGCCTTTAGAGCCCTTTACATTGTTCAAGTTGAACGAACACCACCTTAACACAGCAATAATGAACTTCGTCTAAAACGTGAGGGAAAGTATTAATGGCATTTCACACTTTTTTTGTATAACTGTCCACACAAAATATAACGTCAACGGGACCGACCCACAAAAAAGATTGTCCCACAACAGTTACTTGCGTGAAAAAGGAAAACAAAATGTTACGTCTATTTAACCTCGGTGTGAAAGACCTCAACTATTTTTATACCCAAGTGAGTACACAGCTAAAAAAAGTTGTTTCGTGATTCGATTACATTCATTATTGACTACGACTTTTATGGGTTACATTTTTTTTATCACAAACGCATGATTGGATGTCTTTATTTGAATTATGGGAAGAGTAGAGATGTGACTTTGATGATTTTGAATCGACTTCGACTTCCGACAATTGAAGAAGTTCGAATTTCATGTTTATTTTACCGTTACGGCCTTCGCTATTATTCAATAAGTTTTCGTTGACGTCTCTAAGATTTCGACTGTTTTCATTAAGACTAACTAAACTGACCGTCGTGAATATTCAGAATTCATTGAAACCATATACGTTATAAGCTTCTGTCTAACAACTGGTTGTTAAGAGGGCTTAATCCGTCCAGTATCATCCTCATTGGATAAAGTAAGAAATCTTATTAAATGCAGAATAAATGAAAGAAATCGCTTTGACCTGTACTGCCTACTAATTATTTTTCAAATTATTCATAAAGTCTTTTATTTTAAATCGTGAATTCTGAAAAGTAATCCCCAAAAAACTATTTAGGTATTATTTATAAATAGCTCTTAAGCTTCTCGAATGCAGGTCTGAGCGATTTTTTTTATTCTGTATTTAAAAAGAAATCTTAATTTACTCAATGAAGGCGCCACTAGACGGAATAAACCCTCTTAAGGACTTTTTAGTTTGACCGATTACTTTTATCTCCAGTTCCAATTTCACTGTGTTCATTAGCTATTTTTAGACCTATACATGTATGTGTGTGTTACTAAATGGGTCAAATAAACGATTCTTATTAGTTCAACCCTATAAATCTTAAATTATGGCAGCCCTACGTTTAACTGTTGCAAGTGTAATACAATACGTGCACAGATATAAAAAAAGTAAAAAAGTTGTACATTTTTCTCTGTCTATCTTTAGGTTAGAACCAACCAAACCGCTTTTATGGCTGTTTTACGGCTCGCAATTTAACTCCAAACGTTAAACTCAAGCGCGGTGAACAAACAACAATAATAGTAATGCCGGGAGCATTCTCACATCACACTGTATATTGTATGAGAGTATAAAATGACCCGCTTTATTCGTAATGAGCTTACCTTGCAACTTTTCTGCACTCCATAACTAAAACAACATCGTAATTAATTATATGGCCGTTTAATTTCTCCCGCAGTATTCGATTTTAAAGCAGCCTACTTATTACGCATTATGTACTTTGAGAAAGTAAATGTTAGGAGATTTCTCTAATAGGTGTAGATATCTACAGGTCATGGAATTGTTGGTAATCGTAATTTTATCATCAAATGAATCTGGCGAATCAATAATGGCAGAGTCCAAGGAACAGTACGTAAGTGATACAGTGGACAGACTATTACAGTCGCGAGCAAAGAAAAACGGGTCATCCAATTATCATACAAACACGGCCTGTTGTTATTTCTAGTCTCATCATCATATTAGCCGAAAGACGTCCATCTATTTCTAGCCTACAAAGTAGTAAATGAATTGAACAATACTTATAGCGATTTTATTGAAGTTTTCGCTTTTCTTTTGCTATGATTACCATCAATTACAATGACATTATAGCCCGAAAATAAGCAAGGGGTCGGTCACGGTGTAGCCTTCGGGGCGGGTTTCACACAATTTAAATGATTTTTTTAAGAATGCAGCCCGGCATGTTTTTCTTTTTCTGCCACACAAGGTCACATCACACATACCTAACTATTAATCTAACTAAAGAAAAGTAAAAATTCAATAAAATCGGCATACTAGCAGTTGTGTTATACCGTAAACCCACTGGTACAACTCACATCGCCATTCACGGTGCGATCCCAAACGACTTTATGGTCATGGATTAAAGTCTGTATGGCCATATACAGACGCGAGCTGATAGATTTTAAACATAAAGAAGCTGCTGTAACGAATAAAGACAAACTGACTGACGAAGAAGCTTTCAGATAGTTTGATCTTTCAAATGCAATATTGTTATGTGTGTAAACATAAATGCAAGTTAATGATTATCTATCTAGTTTGTAAACCCAAAAATGCAGCCAATTGTACGAGATAGATATTCATTTTGTGTGGCCAGTTTTTTTGCTCCCGATTGTTCATTATTATTTCATCCAACCACAACAGGTTTTCTATTTATTTTATATTATTGTTAAAACATAACGTAAAACACATACGCGAGAAATATCCAATAACTCCAATACAAATTCGATATTCGAACACCGTTCGCAACGCGACGTTCAAAATTGATAGTTTTAGGTTATCGTATCGCTTATTTGCAGAATTTATAGGCGGCCTGTCATCTCACACGTTGGCCTCCCGTTAGGGTCGGCGACCTATTTTTCCTATGACCCGCAATGCAGCAATAAACTGACGCCGCTATATTTTATTGTGAGAAAAGAAAATTGCTCAAAACAATGAGATGAGGCAACTGGCTTATTAGGTTACTGAGATTTCGTGACTGCACGCCGTATGGGTAAAAAATCTGAGCGGAATTATCTTAGAATACTAAACAAAAGTCGGTCCGACTATACTTTGACAGTTTGAAAGTTTTTGTTAGGAATTGTGTTAATTGGGCTTTCCGTAGGCTGCATGGAAATTACAAAACATAGAAATAAATGAGCCGTTGTTCACCAATTTCAAATACAATTTTATCGGTACATAGAACATATTTTTATTTAGCAAAAGAGAGTACGAGCAATATATACCTAATCTGTGTCGATATGACTCTGTCCGGGACAGGTTTAAAGAAATTAATATTTTAACTGTTCGTTCATTTATTTTGCTTTATTTACAAGCATATTATGTACGTTCGAAAAACTATTCTGCATTCCAGAAAAATTGTGACAAGCATAACTTAAATTTGATATAACAAATTGGCTACCACTATGTTCAGACTAAGCAAAGTTAACAACATCATGGGACACTGAATCGCTAACGTTAGGTATACCTGATAATATCTAACTCAAATCAAATATATTAATTATTTCTTATGGTACATTAAAATATAAACTGACTTTTAAGTGAGAAAAATTTTAAAATCATGTTAACAACATTAGCAATCTGAATGACAAACATGCTTGGTGTACTTCGACCAGCTCCCAAAAATTATAAAATTGTATTAGTTGTATACTTTTTATTTAAAATAAAATGACAATAATGATCCTCTGGGTTTCTTGTGCCGCTTCTTTTCCCTAACTAAGTTGACTTCGACTAAACTAAAATAAGTCAAGACCCGTCAAATTAGTTAAGTTTGCAATTTTACGAATAGCAAACGTCATTTGACTCAACTAAATCAAATTTTTGTGTAGTTTAGTCTAGTTGGTGTACATCCGAATCGATACCAATAGTTCTAAAATAAGTGAAAACCATGACTATAACACCTTACAACACTCATTATATTTAGGTGCTGAAGAAGTGGAGAATTTCTGTGCGTCATTGCTCGTCATTCGTATGACCAGAAGTTTATGGATCCTTCATCTAATATGGTTATTATGGACCTACCACATGCAGACGAAGCCTCGGCAGCAACCCCACCACCTCCACGCAATAGCCTAAAAATATACTCTAGTTACGCCTTCCGAGAGTTTAAGTCCAGTATACCTAACGAGTAAGAGTTTAATCGGATGTATATTTTTTAAATAGAAATCTCAAAATGGTGTAAATTAATCATAAATACGGCATACTTATAAATAATTTACTGATGATTCACAATATATGCATAGAAGTTAATATTACACTAAAACGAGTGTAAAAAATTGAGGTAAGGTACCAAAGAGCATATAGCGTTTCCTCGCTGAAAGTAAATGCTTAAGCGTTGAGCGAGGAAGCTGCCAGCTCTCGGGTCCCTAGTGACATCAGCTAGGCGCCTCGAAATATTTAAAGTAAATTGAATATAGGTATATACATACATTTTTAAAACACAAACATCGTATGTGCAGTTTTTGGTACAGCTTGTTATAGGCCTCTTATAACATGTTTTTTTTTTATGATTGACTGGATTCGCGTTTGACCACAATCTCACCTGATGGAAAGTGACGATGTGGTCGGAGATGAAGCACGCGATCTCAGTAAATGCCTATTCACTCTGCTCTTAATGTGATGTGCTTAATAAGGAACGCCTTTAATAACATGTTCTTAATTCTGTGTGATTTCGGCACGTTAGAAGAACAGAACCAACCCATCTCTTCCCGTGGGTTTCGTATAAAGGCGACTGTCCACTAAAAACCACTGTCACGTGGGCACTTCTGTATACTTATTTCAAAAGGTGTACCGTAGATATTGTTTTAAACATTAAAATTTTAATATTTGGAACATCCAAACGCTAAATGTTTGGGATATCTCTGACCACCCCGTTGGGGATGTAGGTAGAGGCGGTATGTATTAAAACAAAAAAATCTAGTTCAAAATAAACAATACAAGATTTACAAAACAGAGGTTGCGGGTTCGTTTCCCAGCGGGGTACATGTTTAGTACTCGGTTTGGATGTCCACCTGGCCAGTTATACCACCATCTTATTTAGATAAGATTGTTATTTATTATTTAGATAAGATAAGATTAGATAATATTGCTGCTTAGGCAGCAATATTGAGATAGCAATGTCTTCTAGTTGTTTGAGATAAGATCACCAGTCCTTAATTAAAGTAGGGTTATTGGTGAGCACCTTCCGCCTCATCTTCACTTTACATCATGTATATGAGGTCAAGTTGAATAAATGCTTGAAGTTTGAAGTTTGAAGCGCTAACCCGTTGCGCCTATAAAAATACTTTTCAATATTCTTACTTCAAACTTAATTTACTACATTCGCTATATACAAAGTGATAATATGCTTCCAACCCATCGATCTGTATCATACATATAATATAGCTGTTCAGAGAACTAAGCACTATTAATTATTGCAATATACTTTTCTAATTAATTTTAATGACTACTTTCTTATTTTATTGTCCATACTTTCTTCGTTACATTTGTATTTACAAATGTGTACAACACCGTACACTTCGCTCCGCAGTTGTCTCTCCTTTTAAGTCTCGCGGAAAGTGAAAGACACACCGGGCTTTTAAACTCAAAGTGCACGAAAAAGCAACGTTTTGTAGGTCGCGCAAAAAGGGATCTTCGTGTAAAGGCGTTTATGCTGTGAATTGACCTCTTTTCCACCAAAATGGCTTTTACTTTTTGATACACGCGGGACTGTGAAAGAAATTAAACTGACATTAAATGCTCGGTCTCTAGAGTATTAAGGTAAACTATGTAGTCCAGTAAAAAAAAAGTTATTTTTCTGGTGTAGCTTCCTATAATCTTAAAGTTCCTGATTTTTTGTAGAATCAAAAATCAAAATGAAAAATGTTTGTATTTCGTAAGTTATAAGAATAACATTTGAAATCGTCATGACATACAGTTATCGCTCATTCACTAGGCATAGTCTCCCCAGAGAAGAACGAGTAAGAAACTCCGGGATTGCTCTTTTTAAATAAGTCAATACAAATACAATTTGAAATATGTTGGACGGCGTATTTTTTCTATACGATATACTATAGGTATTTTTAATTGTGTTTTATAAATTTGTTGTTTCATGTACATACTTAATTTAAATATATAAATGTTTATATATTAGTATAGGTATTTAGTAATAAAACATAGACTATTTTTATTTGAAATACCTAATTGTAAAATTTATGTTTTTTTTTTTTATTAAAATACTTATTAAAAACTGGTTTCGCGTTTGACTACAATCTCACCCGATGGAAAGTGAAGATGAAGCCGAAGATGTATCACGCGCACCCAGTAAAATTCGACAAAGAAAAATTCTGTTTCGTGTACACTTAATGTCTACCTATTGCATCAAATTTCGCTCTCACGGGTTTGTTGGAAGAGATCTCTTATAGAGATAAGTTCGCCCTTTGTACATTTTTCTTATATCTTTGGTAATGTCCATTTCTTGTGTGTCTAGTGTACAATAAAGTCTTAAAATAAAATAAAAATAAGAATAAAATATAGTACTGGATAATGCCGAGCGGTTCATGTCCACGCATTCTTATCATCCAGATAGTCAGAAGTAAAGAAGAATAGAGTACCCATCAACAATGAATAAAAATGGTCTCTAACAACTTTGTAGCTTGTCTATATTTTATTACTAAATACCTGAACTATATCTAAAGTAAGCTACCGATTTGTTAAAAAACATTTTTAATATATCACTGACAGGTATACTATCCATGTGCAAGATATCACGGCCTTTAAATTTATAAGAATAACTAAATAAATAATAAATAAATATATTTCGGACACTTACACCATCATATAGTCCCAAACTAAGCAAAGCTTGTGCTATGGAAACTAGATAATGGATAAACATACAAAAATATTTATATATACATCCACATAAATGTTCATATTCATCACACAAACATTTACCCATCGCGGGATTCGCACCCATAACTATAAATTTTATTGACAGAATCACTATCCACTACACCAATCGGTCGTCTTTAATGATAAGCTAGTAAGTTAAAAGTGTATCCTTACTGGACTAATGGTTTTCTTTACTATTTTAGTTTCGCTAATAATTTACAGATTCGAAGGTCGCGAGTTCAAATTCCCAACGGTAAATAAGTAAATGTTTTGAGACTCGGTTTGGTAGATGTTAAGTTGGACTCGTAGTGTTTGCCTGCTTTAAACCGATCGAAATAGTAGCTGTGCGGTCTTTTGACGTTTTATTTCTATTTACATATTTGACGACCTGTTTGGTGTAGTGGTTAAAACCTCTGACTGCTATACCAAAAGGTTGCGGGTTTAAATCCCGCTAGGGGCATATGTCTGTATGATGAATATAGACATGTGCTCCCGAATTATGGATGTTTTTTTATTTTATATATGTATTTATTTACAAAAAAAATGTATTTTGTGTAGTATATCAACCATCTGGTATCCACAACACAAGCCTATAGTTGCTGAATGTGGAACCAGATGGCGTTGTGTGTATGTCCAAGGATATTTATTTATTATTTTATTCTCACCAGTATTCTCACCAGTATTCTCACCAGAAGGAATAACTACAATTTGATTTAGACAAGTAGGAGTTGAAATTGGTAGATAGTAAATCTGAATATATGTTATGTTAAACTACATATCTAACTTAGCACAGTAGCCATACAAACACCTGATTATCTTGTTCTTATGCATACGCAAACCCACACACACAAGCACGTATGCACTCTGGCACATACACCTCCGACACCCACACACCACCCACACATACACACACACGCACGCACCCTGTTACACACAAACAAACACCCCACCGCCCTACACACACACCCCCAATATTACAATATGTACCACTCATCACAATCACACTTATTCGTGTGACTTAATGTTCCACCAATCTTGTATTTGTATTCTGATTGTATTGCAATGTGATAAGATAACTGTTTTATTTTCAAAATTATATTTGTGTTATGTTTATTTTTAGACAACATTTGTTTATGGAGGAGCGAGACTTCCTGATACAAGTATCATAATACTTACTAGGAGGTCTCAACCCTGGATCGAGTTATAGTATTATGAGAAACGAAATAAACATTTTTAATTTTTTTAATTAATAATATAGGAACTGACTCTTTTGATCGATTTTTTTCACGTTATGATATGACCTACAGCTCCCCTGGGCAATGATTCTCATGCGTTCGAGATATTAACATCAATCGACATCAATAGGTTTGTCACTTTTACACTCGCAAATAAGTGTGAAAGAGATATACATGCCAATATCTTTCGACACTGAAAAGTCGAGTGCACGAGAATCGAGATCCGATAATGATTATTACCACCCAAATCTACTGCCTCGCAAAGATATCATTTCCGAACCATTATCCTCATTTTCTATTAAACCATAGGTGACAATATAGTTTTTTTGATAAAATTGTGTTCTCTAGTTTCGAGAATGAAATAGATTTAACAGTTAAGATAGTCGGTGACGAAAATCGGTGAACAAAACCATTTCGAATCAATGAATCCTCATAAATTGCCATAAGATTTAAGTCACTTAATATTTTCATGTCAACTGTACAAAAATCTGTTCATCAACTTATAGAGAGTTATCATAGTAATTACTTTGTATATGATTAGTGGCCGTCCCTAACTTCAGGTGTTTTCGAGATAACGTCTTAACTGGCATCATGATCTCATAATGATAACCGATTTGAAAATCTAAATAGGATAAGGCCACATTGGCCACATTTCACTGTAGAAATAAGCAGAACCTGTTGTGTCGTCTCTATTATGTTGTATCTGTATGTTTTTTTTTTCTTGTGTGCAATAAATGATAAATAAATAAATAAAAATAAAATTGGATAACACTTTAGCGCCTACGCAAAAAAATAAATTGTCATCATCATCAACATCCCACTGCAGGGATATAAGTCTTCACTCGTATAATGAGGGATTATGGGCTATAATCCGCCACGCTGGCCCAGTGCGAGTTTGGGGACTTCACATGCCTATGAATTTTTATTTGTCAGGCATGCAGGTTTCCTCATGATGTTTTCCTTCACCGTTTAAGAGCAGTCTGATAAATGCACATAAGTAATTAAATTAAATTTATAAACTCATTGGTACATACATGGCCTACCTGGGAATCGAACGAAAATCGATGGCGACTTGTGGATTCAATTTGTTTGGGTAGGTACCTACCCATTTTGGATTTTTCAGGTATCGACCAGACTATTTGCCGGTCGGCACCTTTTCAAGAGAAATCTTCGTTTCAGAACGAATACGTTCGGACATAAAGTTTCAACTTACAGCAAATATAAGAAGAAAAATCAAGAACGAAACTATATAGCGTTTTAAAAGACTAGTCTCGCCATATATTGAATATTTTAAGTAACTATATCAATTTGTGTTTGTCTAGTAATCTTTAGATAAGAAGTCGATTTATTGTGAGAACTATCTTATTTCTAACAATTGAGTCAGAATTGTCCGATTTGCTTTCCTCCATAGCGTCAGTCTTGATAAGAAAGTAGTTGCCAAGCAGAATTATAATACCTTGCCACCAACAGACCAAATATCGATTACTTACGAAACGTGCCCTACTGGGAATCGAACCTTCCTTACGTAAACCCGTGTTATTGTTGATGAAGGTATTGGTATTGGAAGTAGGCGGCAAATGTGTTTTTTATTAACAATGATATTAAGTGAATGGTTTTGGAGATAATGGTATAAGCTGTAATCTTTATGTAATTTTTGTTAATTGTACAATAAAGAGTATTTGATTGATTGAAGATGAGGTCGAAGGTGGAAGCGTACTGAACCGGAAACCCCATCTTATTTGGGGGACTGGCTATCTTATCTTTAACAATCGGAACACAACAATGCTGCTGCTATTTTAGCAGCAAATTTAGACAAGATGGTGGGAGATAGCCAGGCGGATATTTATACCACCAACCAAACCGAGTATGGACCCCGCTGTGGATCGAAACCTCGACCTCCGATTCGTAAAAACGATGTCGTTTACATTGAGCTACGGAGGTGGTTAAATATAATACGTTCGTTGATTTACAGCTGTAGGATCAGTTCGGACCAAACGGTAAAATCCTCACGCACTTTTTTAATGCCACTGAATAAAGAAATATAAACTGTGTATAATTATGCAGAACAATATTTTTTGTCGAATCACAAAGTTGTAACAGATACTTACGTGAAAAGAGCCACCCTTCAGTTTCTTGCTCGTCCTTATCTGGCGAGTCAGCTAAGGAAATGAGCAGTAATTTTAAATGATTGTTTTTATTATTATGTTCTCATTATTATGTTCTCATTATTATGTAACTACATTAGCACGTTAAATAGTCGGTCCCGGTTGTTTAGTCGTTAAGCTAAGTCGGTGGCATAACGGGGTGCCAAAAAACACTGACTGTTATGTGGTCACAATCTGACACAAACCCACCAATCCGCACTGGGCCTGCGTGGTGTATCATGGCCCATACCCTCTCCCAGTGAGAGGAGGCTGTGCCCCAGCAGTGGAGACGTATAAGGCTGTTGTTGATGATGTTAGTCTGAAGGTATTATCTATGAGTTCTAGTTAGCAGATAATAAATGATTTATTATTAACATGCAACGTTTTCAAGTGTTACTATTATCCTATGAAATAAAATCTTTCGTATATTGACTATTGAAAATGTTTGATGTCTGCTTAGAGGACAGTTTCAGTTCTTTATTTAGTGACATCAAAAAATTGAGCGAGGATATTTTCGTTTGCTCTGAACTGACCCTTAGTAATACAAGTACAGTCAATGACCTGTCTCATACAAATATAATTGACACATTCATACAATATACCGCATTGCTTACACAAACAATAGCCCCTAGAATAATCGTAATGTTTATTTGGGGCGAAGCCTCAGCATTACGAAGTCTTGCTCTACTTGTTAAAGCTATTTTTAATATTCGACGTTAAGGATTAGAGGGCAATTTTGTGAATTTGAAACCATTATAGTACTGTCATTTTGTGAACCTATTTATATTAATGTGACGACTTTACACCGACAACTCTAGAATTCTATTAGCTGATTTATTTGTACATTATAGTATGAACTACCTAAATAAAGGTAGAATGGAAGTTGAAATTGTTCCTACATACTTGGCTTCAATATCATAGATAACAGTTATGAAACACCCGGAATATAATAGCCAATTTAAACAACCCCGTTAATACTTGATATTTCTATTTTGTGGAAAGATGAGGATGAAAATATACAATACAATAATACAATACAAAAAGTTTTTATTTTCTCTCACAAAAATGTAGGTACAATATACTTAACAACTATTTTATATACGTCATAATTTTAAGCACCTATTGCTTAAAATTATGACGTACATTCAGTGTACTAAGTATCGGGAATTTGTCAATAAAACAAAAAATACAAATTATTCATCTAAATTTATTTTATCGCCTTCAAAGTAGGCCCCATCGCTTGCAATACAACATCTCCACCGCTTCACCCAGTCTTCCATACATTTTTCATAGGCTATTTGCGGTATGGCCTTTAGCTCATTCAGCGAATTTTCTTTTATGGCTTCTATCGACTCAAAACGTTTTCCTCGAAGTGGTAATTTTAACTTGGGAAATAAAAAAAAGTCAGACGGAGCCATATCAGGTGAATACGGTGCTTGGTCGAGAACTTTTGTTGAATTTTTCGCTAAAAACTCTTTCACTATAATGGCTGGGTGTGATGGTGCATTATCATGGTGCAGCATCCATGAGTTGTGTTGCCACAAATCTGGACGTTTTCGGCGGATACTCTCACGCAAACGCTTCATGACGCCTAAATAATATTCTTTATTCACTGTTTCTCCCTCTGGAAGGAATTCGGAGTGAACCACACCACGGTAGTCAAAAAAAACTGTCAGCATCACCTTGATTTTGGAGCGACTTTGCCGCGGTTTTTTGGGTTTCGGCTCGTTTTCGAGACGCCATTCTGAAGACTGTTGGCTTGTTTGCATGTCGTACTCATAAACCCATGTCTCGTCGCCAGTTATTATACGTTTCATAAAGGTCGGATCCGTAGAAGCTCGGGAAACCATGTCTTCAGCGACATGCTTTCGCTGCGCTTTTTGAACAAAATTGAGCTCTTTTGGAACTAGTCGAGCGGCGACGCGTTTCATGCCTAAAATGTCAATGAGAATGTTGTGGACGGACTTAAAAGATATGTTCACCTCACTAGCCAACTCTCTCAGACTCATACGTCGATTTTCGAGCACTAGCTTCTTGATTCTGTCGATGTTTTCTTTGGTCGTAGCGGTTGAAGGTCTACCAGAACGAGGCAAGTCTACTACTACTTCTCGGCCTTCTTTAAAAGCCTTATACCATTCATAAGCCCTTGTTTTCGATATACACGATTCGCCGTAGGTATTTCGCAACATTTTTAGTGATTCACCACATGAAATATCATTTGAAACACAAAATTTAAGGCACACTCTTTGTTCAACAATATTTTCCATTGTAAAAATCGCCGAGGACTCAAAACTATGACCAACAAAAAGTGTAGTTTAAAACAAATTAAATGACAGATCCCGCTCAAATTTTGCGCGCTAAATCAGTACAGTGCTACCAACATGCAGTAAAAAAATTAGAACGACCTCTTTTACGCGGGTCTTTTTATTGACATATTCCCGATACTTTTTACACAGAGTAGTATATAAAATAGTTTTTTAGAGAGACTGGTGTAAGTACTATGAAACCTGTGTGACAGATTACCAGCCTCTCACCCTCTGAAGTGGCTTTCCAGAGGGTAATAGGAGGAAAATATTGTTTATTATTGCAAAACAATATCCATAACTAACAATATTTTACAGGCATTAGTTCAATACATGAGGAGGATTTTCAATATTTGAGATATGTTTTGGAGAAAGCATGTTTTAAGTATGTTGGTCTATGGCCTATCTATACTCCCTCATACGAGGGAAGGCCTATATCCCTGCAGTGGGATGTTTACGGACTGAGATGTTGATGTTTTAAGTGTTCCTTTCGGTCTTCTCAGTAGGCAAGCCTGTATCGTTGGATCGCACGTTTTCTTTTGTACCTTATCTAAATTTATTTTAAACCTGACTAGCTTTCCGCCCGCGTCTTCGCCCGCGGGCGAATTACTTTATCGCGGAATTTTTCCGGATCTAAAGTAGCTTGTCTTACTCCGGGACCAAAATTACCTTTCTGCCAAATTTCAATATGATCGGTTCGAGAGTTTAGGTAAGAAAGTCGGACAGACAGACAAACTTTGATATTATAATATTAGTACGGATTGTTTGTATCTTAGAGTTAAATAAAGCTATCTATTTAGAAGTTAAGTTTATTTAGAACTATTATACTATTTTAGTTACGTTATACATTAGAGCCTTTCCCACGGGCGTTTTGCAAAACGGCACGCTGACACAGATTCATCATTTAACAGATAATGCTCAAACAAAACCACACACGTCATCGCTGCCGCCGCGGTAACCGCCGCGTGCGCGTTATCACTACGTGATGCTTTTCACACGGCAGCAATCGTGGGGTTAGCGTTTACACTATTGAGCCGTCAGCGCTTTGCGCCGCATCTGCTATTAAAATATAAAAACAGCAGTATAATCTGAAACGTGGTCTCTGACTATGGGCCTCAAAATAAAGCTATCGAGCTATGGAGAGGGCGACGCTCACCGTTTCACTACGAGATCGAATCAGGAATTAAAACATTCGTTGAATGAAAGTCACTACACACACACACAGCCTAACCGATTAGTAAATTGAAGTCGTAGTAGATAGGGCATATAACGTGGCAGACCACGGGAAGTGGCTGTATGCAGGCCACTTCCTAACTGCAAATCAATAGATTAATAGATCAAAGGGGAGGCCTATGACGTAAGTAGACGTTCTGAGGCTATTATGATGATGCATCCTTACTTTACTTAAGACTGTACATATATATATAACATAACTGTACATGTACAACTATATACATGCTTGTGCCTAGCAATAATTTTTAGGGAGTTTGACAATGCAAAATCCAATTCAACACCTGCGAAACTATTGCGACCTACAAAACTACTAACCCAATAACATGGCTACTAAATGGATCATATTTATATCACTGATAAAGTAATGTTCTTGCTTGAAACGCGACATTGCAGTTACATAAATATATACGCGTATAACCGCTCATAAAGACTTTATCTACAGGACTAGCAGTGACTAGCGTGACTAGCACAGTCCACACTTTTAGTGTCAAGACGCGCGGATATGAACATTATAGTTGCTCGTGAAATTCATAATATCTCATATTCACAAGGCAGCTTCAAAAATGTGATATGTATACAACATTGCTTAGAACATGTTAACGTAAAAAGTTCTATCATTGTGGCACCGGATTTGTAAAATATTCTGGTACATACTTTGATGGACAGCTATACTTTGATCAACAGCCTATTAGCAGTCCACTGTTGGACCTAAGCTTTTCACATGGCACGAATTTCATCACATCTTCGTCTGTATGTATTTATTTATATTCACCTTTTTTTTAATCTTTATTTAATTTAGGGACTTGAGTCCTACTAGACATGACAGTCCCATCGTACTGTACCCTGACCAAGATTCACTGATGAGAAGATGCAATCATATTAGATAATAATCTGGCCGCTATTGATCCAAGTTTACCCAAAATTGATTGAGCCAAACCTACATCGTATTGACTCTGCTATCGTTTAAACCACTGTGATCCATTGTAATGATTGTGAATAATCTGAGTAGTCTATATTCAGCACTGTAAAATATTGGAATCCAAACCAAACTACAGCTGGACGTTCTTGTTTTTCCCAGTTATGGCATAAAACATATTCGAGTTTTTAAGTAATTGATAAACACTGCTACCTTAAATTATATTATTAAACCTGACCAAGATTCACTAATGAGAAGATACAAACATATTATATAATAATCTGGCTTATATTCACCTGTATTTCGATTTTGACAATATATTTTATACGGTATCGCCATGGTGGTTCCATATGATCTGAACTTAGAACTGACGATAGATAGAGAACGGTTCTTTATAGGCGATTCAATTATATCGCTGATTTTGTAGAACGACTTTAATATACGTTATAAAGATAAAGATTCTGAATCGATTTAATCAGGACACCATTTTTCGACATACAGAATAACACCAGCTTGATGTCTCGATTATGCGGTACCGAAATAAGTTATGTACAAACTAACTTAACTCTATTTGTATTGTGTAATGTATATTTTAATTTTATAATTTTGACTGAATTAATATAAAACATGGTAGAGTTTCCATAGCCAGGAGTACTGAACCGTTTCCACATCCTCCAATTAAATTCCCTGAGTTGTAGCAGTAATAAGTACCAAGTTATTGGCCCAACAACAATTTGGAACGCGAAATAAAGTGGGGTCTAATATATTTGGACAGGTGAATACAATTCCGTTAGATAATAATCGAGGGTCTAATTTCGTTGTCAATTTATCTACTGTGAGTATTTCAAATTTCATTCGGATAAAAGCGCTTTCAACAAACATACCTTATCGTATGGAGTTAAGTAAATTCAATAATTTCATGATAATATAACAAAGTTGAAAGGTATATTTATTTAGGGAAAATCAATTGTGACTTGTCTTTTTACAAGCTTTTATTTAACTTACTTCCAATGTTTGTAACTATGTTCGCTCAAAATTTGCAAGTCACATTAGAACCATTTCCTGTTTACCTAAGAAGCTGAAATTTTGCACACTCGTTCAGTTCTGCAGACAATACATTTATATGATAGACATGACCTGATGCTGCAGCAAGGATCGTCTTGTCACGAGAGGAACTCCTTAATGGTTAATAGCAGGGATACGAAATTTTGCGGACACGGGTACATTTGATGCTGCAGCTGGGATTGTCACCCCAAGAGGGATCTCCTCCACAGTTAAAATAGCACGGATACCACATTTTACATACACGGTTAACTAGAATAATATGTGATAATCATGGAGTATTAAAAGTTTATCCTTAAAAGTAGTTTTAATGTAGAACTTATTCCCGTTTGAGAGAGAGAAGTCAGTCCTGAACCTATACCATACATTCTTATTGTAGGTATATAGATTTCTATGTGACCTCCTATAACCCAAACAACTTGACCGATTTTGAAGTGCAAGGTGTTGGTGACTAGCAGTTTAACCAGCTAACCATTTCTAGATAGTTAACTTTTATACTAATTTTGATATTACTTTGTTTTTTTATGACTATTGTCAGTTTGTTGATTTACTTGTCCGAGTGCAGTTATAAATATTGGGTTTTATTGTATTTAGTTTAGTCGGAGATCCTTAACAACAGACTCTCATCACTTACACAAGGTGTCGTTTGATTCGTCTTGATCCCCATAGTGTCAAATACATTTTACGATAAAAAATTGTCGGGCTTTTTGCTTTTAAATACTTAAATAGCTATTTAATCACACATACTCATTAACAGCCTTTAAATTCCACGACTACAGCCCTTCCCGTATCGCGATTTGTGATTTGTGCGAAATGGAGAATTTTGCCATGAGCATAAATGTGGGTATATTATACCAGTGATGGGCAGTAGCATCCTTGGTCCCAAATAATCTGCGCCACATCCTCCCTGGATTTTATAATTTGTTTAGAGATTTTATAATTAATTTGGGCTATTGGATTGAACCAAATCTGAATTCACTAGAAAATCTTTTACCCTCCCAATAAAAAACGTAAAATCAATTGACCCATTTTCAACCTCCAAAGCAGGTCAAATGCCAATCCGTTGTGATTAAAAAAAAGCCTATCTGTATGTTGCTTTGTAACTCCAAAATGTCTGAACCGATTTTTATTTGCGAGATGGTTCTTGGCCTTATTTGATGAAAATCGTTATAGTCGTTTCGAGGATATTACCTTTTAAAATGGCTTGTTTGTTTGTTTAGATGACATTTTTGTTTAAATGGACTCTCGGGATTGTTCAAAATTTTCAAATTTGTAAAGAAATGCGACTTTTTTTGCCATTTGAAGATTGGTCTCGTAGTCAAATTTATTTTAACCTACCTCTTATATTTCACAAATTGCATCAATAACACATCTAAAACACAGCAATAGTGGTATTCCTGCATCAAATTTGCTGCAAATATTCTACATTTCACGTAAAACTAGCTTCCAAAGAACTAAAAGTATGTATTTTAATTAAGTGCAAGAAGAAAACCGTGTACCTATATATGACGTAAATGAAGCTCTATTACAAAATATCACGTTCGTTCCTGGAGAAATATCCGCGCGAGAAAGCTCAAAAGTCTTATAAAGCTTTCTAGGTTGCAGTATAACATGTGCACTAAAGCTTCGAGCCGACAACATCACTCATTCCTACGAGTCAAGTTCTCCCTCGAATGAAGTTATAAAAACTTTTGATTTCCTTTCTGAGCACGTATGTAATCAAGAAGTGTAAAAGTTGGATTAGATGTTGGTGTAAATAATATTGTCTATGTAATATATAACCAGTACAATATTCTGGGTGGTGCTCGGGCAGCGAGCTGCTCTCGAACTTATTTTAGCCTTATACAACGTTACTCAGAAAGGAGATGTAAGGGGGTCTGAAGGGGGTTATTAGATATCGCTATGGAAGACGTTTCATTGTAACTTGTATTTTTTTTTCTTAACATTTCTACTTTTTCGTACTGGCAGTAACTGCTGGTCACTTTTGTATGGGAAGTCGAAAAATTATTCTTCAAATAAATATTTTGAACCATGTAATGTGTTCTGCTTACCATACTTAAGAGCCCCCTTTCGACTTACTACCCCCTTCCCACTAAGTAAAAAAAATATTATTAAAAAATAATAAAAAAAATGTAGCAAAAGTTGAACCGTTTAACACCCTTGTTTGCAGAATTTAGATAATATCTAATAAATAATAATAAAATATTAACCGATACGAATATAGTAAAACACATTGCTTCTTTAATTGCGTAGACATAGGTACCTATAATAGGTGGTAACCTGTATTCCTGTAGCTATCTTGGAACTCATACATACTCCTTCGTTAATTCGCAGTGCATATGTTTTTTTGCACTGTCTGTTTTTAATCTAGGTATGCACTGTCTCTATTTAACTCCATGCTTTGCTAACGAACTTTTTCATTAAAAGTAAAATTTTAGAACAGTGAACGATTCAAAAACGAACTTAATCTGTCCAACAAAATATAGTTTACTTTAAGCACATTTTATTAGTCACTGGAAATATTATGCTATTTAATAAAAGTCCAAAAAAAATATTACGTACGTACATACGTATAAACATTATTCATAGCTTAAAAAACTCACCAATAACACCGAAGTCAATGATGTAGTCAGAACACCCCAAAAAGTTCATAAGACCATCTTCCACGGAACTGGCACGAAATTAAAACTAACTCTAATTTACGAATTTGAATTTAGAGAACTCTTTATTTTCTTATTCAGTGGCAAAGGGATCGCGTGTTTAGAGCCAGCGGACGAACGCGCGAGCTTCGACGTCTAAAAGCGGCGATATACTGCGAAGAGCGGCGGTTTGCGCCGGTGCCCCGCTACACTTTCGGTTATTCTCTCAACTCCCCGGAGACGTGACGATTTATCACACCGTAACTGTGTTAGGTCCCCAGCGAGACTGAACTTGATGTCTACATTACAGTTTCTTATACAAATCATTTAGATCAGGCTTAGGAAGGTTATGTCATTAACGCCGTAACGTAAACGTAATAACGGTCAGGTAGGTATGTTAAATTCTTTAGAATTAACATTATCATTTAAATCCCTAACAGCATTCCATATAAAGTTTAAGATTTAAAATATTCGAAATGATTGAACTAA
The DNA here is from genome assembly GCA_949316235.1 of Oegoconia quadripuncta. NCBI lineage: Eukaryota > Metazoa > Arthropoda > Insecta > Lepidoptera > Autostichidae > Oegoconia > Oegoconia quadripuncta. The sequence goes on from OX438743.1 coordinate 5,973,506, forward strand.
TTTTAACACACACCAATACACGACAAAAAAAATAAATAGCCTAAATAGACTGTTTAACTCATTTTTAAGGTACTATAGTTGTACTACTACATCCAAAGGTTGTCTGGAAGAGATCGCTTTTAGTGATAAAACCGCCTAATTATACTCTTTTGTTAAATGTATATTCTCCTTTATAAAAACAAAAAATAACCATAAATAAAAACTAAATAATGAACGATTTAAATATTACTTAGATATATAATAAAAAAATATATTAAATAATAAATTATTCAATAAAAGAAGACTGTTATTGCATCCTAGAAACTTTGAGTTGAGCTTTTAATGGTTTATGTTTTTTAAGGCATTTACAATTTTTGCATTTACATCCCTACATAACATCAGGACCTTTCGAAAATAAAGCGGTCAGACATATTCTAAACATACGCCTTGGTGTTCCAAATATGAAAAGATTAATGCTTGCAACAATATCCATGGATCAAGCATTCATCAACGGGGGTGAACCCATCGCCAATAAATTTTATAGACTTGCATGTATCAACACATGCAAGTCTATAAACTTTATTTGGTGTAAAGTCCCTTTGTCGACTTTTGGTGGCAAATTTTTTTAAGTGCAACAAATCAATTAGAACCGTAATCAAGGGTAAAACTTTACAACAATAAGTAGTAAGTAATTAAAATTATCAATGCGTTTTTGCGATACAATTTGTCGGTTGTCATATTTACCACACGGCAAACGTTTGTAGTTGCTAAATGAATTTTTAGGTCCTTTTACAAGTAAATTGATTCAATATCTATAAAATATAAAAATAAATAAAAGAACAACTGTTAAATTTGTCAACAGTTAATTAATTAGTAGGTACTTAGATAGGAAGAATAGAATTATAAGATGGGTCATTGCACCGGCTTTCATTGATACGGCGGCGGCGCGACGGAGAGGCGATTTGTCCTAAACATTGATCCTGAGTCGCCAAACAGGTTATCCTCGTAAAGCCTGCCACAGACGTCCAACAGATCAACATTGTCACTACTGACGATATCCAAGAATTGTACGTATATTTGTATACGAAAATATATTTGCAAACATCGTATGCAATACAGACACAATATTGGCACGAAAATGAATCTTTTTGGAATAATAACATTTTTCATTATACCACACATGCAGAGATGGGTATAGGTGGTGCTACTTTAAAAATGGTTTTAGTTTAGAGAAGTCATCAGAATCGCCACCATTGTCAGTTAAACACTAATAAAAATGTACGTATTCAAGTTATGGTACATTTTTGTGTGACATGCGCATTGTGCATACATACGCCTGTTTTGATTTGTCCTTTCAGTTACTCTAAGCTTAACTGGAAGAAATTCCTGGCTTTTTTAAAGAAATTGGTCATTTCAAAATTTGCATACCATTTTCCAACCACTTGCTGGTATCTGATTGAGCTGATATTAGCATATGTCTCCCCCACTTAGCCACCGACGCTGTATTTCAGCTTCATAGAATACATAGAATGTAAGTTCGGTGACAATACAAAAGTATAGTACCATCAAGCTGCTCTGATGGAGCCGGGATATAGGAACTGGAACTCCCTGATAGCAAATGGCAAGATAGATGAATTTGGGTTAGTTTGTTTTGTAGCCATGAGCACTTTCCGTTACACATGATTCTGAACGTGATTCTGATTGACGAGATTCTGAAGATGGAGCCAGAAGACTGCCACTGGAACTCCTTGATTTATGTTACTCTCTCTTTGTACTAGATTAATATGTGATAATCATGATGGAGTATTAAAAGTTTATTTTTTAAGTATTTTTATCAAGCAAACAAAAGCTATTATAATGTACTAGCTTTCCGCCCGCGGCTTCGCCTGCGTGGAATAACTTTATCGCGGAAATTTGCTTATTCTCGGGAACTACTCACTTATCGGGATAAAAAAGTATCCTATGTTTTAATCCAGGGTATATTCCGTTTCGCCTTGATTGAGGAACAAACAAACAGACATCCAATAACTTTCGCATTTATAATAGTAGTTAGATTAACAAAAGAGACTACCTAATAGAGCTGCATGATATTTTTTTCTTATTAGTTCTTTTAGTTGTGTGCTCCTACATGGCAATTAGGTATAGTTTGGACTGCAACTTATGAATACCGGCTATCCGTCTGTCGCTACCATTATCCGTGCAATCGGAATCATGTTTTACAACTAACTTTTATAGCTACAAAACACCATGCACGAACCTCTATTTACACATACAATACACTGGTTATCCTTAAGACTATCTCTCTTTTATCTGTGGAAACGATTTTGTCTATGACTTCGACTTCAGGACATTTAGGTACTCTTGTCACGGTGATATATGACGATTGTTAAATATAAATATATTATAAATGCGAAAGTTTGTGTGTGTAGGTCTGTATGTATGTTTGTTACCTCTTCACGCCTATACGTGGATAACGGAGTTGGTTACACAATGACCTCCATTGTCTACATATAAGATAATAAAACATAATTGCATTGTGTAGCTGTTAGTTGTCCTGAATAAAATAAAATAAATAAAATAAAATATTCGGCTAGACGGATTTGGATGAAATTTGGTGAGTAGACAGATTAGGACCTGGATTAACATATATACTATTTTGCTGAACCGATTTCGATAAAATCTTCCACGCGGACGAAGTCGCGGGCGGAAAGCTAGTAATATATATGTATAAATATATGATTTTTATTTTGTTTTTTTATATAAGTAAGTAATTGGGTAAACATCCCACTGTAGGGATATATATGCCTATCTAGTATATTGAGGGAGAATGGGCCATAGTCCACCACGCTGGCCCTATACGGGGTGGGGACTTCACATGCCTTAGTTGTTTCTCAGGCATGCAGGTTTCCTCACTTGAGGTTTGAGATGATGAATTCATTGTATAGCCATTTCATATCTGCATCCGTATTATGCACAGTTCCCTTCACTTGTATACAATTATCTTTTCAGGGTTCCGTAGTCAAGAAGCCGTATCCGTCTGTCTGTCTGTCTGAGGCTATTAGTACTAGAAAACTGTCATTTGGCATGGGTACATATTAATCACACGATAAAGTGGTAAAATAAAATCTTGCAAAATATTTGTTTTAGGGTACCTCCCCTATACGTTAAGTGGAAATGAAGCTATAAAGCTAAACAGTCGGTTTTGCATACGTGAATAAATTCACGGCAGTAGTATATAGTGAAGTTTAATAGATTATTATTACAGGTAAGTAGGTATAAGGTAGGTAATGTTGTTAATTGTACAAACCAGTTTTTATAATGCCTCAAGTTTATATGTCCATAATATACGAAATAGGTAACTTAAATAAAAGCTTGTAACAATGAAAACACCTGACATCAGATTATCATACAAAAACACCCTATTGGAATAAGTAGCGGCGGGTTCCTTTTCACATATTTGAAATTCACATCGTATCAATGACTTTTCGTTCGCACTGCTGGTACACAGCCTCCATTTGATTTCATATAATTATACAATATAATTTATTAAGCTAATTCCCATTGCCTACCGTGCAATTCTCGGCAACCGACCATGGTACAAATTTTGTGAGTTTTCTCAAATTTCACTTGTACCTCAGAAAAGATTCGTACTATTTTTAGAGTGACAGATCGTGCGTGACCGCTCAAGCGGTGACACGTTGTACATAAAAAGAAATATTTATGTATGTTTATTCGATATCTAGTACCTACCATAGCACAGGCTATGCTTAGATTGGCACTAGATTGTTGGTTTGTCCGAAATATTTATTCTTACTTGACTTAGTAGTTAATACGAAACTTGTGGTCCGATTCACACTTGGCCTATTTGGATTGGTCCGTGTACAATTAATTTCAATCGCATAATCCAAATCCTATCAATTAGCAGCCACAAAAATCTGACGCATTTCAATGCAACGAATATGTCCTGCCCTAACAAATTATTTGACCATTATAAAACAAACATGTATTATTTGAATTATAACTGCACAAACGAAAATAGTCTCATTTCAGTAACATGTCCTGTGTTTTACTCACACATTTTCCTGTGATAATGGCCCAATTCTCCATCCTCATGTCCATTGTCCTGCCAACGTTGAAAGTAAATTTCTCCTAATGGGCCAGCCTGAATACATCGCAAATGGCCGCACTTGTATGAAGAGGTCGGCTTACTGGATGTTGAGACATAGCTATATGAATTAGCATAGAAGTGCCGGCGTTCTAGAAAAAAATCGGAAGTTAAAAGTAGGCTAATACTTAGTTTGTCAACCGCTCCAGCTATAACTATAAGGCACCTCAGTTGATGCTTTCTGTCCGGATCAAAGGAAGATATTTGAGGAAATTAATATTTCAAAATTACCCAGCAATTTAATATTATAGTTAAATTAAATCCGGTAATTTGCGGTGAATAATTTCAAGTGCCTATAGAATTACTATTAAAATTAAATACAATACTTGAGTAGGTATTTATAAGTATTTAGTGAATTACTGTGGCCTTATATACCGTAATATTTAGTTACTCTAAAGAATTTAAGAGTGCGGTCGAAGCCCAAAAGTATAATGGGACGATCAGCTGACCCACTTAACTTGGGGAGTCAAAATTTTTTTACGATTTCAAAATTGGACCCATAGTCTAATCTATTTAGTATAATGATCTAAATCTCCTCTTAAATTTTCTATAGTAAATGAAATATCACGATGTATACTCGTATATGTGACTCTGGTAGAGACGCAAGAAGTGCACTTGACAATACCGGACTGCGGGTTTCTTTAGTCCGTTAGTGCTTTTGAATGTGTAGTCATCGCAGCTAACGACTCTTGAGCGCATGTAGAGAGAGACAGGTTGACACCACTAACTGTGGACTTCACAGTATTCAACAATACAATTTATAGAATCAAGAATTGTGAAGTCGTATTGTGATTGTATTGACCATAGTCTGCTACTGACAGTTTTGTGGATATTGAAATAAGTGCATAGTAAAGACTACTGACAGATGACGTATAATAAATGGATAAACCCGAGTGTAATGGCGGTTTTGATACAAGTCAATGGCAAATTTTGGACGTCATTGTATTGGCGGGATCGCATTAGATACGACTAGAACAGGTCCGTGAGAATTGACCTAATGGACTGCTGGGAATAGGCCATATCCAGCAGTTGGTGGATGTGGGCTGAGATTAGATTATATTTAACCGACTTCAAAAAGGAGGAAGTTCTCAATTCCGCAGTTTTAATATTTCTTTATAATATATGTACACCGATTACTACGAGATTCGGTAGTAGATTCGCGTGATTTTGTTTGTAAAGGAAAGGGAACCAAATTAATCTCATCTCAATGAGTTCAGTAGTTTTTTCTTTGTAATTATGATAAACAGCAGAATCGCATTACATGTTTAGACGATGGTGTAGTTTTCGTACATGGAGATTAGATGCAGCATACAAGCTATGGGAAAATGGTAAAGTCAAGTCAAAGTCAAAAATGCTTTATTTTGTAGGTACACAGAGTACACTTGAAATAGTTAATTTTACATAGTAAATTTTACATTTTTTAAGCTACTGCTTGTTCAAAATGCAATTTTCCCCTGAGAAGAACAAGCAAGAAACTCGAAGGGTTGCTCTTTTAAAATCAGGCTTTGATTTTACATAAAGGTTTTTATATTTCATTATTAATTGTGAAGTAGCCTGGATTATGTCCAGGGATGATTATCATCTAAATAGTCTGATATTTTATAATATACTTTGTTAATAAGTTTCTGTTTTATAGTATCTTTAAATTTATTGAGAGGAAGATTTTGTATATCAACTCAGGTAGAGAAGGTCGGTGTGATTACCAATAAATAAGACACGTTGAATATCATCATCTCCAGCTGGGGTATACCCAACTGCCCATCTAAACTGTAGGAGCTAGAAGGGAAGAAGTGAAAATAAACACTTTAACAAAAATACAACCGACATAAAAAATCTCTTGACTCTACAATAATCTAACTAATATTATAAATGCGAAAGATTGGACATTTGTTTGTTCGTTCGTTTGTTTATTTGTTTGTTTGTTGCTCAATCACGACGAAACGGATGAACGAATTTGAATGAAATTTGGTATATAGGTACACCCTGGATTAAGAAATAGTATATTTTTTTATCTCGATAAAGTGAGTAGTTCCCGCGGGATAAACAAATTTCCGCGATAAAGTTATTACACACAGGCGAAGCCGCTTGCGGAATGCTAGTAAAAAATAATTTTACTAAAACGTTCTATCCCTCAATCACTCAGTTTCTAAGTTCACTATCGTTAATCACAAAACATTGCCACCGACATCGAAACATTTTTTAACCTACCGCTTCTTCAAAAGATGATTTCCCCTGAGAAGAGCAAGCAAGAAACCCTAATGGTTGATTTTTAAAAATGGTTTTTACCTATACTAAGGTTTGGTTCTATTTCGTCTATTCTTGACTCGCTTTACGCTGTAATTGTTATTAGAACATTTCACATTCACAAGAAAAATAAACGTCTGTGGCCAGATTCTAAATAGCTGACGGCAAACTATGTGGTTACCAGGCGAATTAAAAAACTAAGCACAAAACCACAAAAATTCTATCCTTCATCTCAAAACCTTGTTCTGCGCTCGTCACAGCTAATTATTAGGACATTCCAGTAATAATATGTAGTTTTAAAAACTAAAAAAACACGCTACATTTCCACCATCCATCTCCTGGCTCTATCACATCAACATCAAGTGTAATATATTGGACTCGTCAAAACGAATCATATGACGCCAAGCTCGAGGGGCTTACTAGTAGCCACTGAAGAGTTTCACCATTCACCTCCTGGCTCCATCATCAGATCAGCTCCAAGATACCAAATTATAGTATTGTCATCAGAATTACATATACATAGAAAGTTTCATTTCGATACGACAATTAAAAGTAAGTTTAAATTAACTTTCAAGATTTGATTTTTATAAGTTACAAGTGAGCTAATAAAAGCGTATAAAATGCAACATAAATTAAATATATCTAATAGGCACCTTTTTGTGATTCGATTTGACGACCTGTTTGGTGTAGTGGTTTGAAACTTAGGCTGCCATACCAAAAGGTCGTGGGTTCGATTCCCGCTAGGTGCATATGTCTGTATGATGAATACAGATATGTGCTTCCGAGTTATGGATGTTTTTTATTTACAAAAAGTAATGTATTTGTGTAGTTTTATGCTGAGTGCGGAACTAGATGGCGCTGTGTGTATGTGCTAAGATATTGATTTATTTATTCTCCCAACATGCTGACCCAAATATATTAAATACTGTGGCTAAGTTTTGGTTATCTAAGTTTCCGGATATTTTCAAGGTAAATTGATGACATAAAGATTAGCGAATGTCGTTATATGCAAGTTGCTCCCAACTAGTCGCTCTGGAAGACTATGGAAGCGGTCGAAGTCTATGGAAGCAGTGGACATTATGTGGCCGATACGATTATGATGAACTTTTTAGTTGTTTAGAAGACGACTTGTGAAAATGGTGACTGCTAAATTACATCTATTTGCATGGCTGCTGGAGAGAGATGCCACCCGTATGTAGTTAACATATCGAAAATTCCCACTAAACGGTTCAACTTTTCAATCATAATGCGAATAGCCAAGGTATGGAATTCCTTTCCGGCTTCTGTCTTTCCTGAATTCTATAACCTTGGGGTCTTTAAGAGCAATGGGCATCTACTGTAATCGCGTGCTTCGTCTTCGACCACATCTATATTTTCCATCACGTGATATTGTGATCAAATGCATATCCGATCATTCATAAATAAAATTCTAGAATTAGTAGATAGGATAGGATAGCGCTAGTAGCTTGGGCATACTGACTGACAGAAAAATGCGTAAGTCGTATTATTACTTCCAATTGATTTAAATTGATATTCAACAATAGATATCATATTTGAAGTTTGACGTATGGAGAATAATTCCAAGTTAACGTACAATTTTGTGTTGAACTATGGGGATAGAGGTTCATCTAGTTAAGAGGATTGAAGGGATGCTGCTACAGCTAAAAGGCTAACTCTATGGGAGAAAGTACCAAGTGAATTTAATATACCACGGACTGCGCTGATACTCGTAGTCGACCAGTTTCATCAGCTACAGGACATCCACTGTTGAATCTAATATATTTTCAAAGCGAGACCGGTTGGACAAGATTTGCATCCAGCGTCTTCCTGCGTGGTCTCCCCTTCAGAATTTTAATACCCCAAGGATCATCAGTTCTTTGAGCTATGTACCCTGCCTACTGCCACTTCAACGTACTAATCCACTGGGCAATGCCGGTGCCTTAGTTCTTCTAGCATTTCCCCATTTCTGATTCGATCTTGTTGTGCAACACCGAGCATCGTCCTCTCCATAGCTCGTGGAATGAACTTGAACTTTCTTATAACAGCTAGTATTAACGTATAATAATACCGATTTAGTGAAATTTAAATTCCGTTACACATTTCACCATAAACATACAAAATTATGGCTGAGAATCGAGTTGCATTTTCGTTTATATTACTAACCGATGCCAAGCACGTCTGCCGTGAAATTTATGTAAATTTGAACTCGTCTTACCCACTGCGGAACTCGGGTGCTGACTGATTTATTGACCCCACCTAAGCAGAGCATCTTAATTGGTGGATCACTGCTCGCTGAATAAACAAGTATTCAATGTGTGGTCTTTAGTTGAGATAAATTGCGGGATCTGGCCGATGCCCCTTTCTTCACTTCCGACCTTTTTTTTTATTTAAAACGACGGGCGTCACAAATTCATTGTAACAGAAATGAAATCATTTCCCTTTTTTCCAGCAGGTATCATACTATTCCCTTAACTATTTAATTTTATGTATCAAAAATCTACAAAAAAACTTATTTTTTTTAATTTTTTTTTCAGAGGTAACAGTCTTTACATTGAAACACAATAGATTAGTCATTGCTTAGACAAAATAATGCAGCAGTGCAGTTTCCGAGCGTCGGAGGGGACGATAGGTAGTCGGCCCCGGTTGTTGTCAATTGAAGGCAGTCGGGGGCCTATAGAGGCGGCTTAAAAACATTAACTGTCAGATGGCCACTAGTGTGACACAAGTCTATTATGACCCATACCCTCTCTCTAGGGGAGGAGGCTGTGCCCCAACAGTGAGGACGTGTAAGGCTGTTGATGATGACCGACGACGTTGATGTAAAAACGGCCTTATTTCCTTGAATTACCCTACTAGAATTAAGTGCTTCTTACTGTCGTCTACACAAATTTAACTGCTAATTTTTGGTAGGGTCAAGTGTCCCCCCTCGACCAGCTAAACGGTTGGGTTTGGATATGTAAAAAAATTCACGGCAGTAGAATATAAAACGATATTAAGAGGAAAACTATCACAGCTAAGTACTCTGTACAAGTTAATGAGTAATAGGTAATCGGAAAATTTATAAAATGTACTTTTCATTGGAATTTATTTATCAAACAACAAAAAGCCTCTTTCCAAGTCTACATATTATTACGGACAGTTACGGATCCCTACACTGCAAAAGGCCCGACACGCACTTGGCCGGTTTTTGAAATTTTTAATTCACATATTTGCAACTAATCAACTTCAAATTACAAAATCGTTAGGTTCCTTTCAAACGTGACGTAACCGAAGCTGAGTTAGCATGAATAATAGACTCCATCACCCTAATGCGGAAACAGGAGCCGACCTCTAAGAATGAGAACAAGAAAGGCAGAGGTATCGCTTCCGATTCGAGGCACGTCCGCCGTGAAATGTATGTAAATGAGGTCTCGTCACGCGCTCTGCGGGACCCAGGAGCCGGCTGATTTATTGGACCCACCAACAGACTTAGAGAGAATAGATTGTAGTTGGTAAAGTTGTATAAAAACCAATCGTGCCAGTTTTTACCTCTGAATTCCCGATCCAAATAGGGGAGACTAAAGCCTGTTAATCTTGATTTTCAATATTAAGCAGACTCGTTAAAACTATATCAAGATCAAAAAAATTGCATTCAAACTGAAATTTGATCTCAATCTCAAATTATTAATACAGGGCTTAAAGATCTAGGTATGTGTTAGTCGTCATAACACAAAAACTGATCAACGGATTACAGTTTATTTGAATGAAGATACATATTTTGGAGATGGTGTTTAGCCACGATTGATGGATTTCAGTCCAGTTATATAACTGTATATCTATAATAATAATAATAATAAATATTTTTGCACATACACACAGCGCCCTCTAGTTCCACACTAAGCAACTAGGCTTGTATTATGGATACCAGATGGTTGATAAACTACACAAATACATTATTTTTTGTAAATAAATACATAAATGAATAAAAAACACCCATAACTCGGGAACACATGTCTGTATTCATCATACAAACATATGCCCCTAGCGGCATTCGAACCCGCAACCTTTTGGTATAGTAGTCAGAATTTTTAACCACTACACCAAACAGGTCGTCAAAACCCTAATCTATGTATCCCAAAAAATTGCATGTAATGCCTAAGCATTTTAACAAAATTTTTGGTGTATGTATCGGTACGGTTGAAAACAGACCGAACTTGGAGCGCATCGCATAAGTTGGAACAGCTCCAAATTCTCGAACACGCATTGAGGAACAACTTGCTTATCTATTTGCTCTAAATCTATGGTCCATCCGCTCGGTATATTTGATTTGATTAAGTAGTAATTAGAGAGAGACCGCGAATTTTTCAACGTTCGGATTAAATCGGTCTTTGTTCAATAAAATTTTATTGTTTTAAATAACAAAGAAAACACGCGGTTTTCTTTATTTTCTGTAGCTAGTGCTTCAGAGAGAGATTTTAATGTGAACCTAAAAAATAGCGTGGAGTTGATAGCCCAAAGTTTTTTAATATTAGGTATTTATCCTATTCGAGCAATCCCGAATAAATGAAATCAAATCAAAATATTTTATTTCATAAGATAAAATTATCACTTGAAAACGTCACTATTAATATTATATTATATTTTAAATTTTATATTATATTATAAATATGCGAAGACAGCTATGATTTCAGAGTAATTTCAGACTGAAAGGATCCTAATAAATAATTAACGAAACCTACTAAATAAGGCATTTCGTCTTTAATATTTATTTTACTGCATTTCTCTTTGTTTTTGTCAAGCCTTATCTTAGAAAATTATACGAAATAATACGATTATACGATTATAAGAAATTACATAACTTTTAAGACGTACATAAAGGATGTTTCACGTTTGACAACCTGTAAAATCTATTACAGCAATATAACACGTATGACATATTGAATACGAATCATATACAAAGGTTCCTATTGCACTAACAATGGAACCGTGATAGGTTAGTAGAAATTGACGTAATAAAGTCGTCAAAAATATTAGTCCCACATAACATTTTCTTGGTAGGTATAGACAGGTTCAAAATTGTAGTCATTGTCTAAATCCAAACGAAAATTTAATTATCGAAAACCTTTGTATTTTAGGTAAGTATCGGGTACTATCATTAACACCTCGTCATTTGTTCTCTTCTCTGTCCAGCTTATTTCTTCCATTCGTCTCCAGCACCACACCTCGAATGACTCTAACCTATCCCTAGAACAAATAAAGAGGTGATGATGATGGTAAAGGAGAAGAAATGCCTGTTGACCACAGTTGAGAACCGAAGAAGAAAGATGATAGGTTACTTGATACGACACGACATTTTTTTGAAGAATATAATTGAGGGAAAAATTGAAGAAAAAGAGGAAGAGGAAGACCTAGGCGCAATTACTTCGACCAAGTGTAAGAAAAGGAGAAGAGACAATTTAGTCTCTTACCAAGAGACTAAATTGAGGTCGGAAAGCAGAGAAATGTGCTCATTACTCCAACGACAAGAGCATAGCTCTTAAATTGAAGAAGAAGAGTCGGGTACCATTCTTGTATAGTAAGATCTACGGCACAAGAATTAAAATGCACAAAAATTTGTAATGGTTTGAACTTAGATTAGGACTGCAATTTTGAAATTGACTGTACTTACACAGAATGTGAATGCCTACGTGATGTGAGTGATGACCAGCGCGAATGATCATAACTATATGAAATAAATCACGATTCATCGCACAAATGCACGAAGTTTGCCTAATTCAGATCAACAATGGGATAGCAAATGAGTTCACCGAGTTGATTCGGAGCTTGTGCCAAATTAATTATTCATTATTTACTCTGTTCTGATTAAATAACATTGATATACAGTAATAATTGTAAACAAACTAGGTTTGTACACACGTGATACATAATATTGTATGTATGTAACTGCAATGAGTACCTACTATTAGGTACAAAGTTTTTTTCTATGATTTAAGATGGTGGTACTGTAATTTAAAGTATACTTAGATGGTTTGGGATCCGATAAGATTTGGACATATGGAGAGGATGAAAGCGGATGTGGGTGGTACTGTTGGTAGACGAAGCCTATTGCAAACGTACCAAGATTAAACGCTTTTAAGAAAGGCCAAGTCAAGAGTACCCTAAACTGACGAGCGTGTATAAACAACTTCATGAGAGTGAATGAAGCAAAAGAGGTATCAGATCAGGATCGTAGGAAGTGGAAGTCTGTAGTGTCTGCCTAAACAGTAAACAGGCATGACTTTATATACCTATGTATGTATGATGATAACCCTCAAGAAGTGATCATTATAATCCTTAGAATTTCGTGTCCTGCTTGCGAGTGTAAAGTTCACGATATTTGGGTCAGATATTTTAAATATATTTCAATTACAAATTAGTGTGGAAGAGGAGACTTGGTTTTAGTAAGTAGTTTTTAGCTAAGTTAGATAAAAATACACTCTTAAGTGTCACAAGCACTTATCGCGTAATCGCATTCGCTATTCGTTTTCAATTAGCAAAGTTAAGCAATGTGTGACGCTGTCACTCCTTGGATTGGTGACCGCTAGTGGCATTATAATACGAGTGTTTCCATACCTCGGTAGGCACGTTAAGCAGTCGGTCCTGGTTGTTTTCAATTGAGAGCAGTCGTTAAGTCAAGTCGGTGGCCTACAGGGGTGCCTTTAAAACACTGACTGTCAGGTGGCCACTAATCGGAGACTAATCCACCAATTCGCACTGGGCCCACGTGGTGGATTATGACCCATGCCCTCTTTTAGGGAGAGGGGGATGTGTTTAAGCAGCGGAGAAGTGTACTAAGGCTGATGATGTCCATCGCAAAAGTTCAAATGTATCCCTCTAATCATCTTTTAGGACTCCTACAGGAAGAACTCAATGAGTTAGGGTTCTGATTAAGCTCGCTCCATCTTGAGCCATCTACGGTCAAACCTAAGCCAGAAGCATAGTGACAATTCTAAAGGAATATTTTCATTCATCGGAAGATAAGTTAAACAGTCCTGCAGCCATATCACGTAAAATTTTTTTCGTTTCATCGCTAAAGGTACCACGTAAGCGCCCTAGAAGTAAATTATAGTAACTTGACACGTCTATCCATTATACGTTTCCTTATTCTTACTTCTAGTACTAAACTTCGCGATCGAATGTAAATTTTTACGTGGTACTCGTACTATTTTCAAATAAAGGCTGTGGTAGACAATCCCACTTCCTCACAGCTCCCACTTAAGGTTTAACAGTGGTAGTCTACTGAAGATAGACTGTGCCCTTACGTAACTCTATAAATACCTTGGATCCCAGGCTAAGTAAAGAATGTATTTTTTATTCCAACTTAGCGATGTTCAGAATTTTTCCTTTACTTGTGCTTGCTTCTTGCAAAATGTCATAATTGTCAACGGGGAATACCCTATTGGTTTTGATTTATTTCTAAGTGTCAAAATATGCGGCGCAAATGGCTGTATTTTTTTATTGTGTTGACTTATGAGCTTTTTTACCGCTGCAATAGACCATAGACATAAGTTGGAGCGTGACCGTATGGGTCCTTTTGCTGGGGTCGGTGCCGTGTGAAAGGTGATGGATGAGCACTGCCGATAAGTTGAAACTGTAAGCTTAGATACGCCGGAAACCAAGCAATAGTAAAAAGTGTCCTGATCTCACCGCCCGACACCGTAGTTGCTTTGTGTGCTCTTGTAGAACGCACTGATATATTTATGAAGACTGTGATAGCGATTCCGCGTGGATTTGGCCAACAACCGATAAAGATTCCCGTACACATGCGCGTATGAAAACGTAGCACCTTCCTATTGTCGACTTCCAAATTATGCAAACATCCAGTATGAACGTTGTTAGCATATAGGAGAAGATCTGGTGATTACGGTACATATGTATTTGATATTTATTTCAACTTGAAACCTCCACGCGTTCCTGAGAAAAAGGTCTTGACAAACGAAGTGATCCTATACGGGTTCCTTTTTTACTTTTTTGAGGTACGTATCCGTAAAAACAGTTTATTGAATCTATCATGAAGACAATCTATTTGAAAACGGTAAACAATTCAATTTTAAATTATTAAGCCGCGGAAACAGCAGGCCGCTCGAATCAGGCGTGGCGCTTCGTTACGGTAATGCAGTTGAACGGTATCTGTTACAATTCGACGACGTTACGATCACAACGGTGGCCGTGGACGGTGACGGTGGCCAACCGCGGTGAACTTTAGCTGGTCCCGTAATTCGTCGCTGCGGTTTGGTTTCCGCCGGCGGGAAAAATAACGTGAATCAGACCATTTGGTTGTAATGACATTTTCGAGGTGTGAAAGCTTAACTGTGTTTTCAACGCGGTTGCATTTTGAAATGTTATGGTAAAGTTCTCTAACGGTTTTGAATGAATAAGAGTATACTAGTTTGGAAAAGAGTATTAAGCTGATAGATACCTACCTATATTGAAAACATTATTATTATTTTTTTATATTTTTTTTTATTTTTATTGATAATACGGAATCAACAGCATCATTATAAAAATATTACACATTTATAAGCCAAAGTCATGCCAATTACAGATGCTCATTTTTCATTACAATTCTTTTTAAAAAATAATTAGGTGGGAAGTCACTATTAAATAATAATCATTATACAATCTAGAGGTAAAAGTAAATAGTGTGACAAACTAAGTAATAATAAATAATTTCGTCAATAAGTAATATTACAAATAAAAAATTGGTCATATAATTCAATCAATGTCAAATAATCGTCGTATGTAGGTATGAATTTCGCAATGTCGTGTTTTGTGTGTGTGAGTGTATGTGTGTGTGTGGTTTGGGAATGGATCGATGAGAATAATTAGTCGCGCGGACAGGATTATTTCATAAAAAAATTTCGAATTCTTACAAAAATTACCGATAACCGTACGAAAGCATTGAAAAGTATTTTCTTTTTTCGAAAAAATTATGAAAAATATGGAAGAGTCTCTTGTTCTTTCAGCTTTAAATACTAACGCTATATTATTCTGTTGCCTTAATAATAAAATCAACGACACCTGGTTTATCATAATTGGTCTAGTAGCTTGTTCGTTATTATCTACATTGACTATTGAATCATCATTGAATCGTCATGATCGGTACATTAAAGAGACATTTCCATCCAATTCCATTTGCGAAACAATGGTTACTGTGCAACGGTTCAGTCTGGAAACCAAATCTTCCAGTCTTCCTGCTGAACTTTACAATGTCTTCATATTTCTCATGTTGTACTTCATCTTCATCTATTCTATATTTTCCAACAAATTTCCCATCTTAGTCTTGAGAAGACCACACACTGGGCTAGGAAATGTGGGCTTGTCTCTTCCCCGCACTCTGCTTGCGTCTGTTTAATCTACAGTGTTCTGTGATTACACGTACTAAAGTAGGTACTTAAGCTGCCTTTCTTAGAATATACCTACCAATGTCTAGTTGGTGCTCTTTAGGAAAATTTTAGACTGGCGCCATCCCTATCTATGTTCCCACATTTACTCAGGTAAAAATCGGTCCCGCAATCATCCTTACAGTGCATGCATGCGCTATCAAGTTTCTGTTTTATGAAATTGTTTATATTGAAATTCAACGGGATATTGCTGTCAATCTTTCCTGTAGCAGCACTATGAAGAGTAGCGAGCGTGTTCGGGTCAGCCTCAAATCACGCGATCAGTGGACCACGACCACTTTTGGACGTGTTAGATAATAATAATAACCCTTCTGTGTTCTAATCCGTGACAATGAGCTTGAAAAAACTCGTTACACAGCCGCATTCGCTATTCGTTTTCGGCAATGCCTTGGCGACGACGGCAAAGAATAATAAGTTTTATTCCTCAGTCATTGCGTTTATTTTGAAAAAAATCAATAATATAATAATTTGTGATACACAGGTGCACAGGTTGTAACGGATACATTAAGCTTATGAATATGGTCTCTATGATCAGTCAAATTGTCATACAAATATACAACTTTAAAATAAAAGCATGCGCAGAAGCTCTAAATGAGACACCGTCTCCGACCCTTTCGGTTTTCGGTTACACATGGCGTAATCTAAGTCCTTGGATAAACTGGTGGCCTAATAAAGCTCCAAAACACTTAACTAAGATATAACTCTACCAATCAGAACTAAGCTTGCGTGGATTATGTCCCATACTCTCTACTTGTGAGAGGAGGCTATGCCCCAACAAGAGGATTTAAATAAAACCGCAATATTTTGATAAAAGAATTCTTTGATCAAGCAGCAAACTGATAAATGATTGATTGCAGGAATTGAAGTAGGCAATACACTAAGTTCTTAGTGTGTCAAAGCATAGAGTAAATAATACTCAAAGGGACTTTCTCTGGGACGAATCGTGCACAATCAACGTAACTAATCAAATTGTTATGTGAACAATGCGTGTAGGACAATACTGTCCATGTCTGCCGCTAAGGTATTTTGTTAATCACAAATTGGTCGATGAATAACCGCGTCCTAGATTCCGAGAACTGTTGGCCTTTCTTTCGCTGTATTGTACTTTATCAGACCGATTTTTGGGATTTGAAAGCATTTTCTAGACATTTGAAAGTCAAATCCCAAAAATGGCTTCTGTAACTATCAATGGGTACAGTAAATTGTAAGTTTTATTATTTTAAGTGTAGTTTCCAAGTTTCTAGCTCTTTGAGATATTGAATTTGAAATATTGATGTTACGACTGCTCTAAATCATGCCTTGCTCTAACAAAGATGGGGTATATTAACCTCCTCCGTGGTTCAATGAAAACAACATACATACAATACAATACACATCACATCAACATAATTAAATCATACCTAATGTTAAGTGAAGATGAGGTCGAAGGTGGAAGCGTACTGACCCGGAAACCCCAACACATTTGGGGGATTGGCTATCTTATCTCTGACAACCGGAACACAACAATGCCATTAACATTGCTGCTTGGTGACAGATTTAGATAAGATGGTGCTCAGTTTGATTGGTGGTAGGGCATTTTAAATGTCCGCCTGGATAACTACCCCCATCTTATCTAAATCTGCCGCCAAACAACAATGTTAATAGCATTGTTGTGTTCCGGTTCTCAGAGATAAGATAGCCAGTTCCCCAAATATTTGGATTTCCGGGTCATTACGATTCCACCTTCGGCCTCATCTTCACTTAACATCAGGTGTGATTGAGGCCAAGTGCTAACCCGTTGTGCATTAAAAAAATTATTAAAAACTAGTTTGTTTAAGTTAAGATAGTTGATTTGATTAGCAACCGATTTGAATAAGTGATAATCGTTATGCAACCTCTTTAAAGTAAGCAATATTTCTTCTTTGTTTTGTGATACCTATTTATAAGGTACATGCATGAAGTTAAAAAATTCGCCGAATTGTGAACCTCCTCCTTTATGAAATCGCTTAAAAAGATTTCAATCTCTCGTACAGTTATTTTCCATCACGTGTCTATAAATTACAATACCTAAATATGAACGACACCTTTCGGAAACTCAAAAAGGATTAGGTACATAGTACGAACCTTTTCCATTCAATAGCGAGAAAAATACTTTTTATAACGATAATAATGTGACAAATGTCCCGAAAATGTGACATTTATTTATTACTTTTACACCCTTTTACGGATTTATGGCGTTTTTATAACAAGTTATTTTTTATACAATTTATATATCCAATTTTAGAAGCAATTTATTTTTTTACAGTATTTATTTTTATATTTTAATTTTTATATGACAAAATATTAAGGAGAGCTCTTACACCTAAACCTAATTGAAATAAAGATACTCCCGTACAGTCTTCAGGTAATACTCTATTATACTACTGTATCCTGTATGAATCTACCATGAGATGATGTCTAAAGTAGATTTGGCAATCGCAAGTGGCAATGTCTGTGCTCCAATGAGCAGAAGCAAATTAAGACTCGGCCCATAATTTATTTTCTGGCTAAGTATGACCAATGATCAAAATAACGTTGGAATGGAATGGTACCTATGCATGGGACCCCATCTAGGATCTTTACAAAATTCTACAATTTTGTTTTCTTCAAGGGCAAGGTCAATAGGCATTTAGTGAGATCGCGTGCTTCATCTTCGACCATATCGTTACTTTCCTACACATCAAAGGCGTATACATTATAGTCAATCGAATTTAAAATTTAGAAACCCTCGAGAGACTAAATACGTCCTGATTTTTTCCCAAATGGGTTGGTCAGAGATATCCCAAACGATAATGTTTGGGTGTTCCAAACATTAAAAGTTTAGTGTTTAAAATTACATCCACGGTTACATCACCTTTACAGATACAGTCCCTTGGTCGCCTTTTGCGACGCCCACGGGATGAAATGGGTTGGTTAGTTTTACTTGACGTGAGCCCATCGCCGTTGAAACGTGCAAATTCATGGATGATTTTTGGTGGTAGTCTCCTTTTATGAAGCCCACGGGAACGGGTTGGTTCTATTCTATTTGAGTGCCGAAACCACACAGCACTGGAGAGACTGCCAATGATTATATTATCTAGATAAACATAACAACAGTGTTAAAAGAGTAAATAACTCCGAAACGTCTTAACCGATTTCTATCAAACACGTCTAAGAACCACCTCCAATTGTAGAAAACAGTTTTATAATCGATCTATTGAAAACTAAAAACCGTTGTCTACAGTGCCACAGTCAGACACACAGACAAACATAGATCTCAATCTTCAAATTGGATTAATTATCTGAAATATTTAATTTATTAAAAATGTTGTTACATTACATTGAACTGTCTGCTTCCTGTTAAAAAATATATATTGACAGATTTCACTCTTTCATTATAAATAATGTATGTGGCATGCATGGCCATGACCGGTATCTCGCGTCTTGAATACTAAGTGTAATTGACACAATAGCCCGCATTTCTCCTGCAGATTTCCCGTGATCCTATAAATAAATTAAAGCCCTATGACGAGGCTACAAACGAGTTCGACTCTGGTTATGTAAAATAATCAAAAAATTTGCGGCCTTATTTCCAGATTAATATAATAAAAGCAACCACACAAAATGCGACGAAGCAACCTGTCGTCAGATAAACAGAGACACAAGAAGGTCCCCTTGTCTGTATCATTAAGCAGCACTTTGCCGACGATTGAGTCCGCAGATGAAATATCTAAGTTTTTAACAACTGAGGAAGTGATTGAGGAACCTTTCCCCGCCAGACAGCTTTCTTCAACACAGGAGGTAGGTAGTATATTGCTTATTATTGACGTAAGATATAAGATCAGTCGCAAAACTGCCATTATCACAGGGGCGACGCGAGTGTCTTGTGTAGGTGTATGTCTATGTCTTCTATAGGTTCAGGTAATTTTAATAGACTACAAAAAAGAAAGAGGAGGTTTTATTTAGTAAGAACATTTCGTTTTGATGATTTTTTTTTTGATGGCGATATCGCTAGAGTAGCGCCATATAGATTTGGTTAAGATTTGATGATACACCCTGCAAATAGAGAATTGAATCCCGTTTAGCGTTTTAATTACCTACAACGGCAGATCTATTTAATACTTAGTTCACTTTATGGCTCTTTTTACAAGCTTTTATTCAGCTTGCAGTGTTCGTATGTACCTAAGTCAATTTCAACCACTTGCTGATATCTGATTGAGTTGAAATTTGACAAATTTATGGTACCATCGAGCTGATCTAATGATGGAGCCGGGCTCTAGGGACTATGGAACTCCCTGATGAGAAATTGCAAGACAATCGAATTTGGGCCACTTTGTTTTGTTGCCCATGAGCACTTTCCATTACGATGAGAAAAATTATTTTTCTCAAACATGCATGGAAATATTGCCACGCGAAGTATCTAATTTACGGATAGCGAAAAATAAATCCATTACAGGAGCGTTTTTTGAATTTGGAACATTACAACGCTGCAGCAATGTTGTATGAAACGGCGTGCTGGGGTTATTATATACTCTTTGATTGGATCTCTTTTATCATTCTTGGCATACCAAAATCTCTTTGCTTAGTACAAATTGCGTTCACGTGGCTGTATGCGTAAATGCGTTTGCCTTTTGGCACAGATGATAGGAGAAAATCGGCGGCAAAGCTGAAAATTCGTCTTGAATTGTTATTTAAATATATATTATTTCCCTGCATTCTTTTGAGAAAAGCACTATATATGCCTCGGTGGAAATGCCAATTGCCTGTCTCGTATTAGTAAAGTCCTCGCCTACGGCTCGGCCTTCAAACTCATACTCGACCTGCAATTGCCTATTTGTCGGCCTTTGCAATAATGTACTATTAATGCAGAGCTTATATCATTTTTTGACATGTTTAATTTTGTGTCCCAAAAACATAAAAGTTTTAATAAACACCTCATCATCATATCAGTCTTTGCTGAACGTAGGCCTTTCTGAAACCTTCATTAGGAAAGTCGCTCGTCCACCTTGCCGGTGCAGAAAAGTATACATACTGTTGGGAAACTTGAGGCATGTATGTTGCTGTTGTAAAATTTTCAATGCTTTGTCAATGACATCAACACAAAGTTATGCACAGATATTAAATAATAATGTTAAAGACTGATTTCAGAAACTTCGACTTAATTGAGATAACGATTATTTATAGATCTATCGTCGCACTTATTTGAGATCTCTGGTAACAAAATAGCTGGCAGCTACCTCGGACAGCGTATTAGCATTACAACGACGTATCCCGGCCAGCCTTTTGGGCACCGTCCCACACGGTACGGATCTCGAACACGTTTTCTACTTATCATAATCATGGAAAAAACGTGTTCCAGTCAGTTTCCGTGCTTTTGTATTCCCTTTTATCTATATTTTTTGTCGCTGCTTTGTAAACAGCCGCTTTTTTCTTTTCCGTTGTGTAAAAATTATAATTGTCAAGTATCTTAAAAATAATATTATGATATTTAAAAATTCCTAACCTTTTTTAATTTCAACGGTGTTGCTGTTTATTTAATATTGAGTGTTGCTAAGATTTGTGAAATAAAGTTTACAATAGTAATACATCACGAGTTCTTTGGTGCAAATAATTTTACGGGCGCCCATGTAATCTAAAAATAGTGCGTACGAAGCGTCACTTTTCTATTGAAAAGTTGGCCTGAGGCTGTGGGCTGAGATATAGGTGAGTTTATTTTACAGATACAAAAACAGCGAGTCGATAATTCCAACGTACCTTTAGCGCCGAAGAAAAATACAAGTAATATAAAGCTAACTCATTCGCATGATAAATTAAATAAATATGCACAGCGTTCGTCATCGGAAAAGGTACTTACGTCAAGAGAGAGTTTATATGATTACGAGTAAGTAATTCTTTCATTCAAGAAGTATTCGTGGCACAGTCGCATTCCCGTTTTATGATTAGCGAAGTTAAGCAATGTCTGGCGCCGTCACTCCTTGGATGGGTGACCACAAGTGGCATTTTAATGTGAGTGATTCTGAGCTTCGGGGCCACGGGCCGGGTTATTTTCAAATGCAAGCAGTCGTTAAGCCAAATCAATGGCCTACTATAGCTAAAAACACTACTCAAGTAGCTAATAGTTTGATACAAATCCACCAATCCGCACTGGGCTCACGTGATGGATCATGACCCATACCCTCTCTTAGTGAAAGGAAGTTATGCCCTAATAGTGGGGAAGTGTAAGTCTGATGCGAGAATTTCTTCATTGAGGATTTTACTTTACCAATATTGGTCCGTCCGTCTGTCACAACAAAAAAAAGGCAACGTTCATATGAAAGACGCCAAAGGGGATGGCGGGGCACAGGGCACAACCAGTCACAGCAAATCGTGTGGTCACCTTTCGGCGTCTTCAAAGATACCGCGGCACGTGTTTGTGTAATTAGAGCGCGCGGCGATTAAGGTCCAACTAACAAAATTGACATTGCAAAATTTTATTTTTTCAATAAAATCTATTAACTTTAATGTTTTATTTTTTATTTTTTTCGTAATAGGTAGATCCTATACATACACTCTGCAACGTTTGTCGGGTTAATTTTGTTAGACCTTATAATAGTCGCATCGATGTTCAGTCTTTCTTTCGGATCTAGTATCATTGAAACTCGATGCCGCTGCACTTATTGGTGGTGACATGCAACTGTCATTGTCGTGGCCCACCCTATTGGTATCGTAGATTTGAAAGTTAACTGTCTGTAAAATTAATATTAGTATGTTACCTTGATTAAGAGACATTTTTTTTTTTAATTAGAATGGGATCGCTCTTGACCTTAATCTGGACTAATGTCGAGATAAGGTCTACGATGGAACGAGCTTTCCCAGACTATTGCGATCGTGGATTTTATTCGGAACAAATGGTTGTAATCGTTGGGAACAGAGGAAACGTAGCAGACCTTCGGGTTCGGTACAGTTAAGTGTTTGTGCCCTCATTCCTAACAGACCTTTACTTATGCCATAAACAAAGTCAACAGCCTTTTTGCCGCCTATTTCACATCTGGTTAGTAGACTTAGCCTATTGTAAAAATATTAGCGTAAGCTCTCGTCGTGGATACGGCCCAAACGTTTCCACCAAAAGCCGCCCATAATTTTCTCACATGGAAATGTCTTCCTCAGCTTTAATTGCAATTCAGCCCATGAGTATAGAAATTTAGGTAGGGATTCAAATCATTTTTTAGCTTGACCAGCAAGCTTCTGTATGGAAAATGGATCGCGTCAGCTTGTTAACCCATCCTTAAATAACTGAAGATTAATTTTCTAGGCCAGCTCTCAATGGTTTGAGCTACACCTACTTAAAGGGTAAAATTAAGGCACAATATGTTTATACTATTACTACTTACTAAATATCGAAATTTTACTGGATCTGTCTCACTATGTAGTCAACAGTTTTAGCAGCAGGTTGGCCTACCTGAGCTCTTGCGAGTTTTTCTCGGTACACTCTCTTCACAAAACGTCACACACAAACGGTACAAGACATACCTGTGCGCTATCATCAAAATAAATATCCTTGCACATACACACAGCCCCATCTAGTTCCACACTAAATACCAGCCTAGGTATTATGAATACCAGATGGGGCACAAATAAATAGGCATATCAATGAAAACATTAATAACTCGGGTACACGTGCACAATTACCCCGGGGCGGGATTCGAACCCGCGACCTTTTAGTATAGCAGTCAGAGTTTCTAACCACTACACCAAACAGTGTACGTTATGCACAATGACCACCGCATGCCTAGAACGAATATTATGTATCCTACTGCCTTTAACTTCAACACACTGTAATAATGATAGCACGCTTTGCATTTATATCCCCACTTAAAGATAATAATAATGACCAGCACGAACTGTCTGCCGTGTTACACGGTCTAATGGTGTGACTCTCTTCATTAGCGAATCTCGACGGTCGCAATGGGAGATACTAATGAGAAAGTTTTCCAACGACTGCAAACTCCGAGACTCGTGCAGGTGAGGATTTAATTAAAAGCATCGTAAAAATTACTCTGCGTGGTATAAAAAATTGTGTAGTTGGCTCAATATTAGAGGGTTGCCATTTGTAGATAGATTGTATAACACCTCATACAAATATCAATTTGAAAACAACCATCCTGCTTGGAGATGCATCCCGTATCGTCTAAAATCACATTTAATTTGATTTTCATTAATGAAGTCACCAGTTTCGTTATAACCATTTCTATTCTATGGGGGGCAATGTCACATGTAGGAAATTCACAAAAAATTTTTCGTAGGGACGTATTACTTATTCTTGTAAATGTAGGTACGTAAACTGTAGAAGTACAGTTAAAATATTAATTTCTTTGAAATTTTGATTTTATGAATAAAATCAAAATTGGTACCTCTAAACTGCAAGGATTTCGAACAATTAATTCCTTTCAAATAAAATGCAAATGCGATCTTTTTAGACTGTGGGGACAATAGCAACAGCGACGCGATATCGATGTTTTCTATGCCATTAATAAACACGATATCAAATAGATTTCATACCACAGATATAACAAGCTCTATCTACCTATATGTATATTGCCATGTACTAACGGGGCATCAAAGTTCTTATATTAAGAACTCTCTGTACTCATGCCATGTAATATTTGTTAAGTGACAATGCAATTAAGAATGG
Organism: Oegoconia quadripuncta; assembly: GCA_949316235.1. Classification (NCBI taxonomy): domain Eukaryota; kingdom Metazoa; phylum Arthropoda; class Insecta; order Lepidoptera; family Autostichidae; genus Oegoconia; species Oegoconia quadripuncta. Next base: position 5,997,984 of record OX438743.1, read on the forward strand.
TTATGAAGTGACATAAACCCACCAGTCATAATCATGTATGCGATATGTACAGCATCCTGGTGATCTTTTTTTTTTGTCGAGGGGAAATGCATTTACGCGTTCAACCCGCCGCCGACGGGGATCAGCGACGGTGATAATAATATGTGGGACTCCTCGCCCCAAGAACAGGAGCGGTCCTACCCACTAAAACCCCCCGGCGACCTTCCTTGGCAGTAGGGAGGACCTGGGAACGCATAAGCGGGCCCCGCCCCGCCTCATCTCACAAGAGGAGGCCCGTTCCCGAAGGGCGAATAGCACGCCCTCCGCGGCGGGCGCTGTGGAGCCTCACACCGCGATCAGCGGGCGGTATGAGGCGCGACAGGACCCGATGCGACGACATCCCCTCGGTCGCTCCGGGGGGTGTCATCCTCTCCCGGGTCGCGTCCGGCGGCTACATCGCCCCGAAGATGTAGCCGCCCGCAAGCAGTTACCTTTCATACATATCGCCAACATATCAAACGACATCACCTACATCAACTTCACGCGCAAATATGACATATTTATTAATCATATACTTATGGTTATTAAGAAGCCATTATTATTTCACAATCTTAGCTTATTGACACTAAAAAGAAAGTTGTGTCGTTGATATCGCCGACATGTTCGTACAACATATTAGGCGAAACGTTGCATCAACATCGTGTCGCGGTTGCCTCGTATAGTAAACGACTAACCTAAGATAAATCTCTTATGATTATTTTTAAATTAAGGTCATTTCCAACGATATCTCCAACCGAATGGCACAAAGAGAAGTTCTCAACCGGCTCTACATACGAAGGCTTCTGGAACACCCTGGGGATGAATGGACATGGTACCTATAAATTTTCCACAGGTGACGATTATTTCTTAGAGCCTATTCCGGAGGACGTGAATCCTCACGCCGAGCATTCGAATCTACATAATTCCCTCGCGTGCTTCCAACGTTAGCTGTGTGAAGAGAAAAGAGAACGTGGAGATAACGCGTATGCAAAGTTATCACGGTTTATGCGTCAGAGTAACGTAGAGAACAGACTCTTACATAGGTAATGATGATAGCATCATCATCATCATATCAGCCACAGGACGTCAACTGCTGACCGGTTGGAAGCGGCCTGTATCCAGCGATTTCCTGAAACCTTTATCAGATTGTCTGTTCACCGTGTGAGTGGACTTTAATGCTCCACCGGCCCTCAGCCAACTTGCTGATCCGCTGGGTTATGTCAGTGTCTCTTACCTATGATACACATCAGTAGCTTATGTCTACTGCGATTGCATGTAGTGATTTGTAGGTTAGATAGGTTAGAAAGCGGGTTGGCGGTGTTCAGATGTTTTAGAAGTTCCGCATAATATGAACTTCAAATTAGCCTTACGGAAAGATTAGTTGGTCAACTCACCAGACTTGCTTGCTAAAATCTCATTTCGTTGTAGTAGAGTAACTACAAATAGTGATCTATACTGGGTGCCCATTTCTCATACGAATTATGTCAAAAATTAATTTTTAAGGCGATCTTGTAAACTCTATAATAACAAGTATTCCGACATAGATCTGTTTAATATAAGTTTGCCAAAACTGAAGCTTTCTCTGCGGCCCACTTCTGTGAGCTAAACTTGATTGAGACTTGATCAATTATATTATTTAAAGAACACTTATACACATGTGTGCATATTTAAGAATCCTCCATCATTACACTACTATATATATATTTGCTTGCTCTAAATATCATTTACTTCTACTTTATATTATAATGTCGACTGTCAGTTTCCCGAAAACAAATAAATAAATAAATATTCTACTTCGCCGGGAACCACAGCGTCTTCTCACTTACTGGCAAAAATTGGAAATGGAACTACTCTGATGTGTGCCTTATCAAACAAAAAAATAATTTTTGAAATCGTTCATAAATCCCGACCATATTAACTGCGGAAGACATAAAAAAAAATACAGTCGGTAAAAAACAACACTGAAACAAAAATATAGAACAAGGTAAAAATCAGAAGTGGTACAAGCACTTCCCACTTTTAAAGTTTAAAAGTCTCACTAAGAAACATAAACTTCTCCGACTTTCGGGCGTTGGTGAAAATATCTCCTTTCCGTTGAACTTTAACATTTCATTTGACTCTGTTGTTGCAAAACTTTTGTTTTCCGAGTTTTGTTTGAAAGACTTATTGTAAGAAATATTAAGATTTTTTTCGAGTTGCATTCTGCGAGGGAATCTGTGCCGGATTCATTATAAGTAAAGTGGTTAAGGAGCATGAAAATCGTTGCCCAGGTCATTGTACCATTGTCATATAAAATTTAAAAACGCAAGGGGCGCTCTATCTATATTGTAGAGACTGATCTACTGCGAAATCTTAGTTTAGATCATTATAATATATTCTAGGAAAAATTCAGAAGTCGTGCATAAAATAAGTTTATAGGATTTTAATTGTATTATATATACTTCTTTTTTTTCTTTACTTGTTACTAGGCACAAAAAAATACAAAATATCCGTCCAGTACACACAAACTTTCTCATTTATAATGTTATAAGTATATCATCTGTAGACGCGCATACAACAACCACAACAACAATGCTAATACTTTAGACAGAAAACATTCCAAATTCATCAGTCTCAATCGTAAATCAATTTTCAGGTGTGGTCTATATAGGCCAATTCGAAGATAATGCATTCCACGGAGACGGCGAACTTCGGTACCCGGATGGACTCAGAATACGTGGCCATTGGCAAAAAGGGATTTTGCAAGCGAAGTCTCTAATTTTCTCTGACGGAACCGATTACGATGACAAAGATTGGGACTACTGTAATAGCTATGATAGAAGGTTAGCACTCTAGATAATATTATGGATTTTTTTTAATGATTAACTGGATACGCGTTTGACCACAATCTCACCTGATGGAAAATGACGATGTGGCCGAAGGTGAAGACAGCGACCTCAGTAGATGCCTATTCACCCTGCTCTCGAAGATCTCAAGGTTGTAGGATTCAGGAAAGACTGACGACGGAAGGGAGATCCATGCCTTAGCTGTTCGCATTATGAATGTAAAATTGATATATATATATATATATATACAAGTAAGGTCTAACAAAATTAACCCGACAAACGTTGCAGAGTGTATGTATAGGATGTACCTATTAGGAAAAAAATAAAACATTAAAGTTAAAAGACTGTATTCAAAAAATTAAATTTAGAAATTTATATATATTTTTTTATATTTTGTGATTATGATATTATATATCATATATTATTGTGCTATTATATATATATCTTGGCGTTTATTTCAACCGTGTCAACCCAAAAACACCTACAGCAAGTATCACAGGCACGTTAACAAAATTGATCTCCACGGAAACTCAGATTAAAATCTGGCTTTATATGAATTGAGACGTCCCAAGGGAGAAACTGTGCGCTGTATATTTTTTACTCGTAACTTGAGTTTGTGTGAATCTGGGATAATCTCTGGAGAGCTCGAGGTGTGCAAAAGTTGTTGCTCTTTGCCTCTTTTGGTTTAAATTTTGTGGGAAGTTACTTCAGTTGGGATACATTTTTAAATAATAAATTTACTCCCGCTTTGGTTAAGTAGTATTTGAAGGAAACTGTGAGGCCGTGAGTTATGTAAGGGATGGTAACCACTATAAATAGTTAATATGTATTATGAAAATATATTTTATGTTATGATATGTAATGATATCTTCAGTAATCATGTAATTACTGAATCATTATATGAGTATATATATGATATATGATGGCGGCTTTATGATAGGATAATAGTGATGTGAGCAGTCTCACTAATAGACTTAAAACTATATTTTTAAGTTATAATCTTGTTCATAATTTCTCTGTGCCAACTCGAATAACACCAACTTCATCGACCTGTATTGATAATGTTTTTGCAAACTTCGATCTGAGTGATAAATCTATTATAAATAAGTTAACATCAGACCACTGTGGTCAATTAGTCTCGATTAACATACCCCTTAGCAAGTCTTTGGAAAGAAATATTATGTGTGTTCCTGTAAATGATGGTCGGCTCAAGCAATTTAGACATAATGTTATGGCAAAATTGTATGACTTGACAAATGTTATGTATGAGAGTCCGAATGAATTATATAATTCATTATTTACTTTGGTAGAAAATGAGTGCAAAAATATTTTCAAACAAAAGTTATAAGAATAAATAGTGGTTTAGTATTTACTGATTGGGCGACTGTGGGAATCCATAAAAGTCGCCTGAAGTTATATGATCTTTATCATGAAAGGACATATAACACTAGTCCAGCTTTTGCTGATTATGTAAGAAAATATTCCAAATTATTTAAACGTGTTTGCACCTTAGCAAAGACAAATTTTATAAAATCCAAAATTAAAAATAGTACAAACATTGTGAAAACCACATGGACAGTTATAAACAGCGAAACTGGAAAAGTTAAGGCTCGCGATTCAAATATGGAACTAAAAATTAACGATTGCACCCTTAATACAGACTTGGAGGTTGCTGAAGCATTTGAAAAGTTTTTCACAGATATTCCAATAACAACCACGAAGTCACTTAAGTCATCTCCCACCGTAGCCGAATCTTTACTCAGAATGAATAGCGATGTCCCGAATGTGCAACTGAAAATATTTAGACATGTTAGCCCAAATGACATCATGAAAGCGTATAAATCACTGGAAATGAAAAAAACCACTGATCTCTGTGGTCTTTCTGTTAAAATAGTTAATTCCATCATTGATTGCATTGCACCACACTTAGCTTGCATCTTTAATAAATGTGTAGACAGTGGTGTATTTCCTGACTTGATGAAACAAAGTAAAGTAATTCCATTATTCAAAGCTGGTAGTACATCAGACCCCACTAATTTTAGACCCATTTCAATTCTACCAACTTTTAGTAAAGTTTTCGAAAAACTAATTTTAAATCAATTGTTGTCTTACTTCAATACTAATAATTTAATGACTTCAAAACAATTTGGATTCACACGGGGTCGCTCAACAACCGATGCCGGTGTTGCGCTTATTGAATATATATTTGAAGCATGGGAAGATTCGCAGGATGCGATAGGTATTTTCTGTGATCTATCCAAGGCCTTTGACTGCGTTCATCATGATGGTCTGGTCAGGAAATTACGCTACTATGGCATTATAGGCCGTGCCCTCAACCTTTTGGAATCGTACTTGTGTAATCGAGTTCAAAGGGTTGATGTCAATGGTAAGAGGTCATCAGGGTCTCCAGTTTGCATAGGTGTTCCATAGGGCTCAATTCTCGGGCCATTCTTATTTCTTGTATATATTAATGATCTACCCAATTGTATAAACGGAAACCATGAGATAACAATATTTGCTGATGACACCTCCTTGCTCTTCAAAGTTAGGAGACGACAGAAAACTCTTGACGACGTGAATAGTGCTATCTCTAAGGTGGTTGAATGGTTTACGTCAAATAACCTACTTCTTAATGAAAAAAAACCAAATGCATAAAATTTTCACTACCTAATGTCAAACAGGTAGCTAGTACTATCTTAATAAAAAACGAAGAGTTGGAGCTTGTGGACACTACTCTATTTCTAGGCATTATGTTAGATAAAGGACTACAATGGGGTCCACATATCGAAAGGTTGTCGAAACGTCTCAGTTCTGCAGTGTTCGCTATTAAAAAAATCCGCTATTTAACCGACGTGGACACCGCGAGGCTGGTATACTTCAGCTATTTCCATAGCATAATGGCTTATGGCATTCTGTTATGGGGAAATGCCGCGGACATAAATTGTATTTTTGTTCTGCAGAAGCGAGCGGTTCGTGCGATCTACAAGTTAGGCTCCCGAGTATCTCTGAGGAATAAATTTCAAGAAATCAATATATTAACTTTGGCATCGCAATATATTTACGAAAACTTAATGTACGTAAGAAAGAATCTGTATTTGTTTAGGAAAAATTGTGAAATACACAATGTTAATACAAGATATAAAAATAAACTTGCTGTCCATAGCAGTCGCTTACACAAAGTCACTAAGTCATTCAAGGGACAATGTATACGCTTTTACAATAAGGTTCCGGTAGACATTCAAAATTTGCCTTTAAATAAATTTAAAACAACCATTAAACGGAAACTATGTGCCAAAGGCTATTATAAAATTTCTGACTATCTGGATGATAAGAATGCGTGGACATGAACCGCTCGCCATTATCCAGTATATTTTATTCTTATTTTCTTTGTCGAATCATAAATTTTACAATTAGGTATCTCAAATTGTATTTGTATTGACTTATTTAAAAAGAGCAACCCTGGAGTTTCTTGCTCGTTCTTCCCTGGGGAGACTGCCTAGTGAATGAGCGATAACTATAGGTATGTCATGACGATTTCAAATGTTATTCTTATAACTTACGAAATAAAAACATTTTTGATTTTGATTTTTGATTTTGATGGGTTTACAACAACAGGCTATCGTCGACTGTACCTCACAATAACCAATGTTGTTTGTTACTGTTTTTTGGCTTACAACTGCACTTTATAAATTGTAATATTTATATTTCTTAAATTATAAGTTTATAAAAATTGTGGAAACCATAGGTCTAAATTTAGTTATTTTTAAGTTTTGAATTTGTTTATAAACGATTGTTTGTTTCATAATAAACAAAATAAAAAAAAATAAGTATTTTAACATAATGAGATAAGATTTACCGATATTGGATGTGAATCTTCTGGTGCTCCACTCCCACGGTGCAGGTGTATCACTTTGCCGACACATCAGTTTAGGTCACGTAGGCACTGACCAACACTTCACTAGAATCCTATGATATCTATTCTAAACTATAATGCTTACTCACTATATACACTTGGGTGTCCACTTAAACTATGTCTATATTTGTTGGTACGACCAGCAGCCCGATCGCCTAACTCTATTGCTTTGGGTATTGTCATCATTTATGACGTCAATGCACGGTCCGTCCTTGTCATATCGTAACACAATGACAAGGACGTACAGTGCATTGCTTTGCACTATATTTGCACTTTGCATATCGCTTTGAGTTAGGCGGTAGACCCCCTGTTTGGTGTAATGGTTGGCAACTCTGATCACTATACCAAAAGGTTGCGGGTTCGAATCCCGCTCCCTAGCCTATGCCCCTGCATATGTTTGTGTGATGAATACGGACATGTGTACCCGAGTTATGGATGTTTTCATTTATAAAAAGTATTTATTTACAAAAAAAAAAAAAAAAACAAATATATAATATGTAATACATCAACCATCTGGTATCCACAACACAAGCCTATAGTTGCTTACTGTAGAACTAGATGGCGCTGTGTGTATGTCTAAGGATATTTATTATTTATTATTATTATTATTTATTCTATATCTATTATGTGGTTATATTTAACTAGTGCCTGGAAAGTGTTTGAAGTATAGTTTGTAAATTGTTTTTTTATGCACCAATATACATAATATAATAATAATAATAATCTTTATTGTTTCACACACAAGGTAAATAGGTAAAAAAAGATCTAAACAACAGCATTTTGTTTGTTTGTTTGTTTGTAAACGCTTTATTGTACTTCATATATATATTCATATATATACATCGATAAATTAAATGTAACTTAAAATTCAGTACAAAGGCGAACTTATCCTATACAGGGATCGCTTCCAGTCAACCTTGATAACTATAAAAGAACACATTGACTCAGGCGTTATTACAAAATTCAGGCCCAAATATACTATTTCACTTGTGAGAGACTGACATCTGAACTAGGAAAATAAACCTGTTTTTCAGATTGCCATGCAGGCTCTCCCCCTAGGTGTCGCAGGCAGTAACAATGTTATTATATTGATACATAACAACATAGCAAATATAATTTAAAAGTGAAAACAGTATAACATAGTTCAGACGGCATATAATATAGTTATACTGTTTTCTAATGTGTGGTTTCGGTATATAAAAAGAATAGAATCGACCAATCTGTTCCCGTGAGGGTTGTCTATGAGACTTTACATCAAAAAACATCTATAGACTTGCACGTACGACGACGATGGGCTCACCACAGTCACGTGTGCATTTCTATATATTTCAAAAGGTGAACCGTGGCTGTTGTTTCAATCTTTGAACTTATACGTTTGGAAGACGCAAACGCTTATGTTTGGGATATACCTGACCACCCCATTTGGGATAAAGGTCGTGACTGTATGTATGTAAACCAAAAAAATGGGTCAATATAAACGATACAAGATTTACAAAACGCAGGTTGCGGGTTCGTTTCCCCGGGGTACAAATTTAGTACTCGGTTAAATGTTCACCTGGCCATGTTATCTAAGCAAATAGCAATGTTATCTTCCAGTTGTTTGCGATAAGACAACCAGTCCCTCAATTAAAGTACGGTTCTTAATAAGCACCTTACATCATGTTTACGAGGTTAAGCGCTAACCCGTAGAGCCTATAAAAAAGACTTCCATATTCTTAGCACAAACTTAATTTACTAAGTTCTCTGTATACTAAATGATTATTTAGCGTCACATGAACAGAATTATGTCCTCATTGCTGGGGCAGTCTCATCTCATAAATAATAATAACATAGCATTTAAAAAGACAGTACAAAGCTGGTTGAAAAATAAGACCTAATAAGATGTATCTTCATCTTAAAATTATATTTTTAGAAAATGCTTGTATAGTACCATAGGTCTAATGGTACAGTTCCTTTGCCACATACTTGGTTTAATTATTTATTTGTGATATTTGAATATAACCTCTTCGTTTTTAGGTTTGTATTAGTTAAAACTCGATGCGTCAGATAGTTTAGGCATTACACTAATATAATTAATTGGCAAAATTAAACTAGATTATATAAATAATAAAATAATAAATATAAATAAATATCCTTAAACATACACACAGCGTCATCTAGTTCCACAGTAAGCAACTATAGACTTGTGTAGTGGGCATCAGATGATTGATATACTACATAAATACATTTTTTTTTTTGTAAATAAATACTTATTATAAATGAAAACATCCATAACTCGGGTACACATGTCCGTATTCATCACACAAACATATGCCCCTAGCGGGATTCGAACCCGCAACCTTTTGGTATAGTGGTCAGATTTGTTAACCACTACACCAAACAGGTCGTCGTATATATAACCTATTAAGATTTTTTTGACATGTTATAAGAATTAAATTATTTTTATGGGGAAAGTTGTTCGTAATCATCAGTGGAGTCACCAGTAAACTGGAATTACATGAATTAAATTTAACCCTGCATAATGTTTCAGGAATATTTCTCTCAATGCAAACTCGTTATTTTATGAAAAAGCACAGCGTAAATAAACAATAAGGGTATCCGTTATTATGACGAATAATAAATTTAACAAGAAAACATCAACGTTTCAGGTTTCCTCGGCGCGCTCATTCGTAGCTGGAAATTACTTCTCATTAGGTTTGCAGCTGAAAAATTGCTGACTATGAATTGTTGTTTCTGCGGAAAAGATTAGCTTTATTTTTTAACCAAAAGCTACTGGTGCTATATGTTTGACGGCGTTGTATATGTGTGCCCAGTTTTGTGCGGATGTATACAACACAAATACGCTTTATTGAACAACAGCAAAAAATACGGTTACAGAAAGTATCTCAAGAAAGTTATAGGGGTTATAACTGAAAACTACTATTTCGCACTTTGAGTGATATACCACACCGAGTTATGACCCATTTGTGCTACTGCTGCACATACTCTCTTTGTATTTTCTGTTTTTTCTCTTAATAATAATAAAATAATAATATAAATAAATGTGATTGAATATCAAAGGGGTGTTCAGTGATGAAGTCGACAAATTTATGACTATTTTTTTAAAAACTATGTGAAGGTAAAGAGTTAATCATCAAGAAGGATAAGGATATGCAGATATACAAAGAAATATAACGACGAGAATATTACTTACATAGAGACAGAATGTTGGTGAGCATTGGATGAGAAGATTGAATTTAAATGCTGGGTGCTGGGTGTTGAAGGTGTCGTGATGGAACTTGTGTGTACCATTTTGTGTATCTCCAAGTCCCCACACCGCAACATTGCACTGTTTTCCGAACGCTGCCCATCCGAGTTGGATAATTCTAGATGAACTGACGACCGATTAGTGTAGTTGCGGGTTTGAATCCCTGCTGGGGGTCTACCTTTGTATGATGACATGATACGAACATTCATTCTCGAATCATGGACGTTTATTTAAATACTTATGTATGTTTATCCGAGATATAGCAACCATAGAAGAAACTTTGCTTAATATTTGTGGCGCAGTACTTAGAAAACTATCAATGAAGATAGACTTTACCTATTATGTGTACTAGCTCCTTTGAGAAACAGTCAATATATCGTATTCGATATTTGTGATTTTCAGATTTTCAAACGAACGGGTTAGCAATCTAATGCCTGCTGGAAAGTCGAACCTCACAAATGACCAGCCAACGAAGGAAATTCCATATGGATTCTACGACGCTGGCGATGGTTTCTACGATCCGGTGACCAAATCTGTGTACAAATATGACGATTTGACCGTCATAGTGAGGTACGATCAAACCTACGTCATTTTCCATTATTTCACTATCATCCAACGGCGGATCCAGGGGTGGGGAACAAGGACGTCATGTCCTCTTCCTTTCTGGGCCTAGGTCTTTGAGATAACACTCTCAATATGTAACAGTCTTAAGACGTGTCGAAACGTGCCTTATTATAAAATTAAATAATGTCATATCTTTTTTTATAGCTTTATCGCCTACTCGAAGGTTGGAACCGACTTCGCTAACATCTTACACTTGCAGAATCTTCTTCCTCTATCCTTCCTATCATCTTACACTTCCTTTTTCTTCCTCCATTATTCCGATGCGGGTAACAGTGACAAGAGTTATACCTAGTTTATAATGCGATAAATTACAATGCAACGCAATACCATACAGTGCTATGTAACGCAACACATTATCATCATCACCCGAAAGAAGTCCACTTCTGGATAAAGGCCTCCCACAAGGATCTCCGCAACGATCGGTTCTGCGCTGCTCGCATCCACCGGCTTCCCGCGACCTTTATCAAATCGTCGGTCCACCTCGTGGGGAGCCTGCTCACGCCACTTCTTCCGGTGCGTGGTCGCCACTCGAGAACCTTTCCGTCCCAAGGGCCAGCGGCTATGTGCCCCGCCCTCTGCCACTTAACTACGCTACACTAGGCAATACAATGTAATACAATGCAATATAACGCAATATAATGCAGTACAATGAAAGAAAATTCAATACAAATACGCTTTATTGCACATTATAATTTACAATAATTTTTAATCATAAATCACATTATGAGGAGGGATGAAAGGCACGTAACAAGACGAGTGTTAGGTATGAATGTGGAGGGATACAGAGGTAGAGGAAGGCCAAAGCAGGTGTGGGTAGACTGCGTGAGGAATGATATGTGTGTGAAAGGGGTGAGTACGGAGATGACGGCTGATAGAGGAGAGTGGAAGAGGATGACATGTTGTGCCGACCCCACCTAGAGTGGGATAAGGGCAGGAAAATGATGAAAAATAGAATACAATTAGGCGGTCTTATTACTAAAAACTTGCTAGTAAAAGTCTACTCTATCAAGAGTGGGTTGGCATGAACTCATAGTAGCTCACAGTGGGTAATTTAGCACTTTGAGGATGAATATCCAACAATCAGCTCGTTCGTTTCCAAGTTGATAACAGCATGGGTTTAATTAGTGAGCCGACGAATCGCACGTAATTGCCGCACTAATTGACTTATTGATTGAAACTTCGCCCTTCACGGGGTCTTTTTGTGAAACCATTTTTTTTAATTGCCTCAATTAAACGTTTTGACAATTTGATTTGATGTCTTTGTTGAGAAATATATTTAATATTCTATTGTATTGTTATTATAAAAAATAAAAATCGTGATGTTATTAGAAAACGTGAAAGATTTTTTTGATTGTTCCTCTTAGTCCAATAACATTTGCAACATTTTAATGTTATTGAAGAAGGCATTTACGGCATGGTGAACAAGAAGCTGTGTATTGCTATGCGTCAGTGAATCTACGTTTACGAAAATATTAACCCATTTAATATAAATATCTAACAACTATAAAGCATTACATAATACGTACAGTATACACACAGTGGAATTCAGCTAATTTGACAATGGTGTCGATTCGGATGTACATCAACTAAACTAAAACCAGTTTTAAAATAGTACTGTCTCTTTCTCCCTGGAACAGTACGTTCAAAAACGAACGATTAAATTTAATATCCAAAAAAATATTTTATTATCTTCCTACGATACGGTTCTAAGACTAGTGTATGAGACAGAGTTTAAGTAATATACTTCTCTGATAATGATGCCAGGACAACATTTGTTTAAATATTATACTATCTATGGTAAAAAAAAATCGATATTGTTTAATGGCATAATAAAGAAGTAGGTATTCTATGCCATAACAAACACGGAGAACAAAAAAGTGCGGCCGACGTTACATTATTATTTTAATTTGTATTTATTTCTATGTTCAACCACCGACACGAAGACAAGGGGTATTATAAGATTGAATACTTTATGCTTATCTCTATTATCTCATATACTGCTTCAATGCGGCTAAACAAATTTAACAGTAGTTTTTTCTGATCGAAAACAAAATATTTGCTAATTCTCAGCCATTTTGATGCGAACCGTTTCAGCCGTTTCCAAAATATTTGACTTTTAGGACAGTTGGTTAAGCCTGCGCCGAGGGAAATGTGCTAAAACAGCAGTTACTGTTAAGTTGATAAATTCAACAATACTTGATATACACATTAAAAAAAATACTTTTACCATGACGAAGAATGTCTAAATATTTACTCCGTGGAAAAATGTTAAAATTATTTATACATTACTCTACAAAATTACGGAAAGTTAGACAAAAATGCAAAAAACGTATGGTGGCGTTAAGTATTTTTTTAGTTTATAACATTAGAAATCTACGCTTATTTTTAGTTCAACCGAAACAGGAGTGTTTATACTACAAATTTACCGTCTCCAATATAAAAAATTGTATTAGGCAATTAAGATATGAATTTATCAAAATGCGCTTCAAATCCGCCATACATTTTTACTATGGCGGCCGCGCGGCGATATAAAATAATGTCGCGCATCGCTTATGAGGTCACGGGACCGGAAGTCCCGACTCACTACCCGCACGCCGTGTCCCACGTACCGGATGTCATCGACCTCACGCTCACCCGCGGCCTTCAACCCAAACCCACGTCCGAAGTGCTGGACCAACACCTGATCTCAGATCACCAGCCAGTGCTAGTAGCGGTACCACTGCGACCAGCGACTCTTCCTCCACCCCCAGAGCGGAAACGCTATAACTGGGAGAAGTTTGAAGAGCACATGGACCAGCACTTCACCTCACGTTCGGTCTCGACGCCTGTGGATGTCGACCAGATGGCAGCCGACCTACGAGATTGCATGCAGCAGGCACTTCTCCACGCGACCCAAGCGAACCCGAAGCGAGCGACGCACCCGCTCCTCCCACCACACATCGCCTCTCTCATCAGGGAGAAACGCCGACTGAGAAGAATCTGGCAACACAATCGCTGCCCCCAGCTCAAAACCCGGCTCAATAAAATGGCGGAGCAGATCTCGACCGCGCTGGCAACAGCCGCGAACGAATCCTGGGACCGCCAAATCATTGAAGCCGGAGAAGACTGGACATCCGTCCACAGGCTCTGCCGCCGACTCTCTGGGAAACCACAGCCCATCCGCCCCTTGCTAGCTAGCGATGGAACCCCACGCTACAGAGCTGAAGACCGAGCAGAGATCTTCGCAGAGAGTCTGGCCAGGCAGTTCAGACCGAACCCGTCCGACGACACCGAGCACGCAGCAGAGATCGAAGAGTTCCTGAAGGAATACTTTGCGCCGCCGATAGCTCCAGATGAAGACCCGGTGATTTTCTCACCCACCCAGGTGAAGAAGCAAATCATGCGATCCAAACTCCGGAAAGCCCCTGGCGAAGACGGAATCACCAACGAAGCGCTCCGCCACCTACCTCCGCGATCCATCGCAGCGGTGGCAAGACTGTTCACTGGCATCCTCCGCACCGGACACTTCCCACATTCCTGGAAGTCAGGCCGCGTGATTATGCTGCCCAAACCCGGGAAAAACATCCTGAAGCCGGAGAGCTATCGGCCCATCACCCTCCTCGCAACGATCTCCAAAGTCTTCGAGAGACTCTTGCTGCGTCACCTCGAGCCACATATCAAGCCCAGAGACGAGCAATTCGGCTTTAGAGCCGAACACTCCACCACACTCCAACTGTCGAGGGTCATCCACCACATGACGGTGGCCTCGAATAAGAGGGAATACACCGTCGCCGTGTTGTTGGACATGGAGAAGGCCTTCGACCGAGTGTGGCATCCAGGGCTTCTGTTCAAGCTAGCCAAGTCTGCAGCCCCGCGTCGCGTCGTGAAAACGATCGCATCCTTCCTGGAAGACCGACGCTTCCACGTCATAGTGGAAGGCGCAACATCTCCAGAGCAACGAGCAGAAGCAGGAGTACCTCAGGGCAGCTGCCTGTCTCCAGTGTGCTACGCCAGGTACACGGACGACATCCCGACCGAGGGCGGAGCGTCTCTTGCGTTGTACGCAGATGACGCCGCGTTCGTCACCTCATCCCTCAACGCGGACCACGCACGCAAGAAGATGCAGACCACCCTCGACTCCCTCCCCACCTGGCTCAGACACTGGAGACTGGCAGTCAACGTGGCCAAGACCCAGGCCATTGTCGTCGGACGCCGCACCAAGCCACCAGACACCAAGCTCCGGCTGCTCGGCGAAGAGATCGACTGGGCTCCCAAGGTCAAGTACCTAGGAGTCTGGATCGACTGTCGCCTGAGCATGCGGGAACAGACGAAAGCTGTCGTCGGCCAAACGCGCACAGCCCGTGCGCTTCTCCGCCCGGTCTTCTCGTCCCGTCTCCTCTCCACGAGGAAGAAGATGGGCATCTACAATCTCTACGTCAGAACCAGACTGACGTACGCCGCTCCGGCCTGGTACGCGCTCACGAGCAAGACCAGCCGCGACCAACTCCAGGCGCAGCAATCGCTGACCTTGAGAACCATTGTAGATGCCCCTCGCTACGTGAGGAACGATGTCATCAGCCGAGACCTGGGCGTCGAGAGCCTCGACAGCTTCATCCGCCGCCAGACCACCAACCTGTTCTCGCGCACAGACGCGGCCAGAAACCCGCACCTGCGGCAACTGGCCCCGTACCATGCGCGCCCCCCGGACCGACGTCAGCTGCCGCGAGATCTCATCTTGCCGGCAGCCGAACCCGACACGACACCATCGCCAGTCACCGCCGATAGCAGCTCGCTCACAGGGCCTCCCCGAACGGGGTCCCACCCAGTGGGCTAGAGCGCATCGGCGGTGTGAAGAAAGAAGAAGATGTGGCCGACTCGACGCTCGCCTACCCTATCCTAGGGAAGGCTAGAGCTCGTCGACCGCATCACCTCCCGGATTGACCACAGTCATAGACACACCAAGGCCCCGCTCGTAGCAACGAGCGGCGTGGAACACCTCGCCAGATTGGCCAAAGCCAAGGTGCCGATTCGCCCGTCCCCAACCCAGGGACGAGGCAGGAAAACCCGACTATTTGTGATTCAGTCGCCCACAAGTGTTCAGAGCGAGCGCACGTCACTTTGTTGAGCGCCACTATACACACCGATCGCGTCATTTCGTGTACCGGCGTCGGCCGAAAACGGTGTAAGTATATTTTTCGGAGTTTTAAATAGACTGCTAACTTTTTCTTGCATACAAAAAATACCAAGAGACGTTACAGTAGTTAAGTATATGTGAATTATGTACATATTACATTTAGGTTATTGTTCTGTACTTTCATTAAGACATTGGTCAGTTGCGTAGCAACTTTATTCTGGTTTTGTCTGTCATGTTATAATTATCATATATTTTTAGTAAAGCTGTCCTTTCTAATAACCTCTCTTTTTTTTTTTAATTTTAATTTTAATTTTCTTTTAACCACCGGTTGTCCGGAAGAGGTCACCGCAGTTGTACAATGTAGTTTATCATAACTGTAGTACCTATATTACTGTTGTTTCATTTCTTGTGCAATAAAGAGTATTCTTTCACTTATTTAATCATTCATTATTTTTTCGAAATAAAATTTCGGATTGACAATATATTGGTCTAGTTGGGTGGAGTTCGACAAGATGAGCCAAGTTAAGAAAACTGCAATGGCGTCATTCATTACAGTAATAAACTATTATTTGTTTCAGTAAAATGGGAAATCGTAAAAAAAGATATTATAAATTAATAAGCAAGACGAGATTCAAGAAAAAAATAAAACTACAACGCAAATTGATAATGAACAGGTCAGTTCTTGTAATTGTAGCAAATATAAGGTCCAATTTGTACGGTGAATGTAGGTATGTAACATAACAAACGACTTTCACTGTGGCGACATGGTTGAAAAAAAATAACAAAAAAGTTATTTCCCATCCTAATTTCGATCAGCTGATTGCCGATTTGTTTGGGGATTGGGGAGTGAATTTTTTTTTCGACAAAGTCGCCATAGTGTAAGTTCTTTGTTATGTTGCATAGATACATTCACCGTACACAAGGAACGCACTTAATTCAATTGGACATTTGATAAGAGTTTTCATAATTGACTGAATAACTTATTTTGGACAACTACTAGTAATGCTGTTTTTTTTAGGAATCTCCGCAAGAAACGTCTGATTTTGAATTAAATATAGATATTGAAAATGAAAAGCAAGAAGAAATTACAATAAACGGAAACAGAATTATAAATTTTACTTATACATTTATCAACAACTACAAGAAATTTCAAGTCATAACTCAGCACTTGGTTGTATACATACATACAATCCTATACATCTGGAACTAGACATGTGCACTACGGTGTACCTCAAGGCCAGTGTATTAGGCCCACTCCTTTTTCTAATATATATAAATGACAATCCGAAATCTACAAATCATCCTATGGTGTTATTTGCCGATGATAGCACTGTGGTATATGAGGATGAAGAGGATATCAACAGCAGTCTTTCATCTATCATTGACTGGTTGGAATGTAATAACCTTAAGATTAACCTAGACAAAACGAAAATAATGAACTTTAAACAAAGAAACCATTTAAATATGACAACAAATGTACAATATAATAGTAAAAGGGTGGATGAAGCATCAGTAACTCAATTCTTGGGTATTAATATTGACAGTAACATGGAATGGACGACACAAATAAATGAAGTATGCAAAAAAGTAACAAAGTTCTCATATGCATTACATATCTTAAGCAAAACTGTTAACCGCGGAGCTGTACTTACGGCCTATCATGGCTACGTAGCTTCTACTCTGAGATATAGTATAATTTTCTGGGGGAATGCCACAGACAATGAACAAGTGTTTATAGCCCAGAAGCGATGTATAAGAGTTATTTGTAATTTGCGATGCACAGATTCTTGCAAACCCTTCTATAAGCAGCTGAATTTACTCACGGTTCCTTCTATTTATATTTACCGAGACTGCAATTTTTGTTCGGTCTAATCCTGAGCATTTTGAACATGTTAAACGAGCACGGCAACGTGAGCAGTTACGTTTAGTATCCTGTAAAACTACACTTTTTAGAAATAGCATCTTTGCAATGGCACCAATAATATACAATAAGATACCTAAATTCATTCGAGAATTTCATGATCTAAGTACATTCAAGAGTTCGTTGTTTAAATATTTAATAGAAAAACACATTATTCCATTAAAGATTTCTTGAATGACAAATCTGCTTGATTGTTTCTGAGCGGGAAAACAGCACCTAATTTAAATTTGCAGTTGTTAATTTGCATTGAGTTACTATTTGACTTGTTATATTATTATTGACTCTATGTGTTGAATAATGTATAAATGACTGAATATAATTCATGTTAAATATTCCATGACTATGTAATTTTAATCTAATTTCATTTCAATTTGACATTTTTATTTACCAATTTCAATCGTATTTTACAATTTTAACATTGTCCTTAATAATTGACATGGAATTATAATATTAATTTTCGAAACTAAGCTAATGGGTATCTACTGTAATATATTTGTTTTTTTTTTTTTGCAAAAAATTCCTACCATCTTAGATAACCTACCTTAGATAAATAACTAACCATTTTTTTTGTATGCCAAAATGGATCACAATCATCAAAATGGAGTAGATCACAGTGTTACTTATACCATAATATTTACTAACATCTTTTATACCTGTGTTTCACATTAATAAATTGAATTGAATTGAACTTTTGCGTTTTATAATCTGTAGATTTTGCAACATCACCAATAGTTTTACATTATTGATAAACTTTCCTAAAAGATCAATAAAAATTAAATTTAACAAGGATTTTGTTTTAATTTTTAGCACATTTGGTCAATATTAAAAAGGAGTAGACAAAGTAAAAATAATTGATACTAAATAGCCCTGAAAATTATTGCGAGAAGAAATCCAATACAACCCCCAATAAAGAAAATGTGAGTTACATATGTTTACGCTCGGACGGTGTTCGGTCTGCCATACGCACATTCGCATCAAGCGAAATACCTAAACAGCGCGCGCGTCTTTCGCTCGGCGCAGCCTACCTAAATAATTTGATAGCCTAGATGATTTTCTAAATTTTAATAAATAGACGCTACCTCTAAATTTTGAAGGATGATACTGCACTTTCATTTCAAAGCCAAGTGGAGTTTCATTCGCTCTCAGCTCTGAAATGCTTACCCCATTAGTGCGATCACAAACGGCGATTGTATACGCTATACCTTATTGCGCTAAGAGTAACTTTAACTTTAACAATTGCAGCGATCTAGAATCATCTTCGTTTTCATTGCCTTTCCTAAAAAAAACGAATGAAAAGCATGACGTTTATTCGTATCGTTTACTTGGGATCTAGGAAACAATGGAAAAAATGAAAATCTAGGAAAAAATGATCTGGATCTCAGTGAAAATGTGTTAGCGATTGCGAAAGAGTACTCGCGGTCACCCTACGGTTTTATACTTCAATCATCTAAACTTACATTCAACAGAAGTCAATCAGAGGCGGAGCACAGATGGGTAACTGAACATTACAGAAGTAATATAGATGGAAGTGTAGGCCCACGTCAAGACTTATACGAGGAGTGGATGGATCCCGCGAGACGTATTGAAAGATCATCTGAAGACAATCGAGAATCTAGTCTTGTAAGTATCATTGAGGCTCTTCGTTGGACCAGGGGACCGATTCTCGCGCACTAGATATTTCACTGTCGATAGACATTAGTAGGTATAGTTGTCATTTTCACGCTTATAATAAGCAGTGGCGTGCGCTCAATACAGGCACAAAGGCAGTGCCTATCCTAGCAAATTGTAAGCTTTCCTCGAAATGCATTTTCAGGATAGTTGATTCAATACTGATGTGAACAGAAAAACAGTTTCGAAGATTGCTATAGGAGTAAGTTATTATTTTGGAGTTGTATTTTTCTGTATCATTCTGCCTACCCTGTTATAAATTGCTGTGCACGCCGCTGATAATAAGTAAATGCAAAGTGGCTTTGTCATTAATTAAATGAATATAGGATGATGTGGTTGATATTTTATCGGTAAAATTTGTTAACATCTACAAAAGAATGCTAGATCTTCTACTGCTATAAACACCACAGTAGACAGAGATAATCATAGCTGAAAGTTAACTTTGCTAATCGCTAATCCGTTACTAGAAAAGTGATTTCGTTAAATGTTAAATCGTTATATTTCGGAAGATTTAACGCAAGTTAACGTTAATTCACGTGATAAAAATTGCATTTTTTTATATCGTTGCGCTAGTGATCCTTATAAAAACTGTTGGTTTGGGTTCAGGTTAGGAACATTTAAAAAAGACTTTTGGTAAATAGTAAGTAACGATTAACGAAGTTGGGGAAATTTATCGAGTCCGTTAACATTTTTTAAAGTTAACTTGGAGTTGATTTGTTACTCGAAAGTTAACTTCGTTAATTAACGATTAACGTGCTAATGCCCATGCAATAATGCATGGCGAGGTTAAAATGGATTTGCTGTATGTAATCTATCTATACTCACGTTCGGATTCATTAAAACAATCTTTGAAGTCGAATATGTCCGATACCAACAGCGATTAACGAACGAAAAAAGTAATGCTGGCAGATAAGGCATTTAAATACAGCTTTTGTCGAGCCGCAAAGAGCGCTGTCCGCCAAAATATTGAGAAAGTGAACAATTTCTTAATGTTTTGGCGGACAGCACGCTCTACGTAATTCAAGTCTAGGGGTGGATGCTGAGTAGATGCGGCGCGGCGAAAATTGTATTTAAATGCCTTATCTGGCAACATTCGTTTTCATAATTCAGGTAAATGTATATTGATTGTACTTCTTTTTTATTCTAGATTGAAGATTTCATTTTCAACCCACAAGCATGGGCCAGCATGTCGGAGTGTCGTCGACCATTGATCAAGTTTGACTCGAACTTTGTATTAGCGGATAACGACGACAAAATTAAATGAATGTTGGCTAATAAAATGAATATCTCTCGAGTGATTATTATTATTTTTATTTTTTCCTAAAATACTGTTGTTAGAAAATGTTTTAAAGATTTAGGTGTGTATTGAAGCAAAATCCTTGAAATCAAAGAAAATGGGCAACTAATAGCCCTGGGAGAAGGACAGCCGTCGCTATAGTATGATTTTATTTGGGAATATTATTTGCTGATGATATAAACGGAAGCTTTTTCTCTTATCTAACAGATAATTATTAATTACGATCTATACATTATAAGACTGTAAAACCTACGTGCACAAATTTATATTGTTTTATAATATAATATTAATTTAAAATAGAATCTATTTATTGATAGAATTTTCATTCAACAAAAGATCCCAAATAAATCCTTGTGGGTAATATTGAGAACTATTAGTGTGATGTTTTTGTTATCTCCAAGTTTTTTTTATGCACAACGGGTTAGCACTTGACCTCAATCACACCTGATGTTAAGTGAAGATGAGGCGGAAGGCGGGAGCGTACTGGCTCGGAAACCCAAATATTTGGGGAACTGACTACCTTATTTCTGACAACATACTGTCAGATACTGATAATAAGAAAACGATGGAATCACTGACCTAGTTCCTAAAAAAGGTAATATTTGGTCATAAGTCAAAATAAATGGTAATAAGTCTTTGTGGTTTGCTGCTTTCATTATACAAAGTAACACACATCGTACATTAAGTCATAAAAGTGTACAAAGACAGACTTATCCCATGAGAGATCTCTGCCAATCGACCCAAAATTGCATTATTAATTGACGTGGTTTTGATCTTTTTTTTTAGTCTGTAGTCAAAGAGGATGGACGATACGCGGCATCATAAACGAGCTGACATTGTCATGGAAACTTCGGTAACAGAAAACTTATATAAATTTTCTAAGCAAAAATTAGTGAATAAGTACTTAGATATATTATATAGATAGTGAGTGATCTGTGGACACCATTTTTAAGGCCATCGCCTGTGGAAGACAGTGATTTTTCATGGAAAAAGAAGAAATTTTAGTGTAATACACCTCTAATATCTATTCACGTGTCCTTAAGACGTGTCATTATTCTAGGCGAAAAGCTTGATAATAAGTCGATATTTTGTTAAGTACATGTAAGTAATACTGGGTAATACCTACCTGCGTCGTCCAAAACTGTTTATTATTAAATAATATCCTCGCATAATTTTTTTGTGCATGACCTTTAGATATATTTGAATTCGTTAACTAGAGTATCCTAGCATACCAATAGATTTCTTCGTAGTCGCACTGATCCCTGATGGTCTAATTCTAACTCCTTACTCGTTCAATGCAATCGAGCGAAAGATTGGGACGAGTAACCAAGGTATATCGGCGAATGCTGTAGTTCTAACGAGTACAGCGAAACGAGTCGAACGAGAGGACAATACAGATTTTCCGAGAGGGCTTGAGAGTGTGAGGCCTTTAGAGTACACAATTATGCAGGCTAGAGAGACCTATAAAAGCATTGTACAATTCTCTAGTGTTAGGTAGGAAAATTTATGAAGGAGATGATATTGAAAAGCTTTGCCGGGTGTTTTATACTCTCAAATTGACAAACTTATATGAACCCTCAACCTATTAGAAATCAACTGTTAGAAATGACTTCCTAAACATTAGGTAGCTTATGTTATAGATACAAGAGTTTGCCGGCCATGCGTGTGCCGTTTACCGGTGCCAGCTAGCTGATAGACCATCGTACAGGTAAGGGTAGACCCCTACCGCTAGCGCTGCTAGAGCGAGCAATTTATGTCGTTTCGAGAACAAGCTATTAAATCTAGAAGCGAACCTGTGGCCCGTATTAATAAACCATTCTCAAGATTGACAACAGTCTTATGACCGGTCTCAAGTAAACGTGTTGATTAATAAACCTAACTTGAGACCTGAAAAGCACGTGCATACTCCAGCAGTACCTACTCACTTGAGAGGTGCGCGTATTAATAAACGAAACTCAAGACTATCATTCATACGCCGCTGAGGCGAATACTTATGAAGTGATCTCAGCTGAGTAGATCTCAAGATTGGTTTATAAATGAGCACGGAGCTTGAGATAACGTCAACTTATTAAGACACATCTCGGATGATACAGCCTCATGACGTGTATTGAGATTGGTTTATTAATACGGGTCTTAGTTTGCTATTACCAAATATCGTTACCTATCTTTATAGCTACGTTGGAAGCCTTTGGATAATAAAACTTGACCCTCAAAAGTGCCTCAGATCCATGGACAGTATTAAAAAATATACCTATATAACAGTATAAATTAGCACAGGCTCTAATGTACTATAGTCCAGTAAAAATACGCAATTTCTGTGGTGTGTTCCTGAGTTTTTGTCATCAGTAATCAAATAAAAATGTTTTCTAACAATTCTGTAGTTTGCTTTAGGTACAATATAGGTATTTGGTTATAAAACCTACAATATTAAATTAAAATTACCACTCTGAACTTTATTATGAGTTGTAGAAGATGTTAGCATATCCTAAAACAATATTTTCTAAAAAATTAAACAACGGCTATACTTTACATTTTCTAAAAATTGTTTATTTAGTCGTGGTACAATTTTCGGTGAAATTTTTCATAAATGTAAAGAAGTTATTAATAGATTTTATGAAAATAGTTACAGGAGTTCGAAGGATATTGTCCGACGCAATGAAATTCACAGTGGTAATTTTAATCATAGTCTATACTTTATTACTAAATATCTATGTTATATCTAAAGCTAGCTACCGATTTATTAGATTTTTTTGTTATTGTATCACTTCATCCATGTACACTAAATCACGGCCTTTATCCTTACTAGACTACTACGCTCCGATAGGATCTCATCCAAGCAAAATTATATGTATGAAAATAAAACGCATTTGTAAAGCGATCTCGGCGCTACTGACTCGTAATATGAGGCTCATACGTCGCGCAATTCGCTTAGCTCCTAAGTAGATTTACGATTTGAGATTGGTGCTTTATACCATAACTGGACAAAATACAGGATATGGTTAATGTGGCGGAAACACTTCCACTTGGCTGTTGGTATTACCTGGGAACTGCGGGCCAACAGTTGTTGCCCTCTTGCCTACATTCAATGTCTTTGGGATTAGCAAATATACTACATTTTTGCAAATTGGTTGGTTTAGGTCACGCCTCCACAGTTTTATTCTTAATAAAAGATGTATATTATTGTTATTATATTGTTAATAATATTAGTGACTAATTTTGTTGTTTACTAATTGTTTGTCAACAGGAGCTCTATGTTATAACTGTCGTTGTAACAATGCTAAAGATTAAGCAACACAGAGATTGCGCATTGTAAGTATAATTTTTCAGATTCTGAATCAGTGAGTTATTGATTACATGCCTATACTACATAAAAGTTTGCAGTTTAAAATGTTGGCTAGCGTCTTATTAACTCTTCAATTACCGAGATAATGTTAAAAAACAATCGAAAATCTTTACTAACGTTTCAGGGTGTCGTCGGAAGGTAAAGTGCGCTATCATGAATTAATGAGAAAATTTACGGAAGATTATAATAATGCAAATAAGTGCAAGTAAGTATGTTACAATTTACTCGAGAGGAGAATGGAAAATCCGAATTAATTGATACTTTCACATCAAGAGATATTATTTTACCAAAACATTTACGAATAATGCTATTTCACTGTACATCTGTTCCATATTAAGGTTCTGTTTGTATGAAATGAATCAGAAGCATTCCTCGGCGCGTCAACAACTGTCGCAAGTGCGTCATCACATTTCCGCCGCGATCGAAAGGGTTGCTTTGCTATTTTTTTTAGAGGTACACGCGAAATGCCTTTTCAAGTTAGGCGTCATCAATCGTCGTTAACGCCGAATCTGCAATTCTCTCTTACACACGAAATTGCTAATGCTAGTAGTGAGAAATTTTATGTTACTCGTCTTTGTACTAGAATAATATCTGATAATCATGATGAAGTATTAAAACCGTGATTTTAAAAGTATTTAAATATAGAACTTGTTTTCTAGAATCTACGGCAGTACATTATATGACAAGTCGCGGGTCCACCGGGTGCCAAAGGATTTCATAACCGGCTCCACCTTCGAGGGCTCTTGGGATATACTCGGGATGGCTGGTAACGGCACTTACACGATCATCCACGGTGGCCAGGGGACTGTCTCACTCGACCACGAACATAAACAAGGTACGTACCTGTTCTGCTGAATTTGATTGGATGGATCAGTCAACCTCAAAAAATATCTCTGTAATGTGTCGATTGCCCATATCGTACCCACACCTCTGAAGATATGGGACACTATCCTCGAAGTTGTCGACGAGTACGAATACCTGGGACAAACAGTCCAGTTAGGTAAATCCAACTTCGAGAAGGAGGTCAATTGTCGAATTAAGCTCAGATGGGCAGCGTTTTGGAAGCTACGTAACATCTTCCGATCGCACCGCATCTTAAGACAAAACTGTTTGATCAGTGTGTATTGCCAGTAATAGCGAAATGTGGTCGCTCACTATGGGCCTCATAAGAAGGCTCAAGGTCACTCAAAGAGCAATGGAGAGAGCTATGCTCGGAGTCTCCCTGCGGGATCGAATCAGAAATAAGATCCGCAGGAGAACCAAAGTGACCGACATAGCCCGAATAATTGCCAAACTTAAGTGGCAGTAGGCGGGGCACATTGCTCATAGGACTTACGGCCGTTGGGGCGAAAAGGTTCTCGAGTGGCGACCACGCACCAGAACACGCAACGTGGGCAGGTCCTCCACGAGGTGGACCGACGATGTGGTAAAGATTGCGGGAAGCCGCTGGATGCGGGCAGCGCAGGTCCGATCATTGTGGAGATCTTTGGGGGAGGCCTTTGTTCAGCTGTGGACGTCTTTCGGCTGATATGATAACAAGTAAGTCACAAATTAGAAAACAGTACCTACCTAAAAGCGTTAGTACTATATTAATTTTGTGCTCTATACACAAAATTTAACATATACATAAGGCAAGCTTATCTCTATGTCCCTTCAAAATCAAAAATCAAAATCAAAATCAAAAAATGCTTTATTTTGTAGGTACACAGGGTACACTTAAAATAGTCAGATTTTACATTTTTAAAGCTACTGCTTGTTCAAAAGGCAATTTTCCCCTGAGAAGAACAAGCAAGAAACTCGAGAGGTCGCTCTTTTTAAAAAAGGTTTTTATATTACAAAATTATTATTTTATATTATAATATTTCATTATTAATTGTGAAATAGCCTGGTTATGCGAACGGGCTGGTTATGTCCATGATTGTTTATCATCTAAATAATCTGATATTTTATAATATGCTTTCTTAATAAGTTTCTGTTTTATAGTATCTTTAAATTTATTGAAAGGAAGATTTTGTATATCAACAGGAACTTTATTGAAAAAGCGTATACATAACCCTTTGAATGAATTACTGACTTTGTGGAGGCGACTTATGTGACCTGCCAGTTTATCTTTATTTCTTGTATTGACATCATGTTTATCACTATTTTTCCTAAATGATGCTATATTTTTTTTGACATATATTAGAATTTCAAAAATGTACTGTGACGAAAAGGTTAGAATATTATACTCTTTAAATCTATCTCTAAGTGACACTGCAGGTCTCAATTGATAAATTGCGCGAACGGCTCGTTTTTGTAAAACAAAGATTGTATTGATATCCGCGGCATTTCCCCACAGCAAGATACCGTAAGACATCAGGCTATGGAAATAACTAAAATATACTAATCTAGCAGTATTTACGTCCGATATTTGTCTAATTTTTTTGACTGCATACGCTGCAGAGCTTCCTTTTGAGCATCCTATTAGTCTCACTCAACGGCTTGACCAATTTCGAAGTGCATGGTGCTGTTAGATCCATCTTGATACCTGGAGTGTAATACGATACATTTTATGGTAAAATATCCAACATGACGTCCGCAAAATACAAAATATGCTGTTGTGTTTTTTGGTTTTTAAACACTCTTTTTTGATTATGTATTTCTTTTATTCTTTCCCTTTATATGTTATTCAAGTATTTTACTAAGCTATTAGACGCATTAAACCGACGTTTCTAGGTTATGGGCTGTATGTGGGTGGGTGTAACAGCGCTTTAGCATCTCCGCTATCGGATTCAGCTAGGGTACTATACAAATTAGTAAAAGTAGGTGTAAACTTAAGGGGATAATAGACTATTAATTGTATAATAGAGTCAATATTTATATACTAAGCTCTCATAATTAAGATTAAAAAAAAGCAACAAACCAATTGTTTTGACGACCGATTGGTGTAGTGGATAGTGGCCCTGTCAGCGAAACCAACGGTTGCGGGTTCGAATCCCGCGACGGGTAAATGTTTGTGTGATGCATATGAACATTTATTCCTGAGTCATGGATGTTTACATAAATATTTATGTATGTTTATCCGTTGTCTGGTATCCATAGTACAAGCTTTGCTTAGTTTGGGACTAGATGATTGGTGTAAGTGTCCGAAACGTTTATATTTATATAATTGTTCGATCAAGTGTAATTGAACTGATGTTAATATAATACGTGTTGGTAACTAAAATCCTAAAAATATATATCTATAACATATTTTCCCCAGTTGTGACATACGAAGGCGACTTTGAAGATGGAATGTTCCACGGGGAGGGCCAATATCACTTCGAATGTGGAGCTGTCCTTAGCGGCAACTGGGTAAATGGGAAACTGTACGATAGGAAACTGGTGTACGATGATGGCCTGGAGTACACTGAAGAAAATTGGGAATATTACCGTTGGCCTGATAGAAGGTACTACTCGATATAGTTATTTTTCTGACATATACACACATATACAAACACACGACAGCTACAACTCACACATATTAATCACTAGTCAAATCAAATCAAATATATTTATTAATTCTTATGGTACATTAAAACATAAAATCTACATATTAATACTTAATTGCATCTACATATTAATACTGAACATCATCAACAGACCCCACAACAACAACAACTCGGTAAGTTTCCGTTTTCTATATCCGGAGCGCATCATGAGATTTTCACCAAGTTTACATGGGACAACCCTGGCAATATATCTGAAACAAAAATAATTGTTGAAATAATTTCGCATTTATAAATGTCGGACGACTCGCGGAAATAATAAAAAACAGTCGAATTGATGACCTCCTCTTTTTCGAAAGTCGGTTAAAACGCCTGTGCATCAGCGTAGCATTAAGAGTGTTTATCCCACACGGTATTCCATACAAACTTTCCAGTCCAAATTTATACTTATAAACAGAATACATAGATCTAAACAGTAGAAACCGCCTCCGTGGCTCAATGTAAATAATATAGGGTTTACGAATCGGAGGTCGCGGGTTCGATCCCCAGCGGGGTACATGTTTATTACTCGGTTTGGTTGGTGGTAGGGCATTTAAAATGTCCGCCTGGCTAGCTACCACCATCTTTTCTAAATCTGCCGCCAATGTTAAAACATTGTGGTGTTCCGGTTGTCAGAGATAAGATAGCCAGTTCCCCACATAATATGGGGTTTCCGGGTCAGTACGCTTCCACCTTCGGCCTCAT
Source organism: Oegoconia quadripuncta (assembly GCA_949316235.1). Taxonomy (NCBI): domain Eukaryota; kingdom Metazoa; phylum Arthropoda; class Insecta; order Lepidoptera; family Autostichidae; genus Oegoconia; species Oegoconia quadripuncta. The sequence goes on from OX438743.1 coordinate 6,026,164, forward strand.
CTTCACTTAACATCACGTGTCATTGGGTCAAGTGCTAACCTGTAGTGCATAAAAAAAAAGAAGACACATACAAAATATCGAGTTTAGAAGAATATATTACATTTTTCTGTTACTATGGAAACTTAAAATCTCTCAAATTTAGTAGTTCTACTCTGTTTCTAAAATATTCTCTACTAACTTTTTAGATCTGTGTATCCTACTTATACGTATAAAGTTTCATTAGAATCGGTCCTATCATTTCGAAAACTTTGGAGACGAAAGTTTGTATCGAATGCCGTGTGGGATAAATCCTCTTAACGCAAATGGACTGACGCAAACAGCGTATTGCAAGCCAGATGACGTCATTATTCGCAAGACGACGACGTATGAGCAATTTCTTAACACTATAATCTACGGTATTGAAAGTCGTAATTGTTAATTAAATAATCTATTAAATATTGGCGCCAACTTCACGAAATATGTATTTAAATTATGAATCCATATACAAGTTTCGCAGTGTTAATTATAGTTAACTTAATATTCAGCATTAATAAAAATGATTTAATGCATACAATCTATTGAGGTCTTTTGTAAGCATATATTACATTTTTCACTTTTATATATATATATATATTTTGTAATACTTTGGTTATGAAATTAATTTTATTAGGGTTCCACAGCGTAAAAATCGGAAAACCGAACCTTTTAGATGCATTCGTCATGTCCATCCGTATGTCACAGCCTCACATTCACACACACTTAGTGACATTAGGATATATTTTTGAACAACAGGTTAGCATCTGTGATTGACCACATCTAATGAAAGTGGAAATGGAATGGAATGGAATGGAAAAAAAATGGAAATCCCCAACTTATTATCCCAAATATGGCTATCTAATCTCTAACAACTTTGCTGTTTTATAAGGTAGTCTTACATAATATGGTGGTACGTGACCAGGCTGACAATTAAAATGTCCCAATGTTCAAAACATTTCGAGTTTAATCCTTTGAAAACTGTTAAGTAAAACGCAAGTGTATCCAAAGTACTTAATTTATAGATTTATTGAATGAGCGTGCGCATTTTACAAAAGATCCATCCATGCCTACCACACTGACAGACGACCAAATAGTACTGGGGGCGCGTTCCATCGATTTAACTAGTGTTGCGCCGTGAAGCGCAGTCGATTGACTCATCAGCGCGGCGCCTCGTGACTTCACCTTCGAAAACAACATCCACGTTTCACCTTACGAACTATAGAAATGCACACGTGACAGGAGTGAACCCATCGCCGTTTAAAGAGTTAGTACAACCACGGGAGGAGATGTGTTGGTTATTCTTTTTACGTGCCAGAACTACACAGCACCGAGTACTAAACATGTACCCTGTAGTGTACAGCTATTTGTCTCGAGCGCATACGTCACAGTCGGCGTCCGGTCGTAATGCGAGCAATACGTGGTGTGTGCGTCGACGAGCCAGATTACCTCTATAACACTAAGTTATCTATACCTATATAATGCGACACTACATACCCCACTAGGAATCGAACCTGCGACACCTTTGTTGTTTACATTACTGTTTGGCATGTCTTTAGAATTTTAAGGATGAGAAAGAATTGAGCCGACAAATTTATGAAGGTTATATTTCAAACAGGTATACGCTAGAATACGACTTGGGACTACAACCAGGTGGAAACTCACTCTTAACTAACGACCAGCCTTCTCCCGAGATACCACCAGGATATTATGATACTGGCATCGGCTTCTATCATCCAATAGACAACGCTATTTACAAATACGATGATCTCACAGCTATCATCAGGTAAGTGCCCGTCATTATGCTGACGTAATTCCTGTGGCTGATCACAGGAAGTCCACTGCTGACTGCTTGCCGGTGCGTGGTTTCCACTCGAGATCTTTAATGCCCAAGCGGCCATCACTTCTTCGAGCTATGTGCCCTGCCCACTGCCACTTCAACTTACTAATCCGCTGGGCTATATTGGTGACTTCATTTCTTCATTCCTGATGCGACAACGTGCTAAAACGCCGAGCATCGCCCTCTCATAGCTCGTTACGTGACCATGAGCTATCTTAGCAGTAAAGAACTGTCGTGACAACGTACGAGGGTGGTCCCAAAAGTAGCCGACCTAACCAAGAAAAATCAAAATAAATGGGATAAACTATATTTATTTCTCTACATAGCTTCCTTGTAGCTCGATACACTTTTCCCAGCGGTGCTCTATAGCTTCAATGCCACGTCTATAGTAGGAATCGTCGAACTCTTCAAAATAGCCATTAACCAAAGACTCAACCTCTATGTTGCTTGAAAATCTTTTCCCGCCGAGCCATTTTTTTAGGTTTGGGAACAGAAAATAATCTGACGGGGCCAAATCTGGTGAATAAGGTGCATGGGGAAGCAATTCAAATTTTAATTCTTTGATTTTAGCCATTGCAATGCCGGATGTGTGGACTGGAGCGTTGTCTTGATGAAACAAAACTTTTTTCTTTGACAAGTGAGACCGTTTTTTCTTTATTTCTTCACTCAGACGCTGCAATAAGTTCGCATAATACTCGCCATTAATGGTTTTTCCTTTTTGAAGATAATCTATAAAAATTATGCCACGCGCGTCCCAGAAAACTGAAGCCATGACTTTTCCTGCCGATGGAACTGTTTTTGCCTTCTTTGGAGCTGATTCTCCTCTTTCAGTCCATTGTTTTGACTGTTCCTTAGTCTCAGGTGTAAAGTGATGGACCCATGTTTCATCCATGGTGATAAATCGACGCAAAAACTCGGCTTTGTTGCTGCGAAATTTTGCTAAACATTCGACTGACACATCCTCACGACGCTGTTTTTGTTCTACTGTGAGTAATCGCGGCACCCATCTTGCGCACAGCTTTCTCATGTCCAAATTTTTTTTTTAAAATACGATGGACTGCACTTTTTGAAATGCCTACCATATCTGCTAGCTCGCGCACTTTCAGTCGACGGTCATCCAGTACCGTTTTGTGGATTTTTTTTACTATTTCTGGATTAGTCACCTCATTTGGTCGTCCACTGCGATGCTCATCTTGGCAGCTCGAGCGACCGCGCTTGAACTCTGCCACCCAATATTTTATTGTTGTAAATGAAGGAGCAGACTCCCCCAAAGTAGAATCTAGCTCCACTTTGATATTAGTTGGGCTGAGACCTTTCAAATAAAAATATTGAATTACGTAACGAACACCAATTTTATCCATAGTCGAAAAATTCGATGAAAACTTTCACTAAATATGCTTCAGAACAAAATGCCAAATGACCTAGCGCGTTCGAATTCTAAATTTAAATTTCCTAATGTTCACGCTTCCTAAAAAGAGTATTTAATCAAATAAAAACTGCCAGTAATTAAGTAAGGTCGGGTATTTATGGGACCGCCCTCTACGTCGCTACTATCTAGTAACTATCGCAGTAATGTACATAGTAGTAAAAAACTTTCGCGACAAAACGTACTTCGCAATGGTAAACTTTCGCAGTAACGTACATCGCAGTAAAGAACTTTCGGGACAACGTACGTCGCAATGGTGAACTTTCGCAGTAACGTATATCGCAATAAAGAACTTTCGCGACAACGTACTTCACGATGATAAACTTACACAGTAACGTACATCGCAGTAAGGAGCTTCGTAACTATGATTTACACTCCTTATGAGGCTCATAGTGAAACACGACGTTTCAATGCAATATACCGGATGAGTTTTTTTTACAGTAAGGAAACAATAGGGCATATTAGGTAAGTGAACTAGAAGTTATGGGCATAGGGTAGTTTATTTTTTTTCCAAAACCCTGAGTATTTTTCCCTGCGGTAAAAATAATAATAATAAATATCTTTGCACATACACACAGCGACATCTAGTTCCACACTAAGCATCTAGGCTTGTATTACCTATAGATGCCAAATGGTTGATAAACTACACAAATACATTTTTTTTTGTAAATAAATACATATATACCTAAATGAAAAACATCCATGACTCGGGAACACATGTCTGTATTCATGATACAAATATATGCCTCTAGCGGGATTCGAACCCGCGACCTTTTGATATAGCAGCAGAGTTTCTAACCACTACACCAAACAGGTCGTCATCGTTTAAAATCTCATCCGGTATAAGTCATTAGGGGTAGCACACATTGATTAAAGACTTTTGTCTTCTAGCACTGTACCTATATACTTACAGGCAGGCAGGCAGGCAGGTAGTACCTACATACTGTTCGAATTCTGTTTCTTATAATGCAGTAATGTTGATTCATCTAATAATTCTCTCTTTCTCTGTCAAAGTCAAAGATAACTTAAAAAAATAAAATTTAGAAACCCTCAAGTAAACAGATATTTATATCATAGCCTTAGGTTAACGAAACGATATTCATAAATCACCTGTCCCCTCGTTTAGTCTCCAATTCTGACTACGCATTAATGAGATACATCCGGACAAAGCCTGGACACACACACACACACACAACGCCGTCAAACACAAGAAATGATTCGCTGTGAATTACAAAGGAGCCAGCTAAATTACAGGTGTTCGCTAGTATTAAGTCGATAGCCCCGATGACTTCATGTAGCGAAACAGTCATGATTGCATTGCTATAAATATGTGGTCGCTTGTCGCATATGTAATGCAGAAGCGATGCGAACACGCAGTTACATTTCAATATAAGTCAGTGAAAATGGACGACTGTATCGGGCGATAGTATGGGCAGGGATCGGTGAGGTTGACCACCTTGCCTGCTAATATAATTTTGATGATGTCTGTAGGGACAGTAATTGTAGTCCATCTTTAAAAAAGTGACATTGATCCGGCGATTATTCAAGGTATTTAAGATTAATGGCATATGTAATAAGCCACGGTTTTGTTACAAAAACTATTAATATGTTTACCGACAGGGCCCCATCACATCGCGAGCATAAATGGATAATAGATAACTGCAGACGATGTCCTGACGACCCTGTTGGACCAATACCTGACCTTTATGAGGAGTGGCAAGTGCCTCTTCTGGTGGCAGAAGAGGTGCCACCAGCCCCGTGCCGCACCAACCCCATCATCGACGAAGATGATATCGATAATGACTATGCTCGCGGTGTTGTAAGTATTATGTGGAAAAATCAGGGCAGTCAAGTGATTCTCACTCACTCGAGATTTCAATATCGAAGAAACAAAAAGTTTTTTTTTTACACCATTATTGCTTACCTACTTCAATTAGTATGATGTGATGGTGCCAAAAAGGCATAATAGCATAACATCCATAGGTTTGCTACTTTTGCACTTGCTCATAAGTGTGAAAGCGACAGACATACTGATGTCTATCGACCTCGAACGCGTGAGAATCACTGCACCGTATTTTTGTTTAATGGCGTGCTGGTACAATTTAGCGTTACCTATTGATCTGACTTTTGAAGTCTATGTAGCTCTGGGCATTTAAATATTACAATGATACCAAGAGTACAAATTGATGCTCAGAGAAATAAAGTTCAGTAGACTTTATTGTAAGATATATGAGCCGCGATCTGAAGGTATTTATTTATTTATTTATTTATTTTAAGAACACAAACAGTCAAAGCATAATACAAGAAACATATTGGTAAAATAATAATTCTTTGACAAACAGTGTCCACAGATAAAATTTTTCAGAAAACATTTTCATTTAACACCACCAGAACTATAACAGATGAATACATCGACATGCCCAAAAAAAATATTTTTATGTACCTATATGCAATGGACCCCAAAAGTGCACGAACAACCACAGCCCCGGCTTCTCTGTTCTTTTCTTTTTTAATCATTTTTTATGTAAATTATATTTTATTCTTGTGCAGTAAATTATACTACATGAGAATAATACTCGATTCTTGCCATAAACAAAAAAGTGGGAGCAATTGTCTCCGGTGTAATAGCAGAGTTTCGCAAACTGCGCAACCTGTATAGGTATTGCTCGAATTTAGTATGATAGCTAATGACAAACTATTTGATTAAAACTAAATGTTAAACTTCGAAAAAATTTGAGACAATTCTGTTAAAAGTAAATGGGCATTATTTTACTAACCATGAAGAAGGCTTGCTTTATTATTACTTCAGATTCTAATGACGCATATACATCTTCTTTCGTCCGTGCTGAAGTCATGTTGCAGCTTGTACCCGCCTAACGCATCAACCCATCATGTATATAGCAGTCCACTGTTGGACATTAACTTCTCCCATGGCGCATTTTCCATGAAAAAGTTTGCCCTAGTCACCACATCGAACAGGCGTGGTGGCAATCACAGATTTTTTGAGAGCTGCTGCTGCTCATCACCAGTCTATGACCTTAGTCGGCTTTTACGTCACCTATAGAAGATAAGGTCGGTCCTATTCTACTCTGTCACAGCTGCTATCACGCAGCAACTCCATGAGGTCTCATTTAAGCTAATAGCTGAATCACTATTGTATTCTCTATCGAAGGTATCAGATACAACTATAGTAGACTTTTCGTAGGAGTGTTTCCGTACTTCGAAGAGCGCAGTTATTTTCAATTGAACGCGCAGCTTGAAATCAAACAAATCAAATCAAAAAAAAATTATTTCGTAAAATAAAAATTATCACTTGAAAACTATATAGGCAAAAATACTGGCTACAGGATCCGCGTAGTGAAATGACCATATTGCGCCACTATAGTGTGGATGGTAGCAATGACCACAGGGATGTTAGTGACAAATAATTTGTAATTTAATAACTTTTCCATATAATTGTTTGCAGTCCTTCAGCGAAGTATACTTTCGGCGGTCTCGAGTCTCTGAATCTCACAAGAGATGGAAGAATAGGTCACTTCTTCGTTTCGCCTCTACGAAAAATACAGTGAAATAATGATGTTCGTTATAATATTTAAGAAAACGCACTTCAAATGTCAGGAACGTGTTACAATTCCACATTGGACCAAATAAGGTTTTTCTTTATTGTACAGAAAATATGATATGCTTTGATTTTGTTTTCTCTTGTTTACCTAATGTTATAAATAGATTATTAAGTTTGTCCTGATAAACAAATACTTAGATTTAAACCATTTTACTTTATTATGTAATTTGCAAGTTAAATAACTGATAAACTTAATTTATTGACCTCTATCTATGTTGTATTGTACTAAGCATTGTACTTTGTTGTAAGATTTAAATATTAGATATTTCTTCTCAAATCCATTGTTTTATTTTTAAGTAAGTAGTACTTCATTATCTAAACCTCCTGTTGTTTGATATATTATATAGGGACGATTTTTCATGGGTCAGATGCGCAAACCGATAACCTAAATATATTCACACAATCCAAATATTGCAACTTGTATCGCATTTAAAAAAAATCAATAGCAATAAACTTATAGGGAGACTCCAATGTAACCCATATTACAATTAGATTGAAAGGCAGGAGGTCGTATATGTCGGTAATTGTAACCTCACTGACAATTTCTTTTTTTAATTCCGTCTACATTTTTGTTCCATATTCAATTTTTTCTTTGCACTCAGTCAATGTATGACATTTAGATACTTTAGTTTGAGTTCTTTTGTATGACGAAATACAATAAGTTGTTAGAATAATATTTTTAATTTATAGGATTTATCTTTTACTTTTCTAGAAGAACTTACTGAAGAGCTAAGTCACATTTTAACGATTAAGAAGGTGTGTAAGTTACTTGTTTATTGAATCAACAATACTATAACGAAAGTAGTAAAGTAGTACTGCAGCGAAAGCGTCTCTCTTAAGAATAATACAATAAATCTAAATATGTAAACGATTCTTCTTGTTTACCAATTTCTCGCCTTTTATAGTATTATAGCGTGCTTGCCAATCTGTTTGATCATTTTTGTGCAAACACGACATATTCTATTTACTACAGATTAGGTTAGTTGGGATATACCAACTCGACCTGATGATTTTCGATTTGTCATATTTATTAGTAACCAACCAACTTTCTCTGCAAGGAAGTATAGAAGTGTAATTTTTCCATACAAACCCCAATTGCCTCGAGATTCCATGTGTAGCGACTACACAGTCGTCTAAATAGGTATGTAATGCGATTCTGCTGTTTATAATAATTACCCAAGACTACTGAGCCAATTGTTCTGAAATTGCAATGGGTCCAATCCCCTTTCATTTACAAAAATAATCAACCGCCACATCTCGGAGTTACCGGTGTACGTAATATAAAAAAAAACGACGACTGCTCCGTTGAACACCCAAAGTGTGCCCCTGGTGGTAGAATGTGAATTTTGAATGATATGTAGTGCTCCTTTGGTGGTTTGGTGGAGCACATCTTATGTCATTATATTTATCGTTCCACTTTACCCCTACAAAGGATGGAACACATGATGACCATTTTACGAGCAGTCGTCAAAAAACACAAACGGCCCAATTGAAAACCTTCTTTTTTTTTATACACAACGGGTTCGTACTTGGCCTCAATCACACCTAATGTTAAGTGAAGTGTAATCACAACAAACTTATTTTTGAAGTCGGTTAAAAACGTTGGACAAACGTGGGGTTTCCTTGGCTGTAATATCAGGAGCGCGGCTCATGGGCCGCAGCTGCAGCGCTATGCAGCCGCCCGTGTTGGCTCTGTAAAATCAATGCTAGGTGCTAGTGCAGCTGGACGTTTGAATTGGCTTCTTCCCTTTTACTATCATTGTAACTATTCCTTTAACATAAAGTAGATATAAACTAGCTTGGTGTTATTTAACACAATCTTGGAACCTTCAAGAGCAGGGCGAATTGGGTGCATGCTTCATCTTCGACCACATCACTTCCCAAATGGTGAGATTGTGGTCAAACGCGTAAATTAAAAAAAATCCTTTCACCGTTAACCAACTTTTTTCTGCCTCTACCTACGTCATATTAAAATAACTACACACTGGGCTCACATGACGCCGCTCACCGCTCCGGTATTGTGAAGCCGTGCGATTTAAAGGTGCGCGGTGGGCGACGCGGTAAGCGGATTGTAAACCACTCTATCAATGATATTATTAGAGAAAACTTATAAAAAAAAATATAACAACCCAACTACGGTCAGATATAAAAGAAAACGAAATATTTCCATTGATTAGGAGGGCCTCTATGCGTTTCTCGTACGAATATATTTTTTGAGGTGCGCTTCAATCAATTTGCAAAGAGTATTGAAGTAAAGTTATGCGTCCTCCGACTGCGGTCTAAATCAGTGAAGATATTTCGTCTTGTGTGCTGTATGGTTTCGGCACGTAAAGAGAATAGAACCAACCCATCTCTTCCTGTGGGTATCGTTAAAGGCGACTAAGGCACTTCTAACATTAATGGAAACCCTCTTAGAAGTTTATTTTTAAAAACTATTTTAAATAAATAAATAAATAAAAATTGAAATAAATTTTGAATCTACAACTCATTTAACTTTATTGACAATACAGATAGGGGATATCTACGTAGCTGATAACAATGTCGAAGCGTAAACAGAAGGAAACCAGAGACTGCTCAATGTAAGTCCTAGTGGAGCTCAATCTAATTTCTTCCTGTTCTAGGATTTTGTAATAGGTAACTAAATAGACATTAGTATTTGTATATGCGGTAAATAATAAATAGGTAACTAATAAATAGTATGGTTTGCGCTCGCCAAGAACAAAAACGACTGGAAACAGATGAGGGAGGCCTTTGCCCAGCAGTGGGACACTATGGGCTCTTACTAATAATAATAACTAAGTAGACATTAGTATTTGTATATGTGGCCAGTGAGAAAAAACTAATAGGAGTACATCCCTGGCAAATGCTTGTATCTCCGTTGCGCTACAAAACTTTTTTATAGATCCTTATATAGAGAAATTATGTCACCGCAATATGTTACATAAACAGTTTTAAAATTTAACTAATAAATGATTTGGTTATACTACATAAGTAATCGCTAATAAAACCATGTAATTAATTTACGCGGAGTCATCTTCTCGCATCTTTAGTCTCTAAATACAATAAAACAAAGTTGCTATCCGCCTGTCGGTTTGCGCGCTTAGTTGTTCTAAATTTCTAAAGAACCCCGTACCAAAACTATGGAAAATGTGGTTTCAGTTAAATATTCTGAGATTTTGGTATAATATAGATTTTAACGTCCTGAACAAAAGTCTCGTATGGGGGCTACCACTGTTGCCGAGTACCTTTCAGAGTTACGACTGGTTTTGTACCATCAAGGAAATCGACTCTAGTACCAATTCGCACCTTGTCACAGTCAAGTGACAGTAATATCAGTAATTATGACACCTCCAGCGTCTTTTTCAAGTGCAAAATAAATCGTTTCATAAATATTTTACGAAGTTCTTATTACAACGACACACATCATTGGAACATATTTTTGTGCATTTTAATGCACCCATATTTTTACAGTAGACTGTACCAGACAAAACAAACTATTAATAACGGATAAATTGAAAGAAAAATAGTGTTACTCGTTAAATCTTATCTATATATATTTACATATTTTCATAGATACACATGTACACTTTTAAACTCATTTTATTAAGGGTTCATTTCTGTTCGCACAGTCAAGTATGTGGTTTAATAATGCAGTACTTGGGTATTTCACGTTTTCTTGATGTCGTGCATAACATTTTATCTATCGTCAAATGGCCAGGTTATCGCAAATATCGCAATATAGGTTCAATCTAATGTCCATTGTTTAAATGATCTAATTAATGATTTGTTATCTGATACAAAATCAGTCGTAACTCTGAAAGGGACTCGGCAACAGTGGTAGCCCCCGTAGAGACTTTTGTTCAGGATGTTAAAATCTATATTACATCAAAATCTCAGAATATTTAACTGAAACCACATTTTTCATACTTTTGGTACGGGGTTCTTTGTCGGATTTTTTTTTTTTTTTTTTTTTTTCATTTTCATACTAACTATATTATATTCATAGAAAGTAAAATGCACCCGGGCGAAGCCGGTGCGGATCGCTAGTGTTGAATAATTTCGATTATGACCAATCATGCATTTGGCACTAAGTTTTGCATTGTATTTTTAAACACGGAACTAAATCAAAACAAATAAAAAAAAAAATATTTCGTGGGATAAAAATTATCACGTCACATTTTTTATCTTAATATTAAAATTATTGACATTATTGCTCATTCACAAAGCTGATTCTCCAGAGAAGAACGAGCAAGAAACTCAATGGTTGATGTTTTAAATAGGTTTGGGTTACAATTATATTATACTAGCTTTCCGCCCGCGGCTTCGCCTGCGTGGAATAACTTTATCGCGAAAATTTATTTATCCCGCGGGAACTACTCACTTTATCCGCATAAAAATATCCTATATTTCAATCGAGGGTATGATCTATCTATATACTAAATTGCATTCAAATCCGTTCATCCGTTTCGCCGTGATTGAAACAAAAGCTAACAAATAAACAAACAAACATCCAAACTTTCACATTTATAATATTAGTTAAATTATATAATTAGACTGAATATCGCCGAGCGGTCTATGTCCACACATTGCACTATATGAAAATAATATACACAGCGCCATCTAGTGCCACACTAAGCAACCAGGCTTGTATTATGGATATCAGATGGTTGATATACTACACAAATATATTTTTGTAATTACGTATATAAATAAAAATATCTAAATAGCGGGATTCGAAACCGCGACCTTTTGGTTCCTACACCAAACAGATTGTTATGAAATTGTTAATCCACAACTCAATGTTGCAGTAAAATGAGTAAATATATCGCATCAATTTTACAGCGTGTCGGAGACTGGTCAAGTGCGCTGGGAGACCCTAATGAGGAAGTTCTCAGACTCCAACAAAGTGCAGTGCAAGTGAGTTAATCCTTCCATCACAAAGTGCCAAAGATATAACCCTGTAAACTTCTCGCTATAGACATACGATAGTATAGGAGTGCGCGCCATAACTAATCGTACAGGGCTATATTAAGTCATTAATGATATTATGCTGGCTCTTTTAAAGTGTTTATCCCGCACGGTATTCCATAGAAACAAGTCCAAATCATTTGATATGAATAAGATTGTATCTAAACTGTTCAAGCGTAAATCACATACATAGATCTATAAAGTTAGTAGAGAATCTTTTCGAAAAAGAATAAAACTACTTTTTTTTTCTTTATTTATCCATAGAACATTATTTAAAAAATCTTCACTATAAGACGCCTTTTAACGCGACGCGATTTTAAGTTTTCCGTAGTAACAGGAAAAAAACGGAATATATTCTTTTAAATTTGACATTTCGAAAATGTTTTCTACTTTTTAGATCTACGAGTATGTATCCTGCTTGTATACGTGTAAAGTACAAATTCAAATTCAAATTCAAATGTATGTGTATGGAATGGCGTGTGGGATAAACCCTCTTAAGCTGTATCATCAGTAGTTCTCTAAAATGACAGTGTAAATTAAACGAAACAAGACATGATGATGATAGTCATTTATGAGAAAGGGTTGTACCATTAATCATGTTAAACAGCCCTGTAATGAATGTCATCAAGATGGAAGGACATCATTATGGGTAGTCGAAGATCATTTTGTTTCACACATTTGTACAAACCTTTAGTCAAACTTTTTAATGAGTAATCCAGTTTATTACGCCTCAATATAGAATGTACATACATAGGCACTACCTGCTTACCCTAGTAAATTGTTAGCTTTCCTGGAAATGCATTTGTATGAATCAGCTGTCTTAGCTGATTCATACAAAGGAACAAAAAAATTATCTAAACAGTTGCGAAGATTGTTATTATTTTGTAGTCGTATTTTTTCTCAATTAATAGCAAATTTTATCACTCTGCTTACCCTGTGACAAAACGCTGTGCACGCCACTGCCTCCACCTACTAGATTTTACTCATAGAGGTCAAATACTTATCCAAGACGAATATTTTCGCACATTGCCCAATATCGACAATGTTTTCCAGGACAGTGACAGTGGACATGCCTCGAGTGCATCGCTCTTCGAAAGAATTTCCCACTGGCTCCGAATACGAAGGCACCTGGGATTTGCTCGGAATGAGTGGTTATGGGATATACACTTTTCCTCTTGGCCATAATTCTCCAGCTGAAGAAGGAATGTTAGAAGGTGGCCATTTTGTTTTTTATGTTCACCTGCTGAGGGGCGCAAAAAGGTCGACCATTGAACAAGGAGCGAGGAATCAGCTGTTTGGATTGAGTTGACCCGATCTGTATCCAGTAGCATTTGTCCTGCAGTAGGCAAATACTCGTAGTAATAATAATATCTCCGCTAGCCTTCTGGGTACCTTGCCACAAAGCAGTGACCTGGAACATGTTTTCTACTTATGATGTGAACTTATGTTCCGGGCCCTTCTTTTTTTTTATCTCTATTTTAGTTATCTTTCATTTAGATATTAATAAATAAATTTAATAACAATGACAGTAAAAAGTTTAATAATCGTTGATATGGTTATGTTGTTTGTTTCTCTCGCTCTTCATCGCTTAAACAATTTTTTTTTGTTCAAATAGTTAGCCCATGATCTTACTTAATAAAAAGTAAAAATGAGCGCATGGAATATAAAACTGTAAAATTGTGAGTTTCCGGAACAACAAACACATTCTTTTGCCGAAAATATTACGAAAGCATCGACATCGGTACAATATCGCAGTACGTACAATTCTCTGTTCACACAAATTATCAATTCGTACACTGAGCAATTAGTAGATACAATTCTGGCATTGGTACAATATCGCCATTCGCACAATATCTCTGTTCACACAAAATATCAGTTCGTACACTGAGCAATTAGTACAATTCTGGCATTGGTACAATATCGCCATTCGCACAATATCTCTGTTCACACAAAATATCAGTTCGTACACTGAGCAATTAGTACAATTCTGGCATTGGTACAATATCGCCATTCGCACAATATCTCTGTTCACACAAAATATCAGTTCGTACACTGAGCAATTAGTACAATTCTGGCATTGGTACAGTATCGCCATTCGCACAATAGGTACTCTGTTCAAACATTTCCCAGTAGTACCATTGAGTAGTAACATTGCACAATATACAAGTATTTTCTTCTGGTTTTACTTACAAAATCAAATAAAGCAGTAGATAATAGATACGAATAGGTGAAATAACAACAATTTGGATGAGAATTTTCTACGCGGCTGGTAGTCCGGAGATGGAATGGAAATGGCGGAAGATAATCGTGTTATCCTCCGTACAGTCGGCGTCATAATTCACCAAGCACTGTTAAGTTTATTCTTTAGGCATAAACTAGATATATCTATAACAACTCTTTTGATATTTATTTACTCTATTGTATGTCTATGTCTTGCTTGTCATGGTATCGTAAATTCCTTACAAATTAATATAACTATTATATGTGCAATCCGCTGAATTTATTAGTCAAAACTAGTCTTTCTTCAACCTCACTACAAGCACAAAAATATTTAAAAACTAACAAAGCGCAATATAACAGTCGTTTACCCTTACAGTCGTTTACATACACTAGCATATAATTCCAAAAGTCCCTTATGAATGTAATATCTTTTCAATTGAAATGCAATTAAACAAATCGAATGAAAACGCAACGTCACTTTACCAGCCTAAACTGTACCATGTGAGTACAGTTCCAAAGATCAACAGATTTAGGATTAAATACACATGCTTATGAATAGCCTGTTATTTTTACCAATACATGTTCGTTCCTTACAATAAGCTTCTGTGAAGCGATCTACAGACAACTTGAAAAGTGCAGTCATAAGTCTACGTATAAAACAATTTTTTTTAAAACACCTTTTAATTTCTAAAGAAAAATATAGATAATTGCTATGCATTAGATTGTACTGCACAATAGCTATACTCGATAGTTGACTTAATTGCATAGGTATTCGAAAAAAATTTTATCGTGTGAACTATGACTGCACTTTTGAACATGACTGTCCATCACCTTTCTAGGGAAGTTTCCTCGATCACCTCGCTGTGCCACTTGCTGGACTGGGTTTCTCTATATACTGTGCAAGATGATGAAGTCTAGTATAATAAGATGCAGATATTATTTGTGCGTATGCTGATCGTCTAAAATGTTATATTTGAGCATTAGTTTACCGTTGTAGGAGTGGTATATGAAGGTGACTTCGATGACGGAGTGTTTCACGGGGAAGGGGAGCTTCACTATAACTGTGGAGCTATTCTTCAGGGCAACTGGAAACACGGGACCATCCATGATAGGAAACTGATCTTCGGTGATGGGCTAGAATACACTGAAGTCGATTGGTTGTACTGCAGAATGCCTGACAGAAGGTATTGTAGTTTCAATCTTTTTAATATAACCTCGGGAAAAACTAAGATATAGGTCAGCAGCAGATTAATGTTTTTACAATAGCGATGTATACACATACTATGGTATACTATTACTACTCTAATATCACAGATTGTTGTCTTGTCAGTATTGTCACAGTGAAATTTCATCTGAAACCGCACTAGTGATAGTATTTCTTTTTATTGCTGTTTTATTTCTTTTTTTGCAGTCATGCTGTTTTATGTTTATATTTAAACTCTAATATAAATTTTATTATTTGCAGTCAAACGAAAAGTTTTATTTTGAGTAACAGAAAATGTTTTCTGCAAATAATATAGAAGCAAACGCAGACAACAGTCGCATTTCTTATTAATTTACTATTAGCAAAGTTAAGCAACGTCTCGCGCGGTCCGTCCTTGTGTGATCACTCACTATTAGCATTTTCATAGGAGTGATTCGTATCTCGGAGAGCACGCAGTCAATCCTGGTTGCTTTAATTGAAGACAGCGTTGGCGGGTTGAAAACACTGATTGTCACATGGACACTAATTTGAAACCAATTCACAAATCCGTACTGGATCTGCGTGGTGAATTATGGCCTATACTCTCTCCTAATGAGAGGAGGATGAACTCCAGTAGTTTGGATATAAAAGTGCTGATGTAATAACCAGTTCCAAGTTGACCCGACCAGATAATGCCTTATGACACCCGTAATGTCTCACCATTTACCACGCACACATCAATCAATCGAATGCGCTTTATTGTTTATACAAAGAATTTAGTGCCTATAGTACATTTGCAATATATTATAGAAACTACAATTTTGGCGTCCTTTTCGCACACATGTTACAATTTACAAAGTACGTTTGCGAAGCAACCTTATAAATGTTTGTTTTCCAACAGATTCACTATAGAATACGACCACGGTATATTGCCAGCTGGAGAATCATATTTGACTGCCGAACAACCGACTCTGGAGATACCACACGGCTATTGTGACACTTGTGATGGACTCTTCCAATTCGATCCCGAAACCAAAGCGGTTTACAAAACCAGTGACCTTACGGCTATTATTAGGTATGTACTGTGTAGTCTGTACTGTACTGTATAGTACTGTATATATATATATATATCGAAATGTGCTAGTTTTTTGCTTCATCAAATATTGATTAGTCATTGAATTGTTTTCAAATCTATCACTCTTTGACCAAAGTTACGTTTGAGAAATTTTTCACTTGATGGAAAAATATATCATGGGGTTTATCATGGTATTCTAGATTTTTAGAACATTTAAATATGTTGTATCATGAATACTAACTATTGTAATTGACATAGGTTTTAAAGTGCTCTCTATTTCTGGAGTAATAAGAGACGATAGTATTAGTCAAAACTACTTTAATTTAGAGTAATCACGACAGAATAGACATTATTGCCTACCAATTGTAACATGAGAAATTACTTTGATGATAAAAGTCTATAAATGTAGTTGAAGTTTGGGACTCCAAAACATCAACGATTGCAATTCCAATGGAGTTACTCTGCAAAAAAATCTTTCTATCTAGTGATCAAACTTGATACATCACGACCTTTATTACAAATAGAGAAGTTTGGGGGTCCAAAATTAAGTTTAATACAAGATCTTGAGTGGATCTACACAGACACACACACCGGATCCCTCTCCCATGTTTACGTTTACCTATACTACACACACGAAACGCACGCACACACCCGTAAAACAAACACAAAATTCTTTCACAATGCGTTGTGAAGGCGACGGCGATGGCTGAAAACCAGCTCTCCTGTTGTACTCTTAGGCGGGCCTGTCAAGAAAATTGCTGAGTTCATCTCCGATTGCATGGCTGATGGAGAAGTTATGTTTTTTCCAAAGGTGGCAATATAGTATTTATTTATATATTACAAAGATATCCACGCTTTGCCATTCGAAAAATATAGAAATGCGCATGCAAGAATTAAACCAGCTCTTAAAAGGAGACGAAGGAATTCACACCAAAAACGTCTGTTACATGTGTAACAGACGTTTTAAGAGCTGGTTTAATTCTTTTTACACGCCTGAACTATTCATATCAATCCCAATTTCTGACGAACAGGGCGCCGTCGTTACGTGAACAAAACTGGATAAACAACAACTGTCGCAAATGTCCTGACCTGCCACTTGGACCGAGTATGTTCCTCTACGAAGATTGGCAAGAGCCACAGCTAGAGCTGGAAGCTCCTCCACTGCCTTCGGTACCCACTTTGGCCACTACGGGCCTCCTTCAAGAAGATGATGAAGATGAAGATCCTGCTGTAAGTTTTTAAATATTTTTTAATGTAGAGCGTTTAAACGTGAAAGTGTAACTTCTCCTTCAATCTAAGAGCTGTGCTCTTGTCGGTGGAGTAATGGCCACGCCACTCTTCTTGCCGCCCTCGATTTAACCTCTTGGTACGACACGACAAAGTGTAACAACGGTTAAGGTTTATTTTGTTTTATGAGTGCAATCCTGAATAGCGTCTACTGAGACTGCGTGGGTTATCTTCGAGCAGATCGTCACTCTCCAGGTGAGATTGTGGTCAAATGCTTGTCCAATCGATCATAAAAAAGCTTGGTCAACTTTGGCTAGTATGTTTTTTAAAGCATCGTAATTAAAATGAATTTGAAACATGTTAGTTGATTTACAAGTCTTACTTTAGTCTGAAACTATAATTCGTGAGTGCAAAAAAAAATCGGCTCATTTATTATTATCATTCCTGCAAAATATATTGAGTCGTCATTTAAAGTGTACATAATGTGCTTGTGGAGTTCTATCTACACTATATTATCTATGCTAGCGTGTTATTTATCTTATTAGTTATCAACCATTACTGCTAGTGTCCGGTTGTGCGGATAAAACGTTGGGTGAGGTTGACCAGTAAGAAATCTGAGTCAAACTATCGGTCTGTGTCCTGATTGAGCCAGGACGATAGTTTCTAGTTCATATCTCTTTCACACATTTTGACGGTTGAAAGTTCTGAAGACTCCGGTCTACTTTGTAAACTCCGTCTAGAAAGATTAAAGTTGTTATTTAATATAGGGTAACCTCATTTATACTTGCAAGTTTATTTGAGTATTCAGAGTAAAAAACTAATCCAAAGTCATTATTCGGACAGAGAAACAGTGAAGCGGTCCAAAAAAATGTTATCTCCAGCCTATCTGACCAAAGTCTGGCGATTAAATATATACGAGAACGAAAACTAACCCCAGAAATGCCAATTATAAGTGGCGCCGCCGCCGGGATGAGGTCATACTTAAACATCCCATTGCAGAGCACAGACTTTTCGTCAAAGTGAGAGAATGATTAGGAGGGGAGGTGAGTGTCAGCTAATTGTGGTTTTTCTATTACAGTCGGTCGCCGATTTCTTTTGGCGGCCGACCAGAGCATCGAGAGTGTCCGAAGCACATAAGTGGAAAGATCGCGCAGCGATTAAAAGCAGCACAGCAGCAGACGTCAAACAGCCAGTGCCAGAAACCAAAATGCACATAACTATATTGTAGCGACATTGTTATAGTGACATTTTTAGTCTAAAGTTCTATTTTCTTAGCTTTTATTTTAATTTTTTTGAAGAAACCCTTATGTTTACTTGATATACTTAAACCTATGTACTCTGAAGGTCAATTGCGACATCGTTATAGAGACGGAAACACTTTAGATGTTATTTTAGTCTATAATATTGTATTTCTTAATTTGTTTTTTTTTTTTTGAGTAAATCAATTATTATTGTACCTACCTAATCTTATGTACCTACTCTTGGATGATCGATTCGTCCATTTTAATCGATTTCTAAAACGAGGAGATTTTCAATTCGTCTGTATTTTTTGTAACATGTTTTTGTTTCATTTTTTGTTGTAATAATTATTAAAACGTTTTCATTACTTATTTCTTTTATTTACTTATACAGGTATAAGTAGATTTTTATGAGCCTATCCACACGAGCGTTAAGTACGAATACAAACGCGGGCGTGAGACAGCGTCAGTTATTTATTTATTTATTTACAAAAGAAATTTCTACTATCACAGAATTAATATAGTCTATTATTAACTCAGGCCCGTATTAATAAATCAATTTTGAGATTGAAATCGTGTCTCAGTATCAATACAATTTTTTATGATACTGTTTTAACCTACAACAGATTTATAATTTTAATTTATAATATTTGTATTTACTTAAGGTCATCTCAATCTTGAGAACGGTTTATGAATACGGGCCTTAGTTACTAGTCCAGACTCCTATTCCTGTGGAGACAGAATGAATTGACAAGATACTATTTAGACAATTGGTTTACCGATTTGTAACCGATTGTAAAGCCTGCCTCGATAAAAACGGTAACGGGTTGGAATCCCGTTAGGAGTAAATGCTTGTATTATAAAAAGTCATTGATGTTTATATAAATATATAAGTTTATCCGTTGTCTAGTATCCATAGTACAGATTTTGCCTAGTTCACAGTTCAGTGGCCCATATAAGGGTCCAACAATGAAGTACCAAGAAAAGGGTAATTTACTCGTTACCTAATTTATTATCTCAGCTCACTGAATTAAACTAAGCGTATTTATTATAATCTTCCGATCATTGACTATTTAAACATAATGTTGAGAGATTGAAATAGATAATAATTATGAGGGGACGTACCTTGTGTATATGAACTGTGAACATGTGAAGCCCTCGTTGCGCCGTCTCATTCTATTTTATCATTTAATTACAGCGATTTCCAATGGAACAGAACAAATGCACCATAATTCATTTAAATTCCATATTTTGAAAATGTTACTAACTGCTAACTTTTTAGATTATATACCCTGCATAAACTCATAAAGTTTCATTATATCGGTCTATGCATTTCGAAAAAGTTTGTATGAAATACCTAGTGGGTTAAACCCCCTTTAGTTTGGAGATATGTCATCAAAATCGTGACTATTAATCAGTATTAATATTGTTATCCATTCATTAAGTATGTTTAGGTTTACCTAAAATTTCTTATGTATTTCAGAGTTCTTGCAACATGTTCTGTAGAGTAAAGACATCAGGACTCTCACAATTAAAGAGATATTATGGCAGCAGAATGAACCTCGCCGCAAACCGGACTATATCTTCATAAATCTATGCACAATTAACTGTAGTAACTATAGATAAAGTACATTACAGACAATGTATCTCTGAAATATAAGTAGTACGTATTCGAGAGTTCTGGACCAGCCCCGGGCCCTCCCCCTAAAAAAAGGTCACCACGGTGTGTTCCCCCTTTCACGGTCTCATTGGCGGCTTTAATTGGGTCGTTATTGACGGATTTGCCAGTTAACTTTGTTTGCTAATTATAATGGCTAGTAAAAAATTGTCCTTATCTAACCTAATAATAGGTTCACACATAAATCAAGTGGACGATAACTCCTCGGCTTTTGGCGCTTTTGTGTACCTACAACTGATACAAGTCTGAACTTGTTCATGGTAAGCATAGCGATTACAGCAGGTGTATGTTTTTAATATGGAAAAAAATTAAATTTATTGTCAGCAATGAAACTGCCTTTCCATTATTCTTTTATTTAGTTTTCTAATTTATGATCAATTTATATTTATGGCAGTAGTCGACAAAAAACATGCACCTTTTACGGTGAATAGAAACTTCGTAATTTAAGTTATTTCATTATAGTATACCATTTTTTCCTAGTAAGATTTGGAAACAGGTGAGACTTTTTTGCTCGTCACGTTGGAATGTGTACGCCTTTAGATGAAATGATAACGATCACCCACTGTCAAATTTATTTATGTTAGTTATTCTTTAGATCGCCATCTGCGGCATACGCAGTATTTTTTCTTAATTTTTTAATTCGATTCAATAATAAATATGTAGGGTTAATTCTTAATAGCTACTACGTATGTGGTATCACCACTCTACCTGGATAGGGTATTTAAAGCGAGACGGCTTGTACAGCACCACAGTCCAAATTCGATCGCCCGCCTCGCCTCGAGACACAGTCGTACATTTCATAGTGAAAAGTGTTAAACTACGCTTTCTGTCATGTCGGTAAGTTTTTGTCTGTAACTACATTGTTTATGTGTTGTCTACTTTACCTGGACGATCTGTTTCGATGCAATTGCTTGACCTAACCTTCGTTTTCTGCTCGTTTCAGACGTCGATTCCTGACAGTGATTACACCTTTAAGAACTATTACTTTCCTACTGCCGATCTAAGCGACGATGATGAAACTCAAGATCCTCCTGCCTTGAAGGTCAAGCAAAACATTGCTAAGAGAAACATTGATTGTTTCTTTGAGAAGCCCAAGAAAAAGAGGGTCCGACTACAGTCTTCCAATATTGCCCAAGCTAACGGAGAAGGAACTTCATACATTTCATCGAATAATGATGACGGATCCTCAGCGAGTCATCTCATTAAAATAGAAGTGTATGAGATGAAAAAGTTGAAAGATGTTCAACCAATTGATTACTGGAAATATGCAGATGTTCGTGTTAAATATTACGCCTCAGAAGACGACAAGCATTACCGAAATGTAAGAGATTTAATTTACAATATAACAAAACAGGTGGCAACGAAGACCGACTGCACAAAGTACTACATAACAGCGGATAAGAAATAATTCCTGGAATAGCCCGTTTCTTGCGACTCCCAATAGAGCAACGTTATAATTTATGGGTTTCTTCTTAGCACATTAACTGTCGCGACGCAGACTCTACTGAAAAACAGCAATAAATTTTTCGTTCCCCACCGTTTTATACCTGTCTATAAGATACACCTCATATAAGCCACATGCCACCGAGAGATACATTTGTCTAACGCAGGCAGAAGGATGGCACACTTCGAAACTCAATACGATGACCAACTGGTACGACTGTGTCTCGAAGCCGAACAAGACGAAATCGACCGACAACTCTATGAATTCCATGAAGAAAACCTAAATAATCTCCGCCAGTGGGCCAATTACGATTATGGTGGGTATTCAAGACCCTCACCTCCCCCTATACTAACATTTCTGCAGCGGCCAGCGAACCCACTCATGTCATTGGAACAGGAAGAAGAAGTTTATGAAACGTCGTGGGCGTCTGAAAAATTGTTTTCATTATCACCGGGTGTCTATAGTCCAACCCCGCAGATAGATTAGTTAGCTACAATATTGTATTATAATGTTTAATTAGAAAATAAATAAAGTAAAACTGTAATTCTGATGTTTCATTATCTTCACTCTTCTATATCAAAATAGGATAATGTAAATAAAAAACAGATAATTGGTAAAATAAATTTATTTCAAAAAATGGTTTTAAATATTTTATTTATGAATATATCGTTATACAAAGGAATATCGCAAAAATCTCTTAAAAACTCTGACATGCTCATATTCATAAACTTAAAGTACAGATACACTAAACAGTATTCACCACAAACAGAAGTTAAGTGACTTTGAAGAATTTTATTATTGTAAAACCATTTCCGAGTATTTCTTTTCAAAAACGATTTATGGTGGCCGGTAGGCTTTCTACCATATGAATCAAAATATTCACCGATACCATTAGCATTGATATGAATGGCTACCCAATGTGATCCCGATTTTGTATCAGGATCCAAGTTAGAAATAAAGTAAGTGGGTGCTTCTATGTACATTGGTATTCTGTTAGCAGGGAACACGTTAAATTCTAGACTGTGATTTATCTTTTTCATAAATAGTCTAATTTCGTGTGTATCCATTATTGAAATACTTTCTTAAATACATACATTAAGGTAGTTTAACGGATAATGATGAAAAATATTATATGGAAATCTTATATACTATAATAGATACAAAAATGCTGAATACTTAACTATTATAATCTACACTCACATCTCTATTTTTATTAATTTCTATAACATTGTCAAACTCTGCGTACACAATGCAGTTAAGAGTTTTTGCAAGAGCTGATTCAAATTGGACTTCTATTCTAACACACCCATGTTTTATCAAATTC
This sequence comes from Oegoconia quadripuncta, assembly GCA_949316235.1. Taxonomy (NCBI): domain Eukaryota; kingdom Metazoa; phylum Arthropoda; class Insecta; order Lepidoptera; family Autostichidae; genus Oegoconia; species Oegoconia quadripuncta. The sequence continues at coordinate 6,049,421 of OX438743.1, forward strand.
CAGTGGGAACTTGAGTTAGCAGATAGATCAGGAGTTAAATCAAATGCCATTAAGCAGTATCCATTTGCATAGTCCTCAATCGATATGGAATTGCCTTCATTCAAAAAGTGAATACCTGTTCCAGTATATAACGTATGGTAACTACTCGTAAACACACCGCTACGGTATGATGGCATTAGGGTTTTAGAAGGAATTTGTTGCCCATCTACATACAAGCTAAATACATTTATATCATGATTATCGAAGTTAAATGGATTGGTATTGAAAGTACCATTAAAAGCAACATTATCAACAAATCCGATAATACATCTTTTCGGCACCTGACCAAGAAATACATTGTCAATTGTTTTTCCACGGACTCCTGATGGAATAGTTAAAACTTTAACTTCAGCGCGAGTAATTGGATATTTTGCAGTTGTAGTGGTTAAAACTTTTTGATGAGCGAGTAAAACGGATGGATTTATTCTTGCCTTTCGCAATATAAGAGTAGCGCTATCAATTTGAACTTTATATTTTGAATTCACTGATGATGACATTAAATTAAAAGTGTCTTTGTTACGTACTAATTTAACACGTATTTCTACCCCATTTATTAAGAACTTTTCTTGATTAAATAGATCACCGTGCAAATGTCCAATCATTTCAACTGATTTGCCGTCTTTTACCCGTTGATGTCTTTTGTGAAAGCCCTTGTTGTTGTCATCACATGAATCCATCTTTGAAGCTGTATCTTCGTACCACATACCACAAGTCAAGTGTGATTGTTTTGCCGCTGGTCCATAATTAAGTAGAGTCTCAATATAAGCCCGATAAGCATATGTGTTATTAGGAGGTGATACAAGTTTTTGATTTAGATAAACATCTAATTGGTTGAAAAGTGAATGCAACCAATTATTAACAGGTGCTGTCTTCTCATCAGGGGGAGGAGTGGTAGAATCTAGGTTTATAATTTTAGCTTTAACATGAAGGAGGGTGTGTGACAAATCAATGTAGTCATCTCCACTTCCTGGCATAACAAATTCAATTGGTCCTTCATCACTTAGCGATGATATCGGTGTACAATGAATCCATTGCCCACTCTCAATACTTGTCTGTGTTGATGGTATAGCAAAAAGATCTAACTCTGATTTAACACACTCACAAGAATTATTATGAAGAAACGACATAGTTAATTTGAAAATATATCTTTTATATTACTTTTTTTCTTCCTGTCAACTCCTCTTCGCTTAGATGGTTTCAATGAAATGGTAGGTTTCTTTCGAAGTCTCTTGATTTTATACCCTGAGCCAGACATAAGCGAATCAATTTTGTTATCCGCTTTTCGTTTTAAATTAGCACTTGCTTCTTTGAGTCGAGACTTAATTGATTCCCCCATTGGTTGTGCCCTGACCATATCTGATAATAAACCTACTCCTGCGCTTAATGCCTCTTTCCCGACTGTCTTGGCACCACTTGCTATGAGTGGAAATACAGATCTAAATAGTCCGCCCAAAAAACTTCCAATGCCGTGACCACGTTGATGCGGTACACCTCTGTATATGATACCTACACCTGATCCAGCTTGATTAGAATAATAATGATGATAAGGACAAACGATATTATCACGCTTATAATTCATTTTATTCGTTTAAAATGTAGTTTAACACATGCAGTTCCAAACTGGAATGGAACTCTATTACCAATGCTTGTTCTTATATCTATTTCGATTATGTCAAATTCTCTGCGCATTACTGGAAGATAATGAATTGGAGATAATACGTGCATTTTATAAGCACCATAGTTGTATTTTGATGGATCTAGCGGTATGATTCTAAATAATGAGGTCATTACATCTCCAACTATTTGAGGATGAATAATATCAGAGTAAATAAATAGCTGTGATGGTAATCCTAATTGTAAGTTCGCTGGGTATTTAGCGTATGGATCCGCAATTAAATTTGTATATGGCTCGAAACCGAGTTGAAGATTTAATGTAGGTGACAAAATCAACGATGATACACTGCGAGTTAAGTTCGTAACAGTGATAAGTTTCGAGTCGTTATCAATTTGGAATGCCACTTGATTTTGTAGGAGGCTATTTTCATTAAATACTTTTAGAAAATTGTTGATGTTATCATAAGGAAATGAAGGAATTTGGGATTTATATTCCACTGATATTAATGATTCGTCATCTCCTTCGACTATTACTTTCTTCTTGACGAAAAGAATATTCTCATTTTCTTGGACGTTAAATATAGCACAGGGATAATGAAATTCAGCTAATCCTACAACCCATTCTCCTTCCAATTGAACAGTTTTAGGTAACTTTGTTACAAAGTTGGCGGTTGTATTTTGGGGGAAATATGCAGTTGAACTATTGCTTGGCAAAGTAAGATAAAAACTATCTTCCGTCATATTGTTTCTAAGTTTAATGCGGATATCCAACTATTAAATTTATTAGGATATCCTTTCCATTTGACTAGCACTTCCTTTCTGTTGCCAGAATAGCGAGTGCGTATTATTTTATCTATTTTGTAGGTAATAGTGGGGTCATAGATTACTTTTTGTAATTCCCTTCCATAAAATGTACCAATTATTGATTCATTTTGTAGATCTTTTAATTTGTAAACCAACCAAGGAAGTCTTTTTACAATGGATTCTATTACAAATATTTCATCGGACCAATTTGTTTCATAACCTTTCTGGAAAATGTGTTTATATTTCGTTATTCTAACATAATCACCTACTTTAAATGGTAATCGGTCTGAAGTGTTTAAGTTGTACCTATCATATAAATTAGACCATACTGTCATTATATTACTGGAATTCACATCACTTGGACACATTTTTATACTTGAATGGACACTGTGATTATAAGAATATAATAAATCTTGTAAAATATCAACATACCTATACGTATTATTATGTGTGAAATATCGCCACATTTTCATTTTTAGGGTTCTTTGAAATCTTTCCACAATACTGGCCTTTATGTCCGGATTGTTAGTTGTATAGTAATTAATATTTTTCTTTTTGAAGTACTGGTTTACATCTCTTGAAACAAATTCTGTACCTTTATCAGATTGTATATGTCTAGGAGTAGCTTTCGCTTCAATAAATATGCTTTCAAAACATATCTTTACAGTTTTAGAATTTTTCTTTTTCATAGGTCTCGCAAATGCATACTTACTAAACACATCAATAACACAGAGAATATAATTAAATCCATCATTATATTGATTGTATGTTCGCATGTCACTTAAATCTGCTTGCCAGAGTTCATTAAAATTAGATAAAATATATTTATTTCTAGGAAATCGCCTATTGACAGGTTTATGTAAAGTATAAGTTTCTTGGGATTGTAACCACTTCTTTACATCCTTTTCATTCATTTTCCCTTGCATAGCTTTCGTCAATTTTTCAATGCTACTGTATCCAGCTGGATGAGAGACATCATAATAAATTTTATTTATATTATCTATATGGGAGTCCATTTCTCCCAGTCAAGTTTTCTTTTGTGAAACAAGCCACCAGGTTTTTGCTTTGGCGTTTTAATTTGAGCTGGATCGTCTTTCTCTAAATCAGATGAATGAATATTATTAATATATTCAAGCGTTTCTGGGTTACCTATACAAGATAACGGTATTTTTATATCCCTTAAAGCTGAAGCAAACTTCTCCCAGCCTAATGGTTTTGGGCGTCGTAATGGTCTTAGGGCATCGTTCACTAAATCCACAATATTACTGTTATCAATAACTTCGTCATTGATTACAACATGACCATTGGTATCCCATTTAATAATATTTTCATGATCCAATATACCTTCCAATAACAACTCGCCCTTCTTTTTATATGTTTTTGGTATATACTTAAATAAATAATTTGGAGTGTAACGTGATGAGATATGTTTTTCCGCTGCTACGTCTTCCTCTATTCTTGGCAATTCTGGAACTATTGTTTTAACATCACTTTCTTCCTTTTTAATAGTCTTAAAAACATCATACATAGAGTCATCTGTAACTATTGGTAATTTAATGGGATGACGTTCTTTATTAGCAAAATGTAAATATCTTTGTAAAATTTGCGAGTACTGTGTCCACTTCTCACGATCATCAATTTTACTGTGTAAGATTTTACTCATTTCCTCATCAAGACGGGATAAGGGCTTTTCATGAACATGGTTACTGTCTCTAATCCTTTCTAGGATGTGGGGTTCCACAAGTATCATTTTCTTTGTATGTTCCATTGTAATTTTTACTTATTTAGAAACGAACTTAGTAATCCACTGAGAACGGAACCTAAAATAATGGGTAGGAATGCTCCACCTTTCTGTATAATAATTCGTTTTCGAGAGTTACTTTTACCTTTAGACACCAATTTTCTCAATATAGTTTTGTATTTATTCAACTTGGATTTATCTTGATTCTTCAGAGGAATTTTACCATTTAAAATATTATAAATGCATTCACATAAACAATTTATTTCTTCATCCTTACAAACCTTCAATAAAGCTGTACAATACTTAGGTTTGAGTGTATGTAATGCTTTTAATAAGTCTAGATGCGTCGTCACTCTACCAACCATTGTAAACGACTGATAATATTTTTACAATGTTGTTAATATTAGAAGCAAATACTAAGCAATGTTTGTTGAAAAGAAACAATGTAGATTTAAGAAGCTAAATTTTGATTCCCGGACTTCCTTTATGGGGATTTCATCCAAAGTATCTAAAATACTTTCACAGATACGATTTATTTTGTCATCAGTACATTCTTTTAATAGAGCTTTGCGATATTTAGGTGTTAGTACTTGTAAAACTAACTCTCGATCTCGTGTCACTGCTTCTTCAGACATTATCTACTGTTAACTGTAATTTTATCACGATACGTATTATATTTATAACCCTTTTTCGATACATAAACTACACAATTGCTATTGAGGGGAAATATCTTAGTCTTAAAACGACACATATCGTCTGTATTTTGCTTTAAATCAATCATTAGATAGCCATGTGCTTCTGACGTAGCATCTTTATAAGCTTCTTCTACGAACTTAGAGTTATCTGGGAACACTTGGCGCGCTAAATGGCGTATTTGTGTTCTATCCCGGGGATTTTTAAAATATACTATGTAACTTGAATTTAAAGAAATGTCACGTTGTCCTCTGCCTTGATGAAATAAATTTTGTGTTATATAAAACACGCTAAGGTTTCTATGATGACTACCTTTAGTAAAAATGTCCACTATACGACCATCGGATTCTCTCATAAGATCATCTATTATAAGTAATTGTGGTTGCTTCCCATCAAACATGTTTAAATCCGGTATACCTTGACTGTAGTCGACGTTGTTCAAATTATATAAAGGTTGCATTTCATCGTAACACCATACTACTCGTGAAAAATTAGTGTTACATATTTCTTTCATAAATTTAAGAAAATTAGTGACAAAGTTTGATTTACCACACCCACTAGGACCTGCTACTATAGCTGTGAAGGGGTGTATGAAATGAATCATTTTTCATTATTGAGCGTGTTACTTGCAGGCTGTAGAATGGGGGAATGGAATAAAAACAATAAAACACTTATTATAAACTTTAAATTTTTTACTATATCGCTTCAAAAAGGTGTTATGGCTATGGAGAAGAAGCGACCTAAGAAACTCCACAACAACACATCTTTTAAAATTAGTCATCATACAGTATTATTATTATATGAGTGTCGATAAATATATTCATATACTTCCCACATATACACAGAAATTTCATTTAATTTTTACTTTGATTTTATCAGCATATATTATTATTATAAGCTCCCAATGTCCCACTGCTGGACAAAGGCCTCCTCTCCCTCATATATCAGCATATTATCAAAGTAAAAAAAAAAAAAACAATAAAATCAATTTAACATCTCAATTAGTATTATCTTTCATTTTAAAATTACAAAAATAATAATTAACTATGTTTAATTTACTTATACATTTTTAGATTTTCTATACACATTAGTTGCTCAACAACCTGAGTTCTAGGACCCCCACAAAATACTATATACGTTATACTACGACTACAAAACTATTTTCATACAATGAAGCGAAACAAATTGCAAAAATAGTGCTACACGCTACATACACATGTAATAAAAATTTGACACAATAGGTTAATTAATTATATAAGGCTACGACGTGTGAATAATAACTTTTTTATATAAAACTAAAAAATGTTCCTGACGTAAAAAATAACTTAAAAGTGTTCACTTTTTCTTAATTTATAGTGTCCCCAAGCTAGAGTATCAGTACAATTTTCCAGTAAATGCCTTTTGGTGTCATTATGCGATAAAGAAATCTTATTAATTTTTTGGGTATAAATTACATGTTTAATAGATTTGAATCGCAACATCTCAGAAATGTGAATCTTTTTTTGGAATAAGCAACTTTTATATTGCTCCATATTAAAATTCTTTGTCACATTTTTATTGACACCTTTTGCTTTTGCTGTAAATTTGTGGTCTACATCAATCGCATACATTTTTGATCTCAATCCAACAAACTCTCTAAATATTTTTCCATTATTTTCATCTTTAAAGAGACCTAGTTTCTTCCTATTAACTAGCGGTAACCCATACTTATTATCCATGGGATAATCAGATGTATCAAAGTAAGTCAATAAATCGGGCTTTATGTCATAATATATATTTTTACTATATATCTGATAGATAAGACTATCGGTATCAGTATAAAGTAGTTTTAAATTCTTTTGAAATTTAATTTTCATATAGTCATAGTGAAAGTCATACATTAATGTTTTCGAAATATCTAATATGCAAAAACCTAAATATATAGGCTTGTTATACAGCAATTTAGTTTTTCTTAATTGTATAGCTACCAACGATTCTGAGAAAATTGAAAGACTGTGAAATTCAGGCCTCGATATTAATGATTGAGCACCTTCAACTTTACCTCGATTCTCCCAATGTGTGAGTAGTTTTACATTAACCCGTTTTTCGATATTTTCCATAGTTTTTCCAAAGACAGAGTTATTCATTAGTTTATAAAAATCCTTTTCAAAGTCTGAGACCGCTAAAGTACGCATATTTGTGTTTAAATCGATGTATTTTTTCAGCCATATACTTTGTTTAAATTTAAGTACTCGGTGTACTTTCGTTAATTGTAAACCATATTTTAAACATTGTTTTAGATTCCTATAATGGATGATGTATTTAGTTTTATTGTTTAAATTTAGTATTAATTTTTTTTCTTTGCTATTTTCAGAGCATAAATTATCCGGACAGAAAGGTAGATCGGAATGAGAATCGTGTAAATTATCAGGATATTGTAAATCAACTTCTAACACGAATCCATATTCTGAATCATCTGAAACGTTGAAATTAGTATTTACATCAACCCATTCAAACTCACCGATGGGGAGATATTGTGACATAGCCCAACCGTACAGGTTATTTGCATCTAGGTAGATCAAATAGGATGAAGGTAATTCATTATTGTAGTCTTCCATGAACATATTATTAGCTTTCGCGTGTCTATTGCTACATTGAGAAATACCGCCTCTAATACCTTTTTTTATGAACGCAATTTTGGCAAAATCGGTCAGAAGTTCTAGGTTTACTTTTGTATACTTCAACATGGCATCCCAACTCAGACCGGGCGCAGTAAAATAATGAGCAGGGTCTAAATCATAAGTAGATAAACATAAACTTCTGAAATTCTCAAATATGTCAGTTAGTAATAAGACGTCGGTTTTTAAATATAAATCTGAGTAATCAGACATATTTTTACAATTAAAATGATTCCATACGTCTTCTGCGTGTTTATAACTTTCCAGTGAAACATGCTCATTTACCAGCGAGTTATAAAATTTATCTTGGGCTGGAAGATAATCTTGTTTTAATATATTAAATGAAGTCATATATTCATAAGGGAAAATGCCTTTCCTAGTCAAACGCTTAAAATCTTCTTGATCCGGAAAATTTTTATGGAGTTCATGAAATTTGTCGGTTTTAAGATTTTGTGCTAACTTTTCCAAACTACACGACATGAATTTAAAAGAATCTAAAAATCTCAAGGTCATAGTATTATTTAAAACATTAATTTTTTTTGAAAATGATATATACTTTTCCTTGTTTTGGGGAATTATTTCAATATCTCCCTCATCAAAATTCAGCGCGTGAACAATGAAATGTGCATCATAATTATTTAAGTTGTGCAAAAAGACAGGAACAAACCGGGGAGCTCTATAATTAGAAGCACACATCGAGTGAGCAACTCCTTTGTACAAGCCAGTATACCAATCACAATATACCGTGGAATCATTTTTCAATTCACTTTCACAAATAAAACATACCCTACTTTGTAACACATCCCGATTATTTTCGGTGGTCAATGGCACTGGACATATCTGAAAGGAGTTTTTTCGACAGATGTTAATTAAATCATTTTTAAGAAATTTCATAAAAACCTGGGCACAATCTTCACCCGTATACTTTCTATAAACAGAAAGTTGATCATTGTATGAACATTTAATATAATAGCCGAAACTATACACTTCGTGTTTTTGTATATTGGCTGTGAAGGATTTAGATGGGTCGTTTTTACATGTTTGTATGGGCTTTAAAAATGATTCGAAATCTGCGTACACTACAAACGGAATTTTTAATTTTTTCTCATAATTGTTGAAGGCTAATCTGTTATTAGGTAGCGGTTCTCCACACCATATGGTTTTCCTCGGCTTGTCATTTGGTAAATCAGTTTTTATATGATTACAATCGAACTGATAGTGATTGTTTAACTGTTCCTGTGTTGGAAAATACAGCAAACAGCCGTCACAGATATAAACAGCGCCGTGTCTCGCAGTGATTTGATTACTAACTAATCTAGATAAATTCTTTATGTAGCAGTAATGGCCACAGTTACTAGCACCATTTTTCAAATATAATAAATTAATGTGAGTTTCTTTTCGATGTTTCGTGAAGTATAAAGGCCCAATGATTTGGTTTTTTTTCTCTTTAGCAACATATTCTAAACCGAAAACGTTTAAGCTGATATTATTTAGCTGTTCAAATTTATGAATATCTTTAAGTTTCATCGGGAAAGGAATGTTTGTGAAATTTAATTTGTTTTTATGACTTAAATATGACGTTACTCTGTCAGAATGTTGAGCAGCTGGATATAGTGCGGAAAGTACAGCCCATTGAAAACATTGTTGGTCATTATTTTTAACATTTACGATGGCTTTTTTGTGTTTTATATCAAGAGGCAAGTCTATATAGGAGGAACCGCGTAAAGGGTTAAATTTATTAACATTCATATCAAGATATATGATTTTCTCCAAACTCCAACCGCTGTCTTTCTTTTCAAAATTACTAACTTTTTCAGAAATTTCTTTAAAAATTAATGAAATTATGCTATCAGGATCATCCCCCACGCAATAGCTATAATTAAAAGTTTGAAAGTCAAAAGAATTGTGTAAATCTTTTGTTTGTTGCACAAAATCGGCATGTAAAATAAAATTTACCTTGATGAGGGTTAAATCACTAATGCATTTGCTCATCAGTTGTAATAAAGTGGATTTTATTCCTAATAGAAATGATTCAGGCGTTTCGACTTCTAAATGTAATATATTGGAGTCTGAAGTTATTCGGTAAGTTTTTACCCTTTGTCCAAATGCACTCTCAATAACCTGAACATTTGCTAAGTTATCGTGAACAGTAATTAAATTATTTTTATGTAAATTACTCTTTAAATGGCTAGAAAAATATCGCTTGCTGACTGACACTTTACATATGGTACATTCTACTATTAGTTTATCTAAGTAACTCACAGTTGGGGGCACTATTCTTGATGTTGATGGTTCTTGATAATCTTGACATTCTAGTGTTCGACGAGTCTTCGAAGCAGTTCCTTCACATGATTCCGATTTTCTTTTCCCGCCAACTTGAGAACTCGATCTGTAAAGAGGTGCATAGGTTAATAAGTATAGGTTAAAGTAAACATTCAAAATTAATATTACAATCGAGAACTCGATTATAATACTCACATTGCACAGCTTGCAATATGCTTGCATTAGCATAACACCATCAATTTCATCGGTCTCTCCAGTAGTCACATAATTTTTTTTTGAATGACCACGACAAGGTGTATAATAGGGCATAATCTCTAAGTCCTCCAACATGGCATTAGGCAGTTTGTGACTAATATACCACATTCTAATACAACGATGAAATTTACTTATTATAAGTAATTTATTTAATGATAGTATTTCATCAGTCGACAAAGACAACATTGTTCTAAATTCAAAACTACGAATTAATTGTTAGTGATACCAATACCCCAGAACAACTCGTTTATATACCGACCCATACTCGCCCCCTCTACATTAGTTTGGTACATGTTCATACAAGTTACTCGTTCGGGTATAGAATCATAACAATAAAAACAAGGGAAAAAAAAACTTACGATTTTGTTGGTCCTTGGTTTGCGACATCATCGTAGAGTTCATAGAGTTGTCGGTCGATTTCGTCTTGTTCGGCTTCGAGACACAGTCGTACCAGTTGGTCATCGTATTGAGTTTCGAAGTGTGCCATCCTTCTGCCTGCGTTAGACAAATGTATCTCTCGGTGGCATGTGGCTTATATGAGGTGTATCTTATAGACAGGTATAAAACGGTGGGGAACGAAAAATTTATTGCTGTTTTTCAGTAGAGTCTGCGTCGCGACAGTTAATGTGCTAAGAAGAAACCCATAAATTATAACGTTGCTCTATTGGGAGTCGCAAGAAACGGGCTATTCCAGGAATTATTTCTTATCCGCTGTTATGTAGTACTTTGTGCAGTCGGTCTTCGTTGCCACCTGTTTTGTTATATTGTAAATTAAATCTCTTACATTTCGGTAATGCTTGTCGTCTTCTGAGGCGTAATATTTAACACGAACATCTGCATATTTCCAGTAATCAATTGGTTGAACATCTTTCAACTTTTTCATCTCATACACTTCTATTTTAATGAGATGACTCGCTGAGGATCCGTCATCATTATTCGATGAAATGTATGAAGTTCCTTCTCCGTTAGCTTGGGCAATATTGGAAGACTGTAGTCGGACCCTCTTTTTCTTGGGCTTCTCAAAGAAACAATCAATGTTTCTCTTAGCAATGTTTTGCTTGACCTTCAAGGCAGGAGGATCTTGAGTTTCATCATCGTCGCTTAGATCGGCAGTAGGAAAGTAATAGTTCTTAAAGGTGTAATCACTGTCAGGAATCGACGTCTGAAACGAGCAGAAAACGAAGGTTAGGTCAAGCAATTGCATCGAAACAGATCGTCCAGGTAAAGTAGACAACACATAAACAATGTAGTTACAGACAAAAACTTACCGACATGACAGAAAGCGTAGTTTAACACTTTTCACTATGAAATGTACGACTGTGTCTCGAGGCGAGGCGGGCGATCGAATTTGGACTGTGGTGCTGTACAAGCCGTCTCGCTTTAAATACCCTATCCAGGTAGAGTGGTGATACCACATACGTAGTAGCTATTAAGAATTAACCCTACATATTTATTATTGAATCGAATTAAAAAATTAAGAAAAAATACTGCGTATGCCGCAGATGGCGATCTAAAGAATAACTAACATAAATAAATTTGACAGTGGGTGATCGTTATCATTTCATCTAAAGGCGTACACATTCCAACGTGACGAGCAAAAAAGTCTCACCTGTTTCCAAATCTTACTAGGAAAAAATGGTATACTATAATGAAATAACTTAAATTACGAAGTTTCTATTCACCGTAAAAGGTGCATGTTTTTTGTCGACTACTGCCATAAATATAAATTGATCATAAATTAGAAAACTAAATAAAAGAATAATGGAAAGGCAGTTTCATTGCTGACAATAAATTTAATTTTTTTCCATATTAAAAACATACACCTGCTGTAATCGCTATGCTTACCATGAACAAGTTCAGACTTGTATCAGTTGTAGGTACACAAAAGCGCCAAAAGCCGAGGAGTTATCGTCCACTTGATTTATGTGTGAACCTATTATTAGGTTAGATAAGGACAATTTTTTACTAGCCATTATAATTAGCAAACAAAGTTAACTGGCAAATCCGTCAATAACGACCCAATTAAAGCCGCCAATGAGACCGTGAAAGGGGGAACACACCGTGGTGACCTTTTTTTAGGGGGAGGGCCCGGGGCTGGTCCAGAACTCTCGAATACGTACTACTAATATATATGTAACATCAAGACATGGACATGAATAGAGATGGGCCGCAGGATATTTCCGAGTTCACAAAGAATTCGTTTTGAACAGTGAATTCTACAGTTTCATTAAGTATTCTTATTATTCTTAGTAGGTAACCTTTTCAGTGTCTCAGAAAAAACAATTTCCCGCATTAATAATATCTCAATAAAATGCCTATTATTATATATATATATATATATATATATATATATATATATATATATATATATATATATATATATATATATATAACTCAAAGGTGACTGACATAGTGATCTATCAACGCCCAGCCCAAACCACTGGACGGATCGGGCTGAAATTTGGCATGCAGGTAGATGTTATGACGTAGGCATCCGCTAAGAAAGGATTTTGACAAATTCTACCCCCAAGGGGATAAAATAGGGGATGAAAGTTTGTTGTTTGTATTTTGATAAAATCTTCCACGCGGACGAAGTCGCGGGAGGAAAGCTAGTTATATATATAACTCTACTCGTATTATAATAATATACCTTAGATATAGGTAAATGGTATTTCATGAACATTTAATGACTGCGAACGATAAAATACAAAGCAATATACCTATAAGTGACTAGGTACTAAAATCTTTTCGTGAAAACTTATTCGAAAAATGTCCAACACACAACTATCTAATCACGAGATTCTCTTTGGTCGGATCGGATCTCAGATATTTTTTGTGGCCCCCTGTTCACACTAAGGCCCGTATTAATAAACCAATCTCCATACAAGTCTTGAGGTTGTATCAACCGAGATGCGTCTTAAGCAGTTGACGCTATTTCAAGCTCCGTGCTAATTTATAAACCAATCTTGAGGTCTACTCAGCTGAGATCACTTCTCAATTATTCGCCTCACCGGCGAATGAATGATAGTCTTGAGTTTCGTTCATAAATCTCTCAAGTGAGTACTGCTTGAGTATGCACGTGCTTTTCAGGTCTCAAGTTAGGTTTATTAATCAACACGTTTATTTGAGACCGGTCACAAGACTGTTCTCAATCTTGAGAATGGTTTATTAATACGGGTTTAACATATGCGATATATTGTATTGAAGAGACTGTAATCTTCCAAATATGTAAAACTTTATATTTTATATCAAAAACTAATGTCACACACCGAGTTCCGTCGGAAACCTTCACTATCTCTTAGAGATATGAACCATGGAATGGAAAACTTTTGAATACAATATTTTCCCGGATCAAAACGTTGAGTCTCCACGTTGCACGTTGCAGACAAGCCTACCTATAAATTATTTAGGTATTTATTTTGTGTATTTCTTCTGAGATTAAATGTTTTTGAACGAAGATTTATAATAAGAAGCGCGTAGATAACTATTAAGATCAGATATTATTTTAATGTTATAAATTTATTTAGGTATTGTATGTGTTATTTCTAAGATTTTATGTTATTTTAACAAAGATAAAAATGAGGTGCTTAAGTGACTACTTAGATAAGATTTTCTTTTCGTTTTTTAATCACCTATTGGTGCTCGATTGAGTCAATTTGATGTATGTATAGCTAAAATGTTACATGACAATTAATCGCATTGAGCGGATTACATACCTTGTTTTTTGGTTTATTATTCATATGAACCAAGATCAGTTTATCATGAGTATAGATAGTTTGTACTTACCTATTTTTCTGTAATTTACACTAATTTGTTTAAGACATTAATTTAGATATGCCTATGCTATAATTTTTAATGTTTTTTTTTTCATAAGGTAATGATTTAATTAGATACCCATTTACATTTGGGCCCGTGTTAATAAATCGTTTTCAATATTGCGATAACCTTAAGTGGACGCTTGAAATGAAATGAAATGAAAAATGAAATGAAATGAAAATCATTTATTCATGTAGGCAATACAATATTATAAAAGGAGGGGTCTGTCGTAAGATAAAAAACGTGATATAATTAACATATTCGTTTTATTGGCCCAATACTTAAGTTTCTAGCCAGTTACAAACACACACCATAACACCATAATTAAATCAGTTCAAATTATAAGAAACAATGTACAACCTTATTCCTCACTGATCCTTCACTGCACCTTCACTAACGAGACTTGGACACTGAATGCCTCGTGCGCCGCTTAAAACCGAATGCATGTCCAGCGGCCCCCTCTATCAACCCACCACGTGACAAACATCGCATGTTCGACTAACAAAACAACAACTTATTATTGCAAGTTATAATTATAAATTATTAAACAATATTTTAAACATTATTATAAATACCAAATATATTCATATAAATTTTAATTGGGATCTTACGATAATCAGACGGAAATTTAAAGCGCCCTCTGTCGAACCAACCTCGTTATGGATGTGTTGTGTTCGAAAGAGGGACTTTTTATACGAGTAGTTATATTTAGGGTAATTCCGGGATAGATGGCCATAGTTTTCCTAAAACGCAATAAAAATAAAAACTTACATATTACCAAAGCTATTTTTGTTTGTAATTAAACTTTAAATAATTAACTTTACGATATGAAACTAAAAAATAACAACTTCTAACGAGATCATATTAAAAAAATATTAAAAAAAAAATCACAGTTGGCCATCTCTCCCGCAGTATCTGGGTGTGATGGCCATAACGTTAGAGGAGAGATGGCCATAACTTAATTCTAGCTTTAGCATTGATTTTAGTCTTGTTTTCTCTCTTGTATCAGTCTCTTTTTTTCTGGACCGCATTTAGAACATACCTATATCTTCAAATTCCGTACAATTTTCGTGAATCCGAAATTGGCATGCTGTACACTGAATCCAGTCTTCGACTAAAAGTGTTTCATAGTAATTTTCTCCACACCCGCGACAGTTGTCTTTTTCATTTAACTTCTTTGTGTTTTTTTTGTCTGATAACATTTTGAATAGAACATCGTCACTATTATCAGATAGTCTATGGATAGCCTTTCTTTTGTTTGCCCTGTCATATTTGCCTCTTCTTCTTTCTCTTTCTTTGTCTTGTCCTTTTTTTGTTCTTTCTTTTTTCATAGATTTCTCTTTTTTCATAGAATTCCCTACAGCAAGTTTTCTGGTACTGATGTGTTCTTCTGAAGTCCATAATATTCCAACGTGCTTTGCCCGTTTACGAACTTCAATTATTTTTTGTGGAACAGGTGATAGATCCTGTAAAATCCGAGATGGGGTGTAGTCACGGTCTTTATTAGATGCAAGTTGTTTTGGAGTATTTGGATCTGGAATATTGGATGCAGAGGAAATATTAAATGAACTTTTAGATTTTTTGGGAACAATTTCGGGGCTATAGCTCATGTCTCTTCTGGCCTCATTAGAACAACCTGAGTTAGATGCGTCGTTATTGTCCTTCACTGCAGACGTTACTAGTGGAGTTGTGCGTCCAATAGGAGAATTGGAGGAGTTACCTGCAGATTCTTGAATGAACGCGTATTCTGACACTGCTTCTGGATTAAAAGGATAAACTCCCGTTGCTTTAAAGCCAGAAATTGCATTTTCCGCTTTAACGGCCACATGGCCATCTTAAACCAACTACAGCTGGCCATCTCTCCTTTTTGTCTGGGACAGATGGCCACACCTTCAATGAAAACAATTCAAAACACAATTACATTTAATTTTGACGTTGGAATGACACATTGCTACTATATTTTGCAACAAATACAAAAATCAGCATTAATTCAAGAAACTAACATCACTACCATGTAAAACATGAACACTCTAAAAAATATTTCCACTGGTCAAAACAATACAAAAGGAATTTACTTACTTTTTGTTTTTTTTTCGCTAAAATTCCGTACGCACAATAGCTCTCACGCACGACGCGCCTCGAACTGGGCGGTGACTAGCGACATCTAGCCAACGGATCTATGAAATATTTCACCGGGCTATCTCTCCCTTATGGCCATCTACCCCGGAATTACCCAAATTAAAATTAATTAAAATTAGCACCAATTCGCCTTTAAATTAATATATACCCTAATAATATGCACTTATGAACGTCATTTGTTTTTTTAAACTACCACTAGCTCGGAACGCGACACTACTGAGAAGAGCTAGCGAGAAACTCAGAGGGTTTGTCTCTTTTCAATAAATCATTTACAATCAAGAAACGTTACAACAATTTTATATATCGTGT